>CM034312.1:70422320-71622320 GCA_019925795.1 Dendrobium chrysotoxum | reverse complement strand
TGGTGATTTGGCATTATGGTGTATGGTTGGGTGATGCAACTCTCCCTGCATAGCACCTCTATGCTAAGCTATCAGATGAAATTCAATCTTTTATCACTGTGGCACCGAACTATCAGCTTTAAGCACTGGGGTAACTATAACATTGTGGTGCACTATATGTGGTACTGAGCATTCCCTCAATTTGAAGAATATTATCTTATTCTTGCATAAAAAGAATATAATTAAATGACATTTTATAAAAATAGATGCAATTTGGATTATATAATTTTTTTCTCTTAACAACAATTAAAATATAAGGCATCAAATTCATACACACTAGCCACTTTCTTAGGGTTCACTCTCTTAGAAAGCCATTGGAAGTTGTTGGTGGTCATTTCTTCAATCAAAGAATATGCCAAAAGTTTTAGACATTCTAATAGTAGCATAAATGATTGATCTAAGAGATCTTACAAGTTCATTACAAAAAGTCTGGATGAAAAGCCAATCAGGCAAGGTATGGTGAGGTCAATTTCTAAGCAATTACTTAATTCTCTCTCAAGCTTTATATATTAATTCTCCATTTGAGTGACTGAATGAGGTGATGTTATTCCTATGTTTTGTAGTTTTGGATGGAGGAAAGTACTTGGCAAGAAATTATGAGCAAAGTCATTCCAAGTGGTAATTGAGCATGGGGATAAGGAGTTCAACAACATCTTAGCCTTATCCCTTAAGGAGAATAAAAGTAATATAAGACTTCTCCTAGTCAAGATCTACTATGCATGCAACAACACACATAGTATGAAAATTGTAAGTCACAACACAATTACATAATTTGAAATATAATAATATAAGAAATTATAATAGAAACAAATAATAGTACTAACATAGAACATGATAAATAAAGATAATGATAATATTAAATTAGCAATCCTTTAAGTAATATAAATTGAGTAAAATGATAATTATCAGATGTCCCTAGCAATGACACCAAAAACTTGATATGACTACACTGACAAGGTTAAGGCCATTTTATGTGTAAACTCTGATTCTTTGCAAGTATGCATGCCATCTCAAGTAATAAGGGAAAATTATATTAATAAGGGACTTTGGTTCTATGATAGTTAGAAACTTATGATTATAAAAGTTACATTTCTCTTAATATTTTGATGAATCAAAGCATAAATACTCCTCATCGTTTACAAGTTTGTTGGAATGTCTAGGTAAAATTTGTCAACTACCATCATCATATAGACTTAGGATTCCAAGACTATCCACCATATGCCTATGTATGGTAAAATCTCATTTTGAATCCCCTAACATTTCACTACTCCGCTATTGAGGCTATAGATCATGCTAAGTTTTAATTTTATGTAAGACCTACACATAAACAAAAATTTAGCATGATGGATTAAAAATAACATTTAAATATCAATGAAATTTAGATCTAATCTTAAGAAAATATGATTTCTAATATATCATAAGCCTAGAGAAATATTTTAGCCAGCCATGGAAATTAAAATAAGTAAAACATGATTCATTTTAAAATAAAATAAAAGTACAAGATAAAGTTGAGGATAGATATTGTCATGAAGTTCTTTACAACATGATTATAAACACTTCTTCCACTAAAATTAACTTCCTTAGCTTGCACTCCCACCCTCTCTCTCCCAGTCTAAACTCTTCTTAAACTAATTACAAAATAACAAATGGCCATACCCTCCCTTAATTTGGCCAAAACTATTAATAGTTTTTGTAGATAACTAAACTAGTGCTATGGCTGGGTAGCATTGCGATGCTATTGAATCAACATTTTGGTTCATCGATCATCACATCAGTTTTCCACTCCAACTATTAGTAAATATCACTCACTACGATGTTGAGGAGTTTTAGTATTACGATGCTTGGTCTAGCACTATAGTCATCCTTTTTGTAGTGTATCAGCGCATTGCTCTATGTATTGGATCCATCCCTTTACCGCTATAGCACCGCTTTATAGTGCTTCGACATAGAAGATAAGTGCAGTGCTGTGGCACTTTGTCAGTGGCACCACGATGCTCCTTTATTTATGAAATTTTTACCTTTTTCTTGCATAAAAAGATAGATTAAAATAGCCTTTTCATAAAAAATAAATTTTGGATTATTCAATTGTTTTCCTTATCAAATTTATCCAAACTTTAAAACAATAGTTATCCCTAAGTAATTCATATTTCACTTGAGTTAAAATCAATTTTTTTTAAATGATATTTGGAAATTATAAAATTAATAATCTTAGTATTTATACAATAACATAGATTTGTAAAATTTTCAAATAAAATAATTCATAAGAGCCTATTCTTCCATTTTTAGTTAATTTTCCTTTTAAGTCAAACACATATGGGTGTATGTAATAAATTTGACTAACTTACATATGGTTAAATGTTTTTAGTATTAATAGAATCTACACATTTAGTTAAATCATTAATCATACTATAACGTTTCCTTAAGTATTATGATTCCAGTAATTCCTCTTAGAACTGTATATGTAGGGTTAGAAATTTCAAGTGCAAATTTTTAATAGTCCAGTATTTTGCTTTCTTACTTTCTTTTAAATTAGCTAAGAACATTATAATAATTTTGAATAACTTTCTATTGCATCCACTTTTTATTTAGGCAGGGCTAGACACTGCAGGTATCAATTTTTAAATGTCCAGTACTTAGCTTTTTCATTTTTTACTTTCATTTTCAATTACTAAATACTTTATAATGATTTTGAATACCTATCATTACCTCCACATTTTATTTTATCTAAGGTTCATTAAAGATTTCATAATTCCCTAATTACTCATTTAATAGATGATTTAAAAGTAATCAAAATAGTGTATTCACAGTAATCATTAAATAAATTAATCCTTTGTAAGTATTTAAGTTCTTAAGTGTTTTAGGAATTCTATTTATCAGGAATTATTATTTTAAATTAAATAATTTCTTATTATTTCAATTGCTTTAGTTGGCAAATTTTCTAACTATGCAGTGTTAATTTCTTAATTATCTTTATTTATCTAATTTATAAATTTTATATTGCTAGCAATAATAAGTTGAATATAACTAAAAAAGTTCAATAGAAATAATTAAAGATAAATAATAAAATTTACAAAGCATGGAAATTTAGGGGTTTTATTTTCATTTATTTCATTTAAATTATAGCCTAATAAAAATAAGAAAAGCAAGAAATGAAAACAAGATTAAGAAAACTAAAAATATTATCTAGTGTTGATTTCTCCCTAATCATCATCCTCATCATTCTCTTCCTCTGCTGCCTCTATTGTTACTACTGTTGAAGTCACATCTAGGTAAAACTAAAAGGATGGTGGATTAGGGAACACGTTCCTCTAGCTATGGGAGTCAATCTTTAAGCTCCTAAACATCCCAACCTTGGCTACAATAAAGTTAGAATGATTCTAATATTGTTGTTGGTGTTGGAGCATCATATAGTTGTAATGCTTGTACATCCCCTCCTTTATTCCTAAAATCTACTTCCCCAAACTATAAATAGAAACTTGGATCCTATTCACTATATCCTGGAGGTCCTCCACCTGATATCCTAGCAACCCAGGATCTCTAACCTATGGTTGGGTTAGGTCAGTTGGCTAGATCCTTCTTGTTGTTTGCATAGGAGATTTTGAAGGATTGGATCTTATACCTAGAAAGGGTAGAAGTATAAAAGATCTACTCCTCCTTTTGGTTCCCTATAGCTCTAATAACTATACATAATTCATAAATTAAATAGGGATGACATAACTCTAGTGTTGTAGACCCTCTAAGCATGTACTGGGTAGATTGAAACACAACATTACCAAAGTTAATGGTAAACTCCTTTTAGATGTAATAATTCAAAATCACTTTATCCTTTATAACTTCACTAATATTCCTACTCAACTTTATCTTTATTAAAATAATTTCAAGCTTCTCCCTCTTAGTTTAGGACTAATGGAGATAAGTTTACTTTCTTATCCTCCATTCTTTTCCACTGAGCATTACAATCCTTATAGGTTAGGAATAGGAAACTAAGGATTTCATCATAATCATGGGAGAGATATAGAAGTTTAGATATTCATCCCCATCAAATTAGTAGTTAGGAGTTTGGAAGGTTTGGTTTATGGCTATAGGGTGAATAATACTCATTTCCCTCTAATGAAAGAAGTGTCATGACGAGGCTCCCATGTGTTAGCAAAGAATTCTCGTACGACCGGGACTATAGCAAGGTTGGGTTGACTTATAAAGATATCTTAGTTTTTATTTACTATAAGGGTTTCTATCGGTCCTTTAAGGCTAAAAAGCCTCACTCTTACATGAGAGTTTTTTCGGACAATAAGGTTGTTGTATCTCTCATCTATAGTGACACTCACAAACCTTCTGGCATTGTGGGAGGTTAATTATAATCTCTTCTTACCTAAAATAAGTTTGGGGACCTTTTGCAATGATTGGATTAGAAACTACATATAATAGATCACACTCTTAAGATAAAGAATGCAAACTGAATTTAAAAATCTACCCCTGTTGCTTATATAAAATGATAGGCACCACGACATTGAACTAGGTAGCACTGCAGCACCCGATCAAATTATTCAAAGTCAGATGACACCATGGTGCTAAGCTTTGAGACTACTTAGACCAGGCTTTTAACCATCCCACTACCACAGCGCTTGACATGTGTTAATAATGTAGTGCTAAAAAAGATTTCCATCACATCTCCTCAATTGCCTTAATAATGAAGTTTAATTAGGTGCCACGGCATTGGAGGCTATGCTGCGATGCTGTAATTTTTTTCATAAAATTGGGATCTCAGAGCCATGGCATTGCGTAGCCGACACTGTGTCACTATGGGGCAAATTTGACACTGTGGTGCTAGGTTCCATCAGCACTGTAGCGCTATATTAAAATATATTTTAAAAGAATTAAAATAGCATTATGGCACTCTTGCTAATTTTCTCGTGCTTGTTCCACACACATAAAGCATGGCCTACCACACATTCACATCTTCCATAGAGCAAAAATCATAGCTAATCAAAGTAATGTATAATCATAAACATGAACATCATACACACAGAATTAATCTTAATTAAAATAATAAATAGATATAATCATTTAGGTTGCTTCCCAAGTAGTGCTAAGTTTATAGTCTTTAGCTAGAGTATGCCTATCTCCTATCTTAGATGGGCCAACTCCACTAAGCTCCTAAGGAGATATATTTCCCTTCCTAGGTATATCTTCAATCTCTGATGATTGAATTTAAATTTTAAGTGATTTAACTATCCTTAATGTCTACAGCTCCATAAGGATACACTTTGACAGTAATGATTAGTCCTAACCATCTAGACTTTAACTTCAACAACAACAACAACAACATCAAGCCTTTATCCCACTACGTGGGGTCGGCTACATGAATCCTTTTTCTCCATTGTGTCCTATTAAAAGTCAAATTCTCGTTTAAATCTAATAAAGAAAGATCATTTCTAATATTTTCTAACCAAGTCTTTTTAGGTCTACCTCTACCTTTCTTAACATAAGTCAAATCTAAGACCTCTACTTTCCTAACCGGGTCATCGGGAGGCCGCCGTTTTACGTGACCAAACCATCTAAGGCGACTCTCTCTAATCTTATCTTCCACTGGAGCTACTCCAACCTTTTCATGAATATGCTCATTTCGTATCCTATCTCTAAGGGTAAAGCCACTCATCCACCTGAGCATCCTCATCTCTGCAACACTTAACTTAGAATTATGCTTCTCTTTTAATGGCCAACATTCAGCACCATAAAGCATTGCAGGTCTCACCACCATCTTATAGAATTTTCCCTTAAGTTTGAGGGGTACTTTTCTATCACTCATCTAGACTTTAACTTCCTAGGAAATAATTTAATATTGAATTGTATACAAGCACTTACTGTCCAAACATAAATTCCTTCCTCATGAGCTTGTGATCATGCCACTTTTTAATTTGTTCCTTATACAACTTAGCATTTTCATAAGCATCATTTCTAAAATTTTCCAACTTATTCAACTGTGTAAGCCTTTTCTCCTCAACATCTTTAAGATTATAATTTAATTCTTTCACTACCTAATATGCTTTATTCTCTAACTCTAAGGGTAAGCAACATGCTTTTCCAAAGATAAACCTATAGGGAGACATTCCAATTGGGGTTTTGAATGCAGTCATATAAGTCCAAAGTGCATTATCCTATCTCGATGCCTAATCTTTCCTATTTCAACTTATAATCTTTTTTAGAATTCCTTTGATCTCCCTATTTCTTATTTCAATTTGACCACTAGTTTGAGGAATGTAAGCAAATATTTCAAAATTAGATTCTTCACTCTCTTATTATTATAATGACTCCTCCTATCACTAATGATGACTCTAGGTACTCCAAATATTAAATTATATTTCTCTTTAAAAATATAATCACTACTTAGGCTTCAATTTTGGGTATTATTACTTCTTCAATGTACTTGGAGATATAGTCAACTGCTATCAATATATATCAATATATATTGACTCCCAAAATATTGAGCAAAAAGACCCATAGAGTCTAGTCCCTAAACATTAAAAATTTCAACTTCTAGTATATAGTGAAGAGGCATTTCATGTCTCTTTAAAATGTTTCCTAGTCTTTAATGCCTATTAAATATTTTGACATATTCATTTACATCACTGAATAAGGTAGGAAAATAAGATTTAGATTGAAGAATCTTAGAAGAAATTTTAAATACTCTAAATTGCCCTCCATACTTTAAGTCATGATACTGATAGTTTCATTCTCCTCTTCTAGGACACACCGCCTAATGATTTGATGTTTACATTTCTTAAACAAGTATGGCTCATCCAAAAAAAATTAGTATCATGCATCAATTTACACCTCTGTGTATATGTCATGTCAAATGGGATCACTCCACTTATAATATAGTTCACAATGCTAGCTTACCAAGGCACACACAATAAAATCAATACAAACAACTTTTCATCTGGAAAGAACTCATTTATGACACACTCATTAAATGAAGGTTTTTCTAGTTCTAGTCTAGAAAAATGATCAGCTGCCTGATTCTTGGTTCCCTTCCTATCTAAAATTTCTACTTCAAACTCTTGAAATAAGAAAATCCATCTCAACAATCTTGTCTTTACATTTATCTTTGTCATAAAAAATTCTATGACAGACTGTTTTGTGTATACAACAACTTTGGTGCTAATCAAAAATAGTCTAAACTTGCCAACAAAAATGATTATCTCTAACTGTCCTTTTCGGTAGAGGTATAATTAACTTTGGCAGTATTGAAAGTTTTGCTAACCTAGTATATATCATGAAATTTCTGATCTATTCTTTTCCCTAACACAAATCTAATTGCATAATCACTAGTATCACACATGAGTTTAAGATGTAATGTCAGATAAGATGAAACAATAACATACACAGTGATCAATTTTTGTTTCAAAATATTGAAAACTTTAAGACATTTATCATTAAATTCAAAAGGTACATCTTTTTCAAGTAAATGACACAAAAGCTTAATTAGTTTTGAAAAATCTCTAATGAATATCCTGTAAAAACTAGCATGCCATAAAAGCTTATAATTCCTATAACAAAGTGGGTGGGGGTAGATCTTCAATGACTCAAACTTTAGCCCTATCCACTTCTAAGCCTCTCTCTAAAATCTTGTCTCCAAGAACTATCCCTTATGCTATCATAAATTAACATTTCTCCCAATTTAGCGCCAAGTTTATTACAACACATCTTTTTAAAATAATAAATAAATGATCCAAACAAGAATCAAAAGTGGTAACAAAAAGAGAGAAATCATTCATAAAGTTCTCAATGTCTTGCTCAATTAAATTAAAAATTGATATGATACAATTTTGAAAATTAGTAGGGGCATTACAAAATCCAAAAAGAATCCTCCTAAATGCAAATGTATTATAAGGATTGGTGAATATAGTTTTGTCTTGGTCTTTAGGTGATATACGAATATGGTGATAACCTTAATATTCATGTAGAAAGCAATAAAAAGGGTGTCCTGATAACCTATCTAACATTTGATCAATAAAAGGCAAAAGGAAAGTGATCATTCCTAGTTACTTTGTATAGTTTCTTATAATCTATACATGTCCTTCAATCTTTAACTGTCCTAGTGGGTGTCATCTCATTTCTCTCATTGGTTACTATCGTCAGGCCTCCTTTCCTTAACATATAATGAATAGGGCTCTTCCTTAAGTTGATCTTATTCCTAACCACTTCCTCTAACTATCTCCCACTCCTCAATTGAATAGCTTTGCAATGCTGTTACCTTTTTCTCTTCAACTTACCTTTCTATTACTAGGGAAAGTTCCTTGTGGTATGCTATCTATAGAACTAACTAACTAGCCTAATTGATTTTAAATGTTTTTTATTACAGCTGCTTGTCTTTTTAATTAGATTCACATTATAAAACTAGGTCTTCTAGAAGAGGCTTATTATCCTTAAATTAGTTATTGGCAATGAATCTAGGGGGATAATTAGTCATTTTGTTTCCAAATTTCTTTGAGGTGAGTTCTAGTTTCTGCTAAGGTTGGGTTTACTAGGATTCCAATGACTATCCTCATTAGGATTATTATTCCATTGAAAGTTGGGGTGGTTCTTCAAATCTAGAATAAGGGTTATTTTATCTATTATTTATTGCATTTAAGGATTCAACTCTAGAGGTATTTAGGTCCTAGATGCTCTATAGATATTCTCTTTAACTAATATGGGTATTCCTTTGGATGCACTAACTTCAATATTATCCAACTTTCTAAAGATAATAGCTACATGTATAGTTAAAATAGATAAGACATCAACTTCATACACACTAGCCAATTTCCTAGGGTTCATTCTCTCAAAAGGCCATTTCAAGTTATTGGTGACCATTTCTTCAATCAAAGCATATGCTTCATTCAAGGGTTTGGACATTAAAGAACCTCTAACAATAACATTAATGATCAATCTAAGATATCCTATATATCCATTATAGATGGTCAGGATGATAAGCTAATCAGGTAAGCCATGGTATGGGCACTTTCTAAGCAATTCCTCAAATCTCTCCCAAGCTTCATATATTAATTCCCCATCTAATTGATTGAATGAGGTGATGTCATTCCTAAGTTTTGCTATTGATGGAGGGAAGTTCTTGGCTAAGAATTTATGAGCTAAATAATTCCCAGTGGTAATTCAGCATGAGGGTAAGGAGTTTAACAACATCGTAGCCTTGTCCCTAAGAAAGAATGGAAGTAGTCTAAGTCTAACAATGTCATTCGAGACCCAGTTATACATAAATGTTGCACATATCTCTAAGAAACATGCTATAAACAAGTTAGGATCCTCTACAAGAGTTCCCCCAATATAAGAATTTTGTACCATTTGAATGATAATGCATTAGCTTGGATATTTAGTTTATTGATGCTTAGATGAATGCCTTCTACCATTTAGTTTGCATACTCTCTATGTCGTCTTGATTGGTTATTTTCCAAGGTAGGGTCGGTCACCTCTATGTCTTCATAAACTTTTTTAGAATTTTTAATTTTTTAAGCATTCTCTTTATCTCAGGATCAAACAAGACTTCTCCTAATTAGGCTCTACCAAGCATGCAACAACACACACAATATAAAAATATAGTTACAAGATAATTACATAATTTGTAATACAACAATAAAAAAATTAAAGCAAAAATAAATAACATTACCAACACATAATAGGATAAATAAAAATAATGATAAGATTAACTCAAAAATCCTTTAAATAATATAAAGTGAGTAAAATGATAATTATCTAATATCGATCCCCGAGAATGGTGCCAAAAACTTGATCTGACTGCACAAATAGAGGCTGAGGCAATTTTGTGTGTAAACTTTGATTCTACATAAGTGAACGTGTCATGTCAAGTAATAAAGTAATGAGTACAGTATCATTCCCACAAGGAAAGAAATTACCCTAAGATTACTTTAGCACTATGCAAACAAATTACATAATTTATCTTATTGATTGAATTATAAATACTCAAAATCTCTAAAAAGTTTGTTGGAGTGTCTAACTATTATTTCTCTTAACTACAGTAATTTTATCTCCTTAAGATTCTAAGACTCTATCCACTATATATCTATATATGGTGGAATCTTATTTTAAATCTCCTAATAGTTCCACTATTCCTCCTTCGATAATATAGATCACATAGAGTTTGATGTTTATATAAGACCTATACACAAACTAAATTAAGCATAAAGGATTTAAAACTAATATTTAAAGATTCATGGAATTTAGATATAATCTTAGGAAAACATGATTTATAACATATCATAAGCCGAAAAATGTTTTAGCTAACCATGGAAATTAAAATAAGTTAAACATGATTCACTTCAAAATAAAACAAAAGTACAAGAGGTAAGTTGTGAATAAATATCACCCAGAAGTTCTTTATGACATGATTATAGACTCTCCTTACACTAGAATAGACTTTCTTAGCTTACACACACACTCTCTCTCCCTCTCTCTCTCTCTCTCTCTCTCTCTCTCTCTCCCTCCCTCCCTCCCTCCCTCCCTCCCTCTAGACTCTACTTAAATTAATTACAAATGAATAAATGGCTAGCCCCTCTCTCAATTTGGTCAAAACTATTTATAATTTTTATAAATAATTGAACTATTATTGTAGCTTTGACCTATATAATATTGCAGTGCTAATGAATCAGCATGTCAGTTCCCTAGTCATTGCATCAACTTGCCAGTCTAGCTATAAGTAACCATCACCAACAATTGTGCTATCATTATTTGGTGCTACAATGCTTGGTCTAGTGCTGGATTCTCCTTCTATAGCACCTTGGCACCTTGCCCTCTTTCTTTGATAAGGCCCTTTACCACTGTAGTGTTGTTTTATAGCGCTTCTGTACATATGATAAGTGTAGCACTATGGCGCTCTACCTATGGCACCATAGTGCTCTTTCAATTATGGTACTTTTACTACTTTTTTTTCATAAAAAGATATATTTAAATAGTATTTTTATGAAAATCGGTAATTTAGATTATGCATTAGTTTTCATTATCAAATTCCCCTAAACATTAAAATAATACTTCTAGAAATAGCTTTTTATCCGTAAATTGGTTATTAGCATTGAATCTAAGGGGTTAATTAGGCTTTTGTTTTCATAATTCTATTAATGTGAGGTCCAATTTTTTTTGAGTTTGGGTTGATTAGGATTCCAATGACTACCCCCTTTAAGATTATAACTCCATTAAAAGTTGGGGTGGTTCTTTCAACCAAGATTATAAGTGTAAGAATAAGGGTTAATTTGTCTATTATTAATTACATTTAAGGATTTAACCACTAAGAAATTTGGATCACTAGATGCTCCATAAATACTTTCTTCAACTAACATGGGTATTCCTTGCGATGTACTAACTCCAATATTATCCAATTTCCTAAAGATAAAAGATACATGTGCAGTAAAAATATATAAGACATCAAATTCATACACATTAGCCACTTTTGTTAGGTTTCACTCTCTTAAAAGGTCATAGGAAGTTGTTGGTGGCAATTTCTTCAATCAAAGCATTTGCTTCATTAAAAGGCTTAGACATTAAAGAACCTCCAATAATAGCATCATTGATTGATTTAAGGGATCTGATAAGTCCATTATAGAAGTTCTCATAAGGATAAAAATTATCCTAAGATCACTCTGGTACTGCTCATATGAACTTCAAAATTTATCTTATTGACTGAATTATAAAGGTGTGCTACTGAAAGCTATCAACTATAGTTTCAAAAAGAAAATTATAGGTTTGAGGGACAATGGTCCTATTATAGTTAAAAACTCAAGATTGAAAAAGTTAGATTTCTCTTAATATTAGCATGAATAACAGCATAAATACTCCTAATCTCACTTGAGTTTGTTGGAATGTCTAGTTAAGATTTCTCTCAAGTACAGTAATTATATTAGCTTAGGATTTCAAGACCCTATCCACCATACATCAATGTATGGCATAATTACATTTTAGACCCTCTAATTTTTCCACTAGTCCTCCATTGAGGCTATAGATTACACTGAGATTTAAGTTTATACAAGGCTTATATATAAGTAAATAAAGCAAGGAATATTTAAAAATAAATATAAAGATTCTTGAAATTTAGATCTAATCTTAAGTAAACATGGTTTCTAACATATCACAAGCTAAAAGCAATATTTTAGCTAGCCATGGAAGTTAAAATAAGCAAAACATGATTCATTTAAAAAAAGTATGAGAGGTAAGTTGAGGATAGATATCACCAAGAAGTTCTTTATAACATGATTATAGACTCTCTTTCCACTATAATTGACTTCTTTAACATGCACTTCCTCCCCTCTCTCTCTCTCTCTCTCTCCATCTAGATTTTGTATAGATTGTTTAAAAATGAACAAATAGCCAATCCCCTCCTCAATTTGGCCAAAACTAGACATAGCTTTTGCAAATAATTGGACTAGTGCAATCGTGCTGACTAGGGTAGTGCTACAATACTTTCAAATTGATACGCCAATTAACCAATCATCAGATTAGTTCTCTGGTCAAACTTGAAAGTTCATTAGGGTTGTTAAGCCCTTATAAACTAGTCCCGAGGCTAACCAAGAGGGAGGGTTAATTGGATATTTAAAAAAAACTTCTTTAATAAAAAGAAATATCTTTTTATATCTTATAGTGAAAACAACAATAAAAAAGATCAATCACAGATTTCACCAAAGTAGTCAATCATAGTAAAATAAAATGTGAAAAATAATCAGAAAGAACACACTAGATTTATAGTGGTTCGGTCCAACTTGACCTACGTCTACTCCTCAGAGGTGCCCTCTGAGTATTGCATTACACCTTAAGTGACTCTCCGTTAGCCCCCACAGCTAGGCGGAGAAGCCCTTACAAAATTACTTTCACCTTCCCCAGTGCAGCGGAGTAGCCCGGTTCTTTGACACCAAAGATATCTTCTTCTTCCCAAAACTTCCCTCGAGACAACCCTTGAATTCGATGGCACTTAGGTGCAAGCTTGCTAGAGCAACCATGTGAACCCCCTCACACTCCCTCAAAAATCCCCCTTCCAAGGCTCTTCTCCCTCTCAAACTTCACCCTTTATGCTCTCCCTTTCAAGCACTCTCTTCAAGTTTTCTCCAAAAAAAATGAAGTCTCAATAGCTGCCAAAGACACTTTTAAAGTCTTTGATAAGCTTTAAATAAAGGGCTTTAAAAACCTTTCCAAATCAGTTCTGGTGGCAAAGATCATCCAGGATGATCGCATGATCATCCAGAATGATATGCTCATAAAGAGGGCTTCAAAAAACTCTAAAAACTCAATTCTGCTGCCAAAGATCATCCAAGACAATCTTAGGATCATGGAGGATGATGTGTTTAAAAAGAGGGCTTTAGAAAACCCTAAAAACTCAATTCTGTCGCCAAATGTCATTCAGTACGATCTCAAGATCATCCAGGTGATGTACAGAATTTGACCTGATCGTCCAGGATAATCACCTAGACGATCCCCTGGACGATCAGTTCAAATTTGCATAGATCATCCAGGATGATATTGGGGATTGTCCTAGATGATTAGATGAAAAATGATGGTATTTCATCTTGAACGATTTAGGAAAGTTAGATATGTTGGCAAACATCATCCAGTATGATATAGAGATCATCTATGATGATCTGATTGAATAATTTAACAATAATTAGTCTCCTAATCACATGATCAATTTAGGCATGTTTGACATTGATCATCCAGGATGATCTAGATCATCCAAGATGATTAGAACAAAAATTAAATTTTAAATCCTTGCCTAAATTATCATTGGCGGCTATTTTCCAAGATTATAAAGGATCATCCTGGATGATATAAATCATCCAGTACGATTAGTTCAATGAGCTAATCATCCTGGATGATCGAAATTGTCCAGTACGATTAGTTCAAAAATTAAACTTCTAGTTTTGACTAGATCTCACTCCCTTAAGTGTGTGTGTGCATGGTCAGCAAGCTAGCAAACACCTTTATAGGACTCAACTCAAGAAATCAAAAATTACATCAATGAATATTATAAACTCTTTATAGCATAACCTATTCTATCCAATCTTGAGCTTTAATTCTTCGTTGGATGGTGCATGGTGTTCCTGAAATGTTAGTATACACATAAATAAGTATAAAATAAAAGTACTAGGAGACATAAAGATGTGAGTCATAATGTTTGTTATCATCAAAAATATAAACTTGTGAGTTTGAGTCGCAACAATCTCCCCCTTTTTGATGATGACAAATATTATCGGTGAATTTACAAACTAAAAGTATTTTATCCTAATCTCCCCCTCACTAAGATAAAAATTTTAAAATAGGGGAAAACATAATTTTCTTTCTTTTTAATTTTTTTTAAATAAAATAAATAACTAGATAAAAAGATAAACTAAAAAAATACAATAACAAAATAACAGTACGTTCAAACACAAATACAATAGTACATTCTCCCCCTTTGACATCACCAAAAAGAAGAGGAGCATACAAAAACAAAATAGAGAAAATTGACTAAAAGATCAAAACGATCCCTGATCTGGTGAAAAAGTTTTGGAAGAATCAGTTTGAAATATCAAAATTTCTTGGACTAAGAAAGTTACCTCTTGATTTTATTCAAAAACTTAGTAAGGCAGGTATTGACCATGCATAATCTCAGAAAGGTTAGAGAATTAAAAATTGGCAATCTAAACTCTAGTTCCTTAAGGGCTAAAAAACTTTTTAAAGTAAATATCTAAATCAAGGAACAAATTAGAGAAGAAAATAATAATCTTTTGAAAACTCCTTGCATAAAATATATCTAATAGAAGGTTAATGTAAAAAAGCTGAATCAAAAGTCATGATTTTTAAACTCAAGTATAAAAAATATCAATAGATATAAGGGTTTTTTTTTAAGATTTAAGAAATATAAGATAGGTAAGCTAACTTATTGTGGGCTCATATTGTGCCTCTTGATTAGTTTTTGGCACACTTTACACATCTTTTAATACACTTTATGTATCTTTTCATTTTGGCGACATTGCGCATCTTTTGATATTTCATGTTGGTGACATTGCGCATCTTTTTAGCTTGGGCTCATTTTGTGCCCCCTTTTTTTTCTAAATATGCTTCCTTTCTATAATTTTAAAGACTAAAGTAAACCCAATCTAGTGACAAAAAAGAAACGCTTGATTAAGAAAATAATGAAGTAGATTCAACAAGTTGCAAAAGATTCATAAGAGATAGATAAAATATAAGGAGATGAAAAAAGTTTAATTTCAAGATCCAATTTATAATTTCATGAAGATTTTGAATCAAAAGTGAAATAGCCTCATTAAAGAAATGAGATAGAGAGACAAAATTATGAGTTTCCTTTGACTAATTTTAGGGAAGTCAACCATAACATACATAAAATTTCAAGAAAACAGGAGGTAAATTTTCATTTTTAGAAAAAAAATGATCTTTTGAAAAGTAATTTGATTTTCTAAAACATATACTAAAAAATATGATATGTGTATGTTGATAAAAAAAATTGGCAATTATATAGAAAAAATAAAATAAAAGATTGCAAGAACAAAAATAAAAAAATTAAAAAATAACACAAAAAGTAAAAACATTCACATAAACAAAACAAACACAAATACACAAGCAAAACTTTAATCCACATCATGTCGCTCCTGGTCTGATGATTCAGAAGCTAGGTCTGCCTAGGAGATTTTTTTACTTTACATTATTTGCCCTTATTGCAATTTGCTTAGCTTTACCCTTTTCCTTTTTAAGAAGGGTTTTTAAGTTCAGACACTAATTTTTCATTTGTCCAGGTTTCTTACATCCAAAGAAATCAGAAGAAATATTAACATTCTTATCTTTTTTACCTTTGTTCCACTTTTGTTGTTGTTGATGCTTGTGCTTTAGTAGACTTTTCAATTTATTTGTTATTGATGCTAACTCCTTTCTTTCATCATCTTTTGAGTCACTTTTATCCATGTCTTCAGCTTTCAGTACTATAGTTTCACCTGCATCCAAAAGCTTTTGACGCAAACCTTGCTCATAGGCAATGAGTGAGCTAATTAGATTATCAATAGAATATTCATTCAACTTTTTTGATTCACAAATAGAAACAACTTTGGCATCAAACTTATCAAGTAGGCAATGTATAATTTTATTGACCTTTTCAAAGTTTGAAAATTCTTTAACTAAAGCATGTAATGATGTTACAATTTGAGTAAACCTAGTATACATGTATAAAATTATCACATAATGTTTCATTCTAAAAAATTCATAATTATGTATTAGAATATTTAACTTAGATTGCTTAACTTCACTAGTTCCTTTGTATGTAATGTATAGTTTATCCCAAATTTCTTTGCCAGTAGTACATGTAAATATTATCATGCAATCATAAGAATTTAAAGCAGAGAAAAAATAATTCAAACATTTAGCATTCAATTGAGCATTGATCTAATTTACTCCATTCAGAAAAAGGAATATCAATTTTGATTCCATCTATAATATATGACGGTACAGAATAACTAGTTTGAATCTTATGCCACATGCGATAATCTATTGATTTCAAGAAAGTAGACTTATGGATTTTTCAAAAATCAAAAGTAATATTTTCAAATAAACGTGGTAATGTGGTTGAATATCCTTCCATAATATTATGATTTCCAAAATTAGCCATGGATCTTTTTTCAGAAGTTTTCAAAAACTTAATTTTATGAATCCCACTCTGATACCACTTGAAAGTTCGTTAGGGTTGTTAAGCCCTTATGAACTAGTCCCGAGGCTAACTAAGAGGGAGTGAATTGGATATTTAAAAAAACTTCTTTAACAAAAAGAAATATCTTTTTATATCTTGTAGCAGAAATGAATTAAATCAATAAAAAAGATCAATCACAGATTTCACCCATGCAGTCAATCATAGTAAAATAAAATATGGAAAATAATTAAAAAGAACACACCAGATTTATAGTGATTCGGTCCAACTTGACCTACATCCACTCCTCGGAGGCTCCCTCTGAGTATTGCACTGCACCTTTAGTGACTCTCCTTTAGCCCCCACAGCTAGGCGGAGAAGCCCTTATAAAATCACTTCCACCTTTCCCGGTGCCGTGGAGTAGCCGAGTCCTTTGACACCAAAGAGATCTTGTTCTTCCCAAAAATTCCCTCGAGATGACCCTTGAATATGATGGTACTTAGCTGCAAGCTTATCGGAGCAACCATGTGAACCCCCTCACACTCCCTAAAAAATTCCTCTTCTAAGGCTCTTCTCCCTCTCAAACTACGCCCTTTCCACTCTCCCTTTCAATCTCTCTCTTCAAGTTTTCTCCAAAAGAAATGAAGACTCAATGGCTGCCAAAGAAACTTTCAAAGTCTTTGACAAGCCTTAAAGAAAGGGCTTTAAAAACCCTTCCAAATTAGTTCTGGCAGTAAAGATCATCCAAGACTATCACAGGATTGTTCAGGATAATGTGCTCATAAAGAGGGCTTCAGAAAACCCTAAAAACACAATTTTGTAGCCAAAGATTGTCCAGGACAATCTCAAGATTGTCCAGAATGATGTGTTTAAAAAGAGGGCTTCAAAAAACCCTAAAAACTCAATTTTATTGCAAAATATTATCCAGTACGACCTCAGGATCGTCTAGGATGATGTGTAGAATTTGACCTGATAGTCTAAGATAATCACCTAGATGATCCCTTGGAAGATCAGCTCAAATTTGCACAGATCGTCAAGGACAATATTGGGGATCGTCCTAGATAATTAGAAGAAAAATTATGGTATTTCATCTTGAACGATTTAGGAAAATTAGATATATAGGCAAACATCATCCAGTATAATATGCAGATCATTTAAGACGATCTGATTGAATAATTTAACCTTAATTAGTCCTCTAATCACATGATTAATTTAGGCATGATTAATATTGATCGTCCAGGATGATCTAGATCATCCAGGATGATTAGAACAAAGATCAAATTTTAAATCCATGCCTAAATTATTAATGACGGCTATTTTTCAAGATTATAAATGATTATCCTGGATGATATAAATCATCCAGTACAATTAGTTCAATGAGCTGATCGTCCTGGATGATCGAAATTGTCTAGTATGATTAGTTCAAAAATGGAACTTCTGGTTTTGACTAGATCTCACTCCCTTGAGTGTGTATGTACATGATTAGCAAGCTAGCAAACACCTTTATAGGACTCAACTCAAGAAATAAAAAATTACATCAATAAATATTATAGACTCTTTATAGTATAACCTATTCTATCCAATCTTAAGCTCTGATTCTTTATTGGATGGTGCATGATGTTCTTGAAATATTAGTATACACACAAACAAGTATAGAATAAAAATACTAGGATAAATAAAGATGTGAGCCATAATATTTGTTATCATCAAAAATATAAACTCATGAGTTTGAGTCGCAACACAACTATAAGAAGCTATCACCCTCTATGGTGCTGTTGCAATTTGGCACTATGGTGCTTGGTCTAGCGCTATGGTTCTCCTTTTGTAGTGTCATGGCTCCTTACTATCTATCTTGGATCAAGCCCTTTATTGATGCAGTGCTACTTTATAGTTCTCTAGCGTACTTTATAAGTATAGTGTTGTGGCACTTTATTTAAGGCACTATGATGATCCTTCAATTATATAACTTTCTTCTTCTTTCCTACACAAAATGATAAATTTAAATAACATTTTTGTTAAAATAAATGTAATTTACATTATACATTTGTTTTCCTTATCATTCAGTATGGATTTCATTTGCTCATGCATGTCCTTGAAGAGATGATAAAGCAATGGCTTATAGGATCGACTAAAAGGAGAGGTAGCATATGGAGTTAGAATCCTAAAAAAGATTGATTATATAAGAAAAACACTAAGAGGCACTGAGTAGAGATATACTATTATCAAAATGCTAGTATAGTGCCCAGTGACCTCTATTTGGTAATTACAGCCCTGTTTCTAGGCCCATTTAATTTTGGTCATTTCAATTGCCCTTGAAGAGATGAAGAAGTAATGACTTATAGGATCAATTAAAAGGAGAGGTGGAATCCTAGAAAAGATTGATTATATAAGAAAAACACTAAGAGGCACTGAGTAGAGATATACCATCATCAAAATGCTAGTATAGTCCCTAGTGACCTCTATTTGGTTATTACAGCCCTATTTTTAGGCCCATTTAATTTAGTTCATTTCGATTTCCCTCTCAAGGAAGTGTTCACCAAGCCAAATTGCTTTGAAATATTACTCAAGTGATGAGTGGAGTTGAGTGAGTTTTAGATTACTATATACTGCATATATTTAGCAAATCTCTCTCAATTATCAACTTCTCATTGGCGTTAAGTATCTTAATATAAAATAGAAAATGATAAGTAGAAAAGATTAGGATTAGTGTCACATCCCAACTAAATATATCTCATTACACCTAAACAATCCACACTATGTTAAGGTCGTGACAACAAACTTTTAAATTAATAAGAGCTAATATGAAAAAATTTTATTACTTTTTATTTTCCTCAATATATTACATAGAGCCATCCTAAATCATCCAATATATTACATGGAGCCATCCAAAATGAAGTATCAATTACATTTCATTTCATCAAATTGTTGTAAATCTAGTTTTAAGGGATATGATTTTGATGATAGCAAATATTTCTATTTATGGTTTCCTGTTTAATCTTTCAGGTCCGCAGGATCAAATGCAAGTTCAAGCTAGTCCAAGATTGAGTCAGTTTGTTTTGTAATTCAGGTCCAATATACTATTTTCATCTTTATTGAGTCAAATATAATGTAATTGATCCCCTACCTAAGTAACCTTGTACACACACACACTTAAGGAGAGAGTTTTAGTAAATTAGAGTTTCTGTTCATTTTTTATTCTGATCATCCTAGACGATATTCACATCATCCTAGACGATCCATTAAAAATAGAAACCCTAATTAGGGCAACCAAGTTAAGTTGATCTGATTAAGCAGACTGTCATGGACGATCCTATGATCGTACAGGAAGATAGGATCAAATTAGAAATTCTCAACCGCTAGATCAAGTTAGGCAAGTTTTTATTTTTAGATATTTGTTCTGATCGTCTCAGATAATATTTGTATCGTCTTGGATGATCCTTAGCAAATCAAGCCTAAATTAGTCTGTTAATTAAGGAAAGCAATTATTACCTGATTGATATGATCATATCATCCCGGACGATCGCAATATCGTACGGGATAATATATACAAAATTCTTACCATCCAGAGCAATTCAGCTGGCCTAACAGAATGATCCTCTATATGATATGCCCGATTTTAAACTAATTGTACGGGATAATAGAGATATTATCCTAGACGATCAAGTCATTTTAAATCATACAGCACACTTTATGCAGTCCGATCAGCACGATGCTCAGGACGATTTTGGCTGTTTTGAACTAATCGTATAGGACAATGGAAATATCATCCTAGATAATCCAGTCATTTTGAGATCGTCCAGTCTAAGTTGCTCTGGATGAACAAAGCTATTCTCTGGACAAAATTTTTGAATTACATTAATCATTCCGGACGATCGCAGAATCATACGGGATGATCTGAATAAATTTTTCTTCTAATCGTCCAGAGAAACCAGATCGTCTAGGCTGAAATATGAGTTTTTACACGGATCATACAGGATGATCCATCGATCATCCTGGATGATATGTGACGACCAGTTGAGATTTAAGGCAATTTTTGATCCCTCCTTTAAAAGATCTTTTTCTTCTAACAAAAAAAATCTTTTGCCATTATCCTTTCTAGAGAAAAGCTTGAGAGAGAGAGAGAGCTTGGGAGAGAGAGATAGGATCTTATGATGGGGATTTTATGAGGGATTCATAAAAGTTACTCCAAGAAAGGATTTGAGTAATATTCTTCGGTTATCGTCTCTTATCTTGTCAGTATTTTTTATGGGAGGATCGTCCGCTAGATGATCGAGGTTCTCTGCCTGCTTCAGGAGGAAGCGAAGGGAGTCCAGGTTCTCTGCCTGATTCAGGAGGAAGCGAATGGAGTTCAGGTTCTCTGCCTCACCGGGTTGGTGGAAAGGAGGTTTTATACAGGCTTCTCCACCTTGCTGTGGGAGCAAAAGGAGAGTCACTTAGTGTTAGTGCAATACCCAGAGGGGAGGCTCCGGTGAGTGGACGTAGGTCAAGTTGACTGAACCACTATAAAATTTGGTGTGTTCTTTCTGATTATTTTTTATACTTACTTTTCTGTTGATGATTGTGTGATTGTGGCTATTATTCTTTGATCATCATTGAACATCTGCAAATCATTGCGAAGCTGTAATTGTTATAAAACATTCAAAAACATTTTTTTTAAAATTATTGTTTGTCCATGAATTTTTAAAATAACTAATTCACCCCCCCTCTTGGTTAGCCTTGGGACTAGTTCACAAGGGCTTAACATCCCTTTCGAACTTTTAAGTGGTATCAGAGTGGGATTCAAAAATTAAGTTTAAAAACTTTTGAATTTGATCCATGGCTAAATTTTGTAATCGTAATACTGCTGAAGGTTATTCAATTACACGACCGCCATTGTTTGATAACATACCTTTTAATTTTTGGAAAACTCGCATGTCCACTTTTCTTCAATCTATAGATTATCGCATGTGGATGCTTGTTAAGGATGACTATGAAGCACCGTTTAAAATAATTAACAATGTTAAAACTGAACTGCCTTTCACTGAATGGACTTTTAATGATCGGGACTTAGCCCAACTGAATATAAAATGTTTGAACCATTTTTTCTATGCCTTAAAATCTGAGGATTACATGCGTGTTTCTATTTGTACAACTAGTAAAGTAATTTGGGATAGATTGTGTATTACTTATGAAGGTATATCTGAGGTTAAGAAATCTAGATTGAACATCTTACTTCACAACTACGAACTCCTTCACATGAAACCTAGTGAGTCGATTTCTGAAATGTATACTAGGTTCACTCAAATTGTTACTTCTTTACATGCTTTAGGAAGAGAACTTATGAAGTATGAAAAAGTGAATAAAATTCTGAGGTGTTTGCCTTCTTCTTTTGATGCCAAGATAACTGCAATTACTGAATCCAAAGATTTGAACACTTATTCTATTGATAACTTACTTGGGTCACTCATTGCTTATGAGCAAGGGGTGAACCAAAGACAGCTTGATGCAGGTGAGAAGAAGAAGGAGAAAACTGTGACACTGAAGGCTAATGATAGTGATACTGATACTTCCGGGTCTGATAGCGATGATGTTGCCTTAATCACTAGGCAATTCAAAAGCTTTCTAAGGAAGAAACATAAGAACTTTCAGAAGTGGAACAAGGGTAAGTCCAGTAAAAATTTTAAAGGTTCATCTGATACTGTTTGCTTTAAATGTAGGAAGCCTGGATACATTAAGGCCGATTATCCTACACTTAAGGCTTACCCAAGCAAGGAGAAGGGTGAGGAGAAACCCAAGTTTAGGAAGGACAAGAAGTGGATTCAAAAGGTATTCTGGGCAGATTCTACATCTGTCTCCTCTGAGACTAAAGCTGAGGAGGAGACTTCAAATCTGTGTCTGATGGCTGATGATCATCCTGATCAGTCTGATCAAGAAGAGGTATGTGAGCTTACTTATGATCAATTGCTAGAAGTTTCTGATATAGGAAACTTAAGAAATTACATGCTAGCCTAAAATTGGATTTCCTAACTTTATGAAAAGTGCATGATGTTATGGTTAAAGATCATTCTATACTTGATAGCAATCACATGTCTTTACTTGATGAATTTGATGAATTAAACAAAAAGTATTCTGATCTGATTAATGAGCATGATTCATTGAAAACCTCGCATGTTGATTTAGAAAGAGCTTTTAAAGAATTAGACAACATGGCATGTGATGTGGAGAGTAGTAAGGGAGCATTGAACTTTGAAATTGCAAGTCTTAAGAAGGAGAATGAATTTCTAAAAGTAAAAATTAGTACTTTCGAGAAAAATGAAACACCTCTTACTTTTGTACAATTTTATGCACCTCCACCTTTTAAAGAATCTATTTTAAAATCATCAAAGCATGTTTCATACAAACCTAAGAAGAGGCACTATCACCCACGTAGATTAGTTAACCCTTTTTCTGATGTTAGATATTTTTCTTGTGGCATGTTAGGAAATATCTTCCACACCTGTATTGTTCACTATAGTACATATTGGGTGTGGAGGCCCAAATTACTTGCTTCATAGCACAGCACACATACATTATATTCTTCTTTTCATAAGAAGGAACCCAAACCTATTTGGGTTCCTAAATCTGATGTTTGATGATTTTATAGGTGTGCTCTCACACAAGACCTCGTGAGAGCATGTGGTACTTGGATAGTAGATGCTCAAGACATATAACTGGAGATGTAAATTAATTCATTTTGCTAGAGGCCAGGGCTGGAGGCAAGGTTACACTTGAAGACAACACCACCAGGAGGGTGGTAGGATCAGGTATAATTGGTGATTCAAAAAATTTCATTATTAATAATGTTTTGCTTGTAGATAGACTGAAACCCAACTTGCTGAGTATTAGTCAACTCTGTGACAAAGGATACAACATCAAATTCCTGCCCACTTGCTGTATTATAAGCTTAAATGACAAAGTTATTTTGTAGGGACAAAGAATCAATAATATTTATATGCTGGATGTAAGTTGCTTTAAAGCTGATGTTTCAATTTGCTTAAAAACTACTGCTGATGAGTCTTGGTTGTGGCACAAGAGATTATGTTATGCCAGTATGAAAACCCTTAAGAGAGTCACCCAAAAGGACTTAATTAGAGGTGTCCCCAAGCTTAAGTTCACTAAGGACCACCTGTGTGATGCCTGTCAATTAGGGAAGCAAGTACAGTCCTCCTTTCACTCCATTAAGAATATTAGCACCTCCAGACCTTTAGCAGTCCTTCACATGGATCTCTTTGGACCCATTAGCACTGCCAGCTTAGGGGGAAAAGTCTATGGATTTGTGATTGTTAATGATTACTCGAGGTTCACTTGGATTAAATTTCTGTCACTTAAATCTGAGTCATTTGATGAGTTTAAGTCTTTCTCCATTTGGATTCAGCGAAAGTTTGGTTGTGAGATCTTGACTATTCATAGTGATCATGGTGGAGAGTTTGTAAAATGTGAGATTTGGAATATTCTGTGAGGAGTAAGGGATTAGCCACAATTTTTCAACTCCTAGGACCCCTCAGTAGAACGAGATAGTTGAAAGGAAAAATAGAACCTTAGTGGAAGCCGCTAGAGCCATGCTTACTGAGTACTTCCAAAATATTTTTGGGCTGAAGCGGTGAACACTGCCTGTTATTTGCTGAATAGGGTGAATGTTAGAGCCAATCTGAATAAGACACCTTATGAGATCATTAAGGGTAGAACTCCAAACCTATCCAACCTCCATATCTTTGGCTGTAATGTTTTCATTTTGAACAATGGGAAATCATCCTTAGGAAAATATAACCCTAAATCTGATGAAGGAGTGTTCTTAGGCTATTCTAGTGTGGGGAAATCCTTTAGGGTGTTTAATAAGAGGACAATGGTGGTAGAAGAGATAACTCATGTGGTGTTTAATGAATTTGATCCTAAGGAGACTAGAGTTGAGGAAGAAGAAAATGTATGAGAGATTACCCAAGGAGTTAAAAATACATATATGGAGGAAAGGGTATAGCCTCAAAACACTTTGCCTAGAGATTGGAGATATTCTTCGAGTCATCCTAAAGAACTTATCTTAGGAGACCCTTCTGAAGGTGTTAGGACTAGGTATGGACTTAGGAAAGAAGTAAACCACCAACATCAATCAAGCTCTTTCTGATGAGTCTCGGATCTTAGCTATGCAGGAGGAATTGAATTAATTTGTAAGGAACGATGTTTAGGAGTTAGTAGAAAGACCTAGGAATCAAAGTGTAGTGGGAACTAAGTGGGTCTTTAAGAATAAGATGAATGATTCTGGTGTGGTGGTTAGGAATAAGCCAAGATTGGTGGCTAAGGGGTACAATCAAATTAAAGGGATTGATTTTGAGGAGACCTTTGCCCCTATAGCTAGATTGGAAGCCATTAGGGTGCTACTAGCCTTTGCCTGTTATAAGGGATTTAAGCTGTTTCAAATGGATATAAAGTGTGCCTTTCTAAATGGGATAATAAAAGAGGATATTTTTGTAGAACAACCCCCAAGTTTTGAGAGTTCCCAATATTCAAATCATATTTATAAATTAAAAAAAGGTCTTATATGGATTGAAACAGGCACCCAAAGCTTGGTATGAGAGGCTTAGCACATTCCTGTTAGAAAGAGAGTTTGTTTAGGGGAGCGTAGACACCACCCTTTTTCTGAGGAGAGTAGGGGATGATTTACTCATTGTCCAGATCTATGTTGATGATATACTTTTTGGATCTTCTGATAAAAATTTATGTGATAATTTTTTTAAGATAGTGAGTAAGGAGTTTGAGATGAGTATGATGGGAGAATTGTCCTACTTCTTGGAATTTAGCATAAAGCAAATGGATGATGGAACCTTTCTCAATCAATCTAAATACACTAAGGACATTTTGAAAAAATATGAAATGGATAAAGCCAAGCCAATCAACACTCCCATGAGCTCATCTGTTTAGTTAGATGAGGATTCAAATAGAAAATCTATTGATCAGAAGAAGTTTAGGGGAATAATAGGATCACTGCTTTACCTGACTGCTAGGCGACCTGATATTATGTTTAGTGTTTATCATTGTGTTAGGTTTCAAGCTGATTTTAAAGAGTCCCAGCTGACTGCTGTTAAGAGAATTCTTAGATATCTTTTAGGGACCCTAAACCTAGGAATCTGGTACCCTAGGCACAACACTTCTTTTAAGATTATTGGATATTCTGATTCTGACTTTGTAGGGTGTAGGGTGGATAGAAAGAGCACTTTCGGAACTTGCCAATTCATAGGACAGTCTTTAGTCTCTTGGTCTAGTAGAAAAGAGAACTCAGTTACACTTTCCACTGCTGAAGCTGAGTACATTGCCTTAGGAAGTTGTGTGGCCCAAGTCCTTTGGTTGAAGCAAAAAAGTTTTAGATTTAGGATTACCTGTTTGCACAATTTCTATTGTGTGATAATACTAGTGCCATCTGCATTTCTAAGAATCCAATCCAACATTCTAGAACCAAACACATTGATATAAGGCATCACTTCATTAGGGACCATGTTACAAAAGGAGATATTGAGCTACATCATGTAAAAATTGAAAATCAGCTGGCTGACATATTTACTAAACCACTGGCCTTTGACTCATTTAGCATTTTAAGGACTAGATTGGGTGTGATTGACATAAATGCATGATTTTGATGACTGATGATTTCTGAGGTTGATTGTCTTCTTTTATTTTTGTTAGTCTTTTGATTTAATTATCTGTTTCCTATTTTATTTTTTATTCTTTATTCACTGCTGATTTTCTTTTTACCATTTGTTATTTTTCTACTTTGAGTAGTTATTTTGATGTGATTTCCTGCTTGCTCTAGATTTACTATTTTATTCCTTTTAAAATCAGATCACTGCTCACTACTGCTAATAAATTAGATTTCTAACTGAGAGTTTTGCCTTATTTTTATTTGGAAGCTTGTAAGCAGTGATTGACTCCTTTGAATCTGCTAAAGGGAAGAAACGTTGATGATTGTTGCTCTTCCTCTAACTCCCTTTAATAGTATATTATTTCTTTTGGATAAAAATCTTCTTCAAAATTAAAAAATTGGTTTTTGAAATAGAGATCTATTTTATCTTCCTACAGTAATCTACCTCATATGCATAGAGTTTTCAAAATTTTGAATCATTGTTATGTTTTTCTTAATCAAGTGATTGCACTTATCATATTATGTTTTTCTTAATCAAGTGATTATATGAATTACTCCTCCTTATTATTGAGAATACGTTTTGTCCTCTCTTATGTTTGGAAGGTAATTTCACAGCAGAGATTCTTTAACGATTATGAAAGGAAGCAAGCTTACAAAGATGCGCAATGAGCGCCAAAATGAAAAAGGCAAAAAATTAGACCAACACTAAAAAGAGGCGCAATGTCACCAAAAATTGAAAGGATACACAAAGTGTATCAAAAATTAAAAGATGCACAAAGCGCCAAATAAATTGAAAAAGAGGCTTAAAATGAGCCTATAAAGAAATAAGCTTTTTTCCCTTTTAGATCTTTAAATATCTTAGAGAAATCCATGTGCCACTTATTTTTTTCAAAAGCTTGAGATGAAAAATCATAATTTCTGATTCCTTACTTTATAATATTATTATATCAGATATTTTTCTTGAACGAGGCTTGAAAGGATCTCTTTTCAAATCTAATTTCATTTCTTCTAAGTTAGACTTTTGTTTGAAAGGAATTTGAACCTGTAAGGTATCCGAGGTAGGAGTTACGAAAGTCGATTTTCCAATTTTTTTGGATTTCAGCATTGTCGATCTTCTTCTTATTAGCTTTTGGATTAAAAAATCAAGGGAAAATTCTGATTTACTGGAGCTGATAAAAAAATCATTATTTTTAGTTCTATTTTTCTCATTTCTATTTTTCTTTACTCAATTTTTTTTGTTTTCTTTTTATTTTGTGTGTTTTTGGGATCCCTGATCTTTCCTCTCCATCCTTCATCTTTTTTATTTTTTCTTCACATCATCCTGGACGATCTCCTTATCGTCTTAGACAATCCTCTTCATCCTGGATGATCCATTCAAATCATCCCCATCCTGATCAAATGGCTGATCTACACCAATTATTAGTTATCGTCCTGGATGAGCCATGTGTCTGCAGTTGGATAATTTAAATTCGGCCCATCTGATGCCTTTATTGCATATCATCTTGAATGATCCACCTCATCATCCTAGATGATACTTTTCATCAACAGTCATCCGTCTGGAATCCTCGGGACGATCATCTGTGTCTGATCATCCTGGATGATATCTGATCATCCTGGATGATCCAACAACCTTTTTGACCAATCATCCATGCCATCATAATTGCTCATATCATCTTGGATGATCTTGTGATCATCCTCGATGATCTGGATGATTTCTATTTAAATAGCCATTTTCTTCAGATTTTTTCACCCTTCTCTCTACCAATCCTTCATTATCTCATCCTCTCATGGCTGGTGGTAAAAGATCCAGGAAATGCGGTGCCAGTTCCTCCCAGGGAAGTACCGATCCCTGCTTCCGAGATGTAGCTGATCAAGCTGCTTTTCAAAGATATTCTGATGTTGGGATTACTATCTCAAAAATGGTGAACCCACGGACCCTGACATATCTGATACTTGATTTATTCACTCACACCTCCCTGATTTTCATTCTTACTCTCGCCTTTCCATTCAGCACTGAACTCCTTAGGGTGTTCTATGTAAATCTGCGCATCACCTCTGATTACTCCGCCCTTCAATCATTCGTTAATCAACGACCATTAGAATTAACCCGTGAGGACTTTAATAATATTCTTCAATTATCAATTTATAGTGATAAGCTTCATCATATAGCATCTAACCCTGATTTTAATTAGAGTGTCACCAAACACTTCCTTTGTAACATAAATGCCCCATTCCATGACCAGCTTTGTTCCTCCCTAATCAAGGTTGCTAGGACAGTCCAACATGTCCTTTGCTCCTCCATCATTCCTAATGCTAGGGATCGCATCCACATAACTCCTTTACTCTCCCTCACTACCTACCACATCCTTGCCCATCGTGACGTCGATGCCACTGACTTAATTTTTTGCTACCTTGAATAATTGACTTCAATTTGGGATCCGGGCCACAGGAGATGCCCTAATCTAGCCTTAGGACATCTGATTCACTTTGCCATTCAAATGAAATACAATTTGTAATATCTGGTTCCACCCGATGTTCCCCCTTTCTTCTTCTCCAATAATGCCTTCCATGTTCTGTACAGTACTCACTTGCATTCGGAGCCTGCCTCGGATGTGGAGGGAGAAGAGGAAGAAGCTGCTCCGGTACCTACACCTGCTCCTCTCTAGATAGAGTCCCCTCTGGACCATCTGGTGCACCGCTTTGATCAGTGGGAGGCTCGCTTCGACTCCTACATCACTCACCAACAACAACAGCACGACCAGGACACGGCCTGGATTTGTGAGCCATTTGCTACTATTCATAGCTACTTTCAACCACCACCACCTCCTCCTTCTGATCAGGATCCGCCACTTTATTAGATTGTTTGTTTTACTTTATTTGTGATATTTTTAGTCTGTTGTTATTTTTATCTTATCTTTTTCTCCTTTTTGTAATGTCAAAAGGGGGAGTTATTTTTTTTATTGTTATAGTAGTTCATGTGTTGTACGTTGTATTGAATGTTATCACTGATTATCAATGATTAAGAAAATTTATCTTTTCTCACCTGTGCTTTAATTACTACAATTTAGTTGATTTGAAACTACTTAATAAATTTTTGCCATCATCAAAAAGGGGGAGATTGTTACAAATCTAGTTTTAAGGGTTATGATTTTGATGATAACAAATATTTTTATTTCTGGTTGCCTATTTAATCTTTCAGGTCCGCAGGATCAATTATAAGCTCAAGCTAGTCCAAGATCGAGTCAGTCTATTTTATAATTCAGGTCCAATATACTATTTTTATCTTTATTGAGTCAAATGTAATGTAATTGATCCCCTAGCTAAGTCACCTTGTACACACACACTCAGGGAGAGAGTTTTAGTAAATTAGAGTTTCTATTTATTTTTTATTCTGATCATCCTGGACGATCTAGTAAAAATAGAAACCCTAATTAGGGCGACTAAGTTAAGTCAGTCTGATTAAGCAGATCATCCTGGATGATCCTGTAATCATACAGGATGATAGGCTCAAATCATAAATTCTCAGTCGCCAGATCAAGTTAGGCAAGTTTTTATTTTTAGATATTTATTCTGATGGTCCCTGATGATACGTGTATCGTCCTAGACGATCCTTTATAAATCATGCCTAAATTAGTCTGTTAATTAAGAAAATCAATTATTACCTGATTGATATGATCATATCATCCTGGACGATCGCAATATCGTATGGGATGATACATGTAAAATCCTGACCATCTAGAGCAATTCAGCTGGCCGAATAGAAAGATCCTCTATACGATATGCCAGGTTTTAAACTAATCATATGGGATGATAGAGATATCATCCTGGACAATCAAATCATTTTAAATCGTACAGCACACTTTGTGTAGTTCAATCAGTATGATGCTCAGGAAGATTTTGGCTATTTTGAACTAATCGTACAGGATGATAGAAATATCATCCTGGACGATCCAGTCATTTTGAGATCATCCAGTCTAAGTTTCCCTGGATGAATAAAACTATTCTCTGGATGAAATTCCTGATTTACACTAATCATCCTGGACGATCGTAGAATCGTACGGGATGATCTAAACAAACTTTTCTTCTAATTGTCCAAAGAAACCAGATCGTCTGGGCTAAAATATGAGTTTTTAGACTAATTGTACAGGACAATCCGTCGATCATCCTGGATGATATGTGACGACCAGTTGAGATTTAGGGCAATTTTTTAGCCCTCCTTTAAAAGATCTTTTTCTTCTAACAAGAAAAATCTTTTACCACTATCCTTTCCAGAGGAAAGCTTGAGAGAGAGAGAGTGAGAGCTTGGGAGAGAGAGAGAGGATCTTGTGAGGGGGAGTTTGTGAGGGATTCATAAAGGTTACTCCAAGCAAGGATCTGAGTCATCTTCTCCGGTCGTCATCTCTTATCTTGTCAGTATATTCTATGGGAGGATCATCCGCAAGAAGATCGAGGTTCTCTGCCTGCTTTAGGAGGAAGCGAAAGGAGTTCTAGTTCTCTGCTTGCTTCAAGAGGAAGTGAAAGGAGTTCAGGTTCTTTGCCTCACCGGGTTGATGGAAAGGAGGTTTTGTACATGCTTCTCCGCCTTGCTGTGGGAGCAAAAGGAGAGTCACTTAGTGTTAGTGCAATACCCAGAGGGGAGGCTCCGGGGAGTGGACGTAGGTCAAGTTGACCGAACCACAATAAAATCTGATGTGTTCTTTCTGATTGTTTTCTGTACATACCTTTTTGTTGATGATTGTGTGATTGTGGTTATTATTCTTTGATCATCGTTAAACATCTGCAAATCATCGTGAAGCTGTAATTATTATAAAACTTTCAAAATGATTTTTTCAAAATTGTTATTTGTCTCCGAATTTTTAAAATAACCAATTCACCCCCCTCTTGGTTAGCCTCGGGACTAGTTCACATGGGCTTAACATCCCTTTCGAACTTTCACAAATTGCACTTTTAAAAGAATAATATACATTAATCATGATTCAACTCTTTTTCATCAAAACATATGCTCATAATTGACAAAAGAATGTACATGCTAAACATACTTATATCTTGGACTCAACTTGGTTAACAAACTCTATCAACCTAATCTACTCAGCAGGGTCTTTACCTTTTTCCAAAAAATGTTTACAAACACATAAGGTGAGCTATCACATGCTTAGTAGGTCATCCAAAAATTACTGCTACTTCAGAATTCAATACATTTATAAAAGAAACATCTTTTAAATAAATTTATAATATGAGAACCAGAAATAAAACTTTAAAGTTCACTATCCTAATGTTTGAATTAAACATTGTACTTAATAATTTTGTATCAGTACTCGAAAGATGTTAAGAGTAAGCACATATAAGAGTAACAACATATGCATTGCTTAAACATAACTTCATAAAAATGTAAGAATTCACAACATCAGATAAAAATGATTTCATAACACAAACAATTACTTGGACATAACATCATAATATAAACAAAATAACATAGATTGGCACAAAACATAATATAACATTCAGAATTCCTGATGCCACCTTATACCCCTACCTCCACTTGAATCTCCACTTTTATACATTCTTGAATCCCCTTATATCTTTCACTTCCACTAATACCTCCACTTATATACATATTCTTAAAACCCCTTATAACTCTACTTCTCATCTCACATCTATTTATCGTATCATACCCATAAATGGATGAATATATATATATATATATATATATATATATATATATATATATATATATATATATATATATATATATATGTATGTATGTATGTACACCTGAGTGTGTAGGCCTTTAAAACTTAACTTGTGTTGCAAATAAAAAACCTGCCACATTCTCTAACATTTCTCCCTTCTTTATATATATACATAGATATGTATGTATGTATGTATGTATATACAGCTGAGTGTGTAGGCCTTTAAAACTTAACTTGTGTTGCAAATAAAAAACCTGCCACATTCTCCAACATTTCTCCCTTCTTTCCCTTTTCATTACACATTTTAAGCACATAAGCATGGAAACTTTAGCATTTGTTAAGTTGAATTAGCAACACATAAACATTACTATTTTTAACATGTATGGACAATAACATCAACCTTTTTTAGCATGTATGAACAATAACATTGAGGTTTTCAACATATACAAGTAGTATTAACATAATGTAAAAATACATGAAATACTCACTTGTACATTAAACTTAGTGCTTTGGGGAAAATACTTGCACACACACAATCTTAGTAAAATATAAAACCATTTACACACACTCTATGTTGGCACACACACTCAATGTGGAAAGTTTGCCAAACTTTATTAAATCATGTAAATCATCATATTTTTACCCAATTTATTCAAATTGAAAATTTAAGTCGAATAACATAATCCTACCTTAAGCAAAACAATTTCTTTAACTAGCCCATTGGACAAAATAGGCTCCATGATCACCAAACCCTACTTCTTTCTTCTCTCTAAAATACTCTCTTTACTGAAATGGGTAAAATGAGGTTTGAGATAAAGGTTTTTGTTATTTATTAAAAAAATAAAAAATTAACCTATCATCACAGTGCAACATTCCCCAGTGTCATTGTGCCCCCACAAAAAACTAATTATGGAAACTTCCCATAAACAAAGACTTCAATGCCACAGCACCACTCCATAATTGCTATAGCTCTCCCAAGTAATTTCAACATATGAAGAATGTAGCTCCGTAGCACCTCTAATACAACACTATTGTGCCAAATCAGTGATGCAACTATAGTGCCATAGCACTCTTAAAAATTTTAGAAGGGCATGCAATACTAAAAATATTGTTTGCCAAAAGAGCATAACTAAGGGGGAGAAATGGCATAGTTAAAAGAGTAAGACCAACCTAGGGAAAACTAAAACAAAAATAAGCTTTTAATTAGCTACATGAATCCTTTTTCTCCATCGTGTCTTATTAAGACTCACATTCTTATTTATATCTAATAAAAAAAGGAATTTCTAATATTTCTAAACAATTCTTTTTAGGTCTACCTCTACCTTTCTTAACATTTTCATGATCTAATACATCTACTCTCCTAATAGGGTTATCAGAAGGTTAACATTTTATGTGACCAAACCATCCATGACTACCCTAAGGATTAGTTTGATAAAAAGAGCATGATCAAATCAAAAATCTCCCCAGTAAAAAAACTATTGCTAAATCTAAAATCTCCAAAGTCAAGAAAGCATAAATAAGGAGATAGATAGCATTATCAAAAGAACATAATTATAAGCAATAGGAAAAAAAAGCTTTTTAGGGTGTTTTTTGATATAAAACAAAATGGTCGATAACTTTGGAAAAAATTTGGAAGAGTTTTTACCATTTTTAAGTAAGCGATAATCGATGAATTTGTCTAATTGAAATTCCTATGTATTTTTACCAAATGAATCCACTAAAAATTCCACCAGTAAGATGAAAATATTAGACTGATGTTTTTACCTTCCATTATTCACTCAAAAATGAAAAATACTCCCTCTCACTCTCTTTCTATCATTCAAGGTACAATGCTAATTTGAAGCAATTTTTGTGTTAAATTACTTCACAAATTTAAAGGTAAATCTCGCACTCAGTTGATTTTTTCAATCAATTTGAAATTTCATCCATTAGATTTTTTTAAAATAGGGTTTGAAATTTTAAATGTTAGATTTTTATTCTTGAAAACTTATTTAGATTTGTATTTTTCATTTATATCACTAGTTTGTTTAAAAAATATTAATATTTAGGTTTGATTTATATTATTTTGTGTTAGTGTAGGAAAGTTTTATATGATTATTACCATACTCTATTTTTGTGTTGGTGAAAAAAAACTTTTTGTTTGTTATGTTGTTAGATTTTGTTATTACTTTTATGTGTTGGTGAAAATAATATTTTATTGGTGAAAATAATTTAAGCAAAAAATAATAAATCAATTTTATATTTTAGACTATATTTATTACATTATATCTTATAAATTTTACTTTTTTTAAATATAGCATATACATGGATATTCGAAGCCAAAGGTCAAGGTATAATCGACTGATAGCTACGCGAAAAAATTAACAGTTGAATTCATCAAGGAAGTCAAATATTTTATTTACATGACTTATTAGTAGCCTTTCTTTTTATCCAATGGAAAGTTTAGGTGTTCATGCTCAAAGCAAAAAATATAAACTTACCTTACACGTAATGAAATTACACTTGTTTTATATCGTATAGGATTCATACCAAATTATTTCTTCTAGACTTCACATGGGGAGTACAAGCAACATTTTGATTCTTAATATAGTCCTTTGATAAGCTACATAATAATTAATGAAGTAAATAATGGGAGATACAAATAAATGGTCTTCAATGAAGTTAGCCTTCAATTTAATATATATATATATATATATAAAAGAGACACCTAACGTCAAAGTAAGGAAATTATAAGAATTATAAATGTAGCTCAAAAACCACTTTAAGGGGGCCACACCACTCATTCTATGTTATTAGTCATAGTTAGGACTCTTAGTATTAAGATAGAATATAATCTACCAAAAAAAATAATAGAATCTACCACATGAATGTTTCAATAATTTTATAAGATTTTTATAAGAAAATAATCCAATGCTTAGTTCCAGTATATTTATAAAGTACGAAGAAGTTAGTATTCAATTAGGTTTGAGTGCTCAAAAAATAAATTATAGCACTAATGATTGCATGTTATATTATAAGGTTGGTTTGATAAAAATTGTATGCTAATAGTGCAATACAGCTTAATCCAAACCAAGGTGTGTGAAGAAATGGAAATTAGAGAAAGTTATATAGAGCAATTTTATTAACACATTATGCCACACCATCAAAGAATTAATGCATCCATGAGCTCTAATAATCATATGAGATACCATCACAAAAAAGTTTCTAAACTAGGAGCTTTAATTCATCCAGTAGATGTTGAGGTTTAAAAGCACTTTGATTGTGCCCAACAATATTTTGCTATTAAATCATATAACATTAGGTTGGGATTATGTGATAATGATTTTACTTTATACAATTAGGCAATTTCACCCAACTCATGCTGGCTAGTAATATTAACATCATATAATCTTCCACAAGAGATGTGAATGACCATAATGTACATGTTTTCACCCTCATGATACATGGATAACAAAATCCTAAAGTGAACATTTTTGTGTTCTTATAATTGTTGATAGATGATCTAAAGATAATGTGGGAAGAAGGTACATTAACATAAGATATTCTAAGTAAAAAAACTTCAGGATGAGTATAACATTATTATGGACAATCAGTGACTTTTAATCATATGGGATGTTATCAAGATGGAGTACTCCAAGGAAGTTAGGTTACCCATTACACATGGAATAAAGCAAAGAATTCACAATAAGAAAATGGAGGCAAAAATTTATGGTTTGATTTTCATTGTATATTCTCACCTATCGATCATTCATCCAAGAGAAATAATAATGCTTTCATAAATAATAGAGTAAAAAAAATCAATGCATCCACTAAGATTAATTGGAAATCAATTATGGAAAAATTTGAGTGTGATCCAAAGATTATTGATTCTCCAACACTATCATATTATAGACTTTTGGATTATGTAGTTGATTACAATTAGACAAAGAAGAGCATTTCTAGGATTTATTTGTCAAAACTTGACTCGATATGACTTGATATCACATAGGTCATACCATGCCTAACCGTGGCAATAATAAAAAAATGACCCCAAGATTCAGTTGGAGAAGTGCTCAGAAAAACTAAACTTCTAACTAACACACACCATATAGCCACTACTGAACACAAAATAAATTGGAAGACTATTAAATCTCAAAAAAACTATTTTTCTATATATCATCCAAAATATGTATACAATATGAGGTATATCTACAAAGTGCTTAGTAAGAGAGAGTACAAAAAAATAAAAGCCAAGCCTACAAGATTGAACTGGTCAAAACATACCTATTATATGGATCTGAGCCTGCTATCAAAACTACTCAGCTCGCTCCTTGCCATATTCCATACCTAAAACTGAAGCAAAATCATGAATGAACTAATACAGCTCAGTAAATAATCATAACCTAAAATAAGATTCATTAGCTTCAACCAAAATAGCTAAAAATAATGAAATAAATAAGCTGAAGTATTGTATGGAAAATTGAATCAGATATTAATATGGATACTAAAACTTAAACAAATATTGATACCAAATTTTTTATATACATTTATAAAACCTACTAAAATAATATTGAAACTAACTAAATATATAAATGCATATAGAAATTATACTAAAATTGATTGAAACATTAATAAATATCTGATAACAAATTTTAGATTTTCCCTGAGGCTCCAATTTTCATTACATATTTAATGGTTAGCAAAATCCCTTCTCACCACCAACATAATCCCTTCTCTCTGCCAACAGAATCCCTTCTCGCCACTAATAAAAATTCTATTTTAGGGAATATTAGGTTAGCCATCTAGCTCTAAAATCATAATAACCCTTTAGGCTCAAATTTTTCAAATATATATTTTAGTTAACAGAATCCCTTCTCGCCACCATTATTCATATTAGTTAAAAGAATCCATTCTCTTCACCAATATTCATATTTTATAGTTAACATAACCCCTTCTCGCTACCAACAGATTTTCACATTTCATTCGATATTCATCTATTTCAATGTATTACATTAAATAAAGTATAATGGGACTAAATTTAGAATTTACAAAAATGCTTCAGCAGTAGGTAGCAAAAAATCTTGCTTAGTAGGTTTTTTAAGAAATAATAAAATTACCAGAGATCATGTATAATAAAATTTTGAAGCTTTAACTAAACTAAAGCACTATTTTTATATGTTAAAACAAATATTTGGCTTGATAAAAATCATTGCTATTCAAAATCACTTAGTGAAAAATCTTAAATAAAAACTCAAAATAACCAGAATAATCATACTGATAACATAACAAAAGTTATACGATAGAAATGATTAAAATCTGATAAAACTTCTTTTCTATAAAACCAAATTATAAATTTGATCAAAAAATCTAAAAAATATTGAATTATTCAAAATTGGGATAGACAAAATGTAACCTACCTTGATCCTGATAACTTTTAGAACTATGCCAATGACTAAAAATGACCCAAGGTAGCTCAATCAAGCTTTCTTTCTTTATAAAATTGCTTTCTATCTCTAATTAGATGCTGCTCAAAAAAAGGAATTGAATGGGTAAATAGTGGATTTAGATATTTTTATATATTAACATTTTCTCTAGTGCCACGGTGCCACATGGTGCTTCCTACGAAAATCATAGCACCACCTTCCATGTTATACACTGATTAAATGCACATTTTTCTGAGAGTTTAGCACCAAAGTGCTAAAAACACAATGATGGGGCACTCTAGAGAAAATTCCAAATTTTTTTCTAATATGCATTTAAACCCTTACAATCCACTACAGAAATATGTTGGCCTTCACGTGCACATAAAATACTCTTAGATATGAATAAATGTGGAAGTTTAGCAGGTTACTTGATGTCCAGTCAGGTTAGACTGATTTAAAGAGAACTCTCAATCTTGAGGTCTCACAACTTCCCCCTACTCAAAAAATGACTTCATTAACATTTTCAAATCAAAATAAGTCAAAATAAACGTAGATATAATTATCTTATCACATATTCCTTCTCCCAAGTAGCCTCTTTAGCCGCCTTGTGCTTCTACTACACCTTGACCATCATAATCTATTTATTTCTCAATTTCCTGACAATATACACCAGAATCCTCTCAAGCTCTTCCTTATAATGCAAATTCAGATGAACTCAACATCATAAACTAAGATTGTGAAAATCAGACCAGACAACAAACCAGAAGAAAGAGAGGTTCACGATTTGATCGGTTGAACCGGGGTCAAACTAGATGACATAAAAAATAATAATATTATTAAAAAATAATAAAATTACCATAATATAATATAAACATATGAGCATTTATAATATTTGCAAAATTTGAAAAAATATAATAAATGTTTATAAATATAAATGTCATTTAAGAATAATATATTTATATATTTATAATTAAATATATTTATAAGAATAATATTTAATATAATATATAAATTTATAATATTAAAAATTATATTAATAATTCTTAAAATATACATTATAACAAATTTTTAATACACATTGCCCAAATTTGCAGCCCAACTAAACCAAAATTCACATTCTAATCTAATCATGCAACTTTTTTAGTCCCACATCATTGGAGGAGTTTGTGATGGTCATCTTTAACCCTTCATATAGTGTGAAGTACACACATTTTATGAGATATTTGAGATAACATGCATATATTATGGTGTAATTAATCATCATATTTAATAAAAATATTTAAGAAATTTAAAAGAATTTAATAATACAAAATATATTATTTAAAATTTAATTAAACAAAAATAATTTTTTTATAGACTCGGCCAGTTCTTTCCAACCCGACTGGTTCAGCGGTTCAACGGTTGAACCGCTCGTTCAATCGGTTATATCTGGTTTAATGCGAGCCAGTTTTATAAGCTAGATTAAACTAGCCACCCGACTAATTCATGGTTGAACCAGCTTATCCGATCTGGTTTTCAAAACACTGTTATTAGTAGATAATCTCTTCCTAGAATCAAATCTACACTTTCTAAATAAAGATACATGAAATACACTGTGTATATCTAATATATGATTAAGTAACAATAAGCTATATGCAGAATTATCAATCCTCTCAATAATCTTAAAAGGTTTAATGTACCTTATGTTCAACTTATTGATTCTTCCAAATCTATTGATACCTTTCATAGGACTAACTTTGACTTAAACAAAATGACCAGTCTAAAATTCAACCAATATATATTTCTAATCATAATATTTCTACTGCTTATCATATGCAGATTTCAAACTTTCTTTGACCAAATGAATCTTTGTTGTGTCATTCATAAAAAACTAACCCCATCATTTATCATTCACCCACCTTTGCCAAAAATAAAGAGGTCCTGCACTTCTTACCATATAGATTTCATAAGGATCCATACTTATGCTAAACTAATAACTGTTATTATAAGTAAACTTCATTAGCATAATATGATCCTCCCAACTATCCCCAAAATATAAACATAGCCTCAGAAAATCCTCCAACACCTAAGACTATCTATCTATTTATGGATAAAAAGCTATACTAAAGAGCAATTTTATACCTAGTCCCTCTAGAATACTTCTCCATAACCTGGAGGTAAACTTTCACAATCATATACAATCTCCTTCAACACACCATGTAATATAATAATATCTCTAAAATATATCTATGCCAATATGTCTATCAGATTAGTCTGTCAGCTCAGAATAAAATGCATACAATTTGTCAACCGATCGATAACAACATAGCAAGCATCATGCCCCTATCTCAATCTAAGGAAACCCATAGCAAAATTCATTGTAACTTCTTCCCATTTCACTCTAAAAAAGGTTATGACTATAGAAGACCACCTAGACATTTATGCTTTTCCTTCACTAACTTACAGGTCCCACACTTTAATTTAAACTCTACTATATCCTTCTTTAATCCATGCCACTAGAACATACATTTCAAATCTATGTACAACTTGTAACTTCCTATATGGATAATATAACCTGAATAATGTGCTTCATGTAGAATCTTAACTCTTAACCCACCAATATAAGGAACCCAAAATCCATTCTTGTAGAAAATGACAATTGAATTAGATAGAAAAAGTTTAGATCTCTTACTAGACTTATTTGGCCACTCAATTTTAGATACTATGAATCTGACTTCTAAGCTTCCTGAATTCTTTCCTACATAGTAGGTTAAATAATCATTTGAGTGAACAAATTTTGATATATATCCATAGATGCTACCTCTATCTCTAGTTTCTCCAAATCTTAAATAAAAAAGACTACATAATGAGAAATGAAAGAGAAGAACCTGAAGACTTCCAACTCAAAGCATCAGCCATAACATTTGCCTTACATGGGTGATACTGAATAGAAAAATCATAATTTTTAATCACCTAAAGCCATCTCCTCTATCTCAAATTTAGATCCTTCCAAGTGAAGATGTACTTCAAACTCTAATGATGAGTGAGGATATTACATCTAACTTTATACAAGTAATACTTCCAAATCTTCAAAGCAAATACAACTGCTACTAACTCTAGAATATATGTCAATAGTTCTTATTTTGTGGTTTTAACTACCGAGACACATATATATAATAACTCTACCATACTACATCAACATGCATGCCAAACCTCTTAGTGACACATCATTGGAAATATGAAACTTATCTGTACATAAAGGAATAGTCAGAATCAGAGTAAAAGTTAAATGATCCTTCAATATTTGAAAACTCTTCTCACGCTCGGGAGTCCATACAACAGCTACTGACTTCTGAGTTAGTGGCAAAGAGATTTGAGAGAACCCCTGGTTAAACTTTTGATAACAACTAACCAAGCCTAAGGAACTACTAACCTCCAAAACTGTAGTAGGCCTTGGCTAATTAAAAATAGCTTAAATGGTTTGGGGATCTAATGAAAAGCCTGTACTGCCCACCACGTTTCTCAAAAATGAAATACTAATTAACCAGAACTCACACTTCGAGAACTTAACATAATATTGGTGCTACCTCTAAATCTCCAAAGCAGTCTTTAAGTGTGTTGCATGCTCATCCTTAGATCTAGAATAAATTAAAATATTATTTATAAAAACTATCACAAACTAATCCATATACATCTTAAAAATCTAATTCATCTTGAAAAACTATTCACTCCAAACAGCATGACTAAAAACTCATAATGCCCGTATCTCGTACTTAATGCAGTCTTCTCCACATCTTCCTCTCTTAACTTCAGCTGATTATAACTAGATTGCAGATCCATCTTAGAAAATGTTGAACATCTAGATAGCTGATTAAATAAGTATTAATCCTAGGAAAGGGATACTTAATTTTGATAGTTACCATATTCAAATCTTTATAGTTAATACACATTTGTAAGGTATTATCATTCTTCTTTACAAATGATACAGGTGCTCCCCATAAAGATACATCAAGATGGATGAAACTTCAATCCACTAATTTTTGAAGTTGCACCTTCAAATCCTAGAGTTCCTTAGGTGACATACGATACAGAACCTTAAAGTTGGAGCTGTACCCAAAAAATATCTATATAAACCCCCACCTCTTCGTGTGGCGATAAAGTCACAACCCCTTTGGGAGGACATCTAGAAACTCCTAAACTATAGGGGAACTACTCACATATATAGAAGAAATTCTCACATCTTTGAAAGATGCTAAAAATACTCTAAAGAAAAAACTAGACCAGATAAAATATCTATGATACCCTAAAATACAAAACTCTCACCACTCTGATACAGAGTTAATCTCTTCTTTAGACATTCAATATGAGCTCCATCCCAACTCATCTATTTCATATCCAAAATAACATCAAATACAAAAATAGGTAATAAAATCAAACCAGATATCAAAATTCAATCAGAAAACTCCAAATCATAAAAATAAACCCTACTGGCTACCACTATAACATGAAAGAATCAAAATACTACTCTAACATAGAAAAATGACTTACATCTTAATTGACTAAAATAAAAAAGAAGATTTAAAAATATGTGCCATACATGTGATAACATATGGAGATTCACTAGCCTCTTAATACGTCAAACTGTAAACCCATGGGGTTACTCGAGTTAAAGCAACAAAACTCCCAACACCCTTAAACCTCTTGAATGCGACCTTCTATTAACGGATCAGCATTTCTACTATAAAAAACCTTAGAATGTTATCAAGGTTATACTATTCTTAGCCTACCCACCATCAATTTTGTAGAGCTTTTAGCTCTTAAATCAGAATGCCTATCAAAGCCACCTGTGGATACTCAATAGCCTAATGTATGTATTGAACACAACAAAAATATTCGCCTGATGCTTTATAATATTGACCTCTTTGCCTTTTGCCACATTGTTGACATAATAGAGCCCTACTAATTAAACCCCTAGAATAAGCAACACTGCCTCTATCTGATCTAGGAGAAATTGTTATCTATTGTCCCATCCTCCTGCACATAGTAGGTTAAAACCTGTTCTTTTTCCCAGAATGCCTATTATAAGTTGTTTCACTATCAAACCTCTTCTTGCTTCTAGTCCATCAATATTGAACTACTATTAGATCAGTCTCTATCCACTTATCCCTCTACCAACTGAACAAAATTTATAATATCCTATACTAAAACTAGCTACCTCAAAGCATCTCAAAGTCCCTCCAGAAACTTATAACACTTCTCCTCAGAAGTACTAATCAACTATTATGCATGCTTGAAGAGAACAATAAACTCAATCTCATATTAAATCATTGATATACTCCCTTGAATCAATCTCAAAAAAGAGCTATGTAGATGACTCGTAGTAGATGAAGGTATGAAGCATGTCTTGAATATTTCCCTAAACTCCTCCCAAGTAATCAGGTCATTTAAACGACCCTAAAACTTTTTCTTCTGTTGGCCAAGCCACCAGGGTTCTACCTCACCATATAACAAAAATGTAACTAATACAACACTCCTCTCAGAAGGATAATGCATCCCATCCAGAGTCTTCTTTATCCTCATTAGCCAATCCCAGCTGCTTTAGGCTTAATAACACCTAAAAGTCTAGGAGGCTATAATCTCATAAAATTCTATAGATACATGTCCATGTCATTAAATTGGTTACTAGAAACCCATGTATGAGCCTCAGCTACTAGCTATGCTGCTAGATCTGTAATCAAATAAACTACCTCAAAGCAAATAATCATAAGAGCTATACCTCAAACTTGAGCTACATGACTAGAGCTCTAACTATTGGTCATATTTGGATATGGTTGATCCCTCTAAGAAATACTGAACACATATACATGCAATACATACATATGAAAAACAAAATAAATGAGCCCCCTAAATTACCCAGAATTATCTCACTATTCTATAGAATAAATTCTATGGATCTATTATGATTTGCTACTCTAATCGATGCTCTGATACCAAAAAGTTTACAATACAACTTGATATGTCCTGATACCAGACATGTTAAATCCTGCCTGATCAAGGTAAAAATAAAAAACTAACCCCTAGATTTAGTTGGAGAAGTGCTTAAAAAACTAAACTTCCAATTTATACAAGCCATAGAGTCACAACTAAATAAAAAATAAAGAATAAGACTATTAACTCTAAAAAAATGTTTTTTTTTCCATAAATCATCTAAAATACAGATATAATCTGAGGTCTATCAATAATAACACTTGGTAACAAAGAGTACAAATATATATATATATGTTAGCATTATCCATTCTTGCAACCAATATTTATATTAGTTAACAAAATCCCTTCTCTCCACCAACAAATTGTAACATTTCATTCAATATTCACATATTTCAATGTATTACAATAAATAAAGTATAATTGTACGCAATTCAAAATGTGTGAGAATGCCTCAACGGTAGGAAACACAAAATCTTACTCAGTTGGGTTTTTTTTTTAAATGACCAAATTACTAGAGATTTTGTATAACAACATTTTGAAGCTTAATTAAACTAAAGCACATTTTTTTATATTAAAAAAATTTTTGAATTGATAAAAATTGCTACTTTTCAAAATCACCCACTGTAAAATCTTGAATAAATACTACAAATAACTAGAATAATCATACCGATAATATCAAAACTTACACGAACAAACGTTTCCAAAATTTGATAAAACTGCATTTTTGAAAAACACAATTATAAATGGATCAAGAAAATCTCAAAAAAATTGAATTATTAAAAATTAAGATATGCAAAATGTAACCTACATCGATCCAAATAACTTTCAAAACTAGGCTGATAGCTAAAAATGACCTGAAGCTGCTCAATAAAACTTTCATTCTTTATAAAATACCTCTCTATCTCTTAGTAGGCACTGATCAAAATGGAATGTAATGGGTTAATAATGGATTTGAATATTTTTAAATATTAAAATTTTCTCTAGCATTATGGAACTATACGGTGCGGGCCGCACTGCATCTTATAGAAATTACAGTGCTGCCTCCCAAGCTATGCACCAGAGCGTTGAATTAAATTTGTATTTTCTTGAGACTTTAGCACCAGAGTGCTAAAAACACAATGTTAGGCTACTTCAGGGAAAATTCCATTTTTTTCCAATATGGATTTAAACTCTTGAAATGCTCTACATAACACATACTGACCTCCACATGTACATAGAACACTATCATAAATGAATAAATATAAAAATTTAATAGGTTCCTGATGTCCAGTCAGGTCAAACTGGTTTGAAAAAAACTTTAAATCTAGAGGTCTCACATTACCCTACTAGAGAATAAACTTGATATAACAACATGGAGAAAATGATAAGATCTTAAAGATAAAAACCACTAATTCTCTAACATTAGATCAAAGAAGACCAGTATCTGAATGGGTCCAATTGCTAAAATAATAAATGGATATACCTAAAATAAAGTAGATAATCGATATGTGGTCAAGGAGGATATTTAGAATGAAGAGCAATATTAATAAACAAACACAAGTTTCACAAATAGGACAAACATAGTCAAAAAACTATCTTGGGTTGCCTCTTAAGCAGTGCTTGGTTTATAGTCCTCTCAACCTGAATCTCTTCATCCAGTCAATATCCTAATAGGAATCAAATCAATCTTCTTACTAAATAACACTTCTAAACCCACTTTCTTAGGCACAAAATGAATCAGACTTTGCCAAGAAGTAGCAATCTTGGGTTTAACCCCGTATTTTTTTATGATGTCTCAAACCCTTTTCTATGAAAGTGACTTTCTCCATCACAAATAAACATCCTAGGTAATTTGAATTCCCTCTATTTCTTCCATAGTCATTTTTTTCTCTACTTTGTCCACATCTAATATCTTAACTAACTTTTCCTTCATATTCTCATCCACTATATCTTTCCTTAAGCATTGGTGATCAATAGTCATTTGATAATTACATAAATTTAAATATATTAAAGGTAACTTCTTGATTTTGCACTAGCATTATAAATTCTACTTTCTAAACATCAATCAAGCTCTACCAATTGCTAACAAACCTCTACCTAAGATGTTTGGAATATCATTATCTTCCACCATGTCTAAAACTATAAGGTCTACAAGGAAGATAAACTTATCTACCTTTACCAAAATAACTTTTACGACCTCCTAGGATAAGTATGATATATATTATCCAATTAAAAGGTAATAGTGGTTGTTTGAACCTCCCATAATCTAATCTTCTAAAGATGGATAAGGTTATCAAGTTAATTCAAGCTCCTAGGTCATATAGTGCCTTACCAAAGAATATATCCCCTATCGAGCAAGGAGTGGTGAAACTACTTGATTCTTTTAATTTAGGAGGAAATTTTTTTAGATAAAAGCACTACACTCCTCAATAAATGTCATAGTTTGAGCATGTCCAAGCTTTCTCTTCTTACTTAAAATATCTTTCTAAAACTTCACATTATTGGACATCTATTCAAGAGCTTGAGCAAATGGGATATTAATAGTAAGCTCTTGAACACCTTTAAAAATACTAAAAACTATTTATCTAAATTTTTCTTTTGGAGACTCTAAGGAAAAAGTGGTGGTGATCTCTATATAACCTTCTTAGTTAGTTTCTCTAATCTTAAGTTCTTTTTAGGTTAATAACTTGGTTGGTCAAATTCAGCTTTTTTGTCATCACTCTTATAATTTTTTCTAACCCTTTCTTCTAACTCTTTTCCACTCATTAATTGAATTACATTACAATGCTCCTTACCCTTATGCTTTTGATTCACTTTAATCTTGTTAGATGCAATATCTCTTAGGAGCCTATTAGTTAATGAATTAGCCAACCGTACTAACAACTTTTTAATATTCTTAATTATTTTAGCTTAGCTATATAACTATGTTCAATTTTCCAATACTAAAGCTTCCAAAGATGGCTTTTTATCATTAAATTGATTACTTGAGGTGAAACTCAAAGGAAATATTGCTCTAGGGTTGGAAAATTAGAGTTCTGATTATTCCAATTATTTATAGGGTGGGGCTGGTTCATAGGCTAATTATTATTATTCTGTACTTGTTGATTATTACTCCAGTTAAAGTTATGATGATTTTTTTAGCCTGGATATAAGTGTTTGATTAGGGGTTATTTTGCCTATTATTAACCATGTTTATGGATTGCACAGTAAAATTGCATGGTTCACCTATTGGTCCAAATACATTCTACTATACACTTATAAGTGCTCCTTAGCTTGAATTGACACCAAAATTATCTCTTGAAATTATTGCAACTTGTGGAGTCAAGATAGATAGGACATTTAAGTCACGTTCGCTAGCTACTTTCTAAAGCTGAATTCTTTTAAAAGGACACTAAAAATTATCGGTATCCATTTCTCAATCAATGCATGAGCCACTTCAAATAATTTATACATAAGAGATCATATCACTATTGAAAGTTTGTTAGGGTTGTTAAGCCCTTATGAACTAGTCCCGAGGCTAACCAAGAGGGGGGCTGAATTGGTTATTTTAAAAAAATTCTTAAACAAAAAGAGAAAAACATTTTTTAAAAATATTTTTGAATATTTTAAAAACTAAATAACTTATGTGGAAGCAGATAACAACATCAGAGATTTTCAACACATAACAAATTAAAGAAATATAAAAAAATTAAAGTGTAGAAAAGTAAATGAAAAGAGCAAACCAGATTTATAGTGGTTCAGTCAACTTAACCTACGTCCACTCCCTGGAGCCTCCCCTCCAGGTATTGTACAAAGACTATAGTGTCTCTCCTTTTGCTCCCATAGGAAGGTGGAGAAGCCCTTATAAAATATTTTCACCGACATCGATGAGGCAGAGAACCTAGACTCCTTTTGCTTACTCTTGAAGCAGGCAAAGAACGCCCAACTCTTTTTACTTTCTCTTGAAGCAGGTAAAGAACCTCAAATACTTTTGCTTCCTCCTGAAGCAGGCAGAGAATCTTAACTCCTTTTATTTCCTCCTGAAGCAGGCAGATAACCTTGATTTAGTGCTGATGAAGACCTCCTTAGAGCCACCAAGGAACCAAGGATGAAGAAGGAAAAAGACGATCGAATCTTTGCTTGGAGCAACCTTTGTGAATCCTCTCACAAACTCCCCCTCACAAGATCCTCTCTCTCTCTCTCTCCCAAACTCTCCCTCTCCTCTAAGCTCTCTTTGGTTTGAACAATAGCAAAAGATATTCTTAGCAGCAATTAGGAGAGCTTAAATAGGAGTCTTCAAAAAATAGCCCTAATTTTCAACTTACCAATAATATCGTCCATGATGATCTATCGATCATCATGTACAATTAGTTTAAATTAGCCCTTTCAGTTGGGATGATCTGGGTCTCCTATATGATTAGAACATAATGTTTGTTCTGATCATCCAGGATGATGTGGTCATCATCCTATACGATTAGTTCAAAATCAGGCATTATTCTCCAGCTGATAGTTCGAGACATCTAGGAGATAAATCGAGATGATATGTAGAAATATAACTAATCGTCTAGTATGATGTTGTAATTAGCCTGTACGATTAGTTCAAAATTAGACATCCTTGTCCAGCAGATAGTTTCAGACGTCTAGGAGATTTAGGAGAAATCATTTAACACGATTCTGTGATTGTCCCGGATGATATGATCGATCAACCAAATCTCAATTACTCTCCTAATCACCTGATTAATTTAGGCATGATTGTAATGAATCATCCAGGATGGTTAGGATTGTCCCATATGATTAGTATATTTTTTGAATTATAAAAACTTACCTAAATGAGTTTGGTGGCTGAATATTTTTGATTTAAGCATATCATCTAGGATGATGGAGGATCTTACAGGACAATTTGTTTAATCAGGTTTACTTAACCCAGATGCCCTAATTAGGGTTTTTATTTTTAACTGATCGTCTAGGATGATTTTGGATCATCCTGTACGATATCATCAAAAACCATAAAACTTTCAGACTTACCAAATTTCTGCCCTGAGTGTGTGTGCAAGGTCACATAGCATCAGGATTCACCTTATTACATTTGACTCAAGAAAAGGTAAAAAATCATTAAAATTAAAATTATAGACTGACTCAGTCCTAATCTTTCCAATCTTGAGCTGGCTTGAATTTCATTTGATCTTGTGGACCTAAAAAGTTAGTAGTCACGGTAACTAAAATAGATATACAGTGGTAATAGTAGTAGAGAAGCAGGAATGTTTGTTATCATCAAAATTATAATGCTTAAATTCAGATTTGCAATAATCTCCCCCTTTTTTATGATGGCGAACATTTGTTAGGCAATTTTAAATCAAGCAGATATTAAAAATAAAACACAAAATAAAGGGGAATAATATAAGAAAAGCAAAGCAAATTTTACTAAAATAAGCAAATAATACAACACTAACACTACTCATCCTTTTGACATCACAAAAGAAGGAAATAGAAAAATAACCACTAAATAGAACATAGTATAGAAATAACTATGAACTCAAAAATAATTTTTTTATAGATCAACTACAGTAAATAAGAATTTTTCCTTAATTTTAAATTCAAAAGCAAATAAGAAGAAATTGATGATGCTGAAATCTAGAAAAGTTAAAAAATTAATCTTTATAAACCCTACCTCGGACACCTTACAGGTTTAAATTCCTTTTAAATAAAAATCTAATTCATAAGAAAAAAAATTAGATAAGAAAAGTGATCTTTCAAACTTTCCTCCAGAAAAATATCTGATAAAATAGTATTACAATGTAAAGAATTAGAATTCATGATTTTCAATCTCAAGTGTTTGAATATATTAAGTGGCATATGGATTCTTCTAAAATTTTTAAAGATTTGAAAGATGAGGAAGCTTATTTCTTTATGGGCTCATTTTGTGCCTCTTTTTCCAGTTAATTAGTGCACTTTACACATCTTTTAATTTTTGATACACTTTGTGTATCTTTTTAATTTATTACTGAACATTGCGCATCTTTTTTGTGTTGGGCTCATTTTGTGCCTTTTTTCAGTTGATTGGTACACTTTGCATATCTTTTGTGAGCTTCCTTTCTTTCAAAATCTCTAAAAGACTCTCAGTTGTGAGATTATCTTTCAGATATAAGAGAAAAAAAACTCACTCTCTTAGATAAGAAAAAGTAAACCATAAAATAAAATTATTCTCATATGATAAATGCAATCACCTGATTAAGAAAATATGAAATTGATTCAATGAATTGGAACACTTCTCATATGAGATAGATTACTGTAGGAAAATAAAATATATCTCTATTTTAAATTCCAACTTTTAAAGTCCAACTTTTTAATTTTAAAAATAATTTTGATTCAAAAAGAAAAATACACCATTAAAGGAGTTAGAGGAAGAGAAACAATCATCAATGTTTCTTTCTTTAACTGTTTTAGAGGATTCAATCACTGCTTATAAGCTTCTAAACAAAAATAAGACAAAATTCTCATTTAGAAAGAAAGTTCATCTGTAAAAGTAAGCAGTCATCTTATTCTTCAAATACTAAAGTACAAATAATAGGAAATCAAGAACATAAAGCAAGAACACAAAAAGTAATAAACAGATAAATCAAACAAAAACACTAAGAACAAAAACATAACTAGAAGGAATCATTTTCAAGCATGAATATCTATCACACCTATTCTGGTTCTTAAGGTGCTAAAGGTTTCAAAGGCTAGTGGTTTTGTGAAAATATCTACAAGTTAGTTTTCAGTGGCTATATGGTGTAGCTCTATGTCTCCTTTGGTAACATGGTCCCTAATGAAGTGGTTCATGATATCTATGTGTTTGGTCCTGGAGTGTTGGATCAGTTTCTTTAAAATACAGATGACACTAGTGTTATCACATAAGATTGGAATTGTGCCTACAGGAAGTCCTAAATTCAGAATTTATTATTTTAGCCAAAGGACCTGGGCCACACAACTTCCTAAGGCTATATACTTAGCTTCAGCAGTGAACAGGGTGACTGAGTTATATTTTCTATTAGACCAGGAGACTAAGGATTATCCTATGAATTGACATATTCCAGAGATGCTCTTTATATCCACCCTATATCCTACAAAGTCTAAATCAGAATATCCTATAATCTCAAAGGAAGTGCTATGCCTAGGATATCAGATTCCTAAGTTTTGGGTACCTAAGAGATATCTAAGGATTCTCTTAATTGCAGTCAGATGGGATTCTTTAGGATCAGCTTGAAATCTAGCACAGAGATAAACCCTAAATATTATATCAGGTTGACTAGCAGTTAAGTAAAGCAATGATCTAATTATTCCTCTGTATTTCTTTTGATCAACTAATTTTTCATTTGAGTATTTATCTAACTGAACGCTGAAGCTCATGGGAGTGTTTATTAACTTGGCTTTATCTATTTTATATTTTTTCAGGATGTCCTTAATGTATTTTTATTGATTAAGAAAAGTTTCATCAACCATTTGCCTTATGCTAAATCCCAAAAAGTAGAACAATTCTCCCATCATACTCATCTCAAATTCCTTACTCATTGTGTTAGAAAAATTATCACATAACTTTTTATCAGAAGATCCAAAAAGTATATCATCAACATAGAACTGGACAATGAGTAATTCATCTTTTACTCTACTTAGAAAAAGGGTGGTGTCTACACTCCCCTTAACAAACTCTCTTTCAAGTACGAATGTGCTAAGCCTCTCATACCATGCCCTGGGTGCCTGTTTTAATCCATATAAAGTCTTTTTGAATTTAAAAACATGATTTAGAAATTAAAAATTCTCAAAGCCTGGTGGTTTCTCTACAAACACATCTTCTTTTATTATCCCATTTAAAAATGCACTCTTGACATCCATTTTGAAAAGCTTAAATCCCTTATAACATGCAAAGGCTAGTAGCACTCTAATGGCTTCTAATCAGGCTATAGGGGCAAAAGTTTTCTCAAAATTAATCCCTTCTATTTGGTTATACCCCTTAGCCACTAATCTTGCCTTATTCCTAACCACCACACCATAATTATTCATTTTATTCTTAAAGACCCATTTAGTTCCTACTACACTCTGATCCTTAGGCCTTTCTACTAGCTCCCAGACATCATTCCTAACAAATTGGCTTAGTTCCTCTTGCATGGCTAGGATCTAGAATTCATCAGAAAGGGCTTAATTAATATTGGTGGGTTTAGTCATTAAAATGAAGGTAGAGTGGTTTACTTCTTTTCTAAGTTTATGCCTAATTCTAACACCTTCAGAAGGGTCTCCTAAGATCAGTTCTTTAGGATGACTCAAAGAATATCTCCATTCTCTAGGTAGTGTAACTTTAGATTCTACCCTTTCCTCTAAATTGGCAGATTATACTCCTTGGGTGACTTCTACAACCTCCTCTTCTTCTACCCTAAACCCTCCAAAATTATCAGATTCATCAAACACAACATGAGTGGTTTCCTTAATAATCAGGGTTCTTTTATTGAAGACTCTATAGGATTTCCCAATGCTTGAGTAACCTAGGAACACTCCATCAGATTTTGGGTCAACCTTTCCTAAGTGAGACTTCCCATTATTCAGAATGAACACTTTACATCTAAAGATATGAAGGTGAGAGAGGTTGGGTGCCCTATCCTTAAGAATTTCATAGGGCATTTTATTTAGCTTAGATTTAAGATTTACCCTATTCAAAAGATAACAAGTTGTATTCCCAAAAGTATTTAGGAAGTGAGTATTCAGCTAATATGGCTCTAGCAGCTTCTACTAGGGTCCTATTCTTCCTTTCAGCTATCCCGTTCTATTAAGGGGTCCAAGGAGCTAAAAAATTGCGATCTATCCCTTGCTCCTTATAGTAGATTTCAAATTTCTCATTTTTAAACTCTCTTCCATAATCATTATGAATAGTCCAAAATTCACAACCTAATTTCCTCTGAATCTAAGTGGAGAAAGATCTAAATTTCTCGAATGATTCACTTTTATGAGATAGGAATCTAACCTAGGTGAATCTTAAATAATCATCAACAATCACATACCCAAAGAATTTCCCTCCTAAGCTTGAAGTGTAGACAGGTCCAAAGCGATCCATATGAAGGACTTCTAAGGGTTTTCTAGTGTTAGTGTCTTTGATTGAGTGCAAGGAGGATTTAACTTGCTTCCCTAACTGACAGGTATCACACAGGTGGTCCTTAGTTAACTCTAATTTGGGGACACCTCTCCCTAAGTCTTTTTGGGTGATCTTCCTAAGGCTTTTCATGCTTGCATGACATAATCTCTATGCCACAGCCATGATTCATCAGTAATTAATTTTAAGTAAATAGTAATATTAGCTTTAAAGCAATTTAGATCCAACATGTAGACATTGTTGATCCTTTTTTCCTTCAAAATAATTTTATCATTTAAGCATATAATGCAGCAAGTTGACAAAAATTTTATGCTGAAGCCTTTATCACAGAGTTGGTTAATACTGAGCTGATTGTGTTTCAGTCCATCTATAAGTAAAATATTATCAATGATGAAATTTTTTAAATCACCAATTATACTTGATCCCACCACTCTCCTAGTGGTGTTGTCTCCAAGTGTTACCTTGCCTCCTGCCCTGGCCTCCAGCGAAATGAATTGATTTCCATCTCCAATCATATGCCTTGAAAATCCATTGTCCAGGTACCAAATGCTCTCATGAGGCCTTTTGTGAGAGCATTTGGGTCCCTTGTGATGAAAAGAAGAATGAGATGCATGCATGCTATACTATAAATTTTGCTCTTTTGGTCTCCACACATAATGTGTACTATGATGAATGGTGTAGTGTGGGAGATATTTCCTAACATGCCCTAAGAAAAATATCTAACTCCAGGAAAAGGGCTAACTAGTCCACGTGGGTGATGGTGCCTCTTCCTAGATATGGATGAAGCATGCTTTAATGTTGTGTATGAAATTCTTCAAGTGATTGTGGCTGTTTATTTTTCATAAAAGTAGTTAATTCAGCATCAAAAAAATTATTTGAACTTTTAAGAATTGAATTTTCCATTCTTAATGCATGCTCCCTACTCTCTAAATCAGATATAAGAGTTTCTAATTCCTTGAATGCCATTTTTAATTCAGCATGCGATATTTTTAATGAATCATGCTCAGTGGTTAAATCAGAATGCTTTTTATTTAACTCATCAAATTCATCCAGTAAATCCATATGATTTCTATCTAAAGTGGAATGATCTTTCAATAGAACTTTATGCTCTTTTTGCAGATTTAAGAAATCAATTTTAAGGCTTGCATGCAATTTTTTCAGCTTCCTGTACGATGAATGAATTTTTTTAGAAATTTTAAATAATTGATCATATGTTAGCTCACATCCCGTTTCTTGGTTAGAGTGACCAAGATCATTAGCCATTAAGTACAGATTTGTAATCTCCTCTTCTACTTCAATTTTAGAGGAGCCTGATGTTGAGTCACTCATAAAGCCTTTTAGATCTTCTTCTTATCCTTCTTGAACTTAGGCCTTTTCTTACCCTTCTCCTTGCTTGGGTGAGCCTTCAGTGTTGGGCATTCAGATTTCACATACCCTGGCTTCCTACATTCAAAACAAATAGCATCAGAAGGAACTTTTGAATGCTTACTATTTTTACCTTTATTCCACTTCTAATAATGCTTTTGTTTTTTTCCTTAAAAAGCTTTTAAATTATCTTGTGATTAAAGCAATATCATCATCATCAGAACATGAAGGACCAGTGTCATAATCATTAGCCTTTAGGGCTATAGTTTTGTCCTTTTTCTCTCCTGCATCAAGCTGTCTTTGGTTCACTCCTTGCTCATAAGCAATTAGTGATCCAAGTAAGTTATCAATATAATAAATATTCAAATCTTTAGATTTAGTAATTACAGTAATTTTAGCATCAAAGAAAGAAGGTAAACATCTCAAAATCTTGTTCACTTTTTCATAATTAGTGACTTCTCTTCCTAAGGCATATAAAGAGGTAATAATTTGTATAAATCTAGTGTACATCTCAGAAATTGATTCATTTGATTTCATACAAAAGAGTTTATAATCATGTAAAAGAATGTTCATTTTAGATTGTTTAACCTTGTTCGTTCCTTCATAAATAATGCATAATCTATCCCAAATTTTTTTATCAGTTGCACATGTTGAAACACATATATAATCATTAGATTTCAATGCACATAAAAAGTTGTTTAAACATGTAGCATTCAATTGAGCAAGATCTCTATCATCAGTTGTCCATTCAGCAAAAGGGATTTCAGTTTTAACACCATTAACTAATTTATAAGGTATAGAATATCCTTCTCTAGCAAGCATCCACATGCGATAATCAATTGATTGTAAAAATGTGGGCATGCAAGTTTTTCAAAAATCAAAAGAAATATTATTAAAAAGAGGTGGTCGAGTAAATGAATATCCTTAAGCGGTGTTGTGATTGCCAAAGTTAGCCATTGAACAAAATTCAAAAAATTTTTGAAACTTGGTTTTATGAATCCCTCTTTAATACCACTTGAAAGTTTGTTAGGGTTGTTAAGCCCTTATGAACTAGTCCCGAGACTAACCAAGAAGGGGGGTGAATTGGTTTTTTTAAAAATTCTTAAATAAAAATAGAAAAACCTTTTTTTTAAATCTTTTTGAATATTTTAAAAACTAAACAACTTATAGGGAAGTAGATAATAACATCAGAGATTTCAACACAGAACAAATCAAAGAAATATATGGAAATTAAAGTGTGGAATAGTAAATGAAAAAGAGCACACAAAATTTATAGTAGTTCGATCAACTTAACCTACATCCACTCCCCAGAGCCTCCCCTCCAAGTATTATACTAAGACTATAGTGTCTCTTCTTTTGCTCCCACAGCAAGGCAGAGAAGCCCTTACAAAATCATTTCACTAACACCGGTGAGGCATAAAACTTAGACTTCTTTTGCTTCCTCCTGAAGCAGGCAGAGAACCCCCAACTCCTTTTGCTTCCTTCTGAAGTAGGCAAAGAACCTCAACTCCTTCTGTTTTCTCCTGAAACAGGCAGAGAACCTTAGCTCCTTTTGCTTTCTCCTGAAGCGGGCAGAAAACCTCGATCTAGTGCTGATGAAGACCTCCTTAGAGCCACTAAGGAACCAAGGATGTTGAAGGAAGAAGATTATCGATTCCTTGCTTGGAGAAACCTTTGTGAATCCCCTCATAAACTCCCCCTCACAAGACCTCTCTCTCTCTCTCCCCCAAACTCTCCCTCTCCTCTAAGCTCTCTTTGGTTTAAAAAATAGCAAAAGATATTCTTAGCAGTAATTAGGAGACTTAAATAGGAGGCTTTAAAAGTAGCCCTAATTTTTAACTTATCAATAATATCATCTAGGATGATCTGTCGATCATCTTATATAATGAGTTTAAATCAACCCTTTCAGCTGGGACAATCTGGATCTATTGTACGATTAAAACACAAAGTTTATTATTATCATCCAGGATGATATGGTCATCATCTTATAAGATTAGTTCAAAATTAGGAATTATCATCCACTAGATAGTTTGGGACGTCCAGGAGACAAATTGAGATGATATGTAGAAATATAACTGATCGTCCGGCATGATGTCATGATTGGCCTGTATGATTAGTTCAAAATTAGACATTATCATCTAGCAGATAGTTCAGGACATTCAAAAGATTTAGGAGAAATCATCTAGTATAATTTTGCAATCGTTCTGGATGATATGATCAATCAATCTAACCTCAATTACTCTCCTAATCGCCTGATCAATTTAGGCATGATTGTAATAAATTATCCAGGATAAATAGGATCATCCTGTATGATTAGTGTAATTTTTTAATAAAAAAATCTTACCTAAATGAGTTTGGTTGCTGAGTATTTTTTATTTGAGCATATCGTCCAGGATGATGGAGGATCATTTAAGATGATTTGTTTAATCAGGTTTACTTGACCTAGATACCCTAATTAGGATTTCTATTTTTAACTGATCGTCTAGAATAATTTTGGATCGCCCTGTATGATATGATCAAAAACCAAAAAACTCTCAAACTTACCAAATTTCTCCTCCTGAGTGTGTGTGTGTAAGGTTACTTAGCATCAGGATCCACCTTATTACATTTGACTCAAGAAAAGGTAAAAAACCATTGGAATTAAAATTATAGACTGACTCAGTCCTAATCTACCTAATCTTCTGGCTTGAATTTTAATTGATCTTGTGGAACTGAAAGTTAGTAGGCAGGGCACTAAAACAGATGTGTAGTAGTAAAAGTAGTAGAGAAAAAGGAATGCTTGTTATCATCAAAATTATAATGCTTGAATCCAGATTTATAATAACTATAGCATGTATAATAGACCTTAATGATCTAACTATCTAATTATAAAAGGTCTTAATAATAAACCAATCCAATAAGGCATGATGGGGATATTTCCTCAAGAATTTCATAATCCTATTCTAAGCTTCATAAATAGTCTTAATATGTAATTAGGAGGATAAGGTTATATAATTCTTAAGTGGTCTTTTAAGGAGGAAAATATTTGGCTAAAATTTTTTGAGCTAACTCATTCCAAGTGGTGATAGATTTGGAGGTCAAGAATTTAACCACACTTTAGCTTTATTTCTTAAATAACTTTCTTTTAGGTTTATTTTTACAGGAGTCAAGCATTAAGAAAATGGCAAGTCAAGCATTACTATCGCTATGAAATAATAAATGCATGTTGTTATTTTTTGATTTGACATAAATTACGTGGTTTGTTTATCTTCTAGCTTTCATTTTCAAACATGTATTTTCTAGTTAGGAAAGCTTTGTATGTGTGATAAGGTTCAAGTAAAGGTTCTTATTTGATTATATTTTTTATATAATTCTAAGAGTACTAAGGAACCAATGGATTAGGAGTGTATAGGATAAACTAGGTGATGAGGATTAGGGTTAAAGAGGTCACTACTGCTTATATCTTATTGATAATTGATTGATGTATAGACTTAGTGGTTTGAGTATCTATATACAAAGCTCAATTTCCTTTATCTATTTTTATTTAATATGGGTATCTATATGCATATACCTAGCACTATCCATTTTTCTCATTTTTTTTGGTATATATAGTTTATCATAAAATCATATGAATGTGGAAAGCTCTTTGGAATAATTATGTCTAACAATTTTCAAAATTAATAATTCAAAATTAATTTAGAGAAAGATTTTTCTTAAAATTAAGCCCTTCGACCTAAAAGTTCGTTAGGGATGTTAAGCCCTCGTGAACTAGCCCGGGGCTAACCAAGAGGGGGGTGAATTGGTTATTTTGAAAATTCTTAAGGAAAATTGATTTTGAAAATCTTTTCAGATGTTTTTAAAATTATTGCAAAAACACGTTGATGTGGGGATGTTTAATCAAACAGAATAACAACATGATCATCCACAGAAAAGTAAAGTGCAGAAATAAAAAATAGAACAGTAAATGAACGAACACCCCAGATTTTATAGTGGTTCAGTCAACTTGACCTACGTCCACTCCGTGGAGCCTCCCCTCTAGGAATTGCACTAAAACTCAGTGACTCTCCTTCTGCTCACAACAAGACAGAGAAGCCTTTACGAAACTCCTTTTCACTAACTCGATGAGGTAGAGAACCCACACTCCTTTTTCTTCCTTCTGAAGCACACAGAGAACCCAGACTCCTTTTACTTCCTCCTAAAGTAGGCAGAGAACCTTACCTTATTTCGCTTCCTCCTGAAGCAAGCAGAGAACCTTAATCTTCTTGCTAACGATCCTTCCCACATAGACACCAAGGGATAAGGGACGATGACTGGAGATGATGACTCGAATCCTTGCTTGGAGTAACCTTTGTGAACACCTCATAAACTCCCCCTCATAAGATCCTCTCTCTCTCTCCCAAGCTCTCCCTCTCACTCTCAAGAATCTCTCAGGTGAGGATAGTGGCAAAAGATTTCAACAGTAGCAAGAAAAAGATCTTAAATAGAAGGGCATAAAAATTAACCTAAATTTTAACTTACTGTCAAAGATCATCCAGGATGATCCTTTGATTGTCCTGTATGATCAGTGTAAAAACACACATATCAGCCTGGATGATCTGGTTCCTCTGGAAAATTAAAAGATATAGTTTGTTCTGATCATCTGGGATGATTTTTTGATCATCGTGGATGATTAGTTCAAAATTGGAATATCGTCCAGAGGATAGTCGGGATGTCCAGGAGAAAAGCCTGGACGATCACAAGAAAATGACTTGATCTTCCAGGACAATATGTATATCGTCATGTATGATTAGTTTAAATGTGCTCCATATCATCTGGCATACTGTTCGGGTCATCCAAGATAACTATGCTGGACAATTTCAAAATGACTTGATCGTCTAGGATGATATCTCTATCGTCTTGTATGATTAGTTCAAAAATAGTAGTATCGTATGACTGACTATCCGGGTCATCTAGGTGAAATATACTGGACGATGGGGATTTCTAATGGATCGTCCAGGATGATCTTGCAATCATCCAAGTTGATATGATCGAATCAATCAAACTTTAATTACTTTTCTTAATCACTTGACTAATTTAGGCATGATTATAATGAATTGTCAGGATGATATACATATCGTCCAGGTCGATTATACTAAAATACTAAAAATAAAAACTTGCCTAACTTAGCCTAGCGGCTAAGAATTTCTTATTTAAGCATATCATCCTGTACGATGGGTGTAACATTTTGGACAATCTGCTTAATTAGACTGACTTAATATGCCTGCCCTAATTAGGGTTTCTATTTTCAATGGATCATCTAGGATGATATCACGATCATCCAGGATGATATGAATAAAATAAAAATAGAAACTCTAACTCACTAAAACTCTCCTCCTGAGTGTGTATGTGTAAGGTTACTTAGCTTGGGGATCCATTACATTATACTTGACTCAAGAAAGATGAAAAATTACATTGAACCTGAAACAGACATAGACTGACTCGATCTCGAGCTAGCTTGAATTACAATTGATCTTGTGAACCTAAAAGGTTAGGCACTCAAACATAAATAGAAATGTTTTTTATCATCAAAATCATAATTTTTGAATCCAGATTTGCAACAATCTCTCTCTTTTTGATGATGGCAAATATTTGTTAGATAATTTTAAATTCAGTAAATAAAAAATGGAGCCATGAGAACTAAGGAATGCAATTTTGATTAGTCAGGCAAACAGTACAAGAACATTGAATACTAATAACTCAAAACTACACTAACCTAGAATGCTACTAACAACCAAACTACTCCCCCTTTTGACATCTCAAAAAGGGAAAAATAGCACATAGACACAAAGAAAATAGTGTAAAACCAACATGCAAAAATAGGAAAAGTATTCAAACGACTAAAGAGGGGGATCCAGATCAGATGGAGGAGGATGTGGAGGTGGCTGAAACAAACTATGGAGGGTGGAAAACTGTTCTCTAAACTAGGCCATATCTTGATCGTGCTGCTGTTGCTACTGGGCTACATAGGCATTGAATCAGTTCACATCCTCAATGTGCTGCTGCTCTTGGTAAAACATGTAGGAGTCAAAGCGAGCCTCCAACTGGTCAAACTTGTGCACTAAGTAATCTAATGGTGATTCCATATGGAGAGGAGCAGGTGTAAGAAGTTCAGGAGTAACTTCTTCCTCTTCTCCCTCAACATCCATGCTGAGCTTCAGATGAAGTCGAGTATTATGAAGAACATGGAAGGAGTTGTTGGAGTAGAAGGAAGGAGGGACATTTGTTGGAACTGAATATTCTAGATTTTACTTCATTTCAAGAGCATAGGCAATGAGGTGTCCTAAGGCTAGATTTGGGCGACTCTTATGGCCTAGATCCCTAATGCTAGTGAGGTGTTTGATGTAGCGAAATAGGAGATCAATAGCATTAAAATCACAAAGGGCCATAATGTAGTAGGTAGTTATGGAGAGCAAGGGGGTAATGTAGATGTGGTCCCTAGCCTTTGGAATGATAGAGGAGCGAAGTGTTGCAAATCTGGTTTTGATGATGACAAACATGTTTCCAGTGTGTTTTGCTTGGCTAATCTGTTTCAGGCACAAAAGACCGTGAGCCACTCAAGCCAACTCAAGATCGGGTCCAAGTGTGTCAAATGTATGATTTTTCTTTTTATTGAGTCAATTGTAATGTAACTGATCCCCTAGCTAAGTAACCTTGCACACACACACTCAGGGGGAGAGATTGAGTGAGTTAGAGTTTCTGTTCAAAATTTGTTCAGATCGTCCTGGACGATATCCACATTGTCCTGGACAATCCAGTTAAAACAAAAACCCTAATTAGGGCGACTAAGCTAAGAGGGTCTGATTGAGCCGATCGTCCTGGACGATCTATGGATCGTACGGGATGATATTCCCAAATCAGAAATTCTCAGCCGCCAGATTAAGTTAGGCAAGTTTTATTTTAAGTATTTTGGTCTGATCGTCCCGGACGATACGTGTATTGTCCTGGACGATTCACTACAATCATGCCTAACTTAGTCTGGTAATTAAGGAAAGCAATTAATGTTTATTTGATACGATCACATCGTCCTGGACGATCGCAGGATCGTCCCGGACGATCGTGATCGTCTTGTGCATTTCAGCTGTACGTCCAGAACTATGTACAAGATGATTTGGGGGCCTTTTTGAACTAATCGTACCGGACGATTATCCTATCGTCCGGGACGATCAAGTCATTTTTTGGTCGTCCAGCACAGATTTCTCTGGACGACCCGAACTGTCTTCTGGACGATTTCCTTCAATTTGAACTAATCGTTCCGGACGATCGCAGGATCGTACGCGACGATATGAACAACTTTTTCTACTGATCGTCCAGAAGAGCCAGATTGTCCAGGCTGAAACAGCTGAATTTGAACTGATCGTCCAGGACGATCTACCGATCGTCCTGGACGATCTTGGCCGACAAGTTGAGATTTAGGGCAAATTTTAAGCCCTCCTTTAAAAGAACTTTTTCCAATTTTTGGAAAAATCTTTTGCTGTCGCCTTCCTTCCCTGAGAAATCCTAGAGAGAGAGAGAGTTGGGAGAGAGAGAGAAGAGATCTTATGAGGGGGAGTTAGTGAGGGATTCACTAAGGTTGCTCCAAGCATGGATCAGAGTTGTCTTCTCCGCTCGTCGTCTGTCGTCTAGTCGGTGTTCTTCGTGGGAGGATCGTTCGCAAGAAGATCCGGGTTCTCTGCCCGCTTCAGGAGGAAGCGAAAGGAGTTCGTGGGTTCTCTGCCCGCTTCAGGTGGAAGCAAAAGGAGTTCGAAGGTTCTCTGCCTGCTTCAGGAGGAAGCGAAAGGAGGTCAGGTTCTCTGCCTCACCGTGTGGTGAAAAGGAGGTGTTTTGTACAGGCTTCTCCGTCTTGCTGTGGGAGCAAAAGGAGAGTCACTTTCGTTTAGTGCAATACCCGGAGGGGAGGCTCCGGGGAGTGGACGTAGGTCAAGTTGACCGAACCACTATAAAATTTGGTTTGCTTTTCTGATTCAGTTTTGCATTTTACTTTTCAATATAAACTGCTTGGGTGAATATCGTTGGTTGATCTTTTCGTTATTGTTTACTTATTTCCGCTGCTAAGTATCGAAAAGATTTTTGTAGTTATCGTGAAATTTTTAAATAACCAATTCACCCCCCCTCTTGGTTAGCCTCAGGACTAGTTCACTAGGGCTTAACATCCCTTTCGAACTTTCAAGTGGTATCAGAGCGGGATTCAAAATTTCTGTTTAAAAACTTTTTAATTTGATCCAATGGCTAACTGTAACAATCGTAATACTGCTGAAGGTTATTCTATTACCAGACCACCATTATTTGACAATATTCCTTTTGATTTTTGGAAAACACGCATGTCTACTTTTCTGCAATCTATTGATTATCGCATGTGGATGTTAGTTAAGGACGGATATGAACCACCTTTTCGAATGATTAACAATGTGAAAACTGAATTGCCGTTTGCTGATTGGACGTTTGATGATCGTGATTTAGCACAGTTGAATGCAAAATGTTTGAACTGTTTCTTTTGTGCTTTGAAATCTGAAGACTATATGCGTGTTTCTACTTGTACAACGGGAAAGGAAATCTGGGATAGGTTATGTATAACATACGAAGGTACAACTGAAGTCAAACAATCTAGGTTAAACATCTTGTTACATGATTACGAACTTTTTCGCACGAAACCTAGTGAGACTATTTCAGAAATGTACACAAGGTTCACTCAGATTGTTACCTCTTTGCATGCTTTAGGTAGAGAACTTACCAACTACGAAAGAGTGAACAAGATTCTTAGATGTTTGCCTGCTTCTTATGATGCTAAGATTACTGCTATTACTGAATCCAAAGATTTAAATACTTATTCTATTGACAGCTTACTTGGATCACTCATTGCTTACGAGCAAGGGGTGAACCAAAGGCAACTTGATGCAGGTGAACGCAAGAAAGAGAAGACTGTGGCACTAAAGGCCAAAGATTCAGATGCTAGCACTTCCGGGTCTGATAGCGATGAAGTTGCCTTAATCACAAGGTAATTTAAAAGCTTTCTAAGGAAGAAACATAAGAACTATCAGAAGTGGAACAAGGGTAAGTTCAATAAAAACTTTAAGGGTTCATCTGAATCGGTTTGTTTTGAATGCAGGAAGCCTGGACACATTAAGGCTGATTGTCCAACACTTAAAGCTCACCCAAGCAAGGAGAAGAGTGAGGAGAAACCAAAGTTCAGAAAGGACAAGAAGCGGATTCAGAAGGCGTTCTGGGCAGACTCTGCATCCGACTCTTCTGAGACTGAAGCTGAAGAGGAGGAAACAAACTTGTGTCTGATGGCGGATGAACACCCTGGTCAGTCGGACCAGGAAGAGGTATGTGAGCTTACTTACGATCAGTTATTTGAAGTTTCTGAAAAGATTCATACATCGTATAGGAAGCTTAAGAAAACCCATGCTAGTTTGAAACTAGATTATCTGACTTTGCAAAAAGAGCATGAAGTGTTGATTAAGGATCATTCCACCATTGATAGCAATCACATGTCTTTACTAGATGAGTTTGATGAACTGAATAAAAAGCATTCTGATTTAATTGTTGAGCATAACTTATTAAAAATATCACATGGTGAATTAGAACTTGCTTTTAAGAAAGTGAATGATTTGGCATCTGAGTTAGAAAGTATTAAAAATGCAAAAACGTTTGAAATTGGAAGTTTAAACAAACACATTGAGTTTTTGAAAGTGAAAATCAGTGCTTTTGAAAATAACAAAACACCGCCTACTTTTGAACAATTTTATGCACCGCCACCTTTTAAAAATTCTGTTGCAAGTTCATCAAAGAATGTTTCATACACTACTAGGAAGAGGCACTATCACTCACGACGTTTAGTTAATCCTTTTCCTGGTGTTAGATGTTTTTCATGTGGCATGTTAGGACACATATCACACACTTGTACTATTCACCGTAGTACACATTGGGTGTGGAGACCCAAACTGCCTGTTGCATAGCACAGCACGCATGCATCGCATTCTTCTTTTCATAAGAAGGAACCCAAACCTGTTTGGGTTCCTAAGACTGACATTTGATGACTTTGTAGGTGTGCTCTCACACAAGACCTCGTGAGAGCATGTGGTACCTGGACAGCGGATGTTCTAGACATATGACTGGAGATGCAAATCAGTTCATTTCACTGGAGGCCAGAGCTGGAGGCAAGGTTACACTTGGAGATAACACCACCAGGAAGGTGGTAGGCACAGGTATGATTGGTGATTCAAAGAATTTTGTGATTGATAATGTTTTGCTTGTAGATGGACTGAAACACAACTTGCTGAGCATTAGTCAACTCTGTGACAAGGGATACAGCATCAAATTCCTGCCCACTGGCTGCATTTTAAGCTTAAATAATGAAGTTGTTTTGCAGGGGCAAAGGATCAACAACGTCTACAAGCTGGATGTAAGTAGCATTAAATCTGATAATTCAATTTGCTTAAAAACTGCTGCTGATGAGTCTTGGTTATGGCATAGGAGATTGTGTCATGCAAGTATGAAAACCCTTAGGAGAGTCACCCAAAAGGACTTAGTTAGAGGTGTGCCCAAGCTTAAGTTCACTAAGGATCACCTGTGTGATGCCTGTCAGTTGGGGAAGCAAGTCCAGTCCTCTTTTCACTCAGTTAAGGACATTAGCACCTCTAGACCTTTAGAAGTTCTTCATATGGACCTCTTTGGACCCATTAGCACTGCCAGCTTAGGGGGGAGAGTCTATGGTTTTGTGATTGTTGATGATTATTCAAGGTTCACTTGGGTTAAGTTTTTGTCACACAAATCTGAGTCATTTGATGAGTTTAGATCTTTCTCTACTTGGATTCAGAAGAAGTTAGGATGTGAGATTATTACCATCCATAGTGATCACGGAGGGGAGTTTGAAAATGAAAGATTTGGAAGTTTTTGTGAGGATCATGGGATTAGTCACAATTTTTCAGCTCCTAGGACCCCTCAGCAGAACGGGGTAGCTGAAAGGAAGAACAGGACCTTAGTGGAAGCCGCTAGAGCCATGCTTGCCGAGTATTCACTTCCAAAATACTTTTGGGCTGAAGCGGTGAACACTGCCTGTTATGTGCTGAATAGGGTGAATGTGAGAGTCAAACTGAACAAGACACCTTATGAGATCATTAAGGGTAGAACACCAAATCTGTCCCACCTCCATGTCTTTGGCTGTAAGGTTTTCATTCTGAACAACGGGAAGTCACCCTTAGGAAAATTTGACCCCAAATCTGATGAAGGAGTGTTCTTAGGATATTCAAGTGTGGGAAAATCCTTTAGGGTGTTCAATAGGAGGACTTTGGTGGTGGAAGAAACAACCCATGTAGTGTTTGATGAATCTGATCCTAAGGAGTCTAGATCTGAAGTAAAAGATGAAGAGATTGTTGAGGTTACCCAAGGAGTTGGAAATACAAATTTGGAGGAAAGGGTAGAACCTCAAACCCCATTGCCTAGAGATTGGAGATATTCTTCGACTCATCCTAAAGAACTGATCTTAGGAGACCCTTCTGAAGGTGTTAGGACTAGGCATGGACTTAGGAAGGAAGTAAACCATTCTGCCTTTATCTCAATGACTGAACCCACCAACATCAATCAAGCCCTGTCGGATGAATTTTGGATTTTAGCTATGCAGGAAGAATTGAATCAATTTGTAAGGAATGATGTTTGGGAGTTAGTAGAAAGACCTAGAAACCAAAGTATTGTGGGAACCAAGTGGGTATTTAAGAATAAGATGAATGATTCTGGTGTGGTGGTGAGAAATAAGGCAAGATTGGTGGCTAAGGGGTATAATCAGATAGAAGGGATAGATTTTGAGGAAACTTTTGCCCCTGTAGCTAGATTGGAAGCCATTAGAGTGCTACTAGCCTTTGCCTGTTACAAAGGATTTAAGCTGTTTCAAATGGATGTCAAGAGTGCCTTTTTAAATGGGGTAATTAAAGAAGATATTTTTGTAGAATAACCCCTAGGTTTTGAGAGTTCCCAATATCCAAGTCATGTCTATAAATTAAAAAAGGCCTTATATGGATTGAAACAGGCACCCAGAGCTTGGTATGAGAGGCTTAGCACATTCCTGTTAGAAAGAGAATTTGTTAAGGGGAGCGTAGACACCACCCTTTTTCTGAGGAGATTAGGAGATGACTTACTCATTGTCCAGATCTATGTTGATGATATAATTTTTGGATCTTCTGATAAATACTTATGTGAAGAGTTTTCTAAAATAATGAGTAAAGAGTTTGAGATGAGTATGATGGGAGAATTGTCCTACTTTTTGGGGTTTAGCATAAGGCAAACGGATGATGGAACCTTTCTCAATCAATCAAAATACACTAAGGACATTTTGAAGAAATATGAAATGGACAAAGCCAAGCCAATCAATACTCCCATGCCCTCCTCAGTTCAGTTAGATAAGGATTCAAATGGAAAATTTGTTGATTAGAAGAAGTATAGAGGGATAATAGGTTCACTGCTTTACCTGACTGCTAGCCGACCTGATATCATGTTTAGTGTCTGTCTTTGTGCTAGGTTTCAGGCTGATCCTAAAGAGTCCCACCTGACTGCTGTTAAGAGAATTCTTAGATATCTTTTAGGGACCCCAAACCTAGGAATTTGGTACCCTAGGCACAGCACCTCTTTTGAGATCATTGGATATTTTGATTTTGACTTTGCGGGGTGTAGGGTGGATAGGAAGAGTACTTCTGGAACTTGTCAATTTATAGGACAGTCGTTAGTCTCCTGGTCCAGTAGAAAACAGAACTCAGTTGCACTTTCCACTGCTGAAGCTGAGTACATTGCCTTAGGGAGTTGTGTGGCCCAAGTTCTTTGGTTGAAGCAGCAAGTCTTGGATTTAGGAGTACCTGTTGGCACAATGTCTGTTCTGTGTGATAATACTAGTGCCATCTGTATCTCTAAGAATCCAATCCAACATTCTAGGACCAAACACATTGACATTAGGCATCACTCATTAGGGACCATGTTACAAAAGGGGACATTGAGCTACACCACGTAGCAACTGAAAATCAGCTGGCTGACATATTCACTAAACCACTGGCCTTTGACTCATTCAGCATTTTGAGAACCAGATTAGGAGTGATTGATATAAATGCTTGATTCTGATGACTGTTGATTTATGATTGTTATGATTGGTATTCTGTTTTCTGATTTCTGTTAGTTAGTCTTTATATTCTGATTTCTGATTTGTGTTAGTTAGTTTTGGTTTGATTATTTGCTTTCAGTTGATTTTATTTCTTCTGTTGATTTCTGTGTTACCCTTTTTTTTAGTTTGATTTGAGTATTTACTTTGCTATGATTTTCTACCTATTTTTATTTATTTACGGTTTCATATCTTGCACTTACTGTTTTATGCTTTTCAAGATCTGATCACCGCTCACTACTTCTGGTGATCTGAATTTTTGACTGAGAGTTTTTACCTTGTTTTGGTTTGGAAGCTGATAAGCAGTGATTGACTTCGCTGAATCTGTTAAAGGGAAGAAACATTGATAATTATTTCTCTTCCTCTAACTCCTTTACTGGTGTGTAGTTTCTTTTGAATAAAAATCCTTTTCAAAATTAAAATGTTAGTTTTTGAAATAGAGATTATTTTATCTTCCTACAGTAATCTGCCTCATATCAATAGTGTTTTTCAAAGTCTTGAGTCATTAGTTTGATTTTCTAAACCAAGTGATTGCATTTATCATATGTTGTATGGATTTTGTTTTGTGAATCGTTCTTCCTTACTGCGGAGAGTCATCTCCTATGTCTTGAAGATAATCTCACAGTTGAGACTCTTTAATGATTATGAAAAGGAGAAAGCTTATAAAAGATGCGCAGTGCGCTAGATAATTTGAAAAAGAGGCATAAAATGAGCCCAAAACTGAAAAGATGCGAAATTGCCAAATTGGATACACAAAGTGTATCAAAAATCAAAAGATGCGCAAAGCGCCAACCAATTTGAAAAAGAGGCACAAAATGAGCCCAAAACAAGCTTTCTTTCCTTTCAGATTGTTAAATGTCTTAGAGGAATTTGTGCGCCACTTAATATTTTCAAAAGCTTGAGTTTTGAAAATCATGATTTCTGATTTTTTACTTTATAACACTATTATATCAGATATTTTTCTGGAACGAGGCTTGAAAGGATTTCTTTTCAAATCTAATGTCTTTTATTCTGAATCGGATTTTTGTGTTGAAAGAGGTTTGCATCGATAAGGTGCCCGGGGTCGGAGTTACGAAAGTTGATTATTTCCAACCTTTTTTGGATTTCAGCGCTGTCAATTGTCCTGTCATTGGTTTTTGAATCTAAAATCAATATGTTTTATTTTATATTTTATTTCCGTGTTATGTTTTTCGCTCCTCCTTTTTGTGATGTCAAAAGGGGGAGTCAGTTGTAGTCGTGTCTGTTTCTATTTTCTGAGTCATGTTTCCTGTATTATTTTAGCTGTTAAATGAAAATTTTAAAAAAAAATGTTTGTTTGTTTGATCTCCTAGTTTACTTTTACTGTCAGACTACTTTACAAATGTTTGTCATCATCAAAAAGGGGGAGATTGTTGCAAATCAGGTTTTGATGATGACAAACATGTTTCTAGTGTGTTTTGCTTGGCTAATCTATTTCAGGCACAAAAGACCGCGAGCCACTCAAGCCAACTCAAGATCGGGTCCAAGTGTGTCAAATGTATGATTTTTCTTTTTATTGAGTCAATTGTAATGTAACTGATCCCCTAGCTAAGTAACCTTGCACACACACACTCAGGGGGAGAGATTGAGTGAGTTAGAGTTTCTGTTCAAAATTTGTTCAGATCGTCCTGGACGATATCCACATCGTCCTGGACGATCCAGTTAAAACAGAAACCCTAATTAGGGCGACTAAGCTAAGAGGGTCTGATTGAGCCGATCGTCCTGGACGATCTATGGATCGTACGGGACGATATTCCCAAATCAGAAATTCTCAGCCGCCAGATTAAGTTAGGCAAGTTTTATTTTAAGTATTTTGGTCTGATCGTCCCGGACGATACGTATATCATCCTGGACGATTCACTACAATCATGCCTAACTTAGTCTGGTAATTAAGGAAAGCAATTAATGTTTAATTGATACGATCACATCGTCCTGGACAATCGCAGGATCGTCCCGGACGATCGTGATCGTCTTGTGCATTTCAGCTGTACGTCCAGAACTATGTACAGGACGATTTGGGGGCCTTTTTGAACTAATCGTACCGGACGATTACCCTATCGTCCGGGACGATCAAGTCATTTTTTGGTCGTCCAGCACAGATTTCTCTGGACGACCCGAACTGTCTTCTGGACGATTTCCTTCAATTTGAACTAATCGTTCCGGACGATCGCAGGATCGTACGTGATGATATGAACAACTTTTTCTACTGATCGTCCAGAAGAGCCAGATCGTCCAGGCTGAAACAGCTAAATTTGAACTGATCGTACAGGACGATCTACCGATCGTCCTGGACGATCTTGGCCGACAAGTTGAGATTTAGGGCAAATTTTAAGCCCTCCTTTAAAAGAACTTTTTCCAATTTTTGGAAAAATCTTTTGCTGCCTTCCTTCCCTGAGAAATCCTAGAGAGAGAGAGAGTTGGGAGAGAGAGAGAAGAGATCTTGTGAGGGGGAGTTAGTGAGGGATTCACTAAGGTTGCTCCAAGCACGGATCAGAGTCGTCTTCTCCGCTCGTCGTCTGTCGTCTAGTCGGTGTTCTTCGTGGGAGGATCGTTAGCAAGAAGATCCGGGTTCTCTGCCCGCTTCAGGAGGAAGCGAAAGGAGTTCGTGGGTTCTCTGCCCGCTTCAGGTGGAAGCAAAAGGAGTTCGAAGGTTCTCTGCCTGCTTCAGGAGGAAGCGAAAGGAGGTCAGGTTCTCTGCCTCACCGTGTGGTGAAAAGGAGGTGTTTTGTACAGGCTTCTCCGCCTTGCTGTGGGAGCAAAAGGAGAGTCACTTTCGTTTAGTGCAATACCCGGAGGGGAGGCTCCGGGGAGTGGACGTAGGTCAAGTTGACCGAACTACTATAAAATCTGTTTGCTTTTTTGATTCAGTTTTGCATTTTACTTTTCAATATAAACTGCTTGGGTGAATATCGTTGGTTGATCTTTTCGTTATTGTTTACTTGTTTCCGCTGCTAAGTATCGAAAAGATTTTTGTAGTTATCGTGAAATTTTTAAATAACCAATTCACCCCCCCTCTTGGTTAGCCTCGGGACTAGTTCACTAGGGCTTAACATCCCTTTCGAACTTTCACGAAGGACATGCTAAATTGTCCAAGCATCCTTGACTAAGGAAGAGTAGGCATTATCGTGGTATGGGGCATTGGTGTTCCTAAGAAAGTGATTGGTGACACACTAATTAAATTCAGGGTTAGAGGATAAAAGATGGAGCTTATCGCTAGTAATGGACAGTTGGAGAATATCATGAAAGTCCTGGGTAGTTAATTCTACAGGGTGGCGATTAATATAAGAGCAGAGGGCGGTGTAAAAAGAATCAATGCAAAGATTTGAAAAGAAAACACAGAGAAGCTCAGTGCTAAATGGAAAGCTAGTGTCAGAATGAAAGTGACGGAGGTGTGAGCAAAAAAGGTCCAATACTGGATATATGAAAATGCGTGGATTCATGATTTTTGACTGAGTGATCCCCATATCAAGATAGCACTGGAAGGCAACCTGATCGACAGCGTCAGTGAAATGGGGGTCGACATTCCCCCTTGAGGAACTAGTCCCCTGATGCCTAGATCATTTGCCACCTGCTATGAGAAGAGGATTGAATGAGAGTAGATAAGGAGATGGGTGAAATAATGGCCATATCGTCTAGGACGATAGGTAGCAATAATTACGTCTAGGATGATTGGTCAAAAAGGCAATCAGATCGTCTAGGACAATCAGATATCATTCAGGATGATTAGACACAGGTGATCATCCCGATGAGTCAGACTAGATGACTTTTGACTAAAGGTATCGTCCAGGATGATTAGGTGGATCGTTCAGGACAATATGCAATAAATCAATCAGATGGGCCAAATTCAAATCGTCCAACTATTGTCATGAGAGAAACATCTTACACCAGGAAAAGGGTTAACTAATCTACGTGGGTGATATTGCCACTTCCTAGGTTTGAATGAAACATGCTTTGATGATTTTGAATGCGATTCTTTAAGTGATAGAGGTTTATAAAATTATGCAAATGTAGGAAGTGTTTCATTATTCTCAAATGCACTAATTTTTACACTTAGAAATTCATTTTTTTAAGGCTTGCAATTTCAAATTTTAATGCATGCTCACTACTATCTAAATTATATGCCATGGTCAAGTTCTTTAAAAGCTCTTTCTAAATCAACATGCGATGCTTTCAATGAATCATGCTCAATAATGAATTCAAAATACTTTTTATTTAACTCGTCAAATTCATCAAGTAATGACATGTGATTGCTATCAAGTGTAGAATGATCCTTAAGCAAAACTTCATGCTCTTTCTGCAAGTTCAAGAATTCCAATTTCAAGCTAGTATGCATTTTCTTAAGTTTCCTATATGTTGAAAGAATTTTCTTAAAAATATCAAGTAATTGATCATAGGTCAGTTCACATACCTCTTCTTGGTCAGGCTGACCAAGATGTTCACCTGCCATCAAACACAAGTTTGTAATCTCCTCTTCAGCTTCAATCTCAGAGGAGTCAGATGTTGAATCTGCCCAAAAAGCCTTTTGAATCCTTTTCTTATCCTTTTTAAACTTGGATTTCTTCTCACTCTTCTCCTTGCTTGGGTGAGCCTTAAGTGTAGGATAATCAGCTTTTATATGTCCTCGCTTCCAGCATTCAAAATAAATTGTATCAGAAGAACCTTTAGAATTTTTGCTAGACTTACCTTTGTTCCACTTCTGATAGTTCTTGTATTTCTTTCTTAGAAAGGTTTTGAATTGCCTAGTGATTAAGGCAACATCATCGCTTTCAGACTGAAAGTTTCAGTATCTGTATCGTTCGCCTTCAGTGACATAATTTTCTCCTTCTTTTTCTCACCTACATCAAATTGTCTTTGGTTCATTCCTTGCTCATAAGCAATGAATGATCCAAGTAAGTTATCAATAGAATAAGTGTTCAAATCCTTGGATTTAGTGATCACAGTTATCTTGGCATCATAGGAAGAAGGCAAACATCTCAAAATCTTGTTAACTTTCTCATAGTACGTGAGTTCTCTTCCTAAGGCATGCAGGGAGGTGATAATCTGTGTAAACCTAGTATACATTTCAGATATTGACTCACTAGGTTTTATATAAAAAAGTTTGTAGTAATGAAGTAGGATGTTTAACCTAGACTATTTAACTTCAATTGTGCCCTCATAAGTAATACACAATTTATTCCAGATTTCTTTGCCAATTATACAAGTTGACACACATATATAATCTTCAAATTTTAGTGCATAGAAAAAATAGTTTAAGCATTTTGCATTCAATTGTGCTAAGTCCCTATCATCATGTGTCCATTCAGTAAAAAGAAGTTCAATTTTAACACCATTAATAAGTCTAAAAGGTGTATTATAGCCATCTTTAGCAAGCATTCACATGCGATTATCTATAGATTGTAAAAAGGTGGACATACAAGTTTTTCAAAAATCAAAAGGTATGTTATCAAATAAGGATGGTCGAGTAATGGAATATCCTTCCATGGTGTTTCTATTACCAAAGTTAGCCATGGATCAAATTCAAATGTTTTTTAAAACTTAATTTTATGAATCCCACTCTGATACCACTTGAAAGTTCGTTAGGAAAGTTAAGCCCTCGTGAACTAGCTCGAGGCTAACCAAGAGGGGGTGAATTGGTCATTTTAAAAATTCTTGAGGAAAATAAATTTTGAAAATATTTTCAGATATTTTTAAAATAATTACAAAAATACGTTGATGTGGGGATGTTTAATCAAACAGAATAACAGCACGATTATCCACAGAAAAGTAAAGTATGAAAATAAAAAGTAGAACAATAAAAGAAAGAACACACCAGATTATAATGGTTAGGTCAACTTGACCTAGGTCCACTCCTTGGAGCCTCCCCTCCAGGTATTATACTAAAACTCAGTGACTCTCCTTCTGCTCCCACAGCAAGGTGGAGAAGCCTTTATAAAACTCCTTTTCACCAACCCGGTGAGGTAGAAAACCCCTACTCCTTTTTCTTCCTCCTGAAACAGGCAGAGAACCCAGACTCCTTTTGCTTCCTCCTAAAGCACGCAAAGAACCTTACCTTATTTTGCTTCCTTCTAAAATAGATAGAGAACCTTGATCTTCTTGCTAACAATCCTTCCCACAGAAACACCAAGGGATAAGGGATGACGACTAGAGACGATGACTCGAATCCTTGCTTGGAGTAACCTTTGTGAACACCTCACAAACTCCCCATCACAAGATCCTCTCTCTCTCTCCTAAGCTCTCCCTCTCCCTCTCAAGAATCTCTTAGGTGAGGATAGAGGCAAAAGATTTCAACAGAAGCAAGAAAAAGATCTTAAATACAAGGGCTCAAAAATTTCCCTTAATTTTAACTTTCAGTCAAACATCTTCCAGGATGATCCTTCGATCATCCTGTATGATCAGTGTAAAAACACACATATCAGCCTAGATGATCTGGTTCCTCTAGATGATTAGAAGACATGGTTTATTCTAATCATCCAGGATGATCTAATCATCCAGGATGATTTTTTTATCATCCTGGATGATTAGTTCAAAATTAGAAAATCATCCAGAGGACAGTTTGGGATGTCCAGGAGAAAAGCCTAGACGATCACATGAAAATGACTTGATCGTCTAGGACGATATATATATATATATATATATATATATATGATTAGTTCAAAAGTGCCCAATATCATCCAGCACACTATTCGGGTCATCCAAGATAACTACACTGGAAGATTTCAAAATAACTTGATCATCCAGGATGATATCTTTATTATCCTATACGATTAGTTCAAAAATGATAATATCATCCGGCAGACTATTCAGGTCATCCAGGTGAAATATATTGGATGATGGGGATTTATAATAGATCATCCAGGATGATCTTGTGATCATTCAGGATGATATGATTAAATCAATCAAATATTAATTACTTTTTTTAATCACCTGACTAATTTAGGCATGATTGTAATGAATCATTTAGGATGATTAGACCAAAATACTAAAAATAAAAACTTGCCTAACTTAGTGTAGTGGCTGGGAATTTTTGATTTGAGCATATCATCATGTATGATGGGTGTATCATCTAGGATGATCTTCTTAATCAGACTGACTTAATATGGCTGCCCTAATTAGGGTTTCTATTTTCAATGGATCATCTAGAATGATATCATGATCGTCTAGGATGATATGAACAAAATTAAAATAGAAACTCTAACTCACTAAAACTCTCCCCCTGAGTGTGTGTGTGTACAAGGTTACTTAGCTTAGGGATCCATTACATTACACTTAACTCAAGAAAGGTGAAAAAATTATATTGAATCTTAAACAGACAAAGACTGACTCGATCTCGAGCTAGCTTGAATTATAATTGATCTTGTGAACCTAAAAGGTTAGGCACTTAAACAGAAACAGAAATGTTTTCTATCATCAAAATCACAATTCTTGAATTTAGATTTGCAACAAGACCAACCTTTTAATTATAAACTTTTCACTTCAAACATCTTGGATAAAGTGTAGAGTAGAGCTTGCAACCAATTAAAACCAATAAATATTGGTTGTCATTCATACTGTAACCATTGATGCATATGTTTAACATCTTTTACTTTAAAATAGATAACTTTTTATTCATATCATGCTTATTATGATAGAGCTTGTATCTTTGAGGCATGGTTTTAACTAAAACGCCTAGAAGATTATTTAGGATTATAGGTACTGGCTATTCTGATTTAGATAGGATTATAAGTCCAATTGAGTAGCTCTAGTTATGTAAAATAGAATTACCTTATTTCCCCATTTTTATAGTCAAACGTTATACTGCTAAGTATTATAAGTCCTATATCTTTTTAGCTCTATTGAATAAAATTCATATCCTTATGAATCCTGAGTTTTTTTTTTTCTTAGTTTGAAATTAAAAGGTAACTCTTGATGATATAATTTATGATTGCTAACAAAGCATCTAATAATTGGGCTAGGTTGATTACCTTCAAGGCTAAGTGATTTAAAGCTTGATAGATTGAGATGAAAGACTAAAGAGGTTTTGACTAGGATAGTTATACATTTTTTTAGGCTCCTTACATTTAAATTTCACCCTTTTAAGTCCTTTAACACTCTTCATGAAATATTAGAGATTAAAATTTTATTATTGTATGAGTTTTCTATATGTGGCGATAATCATCTCATGTGGTTATGGATATTCACCCTCCATCTTAAAAACTAATTTATTTCAAAGCATAGAGTGATGAGCGTGTGTGGTGTCATTGAGATCACCGATGTGATCAATTGGTGGATGGGGGATTCTTCTAAGATAATTATAAGAGTTAAAGTTAATTTAGAAGAGTTAATTTCAAGGCTAGAATAAGTCTTAAGAAGTTTAAGTAGTTAGCAATATTTCATGGAATCTGCTCAAAACAAAAACTCAACCTTCTTCAAAATGGTTCTTCATCTACATAATCCCAAATTAAGCAAATTCATTTTTTATTTGTAGGTTAGGAGTCCTCCATAGATTTTATATAGTTTAGAAAGGATGGTAAAGGTTTGGTAGTTAATTGTGCTTTAGAAGTAGTATAGGTCTATTTTGTCCAAAACTAACTAAGTATAGGGATTTCATTATGGATTTCTATAGATTAGGTGGAAATATGAATTCCACTTGGAGTAGCTTGAGGACATCCTTTGGATGGTATTTAATCTTTTTAAATATTTTTAGTAGAATTTTGATTATTTTTTTGGGTTATTTATTGCTTGGAAACTAGCTACAGAATTAAAATAGTAGCAGGAAATATATTATGGTTGAGTTGTTCTACAAAATTTTGATTATAACAACTCAAATAAATTTAAGATGACTGAATTATAGGATGTGTACTAAAATTTTGGAGATTTTGGTGGGGTTATGTACAGTGAAGGTTGGTAAAATGCTTCTAAAAGTTGAATTAGTCCAAAACTTTTTAAAAAAAACCTAGCAAACCCTAACTTTGACAATTTAACTTGGATTAAGAGGCATTGAATGAAATTTGTTATTTTTTAAAGATGAAATTCCAAAATTTAAACACACAAAAAGAAGATTTCAGTAAAGAAAAGTGTAGGATAGTGAAAACCCTACTCACTGAAGTAGAAGTTCATTGAGACCACACAATCTCCTTGAGTATGACCAACCACCAAGCCTCAAAGCCACTTGAAAATTCTCTTCAAAATGTGTAAGCAAACCAATATTCAGTTCATTTCAATCTACTGAAGTTTTATACAACTAAAAACATATGAATAGACATATCCCTTCATTTAAATTTAAAACAAAAGAGAGAAAAGGTAGGATAGAGGGATGGCCTGCATATGTAACCACCATAACTACTCTCTCCTTCATGCTAAGCCATCCACTAAACTTCCTAGCACTTGCTTGGCCGGCCACATCACTCCCTATCCACTTCACATCACTTTACCCAATCATTTTTACTCATAGAGTAGCCATTTGGCACATAAAGTCCATCCAATATTAAATCTTTACACACATACAATCTACAAACATGAAAATATATAAACATATTATACTAAATGCATAAACAACTTCTTCATGTTCCCTTGCTCTTTATGGCTTGAGCCTCATATTCTCTTGACCTTGCTCTAGTGATTAGACCACTTCAATGAGCGACATCATAGAGTGCCTTATTTGGATTACAATCTTTGAATCATACTTAACCTTTTCTTTTAACCCATGCAAATCAAAATGCATGCATGTTTCCTTGGTTGAGGGTGTCTCTTGGAGGTGTTCCTATGTGCAATTAACCTTCAAAAATTTATTCCCTTCTGGACATTGATTAACTCGAATTCTCTAGTTAACTTTACTTTAACTTTAATGATATAACTTCTCATGAGTATTTTATAGGGGTTGAGATAAGATTTATTTTCCCTACACAACTATACCTCTCCCCTTATCTCATCTTATGAAATCTCTAATACAAGAAGAAGACCCTCATATCATTTCCTTTCTATCCTCAACTCCATATTAAAGTTATATAAGAATTTTAGATGCAACATCTAGTCGAGATGATGAAGATGATTAAGATGATTAAGAAAGAAAAGAAATAAAGTCTAGTGGTACTTCTATTGGCAACTAACACCATAACATTTTATTTTTATTTATGCACTAGGATATTTGTGCCATTTAATAAATTTAATGAAACACTTATAATTTGTTATAAATAACTTTTAATTCATTATAATAAATTGGTGTATTTTAAGCAATTAAATTTTTATGTGTATTCACTACCAAAAAAAAGGGCTACTACAGCATAAAATTTGACCTTTCCTGGCCATTTTAACTGCCACAACTTTACTTGAAATGGTTATGAAACCGTAGCACAACCACTGTAGTTGTAATGTGCTGCAAAGACATTCTACGATGGTTCTTTGACCGTCGAGGTAGACATACAGTTATAGCAGCAGTTTACCTCGCTACAAGTGCAGCGGGCATAACCGCAGCTATAAGCTCATCAAAAAATTCTAGAATTGTGGCAGATTAAATTGCCACAAATCTGGAGAATTATGGGGGTTAAAATCACCACAATTTTCCAGAAATTAAAAAAAAAAAGGTGTAGAGGGACTTCGAATGCAGCAAAATGAAGAAACTCCAGTATAGCTAGATAGTGGCACAAAATATAATGAGTACTGAAAGCTTTTACTCAGTTCCTTCTGGATATTCACCTCTGTGGGAACCAGAAACGGGATGCACATGCTACTATTTTAAAGCTTTATGAATGGAGAAAAGGGAACAAAATAAAACTGATACATACAAGAGAAATGTATGAGGCCGCTAGGAGGAATCCAAATAGTTGAAGCTCGAACAAGATCAGATCAATTAGAGTTTGCTCAAAAGGTCTCGATCGTATCAAGGTATGTTGAACATTTTTGGATTTTAGGGATTACTGTAATGAAATAAGAAGAAGAATGACAAGAAGAGGGAAAAGAAGATGAAGAAGAAAAATGAGAAGAAGAAGAAGAAGAAGAAGAAGAAGAAGAAGAGGAAGAAGGGGAAGAGACTCACACTGAAGAATAGCGAGCAAGATGTGAGCAGATGTGCAAGCGGACGGGCATTTCCAACAGTAATGATCGGCCATGTGCTCCTCTAACAGTGGATTGCTCCGCTCGTCAGTGGATTGCTCCGCTTGAGAGTCACGGTGGTAGAAGACGGAGAGCCGAGCAGTTCGCGCGCATAATATTTGGAAAATTAGGGATTCTCGATCTGTTTAAGGTAGGGCTTTTCGTGGGGTTAAAACAGGTGCTATTTGCACTGGTTAAAATTGGTGCTAACTGAACTGGTTAAAATCGATGCTAAAATAGCATTTTGGCAGCTATTTTTAAACTGCTACTAACATCTGTTGCGAAAAATCCAAATTTTTAGTAGTGATTATACTCTAATGCATCATTTATTGACTTCATGGCATTACATTTTTATGTTTACATTTTGTTCAATTTATCGGTATGGCTCATAGAGGTTGGACTCTTGGATTTAGAGGGAGAGCCACACAAAAACCATAGGATCTGTGATATACGTACTTATAACCAATGACTAGACTGAGGTTGATGAGTAGAAGATGATCCTCTTAAGAAGGAAGTGACAAATATAAAGTAGTTCTTTATGGGCCGGCATTTTATTAGTTAGTTTGTTAATAAAGATAGCCTGTATTTACTTAAATGTTATTGATAATTTATATTATTATAAGTTTAGTAATCCATGAGTCACTAGTTGGGCTGTCGAAATTCTAAAAAGATGGACAAAGTCGTAGATATCTTGGAGAGACATTTTTCATGTTGAGAGTGTGAGACAATGAGAGTATTATTTTATGACAATTCTACCTTATTTATTTTAATATAATTTTTAAAATCTTTTTATAATTTTAAATTGATTTTATTTTTTATATATCAAATAATTTAATTACACCAACAAGTGTTAAGCTCCTCTTCTTAGGCATACACGTAAAGCAATAACATTCGATATACTCTAAATTTAGTAGGACAACTCGTGTCATACATATTATCACAATAAATGAAGCAGGTGGAACATACAATAGATGATATTCTTAAAAGTGCCTTGCAGTGGAGGAATTACTACGTGCAGAGTCCAGACGGGAGAACTGTCCGGATTTTATGAGTGTGTACAGTAAAAGCACAGTGAGTATAGTAATTGTACTTTTATTGTGCTTTTACTATACACACTCACAGAATCCAGACGCAACTCCGAACCGGACTCCATACGTAATAATCTCTCTTTCAAGTGTGGCGTTTGCTAGTATTAAAATTAGGATACGTTTAATTCGACATGGGTAAAAATTATAGTTCTATATGACTTATGTTTTCTTTTTGATTTTTTAAGATGAATTTGAGATTGATTTGCAATGAATATATAGATTAGTGATAGATTTATGATATAATTGATTCAGCTAGCATACAATGTGATATAAAATAAATATTTTGTGATGAACATACAATTTTATGACAAATATATAGTTTTACGATGAATATATAATTTTATGATAGAATGGTTAAGGATTATGTTGCAAATTTTCTATGAATTTATCAAACTTGTAGCATCACCATCGTAAGTTTGTCAAGAATCGGTGCTAAATTTAAGATAAGAATCTCCATTGCAAAATACCCAATGTAAATTTTTATTGAATATTTCATCAAAAAGAGTCTCAAGGCAACCCAAAATAGCGAAATATGTTACTGTTTTGTGAAATTTTTTTATTAAGAGGAGGAGAATGGGACTTTGGTAGACATGGGTAGAAGTCGTGCAAAGGAGGTAAGATTTCAATGGTTAGGGTATTAGGGAGGGAATGTAGGGGCAATGGCTCCCTAGAATCGTGTGAGAAAATGGATTGAAATATAAGGATATTTTTTCTTTTTTTTTTCTTTGAATAATGATTTAATTAAATAAGGGATTTTTAATAAAAAATCTTATATGTGAGAGATGAAAATTAAAATTTTGAAAAGTGTAAGAATAAATGAAGCACAATCCAACCCCAAGAATTTATGTATATTAATCATTATTATATACTACATTTTCTATCTGTCATACATTAACTTATTTTTTTATTTCCCACCACTCCTCTCTCTTAAGGATTCATTTAAGATTTTTTTTTAAATAAATTTTCTTTCATACAATTGTTATATTTCAATTTCGATATCGCTTTCATATTGATTTTTAAAAGTTTTAGTTACAAGAAATAATTTCTTACAACTAAATCTATTGAGTGATGGTACGTGCCAGGAAATTTGAGTCGGTAGAATGCGTGTTTTATGTTTTGGCATTGTAAAAAAATTCAATAGATAAATGAAAATAATAAGATCAAATAAAATTTTTGTGGAATATAAAAAAAGAGAAAAAATCACGAGGTCTAGCCCATGTAAAAAAATCCACTATATATCAAAAAACTATAAGAATCCTTCCTTCCTCATAGTTGAAGAAGAAGATGACTATTTGAAATTGAAATGATTGATTTCTCTTTTGTAAGATTACAAAGTATGGTGTCCATAAGCGGATAATTGAAACCCAATAGCAGGGTTAAATCTTGATAGGAGTCTGAAGATGGCGAAAATTACTAAGGGTGATGATCGGTGGCAATAATGGTTGTCGGTAATGATATCTAGAAAATACAAGAGTACTCTCTAATCTCCCCCCACCCGCCCCTCTTCAAATATGGAGAATGAAGCTCTATTTATAGGCTTTTTAGGATGGGCATTTTGGTAATTTGAACAAGAATCCAAAATACTCATCATAAGACCCATATTGATTCCCTTGATCATAAGGCATTCATTCAGGATTTAAGTTCCTTAATGATGTTAGTTTTCAATTATCTTGGGCTCGTTAGATTCATCTCATCATGCCACTCGATCTAATTATAAGTATGTCAAATTTAAAGAACATTTGGCCTTCCAATTAATGTATGAAGTTTCTAATTGTATTTTAAGTCTTTGATTTGGCCTCCTTTAGGCTTGAATTAAACTATTTTTTGTGTTGTTAAGTTCATCTCATTGAGACGTTCAGTGTAACAAAAAGTTTGTTGAGATTGGAGCCACATGGTTTTGAATTTAATTTTGAAAGTTTCTGAATTAAATTTTTGCTTGGAGATTCATGTTGATCATCCCAATTTTCAGTAGATATATCATTTCCCCCTATTTTGGGATGTAAAGCTTATTTCATCCAAAAATATATTCCTAATCCTCAGAAAATATTTCTTGCAAAGGATCATAATTTCATAAAAGTTATGAGATGCCACTATTCCCTAGATGCCAACATAGTCCTCTTCTCATAACTATGAATTATGTATAATCCCCTTAGTTGTAGTATTTAGCTTTCTATGAAGCCTAAAGTCAATCGAAGAAAAAATTGTTGAAAAATGCTAGAATAGACTTATTTAGGCTCCACAAGTTTAAAATTTGAGCTTAAAGCATTAGAAAATGATCCCGGGGGCCCCAAAAATGTTGGAATAAACTTATTTGGGACTAAAATTGGGCTTGGAATGATCAGGGCCCGTTGGGCTGGCTGGCAAACTAGGAATCATCTGCAACCCATCAGTGGCCAACTCATGACTTAAGCAAGAGTGCCTTATAAAGAGGCGTCATTGAGAGCCTTTAATGGCACTAATTTAGAGCATTGTTAAGTGCTTAATATTTTTATTTTTTTCAATTCTTTTTAAAGTAAGAGATTTTTATAATTTTTTATAACTATTTTACTTAAAGTCATATAACTCTCAAATTTAAAGTTATGTAACTCTCTTCCTTAAAGCCATACAACTCTCTCATTTAAAATCATGTAACTCTCTTAAAGTCATGTAACTCTCTTCCTTTTTCAGGTATAAATAACCCCTCATTAGAGGAGAAACATGCACCACTTCTACTCTACAATTCTTCTCTCAATAGAGGCTTCCACTGTCTTATATAGACAATATCCATTTTCAAGCTCCACTTATCCTTTTTTTATAGGAGTAACTCTTTCCCTCCTTCACTTCTCCACTTTTTCTCTTAAGAGAGGCATTCAATGGTCTAGTATAGATGATATACCCTTTTAGGCTTCAGTGCCCCTTTCTTTCGAGAATGAATTACTCTTATTCCCCTTTTCTTCTCTAGTTCTTCTCTCAAGGGAGGCATTCCACCATCTTATATAGGTGATATCCCCTTTCAAGCCTTGGTGCCCCTATCTCTATAGAATAAGTGATTGTAAGTAATTCAATATCCCTGATCAATGATCATTCTCCCCAACCCAAATACCCTTGACAAAAGAAGATCAACTACTTTATATACCAAACGATGATCCAAGGAGACCTTATAAGGTCATAGGTACTGATGATGTGATGTCTACAGTTACTAGTAGTTCTCTAATAATATTTTTTAAGAAATTTACTTTCATAATGATATGGTTGGTTAAAGCTCCTAAAAATTTTAATCGGGCATGCTCTTCCCTATTAGGATATTTAACTATTTAAGAAATGAGTTTACGAGCCGGCTTACAATTTTTTCCTGCTCCTGAATTAATTAGTATTTTGACAACATGCAGAGTCAGCTTGTCTCAATTTTTATATAGAGCTATGATAATCATTATGGGACTAATTGCTTTTTTCAGAGATTGTGGAGTGAATTTGGCACCATAATAATTTTTATAAATAGGTCGATTTACATGGGATACTTAAGTTTGTATTACATGTATGATAAATTGGATAGACCTTCAAATAAGAAATCCATTAAAGAGTGGGCTAGTGGATTTTTCTTTGTGAAGAATGACAAGAATCCTATAAAGAAGCTGGGAAAATTAAAAAACCTACATATTCTCCTACATATTAGAGAAGAAGACATCTTGAAAATTTTTAATATCTCTGATATAGAAAGTCTTCAATCTGAGGTACATTATCTCCATAAATGTGTAGAAGAAGACTTTTTATTTAAGTTTATATGTTTGTTCATGCAGTAAGGTCTCACACTTTTATGTTATAAAAGTTAAATAAAAATCAAGTGGTAACTACACAAATGTCAAATGTTGCCTCCAAATGATCCTTACAGAGTATTGATCCAATCCCTCAATCCAAGAAGAAGAAGAAAGTAGATGAAACTCTAACAATGACAACCACTAATATATATATATATATATATATATATATACTCTTTTCATATGTTACAATTAACGGATATATATCTTGAGTTATCTTTAATATTGAATGAATGGAATAATAAGTTTGTGAAGGTTAAATATACTCAAGGAGAATATTAACAAAAATGTGAAGTAAAGGTTAAGGAAATGATGATAGTAGAAGACCAATTAGCAGAATGTAGAACTGAATTAATTTTTATGGCAACTTCTGTTGCAAACTAGGATCCAGAGCTTATGATGTTGATGATAACATACTTTATTGAGTTTCTTTTTTGGTTCTCCTGATATTATTTTTTAAACATTTGTTTTGTGCACACTAATATTTTAGGTACATTGTACACCACACAAAAGGCTCATCTGAAGATTGGGTAGAATTGGATTGATATTTTGTAAAGACTCTATTTTTTTATCTATTTAATTATATATTTCTTGAGTCAAGAGTCTTGTAAAAGGTATATCCTTGCTTAGCAACCATTCGCACACATAGGGGATGAAAATTAAGTATATTAATTTTTGTGAATATCATACTATATGATATGGATCGTATAGTAGGATATGAGTAACATAGATATTCATTAAACACTTAATTAAAAAAAATCTAAATTTGAACTAATCATACTATATGATCCACATTGTATATGAAGATCAATAGAAATTGAGATTCCTACCACCAATCACAAATTAGGTAATATATTGATATTCAAAATATGAACTAATCATGTTGTACGATACGATACCCATCATATAGTAAAATCATAAAAAAATCTTATCTAATTTAATCTTGTGATTAGGAAATTGAATCAGAGATTATTAAGATCATATTGTATGATGCCCTCAATCATACTGTATGACTCAAATTGCTCCAAGGATGACATTTAATTTCCATCGATCGTATTGGACAAAAATTCTATTTGATTGAACTAATCATATTATATGATTCTAAACTTGATTGGTTCAAAAAATTGAACTAATTGTATAGGACTCTTGCTCATCATACAATACTAACTAGATAAATTGATCTAATCGTGTTGTATGATGCTCAATTATATGGTATGATCAGAAGCAACAGAATTAAAACTCTAGAGTTTTTTGGGCCCTTCTTTAAATGCTTCTCTTAATTCATTTGAGGAGATCTTTTGCCAATTTTTTTGAGGGAGAGCTTCTATTAGAAAGGTTTGAAGAGGGATAATTACTTTTGAGAGAGAGAGAGAGAGGTATGATCTTGAGGGAGAAAAGTCTTATGGAATTGAGAGTGTGAGAGAGTGGTTTCTACACATAGTTGCTCTATGATCATACACCTTCTTCCTCCTAGGTTAGTGTCTTTGCTTAAGGAAACTCTGGGATGTGTCCCTTCATGGGAAAGATTGAGCCTCTCTGACACATCGAGAGAGTGAAAGGGATTCAGCTACTCAGCCGCACCAATGAGGTGAAAGAGATTTTGCTACTCCACTGCATCAAGGAGGTGAAAGGGATTCAGCTACTCCATCACACCGAGTAGATGAAAGGGATTTGACTACTTCACTGCATCAGGAAGGTGAAAGGGATTTGGCTACTCTCCTGCATCGAGGAAGTGGAAGTGATTTGTAAAGGCTTCTCCGCCTTACTATCGGGGAGAAAGAAGAGTCACTAATTCCTAGTGTAATTCCTTGAGTTAAGGACTTCAGGGAGTGGATGTAAATTTAGGGTGACTAAACTGCTATAAATCTCTGGTATAGTTGTTCTTATTTTATTTTTACTTTTATGCACTTTTATTTCTTGCATTTTATTTACTTCAACATCTATGATCTGTGAGCTTGTGTTTGAATTAGAATATATCATGTTTTTTCTTAGAAAAAGGATAAAAAATGAAAAGGAAAAAATATTATATATTGAAAGTTTGTTGTTTATAAAAAAACAAATCAAAAATATTTTCCTTTACTAGTCCATCAGTTTTCTTTGAGAAACCGTAATATTTGAAAAAGAATTTTTTAAATTACCAATTCGCCCCCCCCCCCCCCCCCCCCCCCCCCCCCCCCCCCCGCTATCTGTGTGCTCTAGTAGTTCAAGTAGGTCTAGTAACCCACATTCACACTTTCAATTGGTATCAGTGTGGGTCTCAAAATTAGCATTTTAGAAAACCTTAAGAAAATTAATCCATGGCACACCTTGGGAATAGAAACATTACGGAGGGTTATTCAATAACTTGTCCTCCATTAGTTGAAAATGTTCCATATATTTTTTAAAAAATTCATATATCTACATTTTCATAATCTATTGACTACCGCATGTGGCACATGATTCAAATAGTATATGCACCTACATCCTGAATTATAAATGGCATCAAGGAAGAAATTCCTTTTAATGAATGGAGCTATGAGTATAGAAACTTCGCACAACTAAATATAAATGTTTGAATTATTTTTTTTGTGCTCTCAAATCTGAAGATTATATGAGAGTTTCTACCTGTACTACAGGTAAGGAGACTAGGGATATACTATACATAACTTATGAGGGTACTAGTGAAGTTAAATAGTCTCAGTTAAATATTTTGTTACATGATTATGAACTCTTTTGCATAAAACCTAATGAGACTATCTTAGACATGTGCACTAGGTTTACCCAGATAGTAACATCCCTACATGCAGTAGGTAGAGAACTACCAAACTCTAAGAAGGTTAACAAAATTCTATATGGTCTACTTAGTAGATATGATGATAAAGTTACTACTATATGTGAATCTAAAGATTTGAATATTTATTCTATTGATATTTGCTTGGCTTGGCTCGCTCATTACCTACGAGCAAAGTGTGAGTCAAAGATTGCTTGATGCAGGTGATAGGAAGAAGGATATAGAAGTGGCATTAAAGGCCAATGATTAAGAGAGTGATAGCTCTACAGTTGAAGAAGATAGTGATGTAGCACTGATAACATATCAATTCCAAAAAATTTTGAGGCAAAAGCAAAAAATGTCATCATTAGAACAAAGGTAAACAAGGTAGAGATTTCAAAGTTTCATTTGACACTATTTGCTTTGAACACAGGAAAATAAAACATTTAAAGTCTGTCTACCTCAATCTAAAAACTCACCTAGCCAAGGATAAGGGTGAAGAGAAAGCTAACTTCAAAAAGGGGAAGCAAAAGGCACAAAATATTTCTTGGGTAGACTCCACCTTAGATTCATCATAACATAAAATGAAGAGGAGGTGCAAACTTGTGTCTTATGGAAAATGATAGTCTAGATTATTCTGATCAAGATGAGGCATGTAAACTATCCTATGATAAGCTCTTTATTAGTTTTGAAAAAAACCATGACTCATATAGGAAATTAAAGAAAATGCATGTTAGTTTGAACTTAAAATTTTCTAAATTAAAAAAACAACATGATAATCTTAAAGATGAATACATTCTGTTAGATAAGGAGCATACCACTTTATTAGATGAGTTTGATGAACTTAACATGAAGCATGTTGAATTAACCACAATACACGAATCCTTCAAAATTGAGCATACTGATTTAGAAGAATCATCCAAAGAATTAGAAACACTTACAACTAAATTATATTCTAGTTAACATGCATAAAAACTTGAAGTTAAAAGCTTTAAGAGTGCAAATGAATTTTTGAAAGTAAAAATTAATCCACTTCAAAATAATAGATCACCACCTATACTAGTACAATAGTATCAACCCAAAATACAGCATGCTTCATCTCATATCCTAAGGAGTAGGCACTACCCCCATATAGATTAGTAAACCCATTCCCTGGGATTAGGTGCTATTCTTGTGGCATGTTATGACACATATCCCACACTTGCACTATACACCATAGGACACATCTTCTGTGGAGGCCTAAATCACTTGCATCATAACATAGCATGCATGCATCTCATCCACTAAAGCATAATGTGGAACCCAAACTCACTTGGTCTCCCAAATGTAATCTATGATGACATTATAGGGGTGCTCTCATAAATAGGCTAGTGAGAGTATGTGGTACCTTGACAGTGGATACTCAAGATACATAATTGAAGACTTGAAGCAATTCATCATGCTGTAGGCCAAGACAGGAAGCAAGTTAACGATGGGAGATAACACCATAAGGAAATTGGTGTGTTCAGGTATGATTGGCAACTAAAAGAAGTTTATCATTGAAAATATTTTGCTAGTAAATAGTTTGAAACACAACTTGCTTAGTATTAGTCAATTGTGCTATAAAGGTTTTGATATTAAATTTCTATTTACTAAGTGTTTGATAAGCTTAAATGGAAATATTATTTTAGAAGGAAAAATAATAAATAATGTTTACATGCTTGACTTAAATTTTGCGGATTATTCAAATTCCTTTTGTTTAAAGACTATTGTTGATCAATCTTGGTTATAGCTTAAGCGACTATGTCATGCAAGCTTGAAAATCCTTAAGAAGACCACCCAGAAAAATCTAGTTAGAGGCATACCCAAACTAGACTTCTCTAAGGACCACTTTTGTGATGCCTGCCAACTAGAAAAAAAATTAAATTACCATTTCATTCCATTAAGGGCATTATCACCTCTAGGCCACTAGAAATTCTACATTTGGACTTTTTTGGGCTTATTTGTACATCTAGCTTATGAAAGAAAACTTATAGATTTATAATTATTGATGATTTCTCTAGATTCACATGGGTTAGATTCCTATCTCATAAAAGTGAATTATTTGAGAATTTAGAACATTCTCCACTTGGATTAAGAGAAAGTTAGGATGTGTGATATGAACTATTCATAGTGATCATAATGGAAAATTTGAGAATGATAAGTTTGAATTATATTATAAAGAGATGAGGATATAACATAATTTTTATGCCCCTAGGACCCCGTAGTGGATGAGATAGCTGAAAGAAAGAATAAAAGCTTAGTAGAAGCTGCTAGAGCTATATTAGTTGAATATCCTCTCCCAAGGTATTTTTGTGCAGAAGTAGTGAATACTGCTTGTTATGTTTTGAATAAGGTTAATGTTAAATCCAAACGTAATAAGACACCCTATGAACTGCTTAAGGAAAGGACACCTAATCTTTTATATTTTCATGTCTTTGGGTGTAAATATTTCATTCTTATTAATGAAAAATCTCCTTAAGGTAAGTTTGATCCCAAGTCTGATGAAGAAGCCTTCTTAGGTTATTCTTTTGTAGGTAAAGTTTATAGGATGTTTAATAAGAGGACCTTAGTTGTAGAGGACTCGACTCATATGGTATTTAATGAATCTGATAAATCTAGGGAGCTTAGGTTAAAAGAAGAAGAAGAGGTAGAGGTTACCCAAGAAGTAAAATCCATTGATCTAGGAAATATAGAATATCCTCAGGGGCCATTACCTAGAGAATGAAGATATTCATCTAGTCATCCTAGAGAACTCATCTTAGGAGATTCATTTATAGGATTCAAAGCTAGACATGGACTTAGGAAGGAGGTTATTCATTATGCATTTATCTTTATGGTAGAACCCACTAGTATAGATTAAGAACTATTTGATGAATTCTACATCCTAGCTATGCAATAAGAGTTAAACTAATTTGTTAGGAATGATGTATGGGAGTTAGTTAGTAGACCTAAGGACTAGAGTGTTGTAGGAACTAAGCGGGTGTTTAAGAATAAGAAGAATGATTGAATAATGATTAGGAATAAGGCTAGGTTGGAAGCTAAGCAGAACAATCAGATTGATGGTATTGATTTTGAAGAGACTTTTTCCCTTGTAGCTAGGTTAGAAGCTATTAGAGTTCTATTAGCATTTGCATATTTTAGAGGCTTTAAACTATATCATATAGATGTTAAAAATACTCTTCTAAAGTGGGTAATTAAGGAAGATATCTATGTATAACAACCCCTTGGATTTGAAAATTCAACCTTTCCCAATCATGTTTATAAATTGAAGAAGGAATTATATGGAATAAAGCAAGAACTTAGAGCTTAGTATGAGAGGCTTAGCAAATTTCTTCTAGATAGATCCTTTATTAAGAGTAGTGAAGATACCACCCTATTCCTAAAAAATAGTAGACAGTTTACTCATTGTTCAAATTTATGTAGATGATATATTATTTAGATCTATAAATAATAATCTTTGTGATGAATTTTCCAAAACTATGAGTAAGGAATTTGAGATGAGTATGATGGGAGAGCTTATATACTTTCTTAGATTTAGTGTTAAGCAAAAAAGATGATGAAACCTTCCTTAGTCAAAGCAAATATTTCAAGGAGATCATAAAAAAGTATGAGATGAAAGGTGCAAAGGCAATAAATACACCCACGAGCTCTACTGTTCAATTAGATAAGGATCCAAATAAAAAATTTATAGATTAGAAGAAGTAGAGGGGGATAATGAGATCACTTCTGTATTTGATCGCCAGCAAACCTGATATCATGTTTAGTATATGTCTTTGTGCTAGATTCCAAGTTGATCCCAAGGAATCCCATATGAATGTAGTTAAGAGAATTCTTAGATACATTTTAAGCATCCAAAACTTAGGTATCTGGTATTCTAAATATATCTCATCATTTGAAATTATAGGGTACTCAGACTCAGACTTTATAGGGAGTAGGGTAGATAAAAAAACTACCTCTGGAACCTATCAATTCATAGGGCAATCATTAGATTCTTGGTCTAACAGGAAGGAAAAATCAGGAGCCCTATTACCATTGAGGCAAAATACATAGTTATACAAAGTTGTATTGCTCAATTCTTATGGTTAAAGCAACAGATCCTAGACCTTGGACTATATATAGGCACCATTCCTATCATGTGTAATAACACTAGTGCCATTTGCATTTCCAAAAATCCAATGCAACACTCCTGCACTAAGCATATAGACATTAGACATAATTTCACTAAAGATACTGCAGCTAATGAGATATATAACTACATCATGTAGCAACTAAAAATAAATTGACATACATTTTCACCAAACCCCTAAACTATGATACCTTTAGGACATTAAGGACTAGACTAGGTGTGATTAATATACATATAAGATTCAGGGCATATTGGAATCAACAACATGTGCAGTACTTTATTTTTATATATTTTAATGCTTATTGAGTTTTTTATTTTTTTATTATTTTTATTTTATGTGTTTACTAACTCTAGCCAGTAGAAGTTCCTTGATCTTCACACACCAATCTATTTTTAAAAATTAAAAAAAATGAAAATAAAAAAAATTTGCTCATATTGTATTGTACAAACCTAATTCGTATGGTACGATCTTCACATGTCTGCACATCCTGACCTCTTATGAAATCAATGGCCCATATCTTACTAATAATTGATGAACGTACTGTATGACCACCTACTTCATACTATCATATCTACATGTCATTAGCCATTGGAAAAAATCAATTTGACCGGTATGGTATTGATTCCAAATTATTCTGTACGAACACCCATTCATACTGTATGATTCATTAGTCAAAGATAGTACAGTCTGACTCCTCAGGATGATGGATTTAATGAAGATTGCCCAATATAATTCTGATTATACTATACAATTGGACCACTTTTTTTACTAATCAGCCTCGATGAATAAAATTCTTCAAATCATACTGTATGATCGCTTTGAAATCTATTTAAGGAGAGGGAAATCTAATGTTGTCAATAACAATGTAATTCTCTCATTCTCTCCTAGACACTTTTTCTAAATTCCTAAATTTCTAGAAAAAAAGCACTCTTGGGCTCTAGTAGGCAGCTCTTCTAGATGTCAGTAAACCCTAGGTTTCACAAAGCCACTGACCAAGACACCTACCTCTAGTACAAGGCTGTCAGGATAACTCCATACAAAATCATCAATCAAGAGGTCCTGAACTTTCAAGTTTTAAATATCTTTATTAGCACTACAGTCCACTTCATTCTCACCTTAGCTTTTCCATTCAACTTTGAATTGCTTTTTGAATTCTTCGTTAGTGTTAGAGTCAACAGTGAAGGAACATCCCTTCAATCTTTTATCTATAGAAACCTATGGAGATTTAACCATATCCTACATCTCTCAACTACTGGCCTTAAAGCACACTCCTTTTTCATTCTTCCTCACTACAACTGGACTCAAGCAAATCTCACCCTAAGGAATACTCCACTAAATGGTCACACTCCCTTAGTTTGCACCCTAGTTTAAGATGCATGTATATCCAGCAAATGCTTTGCAACACAGTCATTCTAAAAGTAGGAAATAGGGTTTATATTACACCTCTTCTATCCCTAGTCACAAATTTCATCATATCTAAAATTGACTTTAATATAATAGACCTAATTATCCGCTATATTCTACTCCCTCCTAGAGTTGGCAAAGAACCTGAATCCTTTTACTCCCTCCTAGAGTAGGTAGAGAACTTGAATCTGATGCTCAAGAGTATCTTCCCCAAAGCCACCAAGGAATTAAGAAAGCAACTTGAAGAAGATAATGAAAACCTTGTTTGGAATAACCTTTGTGAATCCCTCATAACTCCCCCTCATAAGGATCTCTCCCTTTCTTCTCTCTCAAAGCTCTCTCTCTCTCTCTCTCTCTTCCTCCTCTAAGCTCTCTCTAAGACCAAATCAACAGCAAAAGGTTTTCTAATAAGAGTATTAAAAAACCGTAAGTAGTGGGTTTAAAAAAATCCTAATTTTCAAGTGATATGTCTTCTGTTCGTACAACATGATACACATATCGTACAGTATGATCAATGCAATTTAGATTCATCTAGTAAGTTCATGCAGATGAGCAATTCAAACTTTACAACATATCATATAGTATGATCATAAGATCTTTCGATACGAAGTGTCCAAATTCCTTCTATTTATTTGAGACAACTTTTGAGACGGCCAATTTTGTACACTATCGATTATCTAGCACTATGGACATTGTACAGTATGAGCAGTACAAAAAATTACGGCTTCCATTTGGTATGATCTTTGGGATGACCAAAGTCATACTCTTTTGATCATACTGTATGAATAATATCATACAATATGATCGGCTGATCATAAGTGTCATGATTTGATTGCCTGATTTTGAGAGATTTAATTAAGAAAGATTTTAATTAGGGCATACAATACGAACCAAATTATACCGTACTATTAGTATAAAATAAGTATCTTTCTTAACCTCTGTCAGCTAGGGTTTTGACATAAGAATAGATCATACAGTATTAATTAAAGTCGTGTAGTATGAACCAAAGTCGTATAATATGATCCAAAGTCGTACAGTATGATCTAAAGTCATACAGTATGATTTGCTAAGAAAAAATCTCTCAAAATATTTTTCTCTCTCCCCCTGTGTGTGTGCAAGGTTACTCAGCAAAGATATCCACCAAATAATATGATACTACTCAAGAAAGGAAAAAATACATAATAAATTGAAATTAAAAACTGTAACCCTAGTCTATCCAGTCTTGAGCTGATCAAAATTGCAAGTGAACGGTGGGTTCTTTTCTTGAAATTTTAGTACACAAAAAACAAAATAAAATATTATAAAATTAGGATAAAGCAGTAATAGACACAGTAATGTTTTTATCATCAAAATTACCTTGGATCATATTTACAATAATCTCTCTCATTTTTATGATGGAAAACATTATTGTTTATGGATTTTTAAAAAGGTTGCTTTCCTCTAAACTTCCCCTTAGATAATAACCAAATGTAAGAAGAAAACAAAATAAAAAGAACAAACAACAACACAATTTAGAAAAGAACAAACAATAACATAATTCTACCCCTTTTGACATCACAAAAAGAGAGAAATAGTAGGAAGAAAAAAAAGAAACATAAAATAAACAGATTCAAAAAGACTAACAACTCAGGGTAAAGAAAACATCACAGCTATGATACTCTTGTAGGAATTTTCAGAATGTAATAAACTTACTCTAGAAATAGAAAATATCAAATAAGATAAGTGTTGACTTTATTGCAACCAAAGGATGTTGATTCTAGAGTTTGCACATCCAGCTTAAAATCTTCACAGGTTAAAGTCCTTTAGTTAAATAAAAATCTAATTTAGGAATTACAATTAGATAGGGAAACTTAAACTTTTTAGATTGATAAAATATATCGAAAAGAATATTACTGTAAAAGTGATAAATGAAGAACCAAGATCTTTTAAAATCAAGTATTAAATATATTATGAAACACAAGAATTTTCTAAGATTTAAAGATTTACCAGAAAGAAAAGCTAATTTAAGTTGGGCTCATTTTGTGCCTCTTTATGAATTTTTGTGCTTGCACATCTTTTGTTTTTGATAAACTTAGTGCATCTTTTACTTTTGGCATCATTGCACATCTTTTGATTTTGGGCTCATTTTGTGCCTCTTTTGATTTTTGCAAATTTCTCCCTTTCTAAATCTTTAGGAATCTCAGTTGTAAGATTATCTTCCAAATATAAGAGAAGAATAACTCACTCTCTTATATAAGGAAGAATAATCTACAAAGCAAACCTGAACTTTCTAATATAAATAAATAGCATGATTAAGAAAGATAATGAATTTCATTTGTTAAATTATAGAATCTATCCATGATATAAAAAATGTAGTAGAGTGAATATGTTTTCATTTTAACCATCTCAATTCCAATTCTATTTAGATTTTTAAGTATGCACAAGGAATTATCATGTAAAGGAAATAAGAAGGGATATGTAAATTCATGAATTTTTATTCATTTAATTTTAAAAAATTTCAGCAATTACTTATCTAAATGTTTAAGTAAGAATAGAAGTAGTTTTACTACAAATAGAAAAGAGCATCGTACAGTCCGAGTTCATTTGTATAGTACGAGTTCATTCATACAGTATGATCTAAGTCGTACAGTATGAGTTCATTCATACAGTACAATCAACAGAACCAACATTTTCCTTTGTCTAAATATTTCTCAAGCAAAAAACATAAAAAATAAATCACTATTGAAGGAAATACAAGAATCTACTTGAAAGAAAAAAATACCACTTGACAGTAGTATGTATATATATATATATATATATATATATATATATATATATATATATATATATATATATATATGATTAAAAAAAATACAACAGAAGACAACAAAAGAGGTACTAAAAAGAAAATGTGATACATAATACAAAACAACAAAACACAAAAAAAGACAAAGAGAAAAGTACAGCTTGAATAAATTAGAACAAAGGTGGATTCTGGTCTTGTAGTGGCTGTGGAGGTGGTTGGCAGAACTGGCTAAAGCTATCGTACTACTGCTGGATGGAAGTGTATTGCTGCTGGATAGTTCCAAATTGCTCCCTGAACAAATCATTTCATTATCATGTTGGGTTATGTGTTGATCCAAGCGAGTCTCAAAGCTAACAAAATACTAAATCAACTCCTCATATGAGTAGTGATGAGGAGGTGGTGCAGGTGCAGGATCAGCTACTGGGGCAACATCTCATTCTTCATTAAATAGTGGCCCCTATGAAAGAGCATACCGAAAGAGGCATCCGTAAAAAAGATTGGGTTGTTGTCAGGAGGAGCAGGCTATGTGATATTGTATTTTTTATCTACGATGTACGCAATAACATGTCCTAGAGTAATATTTTGTTTTCTTCTAGCGGATGGGAGTCAAATAAAAGTAAGATTTTGGATGTAATCGATCAACATTTCGGCTTCATCCATTTGGTTGTTTAACATAATGAAGTATGAGACAATTGAAAGCAAGGGCTTGATGTTTACCTAGTCTCTAGCTTTAGGGATGATTGATGTTTTGAGAATGTGCTGGATAACTGTAGCATTTTAATTAAGAGTATGGACTAAGGGTTGATGATTATTCAGAGTATCATTTCTAAGCAAGAGATTTATAGCACTCCAGTCAAAATCAGATCTGGAGGCCATAGCAAGAGGTCTATTTCCTTGGGGGTTTAATTGTAGATGCACCCCTATATCTTCTTTGGTTATTTCAATATTTTGATAACAGACACAGGAGGTCATTATAGTAGCATCCCACTGATCCTAAGATTTGCTAGGAACTCGTAGAGGATTTTAGAATGAAAAGGATAGGCTAAGGTCAGAAGGAATTGGAGTGCAGTGGAGTTAAAAAGATTCATTACTGGAAAGTTTAAGGCCTATTGGTTGAGAAGCCTAGAAGGACTGATTTTGGCTTCTTTGAATTTGAGATAAGCTTCTTGATCAGAAGCTGTCAAAAAATGTTCATCGGTAGGATTACGAGAGGAGGAACCACCCTGGGTTTGATGACTACATTTTCCACTGCCAGCTATTGCAATAAAGAAGGTGTAAGAGGTAAGGATTAGAAGGATCGTGTGAAGAAATTGAATGAATTGGGGCTATTTAAATAGAATTCCATATCGTACTGGATGATCGTGTGTAATCAATTTGATCGGACGGTTAGTCAAAAAGTTATCTAATCGTATTGTACGACCAGACATTATACCTGACGATTAGAGACTAGGAGATCATCCCGAGGAGTCAGGAAGTATGACCCTTGACCAAAAGGTTTGTACAATACGAACAGGTGTCCGTACAGTATGATAAATAATAAATATCATACCAACCAAAATAAATTTAACCCAATATGGATTGACTAGTGTATCATCCAGATGAATAGGTGTTCAGAGAGTACGGTTATCAATGATAGATACAATTTGGATTATCCGTTAAGCTAAGCATTGTGATCGAAGCAGTGTTGTGCTTATCATACAGTACGATGGTGGCTCATACAGTATAATAGAAGATGGGACATTTTTGCTTTGTAGGAAAAACAATGAGGTTCAATGAAGTGATTTATGTAATAATCAGGACACAATAACAAAGAATGAAGATTAGTAAAAAAAAAAGAAAAAAAAAGAAAAATGAAATACCAAACAATAGTTAAGGATTAAAATGAAAATAAAATCACAAAAAACACAAGGTAAAACATATACATTGAGAGGCTCATAAATGGCTAATTTCAAAAAGCATAACACAAAAACACATAAATAGAAATAAACATATAAATAAAACAAATAAAAATAGAAACATAAAGCATTAATTTCAAGCATGAATATCTATCACACCTAATCTGGTTCTTAAGGTGCTGAAGGTTTCAAAGGGCAATGGTTTTGTAAAGATATAAACAAGTTGATTGTTAGTGGCTACATGGTATAGCTCTATGTCTTCTTTGGTAACATGGTCCCTATTGAAATGATGCCTTATGTTTATATGTTTAGTCCTGGAGTGTTGGATTGGATTCTTTGAAATGTAGATGGCACTGGTGTTATCACATAAAATTGAAATGGTGCCTACAGGTAATCCTAAATCCAATATTTATTATTTTAACCAAAGGACTTGGGCCACATAGCTTCCTAACCCTATGTATTCAGCTTCAGCAGTAGACAGAGCAACTGAGTTCTATTTTCTACTAGACTAGGAGACTAAGGATTATCCTATGAATTGACATATTTTAGAAGTGCTTTTCCTATCAACTCAGCATCCTATAAAGTCTGAATCAAAATATCCTATAATTTTAAAGGAGGAGCTATGCCTAGGATACCAGATTCCTAAGTCATGGGTTCCTAAGAGATATCTAAGGATTCTCTTCTCAGAAGTCAAGTGGGATTTTTTTGGATCAGCCTGAAATCTAATACAGAGATAAACACTAAACATAATATCAGGTATACTAGAAGTCAAGTAAAGAAATGATCAAATTATTCTAATATATTTCTTTTTATCAACTAATTTTTCATTTGAATCCTTATTTAATTGAATAATAGATCTCATGGGAGTGTTTATTGGCTTAGCTTTATCCATGTCATATTTCTTCAGGATGTCTTTAATGTATTTTGAATGACTAAAGAAACTTTTATCATCCTTCTACCTTATACTAAATCCAAGAAAGTAGGTTAGTTCTCCCATCATACTCATTTCAAACTCCTTCGTCTTTATTTTTGAAAATTTTTCACAAAAATTTTTATCAGAAGATCCAAACAGAATATCATCAACATAAATTTGGACAATGAGTAGTTCATCTCCTACTTGTTTTAGAAATATGGTGGTGTCTATGCTCCCCTTAACAAAGGTTCTTTCTAGTAGAAATGTGCTTAGCCTTTCATACCATGTTTTGGGTGCTTATTTTAGTCCATATAATGCCTTTTTTAATTTGAACATATGATTAGAAAATTATGAATTTTCAAAGCCTAGGGATTGTTAAACAGACACATCTTCTTTTATTATCGCATTCAGAAAGGCACTTTTGGCTTCTATTTGGTACAGTTTGAATCCCTTAAAATAAGCAAAAGCTAGTAGCACCCTAATGGCTTCCAATCAAGCTATAGGGGTAAAGGTCTCTTCAAAATCAATTCCTTCTATTTGGTTATACCCCTTAGCCACTAATCTTGCTTTATTTCTAACCACTACACTAGAATCATTCATTTTATTTTTGAAAACCCATTTAGTTCCAACAACACTCTGGTCCTTAGGTCTTTCAACTAGTTCCCAAACATCATTTCTCATAAATTGATTTAACTCTTCTTGCATGGCTAAGATCCAGAATTTATCAAATAGGGCTTGATTTATATTGGTGGGTTTAATCATTGAGATGAAGGAAGAGTGGTTTACTTCTTTTTTAAGTCTATGCCTAGTTCTAACATCTTTAGATAGGTCTCCTAAGATCAGTTCTTTAGGATGACTTGAATAATATCTCGATTCTCTAGGTAGTGAGTTTTCATGTTCTACCCTTTCCTCCATATTTATATATTTTACTCATGTGATTTCTACAACTTCTTCTTCTTCTACCATAAACCCTCCAAAATTATTTAATTCATCACATACAATATGAGTGGTCTCCTCTACCATCAGTGTCCTTTTATTGAAAACTCTATAGGATTTCCCAACATTTGAATACCCTAGGAATACTCCTTCATCAGATTTGGGGTCAAACTTTTCTAGTAGAGATTTCCCATTATTCAGAATAAACATTTTATATTAAAAGACATGAAGGTGAGAGAGGTTGGATATCCTACCCTTAAAAATTTCATAGGGTGTTTTGTTTAGTTTGGATCTAACATTAACTCTATTCAGAATATAACAGGTTGTATTCATCACTTCTTCCTAGAAGTATTTAGGAAGTGAGTATTCAGCTAGCTTAGCTTTAGTAGCTTCTACCAGGATCCTATTCTTTCTTTCAACTACCTCATTCTACTTAGGGGTTCTAGAAGCTAAAACATTTTGATCTAGCTCTTGCTCCTTATAGTAAGATTCAAATTCTTTATTTTCAAACTCTCCACCATGATCACTATGAATTTTCAAAATTTCATAACCTAGCTTACTCTAAATCCAAGTGAAGAATGCCCTAAATTTCTCAAATGATTCACTTTTATGGGATAGGAATCTAACCCAAGTAAACATCGAGTAATCATTAACAATCATATACCCAAAGACTTTTCCTCCTAAGCTTGTAGTGCTAACAGGTCCAAAGAGATCCATGTGAAGGACTTCAAAAGGTTTACTAGTGTTAATGTCCTTGATTGAGTAGAAGGAGGATTTGACTTCTTTCCCTAATTGACAGGCATCACACAGGAGGTCCTTAGTGAACTCTAGTTTGGGCATTCCTCTCACTAAGTCTTTTTGGGTGATCTTTCTAAGGCTTTTTATGCTTGCATGACATAATCTTGTGTGCCATAACCAGGATTCATCTATAATTATTTTTAAGCAAAGAGAAGCACCAGATTCAATAATATTTAAATCAAGCATGTAAACATTATTGATCCTTTTTCCCTACAAAATAGTGTTATAATTTAAGCTTATAATACAGCTGGTAGATAAGAATTTGATGCTAAAGCCTTTATCACAGAGCTGGCTTATGCTGAGCAGATTATATTTTAATCCATGTACTAGTAAAACATTGTTAATGATGACATTTTTTGAGTTGCAAATTATACCTGAGCCCACCACTCTCCTGGTGGTGTTATCTTCAAGTGTCACCTTGCCTCCTGCACTAGCCTCCAGCAAAATGAATTAATTTGCATCTTCAATTACGTGCCTTAAATATCTATTATCCAGGTACCACATGCTCTCATGAGGCCTTATGAGAGCATCCCTACAAAATCATCAGTGGTCAGATTTGGGAACCCAAATAAGTTTGGGTTCCACCTTATAAAATATGGGATGAAATGCTTGGATGCTATACTGTGAATTATGTAATTTGGGTCTTGGCATCAAATGTGTTCTATAGTGAATAGTGCAAGTGTGGGAGATATGTCATAGTATGCCACAAGAAAAATATCTAACACTAGGAAAAGAGTTTACTAATCTATGTGGGTTATGGTGCATTTTCTTAGGTTTGAATGATCCATACTGTGGTGCTGAATTATGTAGTTGTGCAAGTGTAGGTGATGTTTTATTTTCTTTCAAAACATTTAATTTGATTTGCATAAATTGGTTTGCACTTTCAAGAATTGAATTTTTAGTTTTCAATGCATGCTCCCTATTATCATCTTTATCTAAACATGCCTTTAGTTTCTTAAATGAATTTTCTAAATCAATATATATGATTTTAAGGAATCATGCTTATCAGTTATATCAAGATGCTTCTTCTTTAAAGTATCAAATTCATCCAATAAAGCCATGTGATTACTATCCAAAGTGGAATGATCTTTCCTGAGGCATTCATGCTCTTTCTGTAAATTTAAAAAGTCAGATTTAAGGCTAGCATGTAATTTCTTGAGCTTCATATATGCAGTATGAATTCTTTCAAAAATTTCAAATAAATCATCATAAGAAAGCTCACTTATCTCCTCTTGATCAAAATGATAAAGATGGTTATCTGCCATTAAGCAAAAGTTGGTTACCTCCTCTTCTACTTCTGGTTCAGATGAGTCTGAATCAGAGTCTACCCAAAAAAACTTTGAGTCCTTTGCTTGCCCTTTTTGAACTTAGATTTTTCTTTACCCTTCTCCTTGATTGGGTGAGTTTTCATATTTGGGCAATCTAGCTTCAAGTGCCCTTGCTTCTTGCATTCAAAATTGATAACATCAGCATAAACCTTAAAATTTTAATTAGATTTACCTTTATTCCATTGCTGACGATGCTTTTGCTTTTTCTTTAGAAAGCTTTTAACCTGCCTTATCATCAATGCAATGTCATCATCATCACTAGGTGCAGAATTATCACTATCAGAATCATTAGCCTTTAAGGCCATAATTTTCTCCTTTCTCTTGTCACATGCATTAAGCTGTCTTTGACTCACTCCTTGCTCATAGATAATGAGTGATCCAAGAAAGTTATCAATGGAGTAAACATTCAAATCTTTAGATTCAATAATAGTAGTAATCTTTGCATCATAGGAAGTAGGTAAACAATGTAAGATTTTGTTGACTTTTTTATAGTTAGTAAGTTCTTTTCCTAAGGCATACAGAAAAGTAACAATCTGAGCGAACCTAGTATACATTTCAGAAATTGATTCACTAGATTTCATGCTAAAGAGTTTGTAATCATGAAGAAGAATATTCAACCTAGATTTTTTTACTTCATTTGTCCTTCATAAGTTATACAGAGTTTGTCCCAAATCTCTTTGTCAATAGTGCAAGTAGAAACACACATATAATCTTCAGATTTTAAAGCACAGAAAAAATAGTTCAAATATTTTGCATTCATTTGGGATAAATCTCTATCTTCTATACTCCATTCAAAAAAGGAAGTTCAGTTTTAATGCCATTAACTAAGCAAGAAGGTGCAGAATATATTTCCAAAACTAACATCTACATGTGATAATCTATAGATTAGAAAAAGGTAGGCATGCAAATTTTCTAATAATCAAAAGAAATATTATCAAATAAAGGTGGTCATGTGATGAATATCCTTCCGCAGTATTATGATTTCTAAAGTTAGCCATTAATCCTTTTTTAAAAGTTTTTAAAACTTAATTTATGAATCCCGCTCCACTACCACTTGATAGTTCATGAAGGTTGTTAAACCTCTAAGAGCTAGACCGAGGCTAACCAAGAGAGGGGTGAATTGGTAATTTAAAAAATTCTTTAATAAAAGGAAAACCCTTGATATAGAAGTATAACAGTTTCACAATAACAAAATAATAATTTTCTAGACAACAAAGTAAATCACATAAAAGTGTAAAAATTAAAATACAGAAAAGTAAAAGAATGAACACAAAGGACTTTATAATGGTTCGATCAAATATGACCTACATTCACTCCCCAGAGGACTCTTCTGAGTATTGCACTAAACCTTTTAGTGTCACTCCTTTAGCCCCCATAGCTAGGCGGAGAAGCCCTTACAGAAATCTCTTCCACCGACCCGGTGAGGCAGAGTACCCCAAATCTTTTTCACCCTCCTAGTGAAGGTAGAGAACCTGAATCCTTTTACTCAAACCTAGAGTAGGCAGAAAACCTGAATCCTTTTACTCCCTCCTGGCATAGGCAGAGAACCTGAATTTGATGCTAAAGAGTGTCTCCACAATAGCCACTAAGAAATCAAGAAAGCAACTTGAAGAAGATAATGGAAACTTTGCTTGAGTAACCTTTGTGAATCCCTCATAACTTTCCCTTACAAGGATCTCTCCCTTTCTTCTCTCCCAAAGCTCTCTCTCTCTCTCTCTTTCTTCCTCCTCTAAGCTCTCTCTGAGACCAAATTAACAATAATAGATTTTCTAATAAGAGTATTAGAAAACCTTAAGAAGTGGGCTTCAAAAAACCCTAATTTTTAAGAGATCTATCTTTGGTTTGTACAGTACGATACATGTATCGTATAGTACGTTCAGTGCAATTTAGATTCATCCAATAAGTTTGTGCAGATGGGCAGTTTAAACTTTACAATATATCATATAGTACGATCATAAGATTGTTCAATATGAAGTGTCCAAATTCCTTTTGTTCATTTGGGATAACTTCTGGGATGGCCAATTTTGTACATTGTTGATCGTTTAGCACTATGCATATCGTAGTATAGTACAAGCAGTACAAAATCATGGCTTTCATTTGGTACAATCTCTGGGATGACCAACATCATACTTTGTCAATCATATTATATGAATAATATCATACAGTACGATCGGCTGATCATAAGTGTCATGATTTGATTATCTGATCTCATGGGATTTGATTAAGAAAGATATTAATTAGGGCATTGTTGACCTCATTTTTGTATAAGGTCAGTAGGACCCATCCAGACCCCCGATTAACACAACTTAAGACCAATCTAGACTCTAGGATTTCCCTAGATTTCAATCCCTAGGATCTGCTCTAGACCCTAGGATCTCTTCAAATTAATCTTAAACCTAGGATCAATCTAATCCTAGATCAATCCAGATTCAAATCAATCCTGATCTCAGATCAATCTAATTTTCAGACTATTCTAGATCCTAGGACTTTCCCATACCCTAGGCTTCTTTTAGATTCCAAAACCTTTTGGCCTTCCTAGGTCTTAGGAATTCTAGAAGACCCCAGATTTTAGGGTTTCTTAGATTCTAGAACCTTTCCAGAATCTAGACCTTAGGATCTTTTTAGTTCTTAGGATCAATCTTGAACCTAGGATCATTCTGATCTTTAGATGAATCCAGACTTTGATTCAATCTAGATTCAGATCAATTTCAATCTTAAGCCAATCCAGATCTACTCTATCTCTAGATCTACTATAGACCCTAAGATTCCTCTAGATCAATCTAGGTCTTAGGATTCTCCTAGACCTTAGATCTATCCAGACCTTAGATCTATTTAAATCCAGACTTCAAACTAATCCTGTCCTCGATCCAATCCGGATCTTAATCCAATTTAAACTTCAATCCAAACTCAAATCCATATCTCAATTCAAATCTCAATCTTAACTCCAATCCAAGCTCCAATTCAGCCACACCTCATTTTGATCTCCAATCTAATCCTCATCAAATTCAATTCCACTTTTTAACTCAATCTTCATTTTGAACTCTAGTCCAACCTTCAATCACCCTCAAATCTCCAACTAAATAATCATTATCAAGTCAATCAATCTTTCAATCTAGCTCATAATTAATCTCGTCAATCTTCCTTAAAATCAACATTAAACCAAATACGGATTAATTAAGGTCGATTAGATTGGATACATTGCATTTGAGAATATCTAGTTTCATTCGACTCAATTTAAATGTGTTTCACCTCGACGCTGTCTTCAATTATGAAATTGAGTCAGTCGATTATTAATTTAAGTCGAGTGAAAACTAAATTAATCAAAACACATTGAATTTTTGTCAAATAACTTTAATCAAGCATCTTTGAATAGATTTGATTTAATTCCAATAAAATTTTAATCCTTAACTACTTCGATCAACTCAATTTAACATTTATTGGCTTAATTTAAATCTAAGATTATCCTTGAATGACTTCAAACAATTAATTTGAAACATAAAATCTAACAAACTTTAATGTTTTATTCATCTTTTTATTTCAATTTGATACCTAAAAAAATATATATATCCCTTTAAACTCAAATATTTTCAACCCTTTAACCTCTCAAAATTTGACACTTGATATCAACCATTTGATTAATTTTTGAATGGCTAGATGGTCAATTAATGAAAATTTTCATTTTTTTTTTAAGTATTAAGAGAGGAATTAGGGCCGGCTGAGAGGGGGAGTGTGGCTGAATTTTCGCGTTTGGTCTTCTCAAGCCCTAGGGATCACTTGCTCACTCCTCCAGATTTCACAACCAGAAGCAGCCGCCCCTTCATATATTCTCCCACTGATTCTCACGAGAGCTCTCTATCTCACCGTTCTTGAAGCTACTAGGGCCGGCCAACTCCAAGCTAGAGCAAATTTGAGCCATCTACCTCTATTGTTCTTTCTCTGCCGTGAAGATCCTCCAGCAAACGGACTAAGCAGCTCTTCCTCCTCCTAATAGCTAGAACCACTGTTTATTAACTAGGGGAAACATGGGAAGTCAGTTTGTTCAGTAGGAGATTGTGAAGTTTAATAAGCCAGAAAGCTTTGCTATTCTCCGTCCATCCACTGTACTTCACATTCAGCAACAGTAACGGCCATCTACTCCACCCGTCTCTCTTCTGGGAACTTCCGCCTCTTCTACAAACAAGAGTAGTGATAGCTTTTCAGCCACTTCAGGAGTATCAACACTCTTCATTCAGCCAAGGAGATTCTAAATCTTTCACTAAGTCATGCATTAAAGAGCTGAACGATATCTGGCAGCCAAATGATATGGAAGAGCTCGAGTTCTTTACTCTTGGAGATCTCTGGGATCAATACAAGGAATGGATTGTGTATGATCTACACCAGCAAACCTCTAGCTTCTCTGAGGACCTTAGGAGAAGAAAGTGAGAGCGACTCTTGGAGTGACGACAGTGAGAGTGAGGAGCCATCAAGGTCATGGGATGCTGCATCAGAGGATTCATCTTTTGATCAGGATGGTTCATGGTTGGCTAACCGATTGAGTTACATGTCTATTGTCATTTAAAAGTGTGGATCTCTCTTGCACGTTGGATGTCTGTCGCCTACTGGTCCGTTGGTTTCTATTCTTGAGAAATGGCAGAGAGTGGGTTGACGGCTTGGAGGGAAGAGAACTGAAGCCACGCCACCTAATGGGATCAAATGAAACAAGTCTATTTGTCTCTTTAGAGAAATTGCAGTTGCTGTTTCCTTCTTGAAGCAACTTGAGGGACAAATGATTGATGATGCAATGGAAATATGATGCAAGTGACATGCTTCCATTGTATAAAGCTTGAGAAGATGAAGAGAAATTACCATCCATTTGGCCAAGCAAGAGCAGTAGTCGTTCTCTTGTCTTGATAAAACAGCAGCCAATCAATCCTTTAAAGGAAAATCATGCGAGCAGAAAGGTTAAAGCGAATCAAGGATTTTGGTTGAAGTACATGGTTGTGATACAAAATGGACATGGACTCTACAACCTCTCAATGGTAATACATAACTATATTAATTTAGCTCAACACCTTTCATAAATATATACGGAACCTGCTAGTTTCTTTGGTTGGTATGAAGTTTATTCCATTATTGTTGTAAAAATAAAATAAAAACCTGTAGTTAACTTCATATCATGTCAATGTGAAATATTATAACTATGCATACTTGTATTACCCAGAATTTAATGCTTTTTTTTTTACCTGTCATGACATTAATTCCAAATTGTTTTGCTCAAGTTTCAAGTCATTTGTTTATTTCAATGCATATTAGAAAGAGATGTTATTTTTGACTTCTTAAAATCTCTTTGAATTGGATGTGCTCCAATACGGAAAGTGCCTGCGACGTCAAAAGTTAAAAAAAAATCACATGCATATGCTTTACATTTCATATTATATTTATACATTCAGTGAACAATATGCATATTAATCAAGGCAGGGAAAACTCCATATGAGTTTCTTGTAGGTGATAGTTGTGTTATATTTGATAAAATCATATGATTGATAACCGTTCGTTGTGTTAATATTCGTGTTAATATTTGGCACCACTTGGCATGCTATCTTAATTTGTTAAAATGATATATGTGAGATGCTTGTATTATAAAATTGAGCTTCGGTATCATATACACATGCAATGTTAAGCAACATTTATGAGTTTGCCGGAAGATTTTTCATATATGTTTGAAGCTATGTAGCATAAGGATTGGTGTCTATGCTAGTATATTCTAGCATGGTTCATATACATTCTCCCTCTACACTTTATGTCTATGAGTTTTCATATGCTTCATGTGTTATTCATCTCTCAGTTAACCTTGTTTATTAACATAAGTAGGATTTCATATGTTGATTTAGATGCACAATTTTATATATGAATATCACTTGTGCATGTCTCTACTTATTATAAATGAAAGGGCAGTGCATATGAGCTATTCCTAATAACATGTATATATATAAAAATCATATTTTGGTATCAAATCTCTCATATTAGCATGTAACCAAAAGCATCATAACTTACATAATCAAAGGTTATCTTAAACTTCACTTAATGATTTCATAAGTTTTGAAGTAATGTATGTTAATATCTCTTTGATTTTTCAGGTGTCATTAATATATATGCTTTGTTTTTCAAAGTATCTTTTGTGAGTTTTATGTATAAATTAATTTAGAAATTATAATACGTTGAGTTCTGACACCTCTTTCTCTCTTCACCTTTTTGCGAGGTATTGATGGAGCTGGTTGGAGGAGAGAGCCAAAGAGCTTCAATCACCCCCGTTTCTTCCCAACGGGGTACTATGGCCAGAATCACCGTTGATCAGCTCCGGTGATCAGGTAAGTTTTCTTAAAACTTAGAAGACCATAGGGCTCCTAGATTTCTCTGTTAAGTTATCCTCCAACCTTAAGTTCTTGACTCCTACATTTAGTTAATATTGACCATCAACATAACTTGTTTATATTCATATGTATGTCCAAAGGGTTAGTGGAACATTGATTTAAACCCATTTAACTTAGTGTCATTTAAGGACAATAATTAAGGACGAGTCTTAGAGAATATAGGCAAACTCTAGGATTCATACATACATCCTTTAGGGATCAAACATCAAACCTAGAAAACTTAGTGACACCGTACCTTAGGATCAGTGTACACTATCAAACTTGATCTTAATCAAACTTAAATCAATCGATTAATCATTAAACCACTTAATTGATTTAATTAAAGTTAAACCCTCAATTAAACCTCAAAACTTCTTTAAATCCAATTGACTTGAAATTCAAACCCCTTGAGTTTAGTGACTTTCCCTGCTCTAGGGAAAATTCTCACTAAAGTTTGAATTCTTTAAATCCCTTAATCAAACCCTTTAAGATTAAGCCTTAATCAAACCCTCAAAACTTCAAAAAATTTAATAAATCAAATTTAAAACACAAAGACACACATAATACCTCAAATTAATCAAAATTGAACCCTTAATACATGAAAATTAAAATCCCTTTGATTGAACATTAAATTTAAGTTTAACTGAATTTTAATTGAAAGTTAATATTTAATTAATTTAATTGATTAAAATAATTAGAAATTCCAAAGAAAATTCCTAAACACTTGGAAATCTATCCTTGGGTCATCTTTGACCTTTGGAGTTGATTACAAGGAGTTTGGAATCAGTTTGGATTCAAAACATCAAAACCTCTTTAATTAAGATAATTAAATAATTTCAATAAACAGTCAAACTTCAAACATTCATAACTAATTCAAATAAAATTCAAATTCAACATACTTACAGTCTAATTGATCATCTTGAGTTCTAATATTTTAATAAAATATTAATTTTCCAGAAATCATTCTTAATTTAAAATTCAAATTTTAACCCCTTTAATTAAGTACATTAAATGATTCAAATAAATTCAAAAATTCAATACTTGATTTAAAAATCTAGAAAACTTCAATTTAATTTTAAAACAAACAATCAACCAAACTCAATTAAGATTCAGTCAAACTTCAAACCCTAAATTAAACCTAATTCATTTAATCATACCGGGTACCACTGGGTAACCCAGGCCTACGAGGCTATTAAATTAGCCCCAAGGAAGGTGAAATAAACTTCACGGCCTCGGTGAGCAACAAAGGTGGTATCCAACAAACAATCAAAAATCAATTTTTAAAATTAATTTCAAATCATTAAGACTTAAACTTTAACCAAAATCTTCCCTTGAGCCTTTCAATAAATCAGAACATTAAACAACTTTAACCAATTGCCCGATATAGGACATATCCAAACCACACAGCCTGATACACACACCTAGATTGACCTGTTAGGACACGAACTCTAGCTTTAGGTTAGGCCGGTGTTCCTTTCTATTTTTTTTAAGACAGTTGATATGCATATAAAATGAAAGTGGCATCCGAGGTTAGATAACATAGACATAGGTTCACTACCCACAGACCTGTGCACTTCATATGTGTCAGCCTAGGATTAGGTCCCCAGCTCCTTTGCTTACGAGGTCCCCTTGAATGAGGTAACCCATGGTTGCTAACAAGGATCCTCTGGTCGGCACTCGACTAAGTAGGCTAAGGATATTGACGAACCCGGGACGATGGAAAACCATGGGATCTTGACCGGGGACGTCATACCCACTTGGTAGGTTAGTCTCCACTCTCACTTCCTGGGCATTCTCTTGATCTGGTGATCGAGAATATAAGTCCCAACTTTCTAATAAAATTGACCACTTAAACATTAAATATCTTTCAATCTAATTTAAGCCCAACACTTAGGATAGGTTGGGGTATTTCTGAAGTGATTCAGAATCTCAAGACACCTCCTACTCTTCTTCCTTTGACTCCAGAAATAAGTGTTCAATCTTGAACCAATCCCTGTTGAATTTCCAATCCCTTAACCCTCCTTGATATCAAGCTTTGAAAATCTTAAATAAAATTCGTATCGCTATTTTAATCGAGAGTATTCGTAGGAAATTTTCTGGTTTCCTACGATGTAATTAACAACGAGGGCTTGCGCTCGTAGGAGATTTAGAAACCCAGACCTGATTTCAAAATCAAGCTTTTCAAAATTTCAATTAATTATCTTTGGGAAATTCAAAAGACAACGATCATTATCGTCATTTTCAAATGATAGATAATAGACGATATCCCCTTTCCTTGGAAAGATATATCGTACTATTATCGTGATCTTGATTATGAAATTAATGATCTCTTTGCTAGATTATTCTAGTTAAACATTGGATTTGACATCATTTTGATCTTTTGAGATCATTTATTGTTTCTCCTTGAGTTTGACTATGATAATCAGATAAATTCAAAAATTTGTAATCTGAACCTGTTAGAGAACGATATGTTCACTTTTCGAGGTGATATATCATTCATGATAAGTGTTCGATTATAAAATTTAAATTTCAGAAATTAAATATTTCCCAAAGAAAATTAAACACCTTTTCAAAACTATATTTTTTTAAATCAAACAGGCATACAGTATGAACCAAATCATACTGTATAATCAGTATAAAATAAGTATCTTTCTTAACCTTTGGTAGTTAGGGTTTTGACATAATAGAACAGATCATACAATACAAATTAAAGTTGTATAGTACGAACCAAAGTCGTATAGTATGATCCAAAGTCGTACAATACGATCCAAAGTTGTACAATATGATCCAAAGTCATATAATATGATTTTCTAAGAAAAAATCTCTCAAAATATTTTTCTCTCTTCGTGTGTGTGTGAAAAGTTACTCATAAATGATATCCACCAAATTACATGATATGCCTCAAAAAAGAAAAAAATATATAACAAATTAAAAATACATACTGTAACTCTAGTCTACCTAGTCTTGAGCTGATCAAAATTGCAAGTGAATGGTGGGTTCTCTTCCTGAAAAGTTAGTACACACAAAATAAAATAGAATATCATAAAATTAGGAGAAAGTAGTAAACGACACAATAATATTTGTTATCATCAAAATCACAGTGCTTGGATCATATTTGCAATAGGTGGAGCTCCAGCACCAACTCTAGCACCAACCCCTATTCATGACTATATTCTATAGTGGAGCAACTCAATCGACTAGAGATGCATACAGCCACATCTTATCTAGAGACTAGTCAGCACTTGGAGTGGCATTACCAACAGCATGAATGACTCCAGTAGTAACACCAACAGCTTTAACATCAATCAGAGGACCATCAAGACTGGTTAAGTGATCAATTTTCTACCCTTCACTTGTACTTCCAACCACCCCCATGACCTCCACCTAATCAGGGTCCCTATAACTTTTGAGTTCTTCTATGTCGTGTGGTTCTTGTTATTTTTTATTGGTTTATTTTTTTGTTGTCCTTTATTTTCTCCCTTTTGGTGATGTTAAAAGGGGGATTAGAATGTTGGCAGAATAAATCTTTATTATTAGTTAAATATGTTTTTAGTTATTTTATTTTGTTATATTTTTATATAATTGACATTAAAAAATAAGAAAGGAAAAAATAAAAAAATAAAAACATCTCCTTATTTTTACAAAAATTTAAGTAGTAAGGGGAAGATTAAGAGACAATCAAATTAACTTATACATTAAAACAATAATATTTTCCATCATCAAAAAGGGGAGAATATTGCAAACCAGGATCCTTAGCTTATGATTTCGATGATAACAAATATTATTGGGTTTCTATTTCGGGTCTTCTGATATTATTTTTTAGATATTTATTTTGTGCACACTAACATCCCAGGTACTTCAAACATCGTACAAAAGGCTCATCTCAAGATTGGGTAGAATAGGTTTGATATTTTTGCAAAGAGTCTACATTTTTATTAATTTAAATTTAATATTTCTTGAGTAAAGAGTCCTATTAAAGGTGTATCTAGATTAGCAACCGTGTACACACACACAGGGGTTGAAAATTAAGTGTATTAATTTTTATGAATATCATACTATATGATATGGATCATTACGATATGAGTAAAATATAGATTAATTAAACACTTAATTAAGAAAATCTAAATTTGAACTAAATATATTATATAATCCACATCGTACAGGATGACCAGTAGAAATAGATATTCCTGCCGCCAATAATAAATTAGGCAATATTTTTAAATTTGAAATTTGAACAAGTCATACTATATAATATCCATTCTATAATTTGATTGCAATAAATCTTACCTAATTTAATCCTATGATTAAGAAATCAAATAAGGATTAATTAATTATTAAGATTATAATATAAAATGTCTTCAATCATACTATATGAATTGATTTGCTTCCAGGATGATATTTAGTCGCCACCGATCATACTGGATAAAAATCCTATTAGATTAAACTAATTATACTGTACGATTTTGAACTAATACTAGATGATCAGTTCAAGAAATTGAACAAATCGTACAGGACCCTTGCTCATCATATAGTAAAAAATAAATAAATTGAACTAATCGTATTGTATGATCCTCGACCATACGACATGATCAGAAGCGAAAAAATTTAAATTCTAAGGTTTTTTTGGGCCCTTCTTTAAATACTTCTCTTAATGCATTTAAGGAGGCCTTTTATTAATTTTTTTGAGGGAGAGCTTCTTTAAGAAAGGGTTTGAAAGGGAGAATTACTTTGGGGAGAGAGAGAGAGAGAGAGAGAGAGAGAGAGAGAGAGAGAGAGAGAGGTGAAATATTGAGGAAGAGAAGTCTTATGGGACAAGGGAGTGCGTGAGAAGGGTTTCTACACACAATTGCTTTATAATCAAGCACCTTCTTCCTCCATTGTCAATGTCTTTTCTTGAGAGAAATTTCAAGAAGTGTCTCCTTGTGGGAAGGTTCTTGTTACTCTGTTGCACTAAGGAGGAGAAAGGGATTTTGCTGCTCTGTCACACCAAGGAAGTGAAAGGGATTCAGCTACTTCATTGCACTGAGGACGTGAAAGGGATTCGGCTGCTCTGCTACATCAACGAGGAGAAAGGGATTCAGCTACTTCATCGCATCGAGTAGGTGAAAGAGATTCAGCTACTCTGCCATACAGAGGAGGTGGAAGTGATTTATAGGGAGTGGACATAAGTCAAGGATGACTAAAAAACTATAAATATCTAGTGTGTTTGTTCTCATTTTATTTTTTACTCTTCCACACTTTGATTTCTTATATTTTATTTACTTTAAAATCTGGGATTTGTGAGCTTGTATTTGAATTATAATATGTCGTGTTTTTTCTCTAAAAGAAAAAAAAGGTTCAAAAACAAAAAGGCCAAAAATATTTCTTATTACAAGTTTGTTGTTTGTAAAAATAAATCAAAATTATTTTTCTTTACTAGTTCATTAAGTTTTCTTTGAGAAATCATAATCTTTGAAAAAGAATAATTAAATTACCAATTCACCCCCTATTGGTGTGCTATAGTAGTTCAAGTAGGTCTAGCAACCCACATTCTGATTTTCAACTTCTTTTTCACTGTAGCATCAAGAGATATATTAGATTCAAAATAAATTGATTGAAGCATAAGCAAAGATTAATCAACATGTGAAGGACTAGTAGGTTCTTGAGATGAAGATAGTGACTCTTGAGGAAGAAAATAAGAAAATTTTAGAATCTTCTATTTAAGAAATAAATTGCTTTATTAGAGGCTAATTCTAATCAGAATTATTATCTTCGAAGGTCATAGAAGATTTAAAAAAAATAGCCTATAAGTGTATGATTCAAGACCATGCTCAGAAGGTAGTGATCATCTATATGCTATAGAAGTGAAGGACTTAGAGTGGCAATGTCTTGAAAGAGGCTTTATTTGAGAATTCTTAAAAGGAATTTGACTAGTGCAATGCAAGATAGGAGAAAACACTTAAGGCCTCTCTCCAAGCCAAGCATCAAAAGATATTCTGCCAAATATAGAAGAACATGCTAAGAGTATTTTAAACAATGATGATACAATTGATATTATGTAGTATATAATATTGTAGGTTCAATTTAAGGAATTTTCAACCACCTCTTTTGTATGCATGTTATAAAAGTATTTTGTTAATTTTTATCTTCTTGGATTAGTGAAATTAGTGACAATTCAAAGCTTTAGCATGTGATGAAATTATGGAAAAACTCATTAAAATTTTTAGACCTTTTTTATGTTGCTCATCAAATTATGATATTAACATGTGTAGAAGAGGTCAATTAACCTATTGGGATACTAGAATTTTTAGACCTTTCTGAGGTTTTTTATCAAAATATGATATTAGCTTGTGTATAAGAGGTCAATCTAATGTCTCTTGAGATATTAAACTTTTTATACCTTTTTGTGATTATTTATCAAAATATGATATTAACCTATGTAGAAGAGGTCAATCTAATCCCATTGGGATTGATTATGCTTAAGATGAGACAAAAATCTCATACATGAAGATTTGCAAATCTTTTGGATTATTAATTCTAAAATCTTTACATATAATGAAGTTGGTGAAATTAGATATAGATTTTTTCTAGAGTCATTAATAATACTTACGAATGTTTTTCAGCATTCCAAGTTAGAGTTAGCATATTCTACTCTATATCTTTAAGCTTGAAATTTTCAAGCTTCACCATTGCAACCACTATATAAGGTTCCTCCCATAAAGGTGAAATTTTATTTTGTTGAGGCCCCTTCCTCGTAACCTCTATGCTTCATAGGATTAGATCTCCTAAAGAGATAAGTTGAGGTTTCACTCTTCTATTAAAATGATGAGCTACTCTTTGATGATAAGCTGCACTTCTCAGTGAAGCTATATCATGTGTTTCTTGTGGAGGTTAAGATGATAACATAGTTTATCTTCATTCTTAGAAATATAAAAATTTTATACCTTAAGGCTTGGTAGGCCAATGTCAACGAAAATAATTTCTCTCATGCCAAAATATAGATTGTAAGGTGTTTCTCCTATTGGGCATCTCAATATTATACAATAAGCTCATAGTACATTAGAAAGCTCATCTACCTATTGCCCCGAGCTATTTCTACCTGTGTCTTTAATCCTTTTAGAATAATTATATTTGTCACTTCTATTTGTCCATTCATTTTTGGATATACAACTTTCATATGGTTGAGTTGAATATGAAGATCTTTATAGAAAGATATGAATTTTTTCTAGTAAATAGAGTTCCATTATTTGTGAAAATATTTGCCCGAAGACCAAAGCGGCATATGGTATTCTTCCAAAAGAATTATTTTTCATTTACTTCAATAGTTTTTGTAAGTGGCTCAGGTTCCATCGACTTGGTAAAATAATTAACGGTTAGGATAAAGAAATTTTATGGCCTAGTTGCTAAAGGAAAGGGTCCTATGATATATATTCCCCATTGAGAAAATTCCCAAGGACTTTGAAGAGAAGAAAGTTTCATTGGTGGGACATGTGTGAGATTAGAATGCATTTGACAATTATTGCATTTTTGAATAAAGTATAATGTAACTAGTTTCATTGTATGCCAACAGAATCCCTGCCTTTAGATTTTCTAAGCAAGCACTCTACCTCCTAGGTGTTCTCCAAAAATCCATAAATGGACTTCTCAAAGAGTATATTCAACTTCTATTGTAGGTAGAAACTTGAGTTACGGGCCCATAAATGCTTTTTTATACAATTCCTCTCTAATAATAATAAAATTTGCTTCTACTCAATGGATACAAACAATTATTATTGCATCTTTCGATATAATTTCATCACATACAAAAGAGATTATGAGGTCCATCTAAGAAGGTTCCTTTGACTCCTCAATAGATTGTATTTCCCATGGACCTTATATACTAGGGAATAAATATCCTCAATGCATCTTCTACTATAGAAATCACTTGTTATTAAATTTGTAAGTTTAGATAAATGTATAACCTTGAGCTTTTTATTCTCGAGGGATATGGATAATCAAGTATAAATTGATGAATGAAAGAAGTAATTTTTCCATATTGAGATATTACACTCATTCTAGGTTATGAGTATCAAAATCTCCTTCTTCATGAGATGCGATAAGTTGAGAATCAGTGTGTAGTATCAAATTTTGAACTTCATAATCTAAGGAGCCTTAGCTCAACCACGAGGGATTCATACTCTGCTGTATTATTTATTAGCATAAATTTAAGGCAAAGCCTATATTCTAAAGTATCATTTTGAAGAGAAATAAGCAGGACTCCTAGTCTTGCACTAGAACTTCCAGATGCTCCATAAACATACAATATCCAATGGGGTGATAAAAAAAAGTGATAAGTTGATTGTGTCAGGAATGGTGCATTCAACAATAAAGTCAGCAAGTATTTGCAATTTGATATTCGACCTAGGTAAAAATGATTGTAAAATTCACCTAACTCAACTGAACATATTAATCCATCAGAAGTTTTTAGTTTTTGAAGGATGGCCATAAATGGAAGCTGAGTATAAGCACCAATGATGAAAGCTTGAAAGCATGGGAATAATTTTTTTATTGAAAATACTAATGCTAAGGCCATTTTATCCACCAATGGATATCTCCCTTCTGTATCAAATAAAATTTTACCATTATAATAGATAGGGAATTTCCCCCATTCTCCTTGAGTACCAGTCATAAATTATGGCATGTGGAGATATAATAAGATATAAGTAGAAAGTCTCTACTTGCATTGGATTTGGTAATAGAGGAGGTGAAGCTAGATATATTTTAAGTGGTTCAGTAGCATCATGACATTCATCTGCCACTGAAAGCCAAAATTACGAGCACCCTTGAGTATCTTAAAAATTATAGAAATTTATCTCCTAATTGAGTTAAGAAATGTGATAAGGCTATTATTCATCTGTTCGAGCACTGTACCTTCTTTATATTTTTGAGGTATCATATTTTGTATATCTTTAATCTTCTTTGGATTTTATTCAACTCCTCGATAGGGGATCATGAACCCTCAAAATTATCTTAATGTAACACCAAAAGTGCACTTAATAGGAGTGAGGTGTATATTGTAGTGTCGAATAAGTTGAAAACATTGCTCCAAATTTGAAAGATGATACATTTTCTCACAACTTTTTACTAATATGTCATCAATAAAAACTTTCATAGTACACCCAATAACATCTTTAAAGACTTTATTCATAATGCACTAATAAGTTTCACCAGTATTCTTTAATCCAAATGGTATGACTTGATAACAACAATCCTTTATCAGTCTAAAAAGAAGTAGCTTATTCATTGGAAGGATTCATCTTTTTCTGATTATATCTAGCATATACATCTATGAAACTAAGCATTTGATGGCCAAAAGTGGCATCCACCAATTTATCTATGGGAGGAAGAGAAAAGCTATCTTTTAGCAAGCTTTATTTAAATAAGTATAATCTATACATATTTTTTAGGCTCCACTAGCCTTTTTAACCATAACTATATGTTCCAAAAAGTTAGAATAATGAACTTCTCAGATGAACCCTGCATATAAAAGTTTGTCAAACTCTTGTGTAATGGCTTGCAGAAGATCCAATGAAAACTTTCTTTTTTTCTAAATAATGATTTGAAGGTTGGATCTATCTAAAGAGAGTGTGTAATTACTTTCAGATCAATCCAAGGCATATCAGTTGGACTCATAGCAAAAATGTCTTGATTTTATTGCAAAGAACCAATTTATACTGTATATGTAGGATAATCATCTAAAAATGAAACATGAATTAATTCCTCTATAGGAGACATCCTGTACACCATATCTACATTTTAAAGATCAAAGTTCTCAATGCTCAAACTTATTGATGGTCGTGGTTGAGCTTGCTTGAAATAATAAGTTTGAGCAACTTGTTGATTTCCACATACATCACCAACCCCAGCAGGTGTTGAGAATTTTATATTTAAAAGAGGCATAGAAGCAATAGCTCTAAAGATTCACTTTTCAAAGAAATTCACCCAATGTAACAGGTAGTATAATTGGTTATTCAACTCTTATCGATCAATTCTTAAATCAATATAATGATCTTCTAGTTGGTTGGAGCTTTTCTCTGATTACATGTGCTGAAGAATGTGGACTAAAAAAATTACAATTAAATTTCCATTAGCAACAAGAAATCTCTTAACATTATAACATGCATCATCAAGGCCTGCATTAATGACAAGTGGGTCTTGGTGTGGAGTATGTATGCCTTCCATGTTAGAATCATTCAATATGACAGAGTGATCAGCTCAAGATTTCTTCAATGGTGGTTCTTTTGGGCTAGTGAGGAGAACATAAGAGGATAATAGGGGTCCTCTAGTAGGGGTTTCAATTTCTCTAAATATTTGCTAATTATTAAACTATATACTAGTGTCATGGTCAACTCTATCATATATGGAGAGTCTTGGAAGTAAAAGAGTGTGATGTCGTGTGAAATTCACCTGAGTGCATTGACCAAAAACACAAATTGGGGAAATTGCCCCTCTGATCATGAAACATATAATGTCAGTGTGTCCGAGGTAATAAAAATAGTTAATTTTAACACCCATATTGGTCTGGGTAATCGATTGAAGAAAATTAAAAATTTGTGCGTGCAAATCGAGCTGACATTGATGTGTGTAAATGAAGATGAAATGGCGACTAAGTCATGGCATGATTAATGTATATAAATATTTTCTATTTAATATTAATATATTTATTTAAAAAATAAATAATAATAATAATAATAATAAATATAAAAATGCACTTAATTCCCACTCACACACATAATACACTAACACTCCCTATCTCAGCTCTCTCCCATTCTTGTGCCCATCCCACCATTGACCACTCCCATCGCCATATATGCTTTAGGTGTCATAAATGTCATCTCACTGTCATGCATTAAAGATATAACATCACCATAAGTTATTTTATGAATTGTGCATGCAAAATTAAGTGTGTGTGAATGTATATCTTGACAAGCGAGGAGAATTACTATGAATGAAAATAAGTATCCATGACCACCTTTCTTGGTAGGTAGATAACTTTTCTATGCATGAAAATTAGTACCCATGATCATCTTTCTTAGCATGCAGGGAAATCTATTATGTATGAAACTAAGTACTTATAATCACCTATCTTGACAGACGGGGAAATCTATTATACATGAAATTAAGAACCCTTAACTGCCTTTTCTGGTAGGAAGGAAAATATGTTATATATTAAAAATAAAGCACCCATGATCCCTTTCTTGGCAGACGGGGAAATGTTGTGCTTAATAAGCAAATACTTGAAGACCCAAGACTGCCTTTCTTGGCAGGTGCGGAATGGAGATTTCGGTCGTAATGTCAGCTGACGCCAATCATGTCTGCCTTTTTTGGCAAGCAAGAAGGCCTAGCACACCTAAATACAACCCCCTATATAGGGATGATGTGAGGATGGTGCCAAAATTCACACTAAAATGAAGGACTTAAATTAAATTTAGGAAAATAAAACTAAAACCAAATATATTTCCTAAGTCAATAAAATAAAATAAAATATATGAAATCCTAAGCTGCAAATATTGATAGGAAAAAATGAATAAAAAATCAAAATGCAATAGAATAGGATTTAGAATGCACTTGTAGAAAATTTGGGTGCTTGCCTACAAGCATGAGTATTAACAAGAACTCTCTCACTTCTTAGCTAGTTCGCTCATACATAACCAAATTATCTAGCACAACTCCTTGAAAAAATGAAATGTGTGTAATAAACTAAGAATAAGGTCCACATTTATAATCCAAAAAGTACCCATGTGTGAGGACCCACCTAAATGAGTTATCCAGCTATGAGGAAGCAACAAAGCTTCATATTAAAATAACATAAAAGTGCCACGTAGGAAGCTTCATATTGTAATAATAACAAGTATTCATAAGCGGGTAAAATATGAGTGTAAATATGCCTAAACGTGAGAATAAATTATCAAATAAAAAGTAAAAGTTATTTAAATTCATATAAAAAAGCATTTACATTAATAGCTACCATGTAGGACCCCATGCATATCCCTAGTAATTATTCTAGCTAAACATACCATAATGAAATGAGGCCATCAATCATATCACAAGTTATAGGTATAAGAATGCCCTAAGTGATGTACATGTCGGCTACTAAAACAAAGGGATTCATACACCTCGTGAATGTGTTGTAAACCCCATGAATACTTTCTTTTGGAAAGAAATAAAAAATAATACACTCTTCCGCATCACATGTGCATGACTTATTCTAAGCATGCGGTATATATCAAATCACTAAATAAAATATTTCCAATGTGTGTACCCGTTATATGGTGCAAATGTATTAAAGACATACTAATGCACTAAGTAATATGTATATTGTCGATCAAGCAAATGCACATTTTTAATGTATCAACTATTAAGAAAACACCTAAAGGAAACATGCATCTATACTGAAGAAACAAATAAATGCATCATACACATATGCAAGTAAAATATAAGTGCATCATATAGAGTCCACTAACATACATGCAAGCATGTTGCACAAGTTCAGTATGAATATATAACTGCGTTGTGCAAGTGCACCACAAAATATGCAGAAGAGTTGTAAAAATGCATTGAGATTCATGCATATATATTGCACGAGCACATTATAAGACATACAAATGTGTTGTGCGAGCACATCATTCAACATAAAAATGCAGTATATGTCATAGTAGTGTATTATACCAATATAAAAACACATTATACATTATAAAAATATGTTAATTCACCATGTAAATATACAATGCAAACTACATATGACTACATTACTTCCATCAAGCAAAATATATCTGTCATCTTGTAAATGCATGATACAAAATACATAGGAGAAATACAACTGAATGAGCCTTGATGAATGTGACATATGTATGCACATGACATCAGGAGATGTTGTGTCAACTAAAATAAATAAATAAATAAAATAATAACAATGAGTTTTAAATCTATCACTCCAAAAAATGTGCAAACATATTATGCAAATCCACTAACATACATATTTTATTTACAGTGAAACTTTAAAATACTCGCATAGGCCCTTACAAGGATGACATAGGTGCACATGTGGCATTTGATGATGATATGTAGGTAAAAAATTTTATAATAAATGAGTTTTGAATCTATCACCCTAAAAAACCACAAACATATTATACAGATGCACTACTATGCACACATACAACATAAAATAAATTTAAACCACCTGCATGTGCTTGAACAAGTGTGTTACACTCTTAAACCCTTGCCTAGGAATGTTGCACAGGTCAAAAATGAACCTAAGATCAAGTTTTATAGCATTGACCAGAGTGTTTGTTTTTACACATTTATATTAGGCCTTCAAGGTATCTTATGAGAAAATTTTGCTCATTAAAATATAAACTCTCTAGACTCACACTCATTAAATTAATCAAAATATTTGGATTTTATACGTTCACATTAGGCCTTCAAGGTCTTTTATAAAGAAAATTCAAATATTAAAATGCATAATCTCAGTTTCAAAATCAATACAACTTTAAAAATTAGGAGCTGAACCTAATCCTCTTTTGGTAGGCAAACAGAGTTGACAAGGCTCAAATAATAAAAGAAAATCACCCATAAATCCTAATGATAGTTGTGTTGAAATTGAATATAAATCAGAGAGGTTTCTACCATTTAAATGCCCCTAAATCTCAAAATTAATCATGAAAGAGCTTCAATTTCAATAAAAGTTTCGAAACTCAAAAATCAACAAAACTTAAAATTTTCAAGATGAAACAAATCACCTAATAACTTAAAGTGAAATCGATCCACCCTCTACAATAGTTTTTTAAGCTGGAATCTTTGGAAATCACTTCAATTCATATAGAAAGAATGTCCAATCAAGAATGTCATTAAGACTCATGCTTAAATTATCTCCTATTAGTAAGGATGTGGCACGTGTCTTCTAATCGATTATTTTGCCATCAAATGGCACCACATGTAAATAATTATAACTAGGGCCCTCTGACCGAGTGGTTTTGTAGCCAAATGGTACCACTAAATTATAATCTCAGCCAGAGCCCATATATTCCCTAATGGTTCTAATCCCCCTGAGTAATGAATCAATAAGGAATAGGGCATAAAGCCCTTTGTTAGCTAAGGTGGACTCAAATTTTCCCCTAAGGTATGTATTTATCCCAAGTCTATAAGGTACCCTTGGATGATGCAACCCATGGTTACCAATAAAGATCCTTCAATTCGGTTAGGTTAACTACCTCCTCTAACTCAGTAGACTAAGGACCATGATAGCCTAAGATGATGGAACCATGGGATGTTGATCAGGCCCATCATCATTCCTCCATCACCTACTTTAAGTGTATGGTGATAAATTTCAAATCTTGAAAATCCCCAATCCAATTTAAAAATCATAAGGTTGATGCTATTATATGTTGGGTGCTCAGTTTTTATCTAATGACTATACTTAATTGAAAGTGCTCTCTCAATATTGAGAGGAATAATTAATTATAGGGGCTTGGGCCAATAGGAAACTAGACCCTAGATCATAAAGTTCTCACAAAATAATGGAAAAATCACTGCGTAATGTCTTATCAAAAATTCAATCTACATTCTAAAAATTTACCTCAAAATCTAAGCCTATTAAAACTCTCCTAGTCAATAAAGAAAGAGGAGAGGCTGAGGCACAATTTTTTTGAGGCCACATATTTTTGACAGCTTGGTTGGGGATAGTTTTGTTTCCATCTTTAATTAGTTGTACATATAAGTTATAGTGGTAGCAAAAAAAAATTGGCATTGCATGATGAACATTAAGATGTTGTACTTGGACCCTCTATCCAATAATCCACCATTGAAAGGTCTTAATGGAGAAGAAAACAACTATCTATTATTATGTAGAGAGAAGAAATAAGCAAGGTTCATATGGTGATCATCAGAGCGTAACACTTAGACCCGTTATCTAAGAATCCATCGCCAAAATGTCCCGATTAAAGAGAAATTAAAATAGAGGCTAATATCTCAAAAAGGAGAATTTATAAAAAAAAGAAAGAAAGGAGTGATATATTTTTCTATTCTAGAGATTCACAATTAAAGAAATTCATTAAAAGTGTGTCTGAAAGAATGATCCTAAAGATGACATTCTCGATGGCTAGCACCCCGAAGAATCATCCACGGAATCCCATCACTTTCTAACTCTATCCTTTTTAGAAGAAGAGGTAGAATCATTTCTAGTTGAAATACGTCAAGCCATTTTGATGATCTCAAACACCAATTTGCAAACTTCTTATAAAATCTATTGTAGGAGTTGAGCAATAATGACCCCTATAATACAAAGTACAAAAGAAAAATTAGAAAATTCACCTTAAAAAATGGGGAGTATCAAATAAAGGAACATTCAAGTCCTGTTTAACGGCACTATAGAGAAATCATAGCTTGGATAACCTATGCTCTCTTAATGAAAGTTACTCAAAATCCATAGTGGCATTATGACTGGACACAAGAAGTTGGGCAATTATTTTGAGCCTTTCAATTAATCTTCTGAAATGAGAGATTTCTTCATCATGGGAATATGATTCAAATGAAGTAATCAAAATTCAATTAAGGAGTGGCCATATGTTGTCGCCTCCATAAAAGAATGGAGTCTTAAATAATGATAAAGGGAGAGAGATTATTTTCAACAATGGAATCATTCCTAAAGACTGTAAGAAAAGATCTAATTCAAACAAAGGTCTAGAATATAACATATGATCACATTTATGAAAGATTCTCACACAAATCAGCATATACAAAGCTATCTTAATGTTTGAAGACCTTCAAGAGACTTTAATTCAGGCTCTCAAAGATCTCAAAAGATATAAAGCATATTTTGTAATATGTTGTATGACCAAAGTTCTATAAGCTCGTAATAAACCAATCATTACTTTCACTAAGGATGATCTAATGCTTGGAATGACAGATGATAATTTCCCTTTATATGTATGTTACCTTTGAGAGTGATGGCATCATGACAAGTTGAATCTTGGTCAATACAGGATCTTCTATAAATCTCATGAGCCTGAGAGCATTGAGATCATTTTACCTTAACATGTATCACTTTGGGCAAGATAAATTGATGGTATAAGGGCTTTATGAGAAATGGCAGAAGACTATGGGGTCATTTAAACTACCTCTAAAATTTGGAAAACTTTATATAAAAACTAAATACATGTAATTGATGTGGACACTTCATTCAAGGTGTAATTGCAAGAATAAAGCATTATTCTATCAACCCTGTACTAGTACATGAAGTACGATAGAGATGGGGAAGAGTTCAGAGTCTCGGGAGACATAGAGCCCTTTGCAGTTCATGAAGTGAAAAAATATGAAGATGTAAAATATTTTATCCCAAAGGAGCTGAAACTAATAAGTACTTTTGAAGCCAAGACATCAAGCTCTAAAATTGCAAAGAAATTTAAAGAAGAAATTGGGAAACGTAAGTGAGAAGAATGAAGGCAACAACAAATCTTCCTAAAACAACCATCTTATCCAAATAGAATAGAATCATGCCTTATTTAAGAATGATATAGAAGAAAAAGAAGACATTATTCCTGCTGAATCCAAATGGGCTTATAACTCTATAGTTAAAGGGAAGATGAATTTAGAATATTCAGATTCTAATTATAACTACAAGTGTACCTATACCAACAGAGTTTGGTGTAATTTGTAAAGGAGAATAAGCAACTTGTCAGTCTTAGAAAGCACATTCATGGTTACACCTCTCCCTCCATGACTCTTTAGATAAATTATCCCTCACGAGGTGCATAACGTCAAAGAGATCAAAATTTTTTATTCGCCTCCTCTAAGTGAAACACTAGACTAGGGAGTTTATTCTACAAATCTAGAGAACGTTAAGAAGAGAATTATAAATGGCTTATTGGGCTTATTTATTCTGGAGAGATAGTTATTATAAGGATCTTTAGGTACTATTCTAGAAGAAATTAAAATGTGATGTGGAAACAATGAGTTCATGCTAGTATCTTTAAGAAATGAACTCATTTCTTTCTGAAGATATAGTATTAGAAAAGTGCTTTCACATTATGAAATGCCTTATAAGAAGGGGCCTTGAATTCAATGTATGAAAGTACCCTTGAAAGGATATTTGTTGTATAATAATAGATGGGAAAGTTGAATTCTGATGGTAGTTGTATGGAAGAGCTTTATGAAATTAACCTTTTAGTTGATCAACCAGTAGAAGTTAAAATTGCACCGAAGGAGCTTGAAGATGGTGGACAGACTAATATGATGGATCAGTTAAAAGAAGTTAATTTGAGAACTGAGGAAGATTCTCGCCTAACCTTTATTAGTGCTCTTCTCTGTGAGGATCAATTTGAAGAAATAAAAGTGCTCCTGTATGAATTCAGGGGTTGCTTTATATAGACATATGCTGAAATGCCTAGCTTATCCCTTGATGTGGTAGTTCACAAATTAGTCATTAATTGGATGTAGTGCCTGTCAAGCAAGCTCTAAGGCGAATGAAATTAGAGATTGAAGAGCAAGTTATTGCAGAAATGAAGAAACTCATAGAAGTAGGCTTCAATCATAAGAAAATTATTCTAATTGGATTTTTAATTTTATTCTCACAAAAAAAGAATGGACATATTCGAATCTATATTGACTTTCAGAACCACAATTTAGGTATGTCCAAAGGATAATATTTCACTCCTAATGTCAAAATTTTTAGTTGACATTACATCTAATTAAGATATGTTTTCTTTTATGGATGGATCATCGGAATATAATCAGATCAAAATAGCTCCTAAAGATGAAAAGCATATATCAATTAGAATTTCCATCGATAAATATAGTTATATAGTCATGCTTAGTTTGAAGATTACTTGGGCTACCTATAAAAGGGCTATTACACGTATCTTTAATGAGGTGATTCATCAGAAGGTTGAATGCTATGTGGATTTTCATTAAGAGCATGGAACAAAATGATCACTTGGTGGATGACCTTAGAGCTATGTTTTAGAGGATCAAAAGATTTGATCTTAAAATGAACCCTCTCAAATGTGCTTTTAGGGTCTCCTCGAGAAAATTTTTGGGATATGTTATTCTCCATTGAGGAATTGGGATTGAACCCAATAAAATTAAGCCAATTATGAACATGTCACAGCCAAGGAGCCTTCGATAATTTTGCTTCTTACAAGGGAAGATTACTTTTATTCAATAATTTATATCGAATCTATCAGGCAGGTGTCAACCATTTACAAAATTAATGAAAAAGGATGTTTGCATCATATGGGAGAAAGATGCCAAGAAGCTTTTGAAAATATAAAGAAATATACTTGTTAAGCCTACCCATTCTTATAGCACTAATTCTATGGAAGCCTCTCATTTTATATATAGCAACACTGGAAGAGTCTCTCAGAGTATTAATGGCTTAGCACAATGAAGAAGGTAAAGAGAACACCCTATACTACATTAGTTGGAGGTTGATTGACAATGAAATACACTATTCTTCAATTGAGAAGCATTGCTTGGAGTTAAATTTTATTGTCCAAAAACATTGCCATTATCTATTTTCTTAAAAGATCATGTTAATATCAAATATCAATTTGCTAAAGTTCTTAATGACATTATCATCATTGATAGGTCATTTAGCTAGATGGGCAAAGATACTCCTATAATTTGATATCATATATGTTCCACAAAAAATAGTGAAAAGGTAAGTCCTAGTAGATTTTCTTGTAGCATATTCCATTCCTACAGAATCACCACTCAATGATGATTTGTTGGATGAATAAATTATGCAAATTAAAGAAAATATTATATTATAAGTTTGGGAGATGCATTTCGATGGAGCATCATCTATTAAGTATACCCAACCTCAAATTTGGCAAAAGCCCAAGCATGTATTGATCTCATTTTTATAACACTTGACGAAGATATAATGAGATACTTATTCAATTTGACTAAATCTCAAAGCAAAAAGAAGACTAGATATGAGGTTTTAGTAGCAGGCCTTAAAATTGCCATTTCAAATGGGATTCAGAACCTTAAAATTTTATATGATTCACAGCTTGTTATAAATCAAATGTTAGGCATCTGCAAAATCAACTAGCTCGAGTTGGCTTGCTATCACCTTGAGTTCTTGAGCTTATGAAGCAAACTCAAAAAATTAAATTAGCTCGAGCTATTTGAGCTCAAAAAAGCAAGGCTGATTATCTAGCCATATTGGCGAAGGAAATAACAAATATAAATGATGAGCATGTGTTAATCATAGTCTACACACATCTAGTATTCAAGCCAGTAGTTTTATAATCCCTGTAGGTAGGGGGTCACTGAATCCAAACCAGTAGGATGCAACTTTGATTGATCCTCAACCTCCCTAACAAATTATCCTTGAGAACCAACCAGACAAACCCTAAGTATAGTAGAGCCATAGAATCATGGTGGAATTGCTTAGATGTTAACAAATGAGATGAATGGAGATGGACTTTTATCGATTACTTTAAAGAAAGTAAACTCCAAGTAGATAAATCATTAGCTACTCAAATTAGAAAGAGAGCATTGCAGTTTGCATTTGTCAATCACATGCTATATCTAAGAGCTTTCGATAAAATATGGCTAAAGTGCTTGGGGATTGAAGAGGTTGATATGGTGGAAGTAAAAATTCATGAAAGACTATGTTGTGCACACCAAAAAGGTCACAAAATGGTGATTAAGATCAAAAGAATGGATTATTGCTGGCCATCACTAGTATAAAATTATATTAACCATGCTAAAAAGTGTTATAAGTGTCAAATCTACGATGATGCTATACATCAACCACCACATTCATCGCACCCTATGATGGAATCTTAGCCATTGGAATGTTGGGGGATAGATATAATTGGGCCGATTGAACCACCATCATAAGGTAAACACTACTTTATATTAGCAGTCACTAACTACTTTTTCAATTGGGCTGAAGCATCTCCATTCAAAGAAGTCACTCTAAGAAAATGATTCACTTCTTTCCCCATAATATTATCTACATATTTGGTGTGTTATACCACATAATCTTAGACAATGGCCCAACTTTTAAAAGCACCCAAATTTACATATTTATAGATCAACATAAAATTGATTGGCATTATTCATCCATATACAATCCAAGGGTGAATGGCTTAGCGGAAGCCTTCAACAAAATATTGGAGAAGTTACATAAGAAGATCCTCACCATAAATAATTAGGGTGGTACTACTTATAAAATGCCAACCAAAGCCACATATTATGGATTGGTGTTTGGGTTTGAAGAAGTGATACCACTTGAGATCAAATTACTATCTCTCTGGTTAGTTGTTCGGTATGATCTCACTTAAGACAGAATGCTCACTCGAGAATAAAAGAACTTAACTCATTAGATGAACTTAGACTTCAGGCTTAACAAAATTTAGAGATTTATCAAGCAAGGATGATGAGATAGTTGGTTCTCAAAGGCTTGAAGTCTAAGTTCATCCTAAGATCTAAATAATCAAACTAAGGTACGCCATTGAGTATTTCAAGAAAGGGAATTAGTCCAAGTGCTGAGAAAGTCAATTATTCACACCAAAGAAATGTTGGTAAATTTGAGCCTAAATGGAAAGGTCCTTTTGTCATCTAAAAAGTGTACCAAGAAGGAGCTTACTAGCTTAGAGATCTAAATGATCAAAGACCCATAACACCAATCAATGGTCGATATTTAAATAAATATCACGTGTAAAGTCTGCTTAAAAAGATGTATTAAAATAGTGTGTGAAAGTAAAAAAAGAGTACTTTATGTACACATATCATCATATGTATTTTATTTTCTTGAAATTCTCTTGTAGTACAAGAATGAATTTCAAATACATCATTAAAATCCCCCTACAAGAAAGGTAGAATTTTCTTTAAGTTGTAAAAGCTAAAACTTGTCTGGCTTCCCCCTATAGGACAGGGGGTATTTTTAATATTATTTTGTTTGACATCACGCTATATGTTGAGATTCCCAAATAAATATTTAAAATCGTAAAATATAAACCTCTTCTATAAACATTCCTTCCCATCGCAAGATAAGGGAAATTTTAAATATTTATTTAGGTTCATATCATACTTTGTACTGAGATCCTTAAATAAATATTTAAAATCATGGAATATAACCATCTTTTTAGTTGAGGGGATATGGCAGTTTTCCTTTGACATGTAAATAGTTGGTTCTCAAAGGCTTGAGAGATAGCCACTTCAAGGTACCAAAAATGTGAAGGTCAAGAAAGAAGATTTTCAGGGCCATATGCTCCAACAAGTCAAGCTAGAGTAGTAGAAGTTCTCCTACATACCAAAAGCTAGAGTTCAGATTGGTGTGTGAGGCTGGATTTAACACACACAAATATGGTCAAATCGGTGGTAGCTTCACTTACTAAACAAGCCATATGAAAGGCCACAGTAAAGGAGGCCCCATTTCATCAACATGTTAGCAAGAATTGTTAGATATTTAAAGTTTATTTGACTCAACAAGTTCAAGTAGTCATGGCCAAAGAGATTCCTCTTATCAACCAAAGGGTCAAGGTGACAAAGAAAGTGGTAATTCTCATTCAAAATAGTCACTAAATGCATACAAGCTCTGAGATCTTAAACTCAATGTTTTAAAAATTGGACCAAACTAGCTGGTCCGACCGGTTCAACCGTGAACCAGTCTTATGGCCGGTCCTGTTCATCCTAAGAACCGCATCTACATCAAACTGGCCAGAACCAGACAAAACCGTCAGTTCAACCAAAAACTATTGAACCGATCACGGTTCTGTTGAACTGGCCAGTTCAACTTTTGCATTTTTTTTTGAATATTTAACTAAATTATTTTAGAATATTAAGTAATATTTATAATTTAATTTTAAATTTGAAGTGCTTAGTTTAAAATTAAAAAATTTTAACTAAGCATTTCACAATGTTTCACCACTTTACATAAGGTACTACTTCATTCTAGCTCAAAAGCCAATATAAAGTAAAAGCATTACTAAGAGAAAGTCTCCCAAGTGATGTGGGACTAAAAAAGCTAAAGCTCCTATTTCTTACTTCTTAACTCATAAGTTTACAACACACACTATCTATTTTAAAATAAATTTTTTAAATAAACTTTTTATAATGTAAATAATATTTATTTTTAATTAATAATATTAAATAAATTATATTCTTCATTTTTTTATATACTATAAAAATTAATTATTTATTTATTTATAATAAATGATATAATCTAACCTCGTTAATTTTTAAATGTAAATATTAATACGAATTTAATATATATATTATAAATATAAATTATATATATATATATATATATATATATATATATATATATATAACATAAATTAAAAATAATTTATTTTAAACTTATTAATTGTTATATAAGTTAATTTTTTGTTAAATTTCAATTAATTTAATGATTGAATAAGTTAAAATTTAAAATTACATAAAATATTAGTATATATAATGTGTGAATTCAATTGATTTTTTAATAAATAATTTATATTATTATATGATTTTTATGTCATCTAAATTTTATTTATTATGTCATTCGGTTCGACCCCGATTTTACCGGTCGAATCGATCGAACCGTGAACCGCTCCTTCTACCGGTTCATTGTCTGGTCCAGTTTTCACAACCTTGCTTAAAGCACAAAGGAGAGCTACAAATTTATAAACTTTGGCTAACCCATTTGGGGAGCACATTTCTACATAGCTCAAGTCTAAGGCCTGAGCTGGTGTATAAGGTCGGACTCAACAAACCCAAAGGTGCTCGAGTCACTGACAGCTTTGGTTGCTCAAAAAGCCAAAATAAAGGCTATAATATAGGAAACCCAATCTCAGTAGTCAGATGATAAGAGGTGTCAAGTCCTTGCTTATCCAATGTAATAAGTTCAAGTAATCAAGATCTTGGAGGTATCTCAATTGGTTAAGGGTCAAAGTACTACCTGTATTTGGTAGTACCAACTAAATCAAAACCTACAATTCCCTTAACAAATTTCCTAATCATAAGGTGGGGATCCAAGGAATTTTTCTTCTTTAATAAGTTCACCAAGTATAAAGCAAATGATTGAAGAAACTATCCTAGAGTTTGTATAAAACTCAAAGCTGAATAGATGGAATTTTGCCATCAATAAGTCTATTATACACAAAGTGTTGGACCGATGACCATTAACCATCGACATGACATAAGTCCAGAGGGTTAGGTCGCCAGTGCACTATGTCCATTGAACCCATCAAAGTAAAAAGTATAGGGTATAAGGTATATTAAATGCTTAACAAGTCAATTAAAAATAATTTAGGATAGTTCTTTAGCTAAATCCTCCTCACAAAGCACAGTAATAGAGAGAATTTAAAAATCTCCAAAAACATTAAAATGGCATCCTTCATTAAGCCCGCCATAGTAAAAAACGTAGAGGCCAAAAGGCATGAAAATTTCTTCACAAGTTAGTGAGGTCAAATTAGATAATCCTTCATCAAGTCCGCCACATAAAGCATAAGATGGAAATAATCAAATTCTCAAATTTCAAATTGGATTCATCATCATTAAGTCTGTTAGCACAAAGTACTAGACTGATAAAAATCCTAACTGGTTTAAGAAGTTATTAAAGCTGAACTAGAAGCAACTACAAACTTAACACTTGGGTTAAGACTCAGGCATATGTTTACTCACAACCGCAACTATAAAAATTCCAAAACGGAGAATTCTTCAGGAAAAAAAAGAAAGCAAAAAAAAATGAAGATAAGAAATAATATATATATATACTTCACATGTTCAGCTACTATCCTACAATCACATCTAAAAATATTCAAAAAAAATCTTAGAGACCCAAAGTATCAACTATTTACAATGAACAAGGCCACTTCAAGCACGCAACATATTTATTAGGGGCATTTATTCACATCAATAATAGTGTAGGGGTCAAATCGATGGTGTACAGTGAGTTTTGAAAGCGAAAGAGAATGACATCACTAAAAATCCAAATCACCAAAATGAACTCTGTTCAAGAAATAGATAGTGCTGGCACATCAAGGGCAATGAAAATAGCTAAGTTTAACACCTATATTAGTTGGGATCATCGATCGATGAAAATTAAAATTTTATATATGTGAATCGAAGTGACATTGACATGCATGAATGAAGACAACATGGCAACTGAGTTGTAACATGATTATTATATATAAATATTTTCTATTTAATATTAATTTTATCTATTTAAAATATAAAAAATAGGAAAAAATAAGAAGAATAAAATTTATACATATAAAATAAACTTAATCCCTAATAAACCCCTCATCCACTCATCTCTCATTCCCATTCACAAACACAACACACTCATGCGACCCCCACACATGTACTCCCTCTCACCCTTTCTTAGATCTCTCTCCCTCATGTGCCCAAACCTCCACCATCACTGCTTTAGGTATCATCCACACCATCTCGTCATCACTATTTCTCCCTCATGTACCCATGACCACATTTTTGGCAGGCAGTGAAATTATTAAGCATGAAACTAAGTAACTGTGATAGCCTTTCCTTTTAGGTGAGGAAATCTGTGGTGAATGAAATTTAGTACCCGTGACTATCTTTCTTGGATGGTGGAAAAATATGTTATATATGAAAAATTAAGTACCCATGAATATCTTTCTTGGTAGGTAGGGAAACGCTAGGGTTTATAAACTGATACTTAAATACCTATGACTTCCTTTCTTGGAAGCAAAGATTATAATTTTTGCTATTGTGTAACCTAACACCAACTATGACTACCTTTCTTGGCAGGCAAGAAGGCCTAACACACCTTGACGCATCCCTCTACTCAGGGACAACATGAGAGGCTACCGAAATTCATACCAAAATAAAGGCCTTAGATTAAATTTAGGAAAATAAAACTAAAACGTAATCTAGCTCCTATGTTAATAAAAAAATACATGAATCTTAAGCTATAAAAACTAAAAGGCAAAAATAAACAAAATTCAAAATGCAACAAAATAGGATTTACAATACACTTGTAGCAAAATTGGTTTTTTGCTGACAAGCATGAAAAAGAATTAGAACTCTCTCACTTCTTAGCTAGTTCACTTCTTAGCTCCATCTTTATAATCCAAAAAGTAGCCATATGTGAGGGCCCACCTAAACAAATCATCCAGCTATGAAGAAGCAATGAAGTTTCATCTTAAAATAATATACATGTGCCATATAAGAAGCTTCATATTACAATAATGTCAAGATATCATTTTGAGGTTAAAATTAAAGCCTGTGAAGATGTCATTTCGAGAGTCATGCTTTGGATTCCTTGAGTATTCACAAGCTAGTCAAATATGAGCATAAATACACCAAAATGAACATTTTGTACACCCCGTGAATACTTTCTTTTGAAAACAAATAAAAAAATACACTCTTTTGCATCATAGGTTGAATGAATCATTCAAAGCATGCGGTATATATCAAATCACTAAAGAAATATGTTGCATATATATTCCCCTATCGTATGATGCAAATATGTCAAAGACAAACAAACACACTAAGTAACATGCATATCATCTATCATGCAAATGCGCCTTGTAAATGCACCAATAATCAAGCAAACATGTGCATGCACACTAAACAAACATATAAATGCATCATGCACATACGCTAAGTAAAATACAAGTGCATCATATAGAGTATATTAACACCCATGCAAGCATGTCGTGCAAGTGCACTATCAATATGCAAGTGCATTATACAAGTGCACCGTGAAACATGCAAAAGTGTTGTGAAATTGCATTGAGATTAATGCATATATATTGCATGAGCATATTATAAGACATAGAAATGTGCAGTACAAGCACATCATTCAACAAAAAAAATAAGCATTATACATTGTAGTGGTGCATTATACTAACATGTAAAGGCATTATATATTGCACAAATGTGATAAGTCACCATGCAAATTTACTATGCAAATTATATATGACTACATTACATCCATCATTAAAAATGTATCAATCATCTTATAAATACATGATGCAAAATACATTAGAAAAATATACCGTATGGTCCCCCACGAGCGTGTCATATATATATACATGTGACATCTAAGGATGATGCATGGACTAAAATAAATAAATAAATAAAATTATAGTAATAAGTTTTAAATCTATCACTCTGTGAAGTGTGCAAGTATTATGCAAATTCACTAACATGTGCACATTATTAAAAATGAAACTTTAAAATACCTACATGGGCCCTGATAAGTGTGAAATAGGGGCATACAAGACATTTGAAGATGCTATGTTGGTTAAAAAATAATAATAAATGAGTTTTAAATTTATCACTCTAAAATTGCTCAAGTATATTATACAGAAAAACTATACGCACATATAACATTTAAAATAAATAAATAACACGCATGTGCTCCAAAAAGTGTGTTACACTCTTAAACCGTTGCTAAGAATGCTATGCGGGTCAAAAGTGAATCTTAGTTTAAGTCTGATTCTCCTCCTTGAATGGATCAAAGTTAACACAACATGAACCAACGAACAAATACATGATCATAATATCAACCAGGATATTTATTTTTATATGTTCACATTAGGCCTTTCAGGCATCTTATAAGAAAAAGTAGCTCATTAAATTACAAATTCTCCAGACTATCACTCATTGATTTATTCAAAATATTTTGATTTTAAACATTCACACTAGGCCTTCAAGGTATTTTATGAAGAAAACTCATATATTAAAATACTTACTCTCAAGTTTGATATCCATAAAACTCTAAAATTTAAGACCTAAACCCGAATCTATGTTCGTAAGAAAATAGAGTCAATAAGATTCAAATAAGAAAAGAAAATTACTCATAAACCTCGATGATGGCCGAGTTCAAAGTGAATATCAATTGGAGGGATCTCTACCATTTAAATGCCCCTAAACCTCAAAATTAATTATTGAAGGGCTTCTATTTTAACAAAAGTTTAAAAACTCAGAAATATCTCAAACTTAAAATAATCAAGATGAAACAAATCACCTATTAACTTAAAGAAAAAATTCATCCATCCTCTATAATAGTTTGTTGTGATGGATAAATTTAGAAATTAGTTTAACTCATAAAGAGCAAATGTCTAGTCAAGAATATCACTATGATTTATTCTCAAATCACCTTCTTCCAGTAAAGATGTGGCATGTGTCCTCTAACTAGTAGTTTCATAGTAAAATGATACCACAAGTATCGGGGCTCTTTTACTCGGAGGTTTTGCTACCAAATGCTATCACTAAATGGTGGTCCTAGTAGAGTCTGTATGTTCTCCAATGGATTAAAGCCCCTTGAGTATTGAATCCATATAATTGATAGGGCATAAAACCCTTTGTTAGTTTGGGTGGACTCAAATTTATCCCCTTAGATAAAAATTTATCCTAAGTCTATAAGGTACCCTTGGACGATGCAACCTATGACAGCTAATGAGGATCCTTCAGTCAGGCTAAGTCGACTACCTCCTTTGACGAAGTAGATTAGGACCTTGATAGCCCGATATAACAGAACCTTAGGATATTGATCGATCCGTCATCATTCCCCCCATCACATGCTTTAAGTGTACAGTAATAAATTTCAAATCTTAAAAATTCTCAAATCTAATTTAAAAATTATAAAGATGGTGCTATTATATGTTACATACTTGGTGCATATCTAATAACCTACCTTATTAAAGTAACCTCTCATTATCTAGAGGGAAAATTAATTATAGGGGCTTATGCTTATAGGAAACCATATCCTATATCATATATTCTCACAAAATGAATGCGAAATCTCTACGTAATATCTTATCTAAAATCCAATTTATCTTCTTAAATTTTATCTTTGAAATTAAACTCGTTAAAACTCTTATTGTTAACAAAGAAGGCGTAAAGAGACTAGGGCATAATTTTTCAGGTTCCATAGTGGTTACTTTGTTAATATTGATTTATCCCCCAATAATATTAGTTCTACTTCAAGCAAGTAAGTTTTGAGTGAATTGATGAACATATACTTGTTGAATCAACCTCTTATTCTCTTCTTTTAACTTTTTGCAAGCTTCAGTAGTTTGCCCATCACTTTAATGAAAATGGAAATAATATGTTGTTACGATGTGGCCTTAAAGGATTAGGTCATTTATAGTTTTATTAATTTAGATGGCCATTAGAGTATTAGTACAAGATATATTTAATGGACAATATTCTTTTTTTAGCTTATATTCATGATGTTGTTGAGAAGGCTGAGGTGGAAGATCTTGATTTCTTTATTGTTTATCCTTCAAGCATTGAAATTTATGGGAACAACCATATTACCCAAATTTTCTCTTATTTGGTTTGATAAGCATTGATAGCCTTATCGATAATAATTTGCACTTCTACTTTATGAATAAGATCAGTATAAAAATGGAAGGTCTCTTGCATTAATGAAAACTACAATGGTCCAAGATGAATTCCTCCAAGAAAAACACCTCACAATAACTTAGGACCTACTCTTAGAATTTGGAGAGTTTTAGAAAAATAACTTTGAAAATATTCTTTTAAGGATTCCCCTTCATTTTGGAAAATTCCTGAATGATTGATGAATCCTTAATAATTCTTCACTTAGCAATAAACTAATCGATAAATAGTCTTGCAAGATGGGTGAAGTTATGGATTCTATTTCTTGGGAGAGAATAGAACCAAGTATAAGCTTAACCTTTGAGAGTAATAGGGAAAACTTAACAAAGAATTTCTTTAGAAGCATGCTTGATACATATAATGGTCTCATAAAGATCAATATCCTGTTCAGGATTAGATGATCCATCATAGAGATCAATAGTGGGTAATTTGAACCCTACAAGAATAGAATGTTATAGAATTTTACATGTGATGGGTGATGCCTCTTGGAAGTGGCATCGATGAGTAAAATGATTTCTATCTCTTATAAGGAATTCTTCTTAAAGGATTATAAAAGTATGGTATCCGCAAGCGGATAATTAAAACCTAATGTTGACCTCACCTCTAGCTAATGTCATCTGACTTGTAATTACCTGACTTATAATTACCTAACGTGTAATCACCAAACTTGCAATTACTTGACCTACAATCACCTGACCTACAATCACCTAATTTATAGTCACATCACCTACAATCACCTAACCTATAATCCCCTGAGATACAATCAACCTAAACTTCAATCACCCTGAACTTCAATCACCATAAGAATGAAAAGAATGAAGATTAAAAATGTAGCTAATTCGTAGTAGTACCTATATTAAAAAGTAGCCCAATACTAAAGTAAGTTGCTCAATTTTAATTAAGAAAACTTTATTCATTTTCTTAAGAAGAATTTTTATAGAGTGTTAGCAAAATGAGTATAGACTATGCCTCAAGTGATTCTTCAAAGATTTTGGTCCAGAGCATAGAGAATAATGACTAGACAATCCCTTGGGTTATTCATTTTGATGTAAAAGATGGCAACATTCAATACACATGTGGGAAGTTTAAGATGATGGGTTTACTATATTCTCACTACAAGAGAGTTTTGAGGCAGCTAAATATTATGAAAATTCATAAGAAGTACCTATTAGTGTGAAGGTCAACAAGAGCTAAGAAAGATATATATGTTGGCCACATGTTCATATGTTTAAAAAAGACATCTAAGGCTATTAGTTTCTGCTACAAATCTGGATTCAAGGACTACGATTTTGATGATAGCAAACCTTTTCATTTCTGGTTGAGTGTCTAACCTTTTAGGTTCATAGAATCAATTATAATTCAAGCCAGCTCAAGATTGAGTTAGTCTATTTATGTTTTAGGTTCAATGTATTTTTTTTTTTTTTGAGTCAAGTGTAATGTAACGGATCCCCAAGCTAAGTAACCTTGCATAGACACACTCAGGGGGAGAGTTTTAGTGAGTTAGAGTTTCTGTTTAGTTTTTAATCAAATCATCCTAGATGATATTCATATCATCCTGGATGATCTATTGAAAATAGAATTCTAATTAGAGCAACCATTTTAAGTCGGTCTGATTAAGAAGATCATCCTAGACGATACACCCATCGTACAGAATGATATGCTTAAATCAAAAATTCCTAGCCGCTAGACTAAGTTAGGTAAGTTTTTATTGTTAGATTTTTGGTCTGATCATTCTGGATGATACGTGTATCATCCTAGATGATTTATTATAATCATGCCTAAATTAGTCAGATGATTAAGGAAAGTAATTAAGGTTTGATTGATTCGATTATATCATCCTAGATGATTGCAAGATCATCCTGGACAATCAATTAGAAATCCTGACCGTCTAATGCTTTTCACCTGGATGACCCGAACAGTGTGCTGGATGATATTACTATTTTTGAACTAATCGTATGGGATGATATCAATATCATCCCAGATGATCAAGTCATTTTGAAATCGTTCAGCATGGTTGACCTGTATGACCTGAACAGTATACCGGATGATTTTGGGCAATTTTAAACTAATCATAAAGGATGATATACTTATCGTCCTAGACGATCAAGTAATTTTCTTTAGATTATCTAGGTTTTGCTTCTGGACATCCCAAACTATCTTTTGGACATTTTTCCTGATTTGAACTAATCATCTCGGACGATCGTAAAATCGTCCCGGACGATATGATTAAATTTGTATTCTTATCATTCAGAAGAACTTGATCGTCCAGGCCCAAAGGGGTCTGATTTGTGCTAATTGTACAGGACGATCAAAGGATTATCCTGGATGATATTTGACGGCTAGTAGAAATTTAGGGCAATTTTTTAGCCCTCCTATTTAAGATCTTTTTTATTCTACTATTGAGATTATTTGCCACTGTCCTTTCCTGTGAGAGCCCTGAGAAGAAGAGAGAGAGAGAGCTTGGGAGAGAGAGAGAGGATCTTGTGAGGGGGAGCTTGTGAGGTGTTCATAAAGGTTGCTCCAAGAAATGATCTCAGTCATCTTCTTCGATCATCATCTCTTATCCTTTGGTGTGTCCTTGGAAGGATAGTCTATAAGAAGATCAAGGCTCTCTGCCTACTTTAGGAGGAAGTAAAATGAGGTAAGATTCTCTGCCTGCTTTAGGAGAAAGCAAAAGGAGTCTGGGTTCTCTGCCTCACCAGGTTAGTGGAAAAGAGTTTTGTAAAGGCTTCTCCACCTTGCTGTGGGAGCAGAAGGAGAGTCACTTAGTGTTAGTGCAATACCCGGAGGGGAGGCTCCAGGGAGTAGACGTAGGTCAAGTTGATCGAACTACTATAAAATTTAGTGTGTTCTTTCTGATTACTTTCTACACTTTACTTTTTAGTTGATAATTATGTGATTGTAATTATTATTTTGTTTTGTTAAACATCTGTACATCATCGCGAAATTATAATTATTTTTTAAAATATTCAAAAAGATTTTTCAAAATCTCTGTTATGCATAAGAATTTTTAAAAAATACCAATTAACCTCCCCTCTTGGTTAGCCTCGGGCTAATTCATAAGGGCTTAACATTCCTAATGAACTTTCAAGTGGTATTAGAGCGGAATTCATAAAATTAAGTTTTGAAAAACTTTTGAATTTGATCTATAGCTAACTTTAGTAATAGAAACACTGCTAAAGGTTATTCCATTACTAGACCACCCTTGTTTGATAACATTTCTTTTGATTTTTAGAAAACTCGCATGTCCATATTTTATAATATATAGATTATCGCATGTGAATGCTTGTTAAGGATGGATACTCAGCATCTTTTAGAATTATTGATGTCGTTAAAACTGAACTTCCTTTTACTGAATGGACATTTAATGATCGTGACTTAGCACAACTGAATGCAAAATACTTGAACTATTTTTTTTTGTGCTTTAAAATCTGAGGATTACATGTGAGTCTCTACTTGCACAACTGGTAAAGAAATCTGGGATAGATTATGTATCACTTATGAAGGCACATCTAAAGTTAAACAGTCTAGATTAAACATATTGCTTCATGACTACAAACTCTTTCACATGAAATCTAGTGAGTCCATATCTGAAATATATACTAGGTTTACTCAAATTGTCACCTCCCTACATGCCTTAGGAAGAGAACTCACGAACTATGAAAAAGTTAAGATGTTTGACCTATTTCTATGATGCCAAGATAACTATAATTACTGAATCCAAGAATTTGAATACTTATTCTATTGATAATTTACTTGGATCACTCATTGCTTACGAGTAAGGAGTGAACCAAAGATAGCTTGATGCATGTGAGAAAAAGAAAGAAAAAACTATGATGCTGAAGGCCAATGATACGGAGATTGATTCTTCTGGGTCTAACAGTATTGATGTTGCTGTAATCACTAGGTAATTCAAAAGTTTTTTAAGGAAGAAATATAAGAACTTTTAGAAGTGGAATAAAGGTAAGTCTAGTAAAAATTTTAAAGGTTCCTCTGATACAGTTTATTTTGAATACAGGAAGCTAGGATATATAAAAGCTGATTGTTCTACACTTAAGGCTCACCCAAGTAAGGAAAAGGGTGAGGAGAAACCCAAGTTCAAGAAGAACAAGAAGCAGATTCAAAAGGTATTCTGGGCAAATTTTGCATCTAACCCCTTTGAGACTGAAGTTAAAGAGGAGACTACAAACTTGTGTTTAATGGTGGATGATCATCTTGGTCAGTTTGATCAAGAAGAGGTATGTGATCTAACCTATGATCAATTATTTGATGTTTCTAAGAAAATTCATTCAACATATAGGAAACTTAAGAAAACTCATGTTAGCCTGAAAATGGATTTCTTAAACTTACAAAAAGAGCATGAAGTTTTGCTTAAGGATCACTCTACACTTGATAGCAATCACATATCATTACTTGATGAATTTGATGAGTTGAATAAAAAGCATTCTGAACTGATTATTGAGCATGATTCATTAAAAATATCGCATGTTGATTTAGAAAGAGCTTTTAAAGAACTAGACACTATGGCATGTGATTTAGATAGTAGTGAGCAAGCATTAAAATTTTAAATTGCAAGTCCTAAAAAAGAAAATGAATTTCTAAGTGTAAAGATTAGTGCATTTGAGAATAATAAAATACCTCTTACATTTGCATAATTTTATAAACCTCCATCACTTGAAGAATCTCATTTAAAATCATCAAAGCATGTATCATCTAAACCTCGGAAGAGGCACTATAACCCACGTAGATTAGTTAACCCTTTTCCTGGCGTTAGATGTTTCTCTTGTGGCATGTTAGGACATATCTTCCACACATGCACTGTTCACCGTAGTACACATTTGGTGTGGAGGCCCAAATTGCATGTTCATAGTATAGCATACATACATTGCATTCTTCTTTCCATAAGAAGGAACCCAAACTTGTTTGGGTTCCTAAATCTGACATTTAATAATTTTACAAGCTTACTCTCACACAAGGCCTCGTGAGAGCATGTGGTACCTGGACAATAGATACTCAAGACATATGACTGGAAATACAAATCAATTCATTTTGCTGGGGGCCAGGGCTGGAGGCAAGGTCACTCTTGAAGACAACACCACTAGGAAAGTGGTGGGCGCAGGTATAATCAAAAACTCCAAGAACCTTTTGATTAAAAATGTTTTGCTTATAGATGAACTGAAACACAACCTGCTTAGCATCAGTCAACTCATTGACAAAGGGTTCAACATCAAGTTCTTGATAAACACTTGCATTATAAGCTTAAATAATAATATTATTTTATAGGACAAGAGGATCAATAATATCTACATGCTTAATTTAAATAATATTGAATGTGTTGCTTTATTTTGCTTAAAAACTATTACTGATGAGTCTTGGTTGTGGCACAGGAGATTATGTCATGCTAGTATGAAAACCCTTAGAAGAGTCACCCAAAAGGACTTAGTTAGAGGTGTCCCCAAGCTTAAGTTTACTAAGGACCACCTGTGTGATGCCGGTCAACTAGGGAAGCAAGTCCAATCCTCGTTTCACTCCATTAAGGACATCAGCACCTCTAGACCTTTAGAAGACCTTCACATGGATCTCTTTGGACCCATTAGCACTGTTAGCTTAGGGGGGGAAATCTATGGATTTGTGATTGTCGATACTTACTCGAGGTTCACTTGGATTAGATTTCTGTCACATAAATCTAAGTCATTTAATGAATTTAAATCTTTCTTCACTTGGATTCAAAAGAAGTTAGGTTGTGAGATTTTGATCATCCATAGTGATCATGGTGGGGAGTTTGAAAATATGAAATTTGGAACCTTCTATGAGGAACAAGGGATTAGCCACAACTTTTGAGCTCCTAGGACCCCTCAGCAGAACCGGGTAGCTAAACAGAAGAGCAGGACTTTAGTGGAAGCCACTAGAGCCATGCTTGCTAAGTATTCACTTCCAAAATACTTTTGGGCAGAAGCGGTGAACATAGCCTGTTATGTGTTTAATAGGGTGAATATTAGATCCAATCTGAATAAGACACTCTATAAGATCATTAGGGTAGAACTCCAAACCTATCCCACCTCTATATTATTGGTTGTAAGGTGTTCATTCTTAATAATGTGAAATTGTCCTTAGAAAAATTTAACCCAAAATCTGATGAAGGAGTGTTCTTAGGATATTCAGGTGTGGGGCAATCCTTTAGGGTGTTTAATAAGAGGACATTGGTGGTGGAGGAGACTACTCATGTGATGTTTGATGAATTTGATCCTAAGGAGTATAGAGTTGAGGAAAAGAAGAGATAAGAGAGATTACCCATGGAGTTAAAAATGCAAATCTGGAGGAAAGGGTAAAACCTCAAAATACTTTGCCTAGATATTGGAGATATTTTTTGAGTCATCCTAAAGAAATGATCTTAGGAGACCCTTCTGAAGGTGTTAGAACTAGGCATGGACTTAGGAAGGAAGTAAACCATTATACCTTTATCTCAATGACTGAACCCACCAACATCAATCAAGCCCTTTCTGATGAGTTTTGGATCTTAGCTATGCAAAAAGAACTTAACCAATTTATGAGGAATGATGTTTGGGAGTTAGTAGAAAGACCTAAAAATTAAAGTGTAGTTGGAACCAAATGGGTCTTTAAGAATAAAATGAATGATTCTGGTGTGGTGGTTAGGAATAAGGCAAGATTGGTGGCTAAGGGGTACAACCAAATAGAAGGGATTAATTTTGAAGAAACCTTTACCCCTGTAGCTAGATTGGAAGCCATTAGGGTGCTACTAGCCTTTGCCTATTATAAGGGATTTAAGCTTTTTCAAATGAATAGTAAGAGTGCCTTTTTAAATGGGATAATAAAGGAAGATGTCTTTGTAGAGCAACCCCCAAATTTTAAGAGTTCCTAATATCCAAATCATGTTTTTAAATTAAAAAGGGCCTTATATGGATTGAAACAGGCACCTAGAGCTTGGTATGAGAGGCTTAGCACATTCCTACTAGAAAGAGAGTTTGTTAAGGGGAGCATAGACACCACCCTTTTTCTAAGAAAAGTAAGAGATGATTTACTTAATATACAGATCTATGTTGATGAGATACTATTTGGATCTTCTGATCAAAAGTTATGTGATGATTTTTCTAAAATAATGAGTAAGGAGTTTGAGATGAGTATGATGGGAGAATTGTCCTACTTTTTGGGGTTTAACATAAGGCAATTGAATGATGAAACTTTTATTAATCAATCAAAGTGCATTAAGGATATTTTGAAGAAATATAAAATGGATAAAGCTAAGCCAATAAACACTCCCATGAGCTCCATTATTCAGTTAGATAAAGATTCAAATGGAAAATTTGTTGATCAAAAGAAGTATAGAGGAATAATTAGATCACTGCTTTACCTAACTGCTAGCTAACCTGATATTATGTTTAGTGTTTATCTTTATGCTAGATTTCAAACTGATCCTAAGGAATCCCACCTAACTGCAGTTAAGAGAATCCTTAGATATCTCTTAGGGGCCTAAAACCTAGGAATCTGATATCCTAGGCACAAAACTTATTTTAAGATTATTGGATATTCTGATTCTGATTTTGCAGGATGTATTGTGGATAGAAAGAGTACTTCTAGAACTTGCCAATTCATAGGACATTCGTTAGTCTCTTGGTTCAATATAAAACAAAATTCTATTACACTTTTCACTGCTGAAGCTGAGTACATTATCTTAAAAAGTTGTATGGCCTAAGTTCTTTGGTTGAAGCAACAAATTCTGGATTTAGGATTACCTGTTGGTATAATTTTAGTTCTATTACACTTTAATGGTGTATTGTTCCTTTTAGATAAAAACCATTTTCAAAATTAAAAAGTTAGTTTTTAAAATAGAGATCTATTTTATCTTCCTAGAGTAATCTATCTCATATGAATAGTATTTTTAAAGCATTGAATCATTATTATAATTTTTCTTAATCAGGTGATTGTACTTATCATATGGAGTATAATTTTCATTATGTGAATTACTCTTTCTTACTGTAGAGAGTGAGTTTTTTATTCCTTTAATATATGAAAGGTAATCTCACAACTGAGATTATTTAGAGATTATAAAAGGAAGCACCACTTAATACTTTCAAAAGCTTGAGATTGAAAATCATGATTTTTGATTCCTTACTTTGTAATTAGAGTAACCATGTTAAGTCTGTTTAATTAAGCAGATCATCCTGGATGATACACCCATCGTACAGGATGATATGCTCAAATCAAAAATTCTCGACCGCCAGACTAAGTTAGGTAAATTTTTATTTTTAGATTTTTGGTCTGATCGTTCTAGACGATATGTGTATCATCATGGATGATTCATTATAATCATGCCTAATTAGTCAAGTGATTAAAAAAAGTAATTAAGGTTTGATTGATCCGATCATATCATCCTAGACGATTGCAAGATCATCCTGGATGATCAATTAGAAATCCTGACTGTTCAGTTCTTTTTACCTGGATGACCCGAATAGTGTGCTGGACGATATTCCTATTTTTGAACTAATCGTATGGGATGATATCGATATCATCCCGGATGATTAAGTCATTTTAAAATTATCCAGCATGGTTGATCTGTACAACTTGAACAGTGTATAGGCCGATTTTGGGAAATTTTGAACTAATCGTACATGACGATATACTTATCATCATGGATGATCAAGTCATTTTCTTTAGATCATCCAGGTTTTTCTCCTGGATGACCCGATTTATCTTCTAGATGATTTTCTTGATTTGAACTAATCGTCCCAGACGATCACAGAATCATCTCGGATGATATGAATAAATTTATCTTCTGATCGTCCAGAAGAACTTATTTGTTCAGGCCCAAAGGGGTCTTATTTACACTAATCGTACAGGATGATCAAAGGATCGTCCTGGACGATATTTAACAGCTAGTTGAAATTTAGAGCAATTTTTGAGCCCTCCTATTTAAGATCTCTTTTGTTCTACTATTGAGATCTTTTTCTGCTGTCCTTTCCTATGAGAGCCTTGAGAAGGAGAGAGAGAGCTTAAGAGAGAGAGAGAGAGAGAGAGAGAGAGAGAGAGGATATTATGAGAGGGAGCTTGTGAGGTGTTCACAAAGGTTGCTCCAAGTAAGGATCTGAGTCATCTTTTCTGGTCATCATCTCTTGTCCTTTGGTGTCTCCGTGGAAGGATTGTTAGCAAGAAGATCAAGATTCTCTACCTATTTCAGGAGGAAGCAAAAGGAGGTAAGGTTCTCTGCCTGCTTCAGGAGGAAGCAAAAGGAGTCTGGGTTCTCTGCCTCACCGGGTTGGAGGAAAGGAGTTTTGTAAAGCCTTCTCCACTTTATTGTGGGAGCAGAAGGAGAGTCACTTAGTGTTAGTGCAATACCCGGAGGGGAGGCTCCGGGGAGTGGACGTAGGTCAAGTTGACTGAACTACTATAAAATCTGGTATGTTCTTTTTGATTACTTTCTGCACTTTACTTTTAAGTTGATAATCGTACGATTGTAGTTATTATTTTGTTTTGTTAAACATCTACACATCATCATGAAATTATAATTATTTTTTTAAAATATTCAAAAGGATTTTTTAAAATCTCTATTCTGCATAATAATTTTTAAAAAATATCAATTCACCCCCCTCTTGGTTAGCCTCAGGCTAGTTCATAAGGGCTTAACATCCCTAATGAACTTTCAGTTGCATCATATTCAAAAATCATGTCAACAAATTTTTATATCAAATTACCATATGACCACATAGAAATGATGAGGCAGAATAATACATGCTGACTGCAATGAAGGACATATCTAAAAATATAGACTTGATCCTTGATTGTAAGATAAAGAATCACAAGTATGTAGGTAATACACGTAGTGGGATTGCAAAATTGAAAGACCCATCAAAGTGCAGGCTTAAAGGCATCTCTAATGTAAGGTTGAAGGGACACTAAGAAAAGAAGAGAATACCTAAGAAAAAGATGTCACTGACCCAATAATTACTTTTTAATATATAAGGGCAATTTATACACACTATATATATAAGTTGTATACATGATGTGTACAAACTTGTACACACCTTATGTATAACTTGTGCATAACCTGTGTATAAGAGAAATTTATATTCACCTTATGTATAAGTTAAATAGGGTGTGTATAACATTATACACAGCTTGTATATAACTTGTACACAGCCTATGTATAAGGAGAATTTATATTCACCATGCGTATAAGTTTTACATAATCTGGGTATAAAGGGGAATTGATATACATATTGTATAAGTTATATATAGGATGTGTATAAGCTTGTACATAGCTTGTGTATAACTTATACACAGTTCATGTATAAGGAGAATTTATATTCACCTTGTGTATAAGTTATAAATAGGATGTGTACAAGCTTGTATATACATTATGTACAACTTGTATACAGCCCCCTTGTACTCAAGTTGTATATAAGTTATATGTAGGATGTATACAAGCTTGTACACACCTTATATATAACTTGTACACATCCTCTGTATAAAGGAAATTTATAATTGCTTTTTCATGTATATTATGAGGCAATATACATTTGCTGATCTTAGTTTTTTTAACAAAGAAACCTGTCGTAGTGGCAACTACAATAGAACAGTGTTCACCTTCAAGGTTGATCAAGTTCTGATCTAATGTACCCGAATACTTCAACAAGAAATTTATACATGGGCCAACAAGCAGTTAGCCAACATCTGAGCATACGAGGATGATGATGGACATCATTGTGTCAAAGCAAAATTGGCATTAAATTTAATTTTAGAGTAATAATGATAGTTCAATCAAAATGATTCATTATAATAATTAATGGTTCATTATATTTTTATATTGATGTTTCATTGTAATAATTACTGGTATATTATAGTAATTGATGGTTCATTTAATAATTGCTTTTTAAAGATTTTCATGGTAAAAAATATTTAATCCCTACTAATGTTTTTTTACTATTCTAATAATATGTATATTGCATTGCTATCATGGTGTTATAACTTATACGCATCCTGTCTATTAGGCTATACACACACGGTGTATAAGTTGTATACATAGTGTGTACAACTTATACATAAGGTGTGTATAATCAAAATTTCTACACATCCTATCTATTAGGCTATACACTATATGTATACAACTTATACACATGGTGTGTACACCTTGTACACAGGGTGTACAAGCTTGAGACCAAAATAATATAACCATTATTGAGCCTAGTAAGCAAGGAGAGGAAAAGAAAATAGAGGTTATAATTCATAATAATCTTGTTTTTTATTGATAATTTCAAGAAATTTTATATTTCAAGAAGAAATTACGCTTATTACACTATACTCAAGGAAATACATGATAATTTGCATCAATAAAATAAGAAGATGAACAAGCCACAATCAATACAATAATCATTATATGTACATAAAGTATACACTAAGGGAAAATGAAGATTGTTGTTTTATACTTGAACAAAATAAGGCATATGCCTGTTCAGCTCTAAATTTTTTCATTTTCTCAGGCCAGTCTTTATGGTCAACTCAGTTGACATTCTCATGTTGGATAACAACTTTCATATATTTATATATAAACATGCCACAATCAATGCTATTCTTCTGGGTTGACACTCCAGCCATAGCTGAATATGTCATTCTCGAATATCACCATCAAAAGATCCCCATGTGTGCTAATGTAGATGATTTATCTATATAAAAAAACAAAATCATATTAATTTTTATTCAGAAAGGTATATTTGGCAGTCTAATTGCTATAAAAATTTAATGCAAAAATGATGCCACCCATGATAGCAGGCAGGATATCCTTATGTATGGGATTGGGCAAGCAATCATAGAAATATCAAACCTTATCCTTAAGCACACCCACCAAAAGAGTCCAGTGCCTTTTATTGATCATTGGCAGCATAATCAATGTTGATGCTTAGACTGAATCTGGGTTGACATGCTGGACAAAAGGAGGCTTTCCTTCTTCATATCAAATTTTGAGTAGGTCTACCAGAAATCAAATAAAATGGTTGATTCTTGAGCAAAAAAAAATTATATAGAAAAAAAATCAATGCGTGAAGGCTGACCCAATGTAAAGAGGAGATATATAGGAAGGGTATGTAAAGGCCAAGACAAAGATTATTCTTTTTAGCTAAGAGGTAGGCGAAGGCTTCAACGTATGAGTCAGATAAGTACTTGTTTGTTATGAGCTCATCCATGTCACCTCTAAAAAATTATGATGTTCCTAGCAATAAATATCAGGACATTCATATAACCAACATTAATATGGTTAAACCTCGTATATCAGCTTATGTATAAGTTGTGACAGGATGTGTATAGGTGAAATTAAAAGACACACTATATACAAGTTATACACAGGCTATATACATGTTGTACATACCCTAAGTATAAGATATACATATGGTCTGTATAGGGGAAATTTATACACACACTATGTATAAGCTATAGATAGGATGTGTATAGGGGGAATTTATGCACACACTGTGTACAAATTATACCTATAGTATATATAAGCTTGTACACACCATGTGTACAACTTATGCATATGGTGTGTATAGTAAGAATTTATACATAATTAAAACTTATTAGAATGCTTTACAAAATAAAAATCCATAAAGTTGTGCATTTTCTCCGTGATCAACTCCCTGCCCTTAAAATCCATCATTGTGCTTGTAGGGGCAACCACTTCAAGGAACGATTCCACCAGGATGACTTCATCAGCTTTACGTACTTTTGCAGGTGGCTCCTCTCCCTCATTTTACTTTCTTTTTCTCTCCCTGTCACTCACTGTGTAAGGTGTTTTAATGACCTTCTTCACTCGAGAATACATTTTCTTCACAACAGAGGCTACAATACCCTTTCTTGTTGGATATTGTACATAAGGTTTGGCCTTTGTAATGTCAGTTGTCACCTAGGGAATGATTCATAGATATGTAAGAAAGTGCAGTATGTTTTAAATATGTTATAAAGTTCAAGTAATACCTGCTGAGCCTGTACCTCAGTTAGTACTTCACCCATTGCTGTCGGTAGCAGTGATGGCTCTTTGTGGATGACTTTGCCGGAAGTTGCATTTTATCAGTTTTACACGCAACATGTTCCAACAAAATCTATTCAATATGAGTAACTTTATTTTGAGCCGCCCAACCCTCATGTTAATGTTATCCATATAATTTGAAAGAGATTTAAATAATGTGCGCATTTCAGTGTGTACTGAGATACAAGCATCAACATAAGTGGAGGTTGGGTTGCCAATAATTTTTTTATGTCTAAGTAGAGATGGGACTTGTTGGGGAGAATGAGAGAGATCGGTGTGAGAATGATAAGTGAATGAGAAGAGATGAGAATTTATAAATACCCTTATACACACCTTGTATATAAGTTATGCACAGGTTAACTATGTACAAGCTTGTACACATGTTATGTACAAGCTTGTACACATCTTGTGTATAAGTTATACATACCTTATGTACAAGTTGTACACAGGCTGTACATATGAAAAATTTATACATATACATACCATTATACACACCCTATATACAAGTTAACACAGGGTGTATATAAGATTATACACACCATGTGTACAAGTTATATCTTAACTGTATACAAGTTTATACATATCCTATGTACAACTTGTACATAGGGATGTGTATAAGATGAACACATCAAATTATATATCTATTATGTATGGGGAAGCATGTGTACCTGAATATTCTCTAACTCATTAAATAATTTGGAGACCTGGATGGATGTATAAAAAATATTCTTGCCCGAATGAAGGAAACATGATCTTGAGTTATTTATTTTAGGTACAACAATGGATGTGTGCTTTAGAAATCAAATTTGCATAAAATCAAGATGCAACATTAGATGAAGTAATTATTAGAGATATACTTAGATGCTATTAGCACTCACCATTAGTAAATGTACAAATCTATTTATATAACAAAGCAGGCTCTCCGTAGCAAACCTACTGACCATCATATCAAACTAAGAAACTAAAAAATTTCTAAAGGCCCTTCCTAGTTGTATCTTAAGAACTCATCTATATTCTGGGCAATAATAATAAGCCTCTTTAGAGTTTTGTAGTTATGAAGGGGAAAGAATAAATTGGATAACAAAAATATTTTGTACTTAACTACAAAAATCATTATTTGAAGATGAAGAGCGTTTAAAGGAGACGGGAGTAATCCTTGTTCGACGATGAAAAGCGACTCTGCAAACTCATGGACTTTTGGTCTACTGATTCTAAAATTGAACGAGATGGTATAGAGTTTTTTCTTTCTTAAAAATGAGCGTCAAATCAAATCACTAAAGCAGGGCCGGGCAGGGTCATCGGGTCAAGCAAAAAAAAAAAAAAAAAAAAAAAAAAAATTTTAAATATCTTCATTTAATTGAAGTTGGGATGTAGAGGCGTAGAGCTAGGTGACTCCGCCCTTAATAATTTCTCGTGTTGCACCGAAAAGAAAGTAGAACCCAATCAGGCCACGTGCGACATGCACCCGCTGCCATGTTGAGTGGGGCTGGCTCCGGACTCCGGAGAGGCGCAAGCATGAGAAAGAAAACGACTCGACCGCGAACAAGAAGGCACAGGGATCCTAGTCTTCGGCGAGACCAGTCGATCCGCTTCACCATCCTCGCTAGGACTTCTCTACACGTTCATCGCCACCGCTTCCGCCACCGCCACCACCAACGCGTGCGTCATAATTATCGCCGTCTTGATCGCTCTACGTCGCCATCCGGTATATCTCGCACATCGGAGGGGAGGAGATGCCGAGGTCCAGTCCACCAAAGCACCGCCATGACGGTACCTCACCGCTCCCCCTCGGTATGGATTGGAGCCCGCCCCCTAGGAAATGGGTACCTTCTGTTCTCTAACCCTTTTCTGTCGTAAGTTCTAGATTTGCGATCTTCTAGAAATTCCGGTCCTTAGCTTGTTTTTATTGTGGACAATTTAATCCGAGTTGATGTACAGTTCCTTGTGACTTTAGTTATTGAATTTTGGGTGCCTGGATGAAAGTAGACAAACTTGATGGTTATGGTTTAGGATTGTCTGTTATTGCTTGATTTTGCCATCGCAGGCATCCTTCTTTGATGGAATAGGGATATTGAATTTGTTGCATCGAAGGTTATAGCTACCCAGATCTGAAGATTAGTGGCTTAGGCGTGCTGGTTGCTGCAATGTTGTTAATTGTTTTTGCAGCAGCCCATGCATTCTTTAGTTTTGCTGTGAGTTTTGTTTGTGCTATTATGCTGCTTTTGCGGTAATAATGGCCCTCGGATGAAGTCACTATCAACTGAATTCTCTCTCTTCAACTCCAAGATCTCAAGGTTTCAAGTAGTTCAATTAAAAAATATTCTTTTCCTTGCTGAACTAGCTTTGATCATAGATCTAATAGCGAGTGCCAGAGAATAAATGATTGAATTGAAGCCAAAAGAAAATTACCATAGAATTCCATAAGCAAATACTTCATAATGTATGCTGACTCAGAAGATAATTTCCTTAAATAGATCCTCATTTGTTTTTAGGTATTATCACAACAAGCTCACCAGGCTTTGAAGATTTCAATAGTAACTTGACATGAGGGGGTGAGTTCATAAACTTTAAGTTAATTCAATTAACGGAAAATCATCAAAATAACAAATTTCCACCTAAAATATGACCAGACATCTAAAACCCAATGACATTCAAAGAATTTATCCATCAAAAGTTAATTGAAACCTAACTATTACAATAATTCATATAAGAATAAATATAAAGTGCTAATAAATCAAATAAATAACAGTACACACTTATTCATCTTCCCATGATGCCTAAAGCATGAATCTAGAAACTCTTATCTCCATGATGCACAACTGAGAACCTTACAATCATAACATTAGCCAATATGAATTTGTAAGAAATAAACTCATCGGTAAAGCAACTGTCTATAGCACAAATATCTAAGTATAAGGCATACAATATACTCGATAATATAGCATGATTAACAAGTCATATTCTCATGATAATTGTAATCATTGCATCAAATTAAATCAATCTTCTAAGCATAGGTTGCGGCGTGATACTAATGTTTCTCAAAATCAATTTGGATTCATGCCGGGTAGGTCTACTATGGAAGCCATACATTTATTAAGAGGTTTGATGGAGAAATATAGAGAGAATAAGGAGGATTTACATATGATATTTATTACTTTAGAAAAAGCATATGATAGAGTTCCAAGAGAAGTGCTATGGAGAGTTCTTGAAAAGAAAGGAGTTAATAACGCTTATATTCAAATCATTAAATATATGTATGCAGGAGCTATTACTTGTGTTCAAACACAAGGTGGTTTGACCAAGTATTTCCCTATTTCGGTTGGATTACATCAAGGATCAGCCTTAAGCCCATATCTTTTTTGCTTTAGTCATGGATGTTCTCACTAGACATTTGCAAGGGGATGTACCTTGGTGTATGCTTTTTGTTGATGATATTCTTCTTGTTGATAAGACTAGAGATGGAGTTGAAGGTAAACTAGAATTGTGGAGGTCAGCCTTAGAGTCTAAAGGTTTTCGCTTGAGTAGATCTAAAACGGAATATATGGAGTGTAATTTTAGTAATAATAGACCTAGTGAGGAGATTGTGACTTTGAGCGATCAAGTCATTAATAAGAGCACGTTTTAGATATCTTGGATCTATTGTTTAGAGTGATGGTGAAATAGATGGGGATATTATTAGCAGAATCCAAGTTGGATGGTTGAAGTGGAGGAATGCATCGGGCTTATTGTGTGATAGAAAAGTACCCCTCAAACTTAAGGAAAAATTCTATAAGATGGTGGTGAGACCTGCAATGCTTTATGGTGCCGAATGTTGGCTATTAAAAGAGAAGCTTAATTCTAAGTTAAGTGTTGCAGAGATGAGGATGCTCAGGTGGATGAGTGGCTTTACCCTTAGAGATAGGATACGAAATGAACATATTCGTGAAAAGGTTGGAGTAGCTCCAGTGGAAGATAAGATTAGAGCGAGTCGCCTTAGATGGTTTGGTCACATAAAATGACGGCCTCCCGATGACCCGGTTAGGAAAGTAGAGGTCTTAGATTTGACTTATGTTAAGAAAGATAGAGGTAGACCTAAAAAGACTTGGTTAGAAAATATTAGAAATGATATTTCTTTATTAGATTTAAACGAGAATTTGACTTTTAACAGGACACAATGGAGAAAAAGGATTCATGTAGCCGACCCCACGTAGTGGGATAAAGGCTTGATGTTGTTGTTGTTGTTCTATGATAAGAGCTATTATAAATGACAGTTAATGTAATGGAGTTTACAATCAATCATGTGAAAAAGATGGTCAATGCACTATCACAAACATCCATACATACATGTTTATATGCCAAAAAATGTCTCATCAATTTCATTGATTATAATATATAGTATTATCGTCAATCACTTATAACTTCTTTAAACTAAAGGATGATTTTCACCAACTTGATGAATTCTATTGACCCCAGAAGAGTCATCACTTAACCTTTTTTGATTAGGGAGAATTTTGATAGGAGAAGTTTGTTTTCTAATTTGGAATATAAGTTTACTCAACATCTTATGTTCATTTTTCTTTTTAAAGATTCACTCTAAACTTATTTCTTTCCAACATAGTGAACTAGATTCATATACCCAAGCATAAACACTAAATATACAATTCATGACCATGACCCTTATTTTTGAAATAAATCATAGATGGGTAAGAATAATGACCTCTGTAATGGCTATAAATCACATATCTTTTTATTAAATATGGCTATGATTTTTGGGGACTAAAGAGGTTGATGATACTGTAGCCAAAATCTATGAAGGACTTTGTGGTGCGCACTAATTAGGGCCCAAAATGGTGGTAAAAAAAAGGTTATCACTGGCCTTTGATGGTGAGAGATTGTGTCGACCATGCTAAGAAGTTCTACGAGTGTCAAGTTCATGGTAACATTATATGTCAACCGCCAACTCCATTGCCTTGTGCAGTAGCATCTAACGATTTGAATGTTGTGGTGCAGATGTAATTGGACTGATCGACCAACCATCATCAGCTGCACACCTTCATGTACTTATTTTTAATGGTGGTGGGAGGCCTTTTGGTGGGATTGGTAGCTGGAAAAGGTAATTGATATTTAGTTTAATGTGTGCAGATTTGAAGTTTTCCTTTGAAGGTGAGATCTTTAGAGGGGTATGATAGAGTCAAAGCTAAGAATAGCTCAAATTGAGTTAATTTGGGCTGATTTGAATTATCTCATTTGGGAATGTGTTTTAAGTTATTTACATGCGGGGAAATGATGAAGGAAGGTAAGGTTAGAATGTGAGCTAATGATTTGGTGTAGTGGTTGAATTTTATGAGGTTTAGGAGTATGAAGTGGTGTGGAGAAGAAGGATAGATAAATGCTTACTAAGACTTGGCCTTAACCATCAAGGGGTTTTGAAGGCTTGAATGGTAAAGACTAGTCTTAGGAAGTTATTAGGACATTGAGGAAGATGTGAGGATGATTTAGTGGAGTTGCATGTAATAACAAAAGCTAAAAAGAGATACAAACCAATTTCAACAACAATGGGCCAAGTCAGCCCGCTAAGCACTAAGCAAATAGAATGAACTTCTCTAATCATTTTCTAATGAGAAAAAGCCTAAAATAGTACCTCGACTATCAGTCTATGCCAAATTTAATCTCAAAGTTTTGTATTGTCCCAATTTAGTTCTTCGACTATTAAAAATTAATCCAATTTAGCCCTCTATTAGAAAATATTCAAATTTAATAGAATATTTTGCATATCTCCCACTTTTCACAATGTGAAAGGTGACATTTTAGTACAAACATTTAAATTTCATTTTTTTTAATAATGTTGTAGCTCATCTTATTCCGTAACCATCTTGTGCGAGTGTGAGATCAATCGACAAAGGATTTCGGAGTTCCTACAAAGGTCGATGAATCATTGAAGTGTGTAGTGAAAATCAACAAGCAACATGTGGTGATCTCGGATCAGCAGTGTGAGACTGCAAATTCTGAGCAGTGAATCCGCATCTTGAAGGGCAACACGTGGGATTTTGGGTGTATGAGCGGCAAAACATTGTCTCCAACTAAGATGAAGTAAGTGGTGTGAGAGGGATTTGGAGTTGTATGGCCAATGAAACCATTTTCTAAATAAGGATTTTAGAGTTTTTTTAATCAATGAGAATATTTTTTATAACAAGGATTTTGGAGCTTATATGATTTTCCATTTAGGTTTTACTTACCAGAAAATATTCTTTTACTAATTTTCACCCTTATTATTTTTTAGGTTAACTTTCATTTTGATTTTTATATTTATGATAATTTATTAAATGATAAAATAGAGCTGCATAAGTAATATAACACATGTTTGAATTATCTAAAATACCATCACATTTACCTTTAGTGTTAATTTTAATTGTTATTTTCAGCCTTAGGATCAAATTAGATCAATTTTGAATAGTCAAGGGATTCAATTAAGATAGGTGAAATTTTGGGACCAAATTAGGCACTTGCTAATAGTCAGAAGATTATTTTGAGCTTTTTCTCATTTTCTAACATTCAAAGGGTCAAAATTTTAATTACATGCCAGCCTTTTATATTGGCATTATATAGACCTTTGTACTACTCTCATTTCGAAGAAAATAAAGGGAAAGAGGGAGGTGAAAGGCCACATTGTTAAAATGGAGCCAACTACATGAAGTAACTCAATTTCCATTCCAAGGCTTATTAAAGGGCTGGCCACAACATGTTCCAAAGTGAAAATAGAAAAAAAAATGCATTTAAATATTTTATAAATGGGCTTTTCTTTGGGTTCGTGTTAATAGGCCTCTTGTTTGGTTTCTAGTTGGGCTTTGTCTCTTGTAATTCTTTTAGCTTGATTTTTTTTTTGATATTCCACTTGATGCTCTACATTAGTTTCTGTTCTCACACTGGCACTAAATTGGTGTATCTTATCTCGGTCATTGTACTGCAGTAGAATAAGTCTATTTAACTTCCAAATATTTTCTATTCTAATATGAATGGCTACGGTTTAGATTCTTTTGTCAAACTTATCCTAGTCATTTTTATGTTTTCTAATTTCAAAGTATAACTTTTCCTGCTTTGGCTCAAATGTCTCATTTATTTGTGCAGGAGGGAAGAAACACTATTTGGCCGCATGATTCCAGAACAGGTTGGAGTTACTGCGTCATGATTCCCTCATGGATGGTTGAAACTGCATCTGGAGCATCAAGTGATACCTTATTGAATCCTATTATTGTAAGATTTCACTTTGTTTTCATGATACAGATATATACTTTTATTTGAAAGGGGTTGCTGCATACTCTTTTGCAGCCTATTAAAGAAAATGATTTTTTATCTAGCAATATTTTGTTGAACCTCAAAGCTTAGAACTCATAAAAGTAGAGTTGAAATAGAAATGAGATGAAAACTCATACTTCATGGGCTTCACATTCTTCATTCTGTTATATGGATACTTAGATATGAATTTTTTATTAGGCATACTTGTGATAAGCATGCCATTTTTTCCATGCATGCCATATTAATATTGAGTTTCTTTATGCGTGGCCTAATTTTAACTAACTTTGGCTGCAGAAGAGAATTTCATAAGGACATAATTTTTGAGTTTGTTATGGAAAGAATTTACTTTTTGCTTGATTGTTTTCTTGCTTTTCAATGATTTGTTTAGCAAGATCAACCTGCTGTACTAGTTAATTTGTGGTATCGAGTCTTCTGCTTACACAGATAGCATTGCTCAAACCACTCTTGTAATAGCCTGTTCTATAGTTCTGCATTATCTTTATTATTCTGACTAAAGCTACGTAGTACTTGAATATGAATATGAATTGGAGGCACATTAGCTGTTACATTAAATCTAGTTGAGCATCAGAAAATCAAATTCCTTTGGGAGAACCTCCTTTTTCTTCTCTTTTACCATTTCTTCTTTGAAACCTCAATTTATTGATTTTGAAATCCTTGGACACTGGTTTTACCAGAAAAATATGAGTGGAATATCATCAAAGTAATGTTGCTTGAATTTACTTCTCTTGTCAAAGTTTCTTATCCCTCTTCTAAGATTAATTCAAGTAATTCCGACCGTAAAACTGCGATGAATTATGCTAGAAGTACAATTATAATCCTTTATATGCATGGTAATCTTTAAAAAAAAGTTTATTGTGTCGATATCTATTGATTCACCTTTAGATTTTGGATATGAACTTCTCTCTCCTCTTTTGGATGATTCTTTTCATTATTCATCTTGTTCCTGTGGTGTTTATAAATTGGATAGCATGATTGCATGCTTTGAAGCTTAATTTGACTTCCCTCTATCATTTTTTAGTCAACTTTTGATTATTTTTATGAATGCTATAACTTAAAATATTCGTGAATTAGGATCTAAGATTAGGAGAATTATGGTTAGTGATATGATATCTATGGAATATCTTGATACTATATGTATATAGGAATCAAAACACAATCAATTTTATCCCAACATCCGTAATGCTATTGGTTGTAACTATATTAATAATTGGGTTTCTCTTAAAGCTCGTGGCAACTCTGGTCGCATTATCTAGTTGGCTATTCTTCATTCCATGATCAATGCATCTTGTATTACTATTCACCTTAAGATACCTGAAAATCTTGACTTTTTCTCACTTCTGTGTATGATTTGTTTAAAGAGTGATAAAACTCACTTTTGGAATGAACTTTGGAACATTGGGTCCAAATGGTCTTCTAAATGGAAGTTTATGTTGACCTTAATAATATCTTGGCTTTGAATGAAAATTCCCTAATACCTCTAAATAACAATCAGATTTAGTGTCAATATCTCCAATCTTATTAATTCACTCTTGATGGATCACCCAACTCTTTTAAAATGCAGAAATAAAACTGGTTTTATAATGATTATAATAATCTAGACTCATACTAAAATAATATTTAAAGCTAGTAAGGAATATGATTATGGGGTTTCTCATTACCAAAAGAGATTCAAAAGTTTTAAGTTAAAAGCAAGAGAGAATTTTGACTTTTCATTTTTATGTTTATCTATTACCATAAATGGAATGTTAAAATTGAGAACCTATGCGACTACCTTAAGGAGGAATGGGAAATTTTTTCTAGTGGAGTCACTAGAAAACTGTAAGCTCAGAAGATTTCTATCGACTTTTATAAAAGTGGTCATGGTTTAAATTTTCAGAAGGCATATTTTACATATGCTAAGAAACTATCTAGAAAATTTGCCCTCATGTTGAAAGGACTTTATGTTATGATTCAAGGTTTCTTTTAGGCATAAGATCTTATATTCATTACTCATCCCGGTTACGAGAGATAACTTTGATTAAGCCTAGTTGTTAGGCTTTAAATATTTAGCTTATAATTGTAGCGTTATGATTAAGGAGAAAATATAAAGTCATTATCTTTAGAGTTAATGGTAGAGGGAATGATGATGAACCTGATCAAGATCTTATAGTTTCGTCGTCTTGAGTTATCATGAACCCTAGTATACTTAGTAAAGGTAGTCAACCCACTCTAACTAAAGAATCTTTGTTAACAATCATAAGTTGTGTAGTCCAAGGAAGACCTCGTGGATCTAGGATAGATGTTTGCTGAAGGGACTATTTTTAAGATGACTTAGGCTAATATATAGGTTTTTAACCCTGTCAAGCACACCTTATGGTTTGCAACTCATAAGCTAAGCCATTATGAAATATTTGGACTTTTGTCGTAATCGTTCTATAATGATGTCATTTGGAAATAAATCATTAGACAGCATGTGCCATGAGTTTACTGGTGTGAAATTTTTGATAGTGACCATACAAGTACATGTACTATGACCATGGCTCTTTTTGAGCTTTGGTCAAACTTAGCTTCGTTATCATCGACAGATTGGTATGGAGGATAGATGGGTAATTGCTTTAAGCTTTACAATGTTAGTTATTGCTTGAACATTTTGGGATTTCTATATTTTTGCTAGGATATGAGCTTAAAATGATTATTTTGGAATCTGAGAGCATTTTGATAGTAGTTTTTCATTCGGTTGATATTTTTTAGCAACGTGACTATCATCGATGAATGATATTTGAAGCATTTGTTTTTGTAATTTGAAAGCTTGATTTTGGAAAAGACACCTGTAGTTATAATATACAATAACTCTGCTCATGTTTGGACTACTTGAATGCTTGAACTTTATTGCCTGAAACGTTATCAACTTTGCTTGGTTGCTTCTAAAGAATCATGTGCATGATTTTACATATAGTTTGAGTTCATTCGGATATTCATTGTATTGGAAACCTTGTCGACTGTACCCTCAAATTTCAAAGGATCAAGTCAAGTAAGTTGATAATCATAGCTTTGTCCTTGTAGGTGAATTGACCTCAAGAGTTTATATTTTAAAATAATTTTTCTTTATGAAAGGCCTTGAAGGCCTAATGGTGGCTTTTATTTGGGCTTAGGTGAGTTAGGCTATATTTAGTGGAGTTTAATTTTAAGTGGAATTATGGTTGGAAAGGTGTTAGCGGTCGACCAATCCAATTCCAGGAACTAGCCAGGATCTTGAGCCTAGATTCTACTCATCATAGTTTCCACTCTAGAAGTCCAATTGACATGGAATAAAAATCAAATTGAGGGGAAAGATGTCTGGTTAGGATCTGAAGAATTTAGTGAATTTTGGTGGAGTTTTGATATTTTTCCCTGAATTTTTTCAAAGGCTGGTCTGAGAATTTTACTCTGGTTGCAGGCTAAATTCAATTTAGGGCTTCTAGAACTTTGGATTTTTGTGAATAAGAGCCATAATAATTGTATGAAAATCAAAGTTGGGGTGTCTACTATGGTTTTGGAGTTTTTGATGATTTTTCGAGGACTTTAGATCATCCAAGTGAATGCAAATTTCAACTAGGTCTGTTGTGCCCTAGTTTGATTGATTCTCATCAAAGCTGTAAATGGATGAGTTAGATTGCTTGGAAAATTACGATTTGAATTTTTTTGAGTGGTGGATGATGGATAAAACACAATACAATAGAAAATGCTGAAATTAAAATATAAATAAAACTGTATTACTCGCCAAAATAGTAGTACTAGAGAGGATCACAAAACACTTTATAGTTTGGCCAGTCATCAAGCTCTTACCAAAGGATTTTTTTCCATCACAAAATATTAATGACTTCTTCATTCCACAGATTAGAAGTATTTAGTATAACATAACATAAGAGAAAAATTTTAAGGTTAAAAAAAGAGGAATGGAGGGCCGGCCACTAAGTGTAACCTTCATGTAACCATCACCACTCTTCCCACCAATGCATTACTTGCCCGACCACTACTCTCATGCATAGGCCGACTGCTCCAGTCCAATTTAGCCCATTAATAAGTTAATTAAAATGGATAACACAATGCATAAACATAATAGCACTTGCAAAGGCTAACACAACTCATAAACACAATAATACTTACAAATATACTTCCACATATGAAACAATATATTCACTTAGAAGACAATAATAAAATGCTAATCTTTGAGCCCTTACTCTAGTGGACGCCTAGATATTATAATTGGACCCTCATTCTCTTGATTTGCTTCATGTTCTACATCACCTTATGCTAACTTTAACAAAAAAAATTAAGCAAGTTTTCCATGAATGTTTGATTTCACTTTCGTGATGATGCAAGTATGCTGGATAGAACATAAAAGAAGAATTTAAAATCATTCTTTGAAACAAGTCTTGCCAACTTCAGTATTAATAAAGTGGAGGATCAAACGTGAAAAATAGGTCTTATGGCCATACTTTATTAGGTAGGGTGCTTCATTTAAAACTCTGCGTACTACATGTTGATCAATTTAAATTTTAAAAGAGAATTAGCAAAGTTTCAAAGTAATTGCATAATTCTTAGACTAGGGTATCTTGAGTTTAGCTTATTTTAAATACACATAGCACTTCGAAATTTGTCATGATTTTTGGGCGTTGGCTTGCTTATATATGCACAAGAGTTTGCTTTTAATAGTTGACATGTTTTTAGAAGACTTGCATGTCTTTGGATGTGCTTGCACGATTTGTAAAACACTATAACTTAATTGATTTTTATCCTAGGATGCGTGTGCATGATTGAAAATACTTGAGATTCAATTGTTTGCACGAATACATTGTCATTAAAGTGCATTTGCAATTTTTATTTTGATATTATTACTCACATTTGTTTGCATACATATCTTTTAAGAACATATTAATTAGTCAAACTTATTGTTTATTTCTGATGTTTTCTCTCTTTATGCCCTTGTGAATTTGCATCCAATCCTCTATTAGATTATTCTATTCAACTTATTTCTAAAGCTATTTGGAAAATGAGATTATATCTACTGCTGAAGAATTCTAGAGATATCTTGTTCATTGGAGAGACTATTGCCTCTCTGATGAGTCATAAATTACTATACTTGAGGCACAAAATTTATGTCATGAATTGCTTGATGAGTATCAAATACTAAGTTCGTTGGAGCAAGATTTATTGAAGACTGGTATATTTGATGGAAATTTGTGTTTATTGTCATTAGAAACATCATATCAAGCAATGAGATGAGTAATAGTTTCCTAGCTTTTGAGGTTTTTTGAAAATCAAGGGTTTGTGGTTTCAGCAGTTTTCTACCGTTCCTGATTCAGAGTTTGATATGCAAGCACTGGAGTTTATAGCTATCGACTGATAGCTGGAGGTGGAATTTGGAGTTATTTATTTGGTAATAGTCTTGCTGGTTATGCGTTAATCTTGCTACAGTGGCGCTCCACATGTATGAGGTTGTTGTTAGCAGTTTTTAAAGTGTTTTTGACCTGCGGGTCTTGTGAGAATTCGAGTAATGCGCCTTTTTACAGAAGGAAATGCTAATTTTAAAGGTACAACAAACTTATGTAACTTTGGATAGGCTGTTTCAAAGAATTTTAAAGCTTAGATGATTTGAATGCTTTAGGCTAAAATCAGGATTTGAATTTTAGAATTTTTGTAACTAAACTGTGCTATTATTGTGCAAACCATATCTAGTATGGCTGAAAAATGTATACATAAATATTCTAAGACATGTAATTGGGTAACCTTGATTAAATAAATTTATTTCTTCTAATTTTCAATCTCATGTGTGCAAATTTAATGTAATTTGTCAAGTGCGGTAAAAGTGCGACTATCTAATTCTGGGGTAGTCATCTCCTTGTTCTTACGTGAGGCTTGAAATTTTTTACTTTGGCAATTTCTTTCCTTGACCTAATTTCTTCTACATACTTTTTTATTGGCTTGCTAGTGTTCTTGATTTTATTTAAATTTAGCTCGACTAAGATTCTAATTATAGCGAATAAATTTTAACTGTTCATTTATCCTTTGTGGTTAAATTTTTTTTGTTAATTTATTGGATTTATTTGATCGTTGAAATGTTATTTGTGTTTCATTTCTCATATTATTTATTTTACTCACAAGAAAAGTAAGTTCTTATATACTTAATGGTCTTTTGGTATTCAAATCTTAGGTTACCTTTTGTGATCTATATTCATTGTATCATTTTATTTACATTAGAAAACCCAAACACTAATTCATCCTGCATCACAGTCTACACCAAATAGTTGCGGTAAGGTTAATATTGAGGGTGGGAATGACGATGATGAGTTGTTTTTTTATCCCGTAGGGATTTCCTCATCTAAATGTGCTTCCAGAATTTGTGCCTTTTTTTGTCATATATTAATCAGTTCCAGTCATAATGAAGGTTGGCACCTTTTTATGACTAGTTTGGATTACCGGGAGTAATCTTTTAAATCAAGAACCATGTCTTATCGGAAAAAAATTTTCAACATTTTTTTAAATGGATTAATAAGCCTGCTAAGGTATTTGGGTTTTTTTGTAATATTCTTAATTGGAGAATTTATTTCATTGATATGATTTCTTATATGCTTTTCTTTTTTAACTTGAATTTCTGTAAGGTAACCAAAAAGACTTGTATTAATTATCATCTTGATGACTGTTTTAACAAAAAAATTGTTTTTGCATTTTCTCATTTTTTTTTATTTAACATCCTTAAAGGACAGTTTTACAGGATTCTAGTTGGTATACAATCTCCAGAAGGGGCTAGCAGCAGCCATGACATCCTTCGTAGGTTCAGTGACTTCTTGAAGTTGTTTTCTGCTGTAAGTGCAACTTTCATGGAGATGAAACTTGCATTCTTTGGCGTTTCATTCTATTAGAATTTCTGTTGTTAAGCATACTTTAGTTTTCTTTTTAATGATCTGATAATTTCTTACTTCAGAATAAGTATGGTGAATGTGAATGGAAAATAGGTTTCATGTTAAGGTGACTTCGTAGTGACAAGCATGAGCTTCTCTCTTGCAAAAATCACATTATATGTGATCTTTCAAGCCAATCCAAAATAAATGATAAAACATAAGAGGGATTGTTCCATGTGAAATGAAACATACATACAGTTGTTGCGGAATACGGCGTTCTGATTCTATTTTCCTTCTAATTGATACCATGACGCAGTCTTCAATCTTTTCAATTTTATTGAACCCCTATATGTGCTGCAATATTAAGGGAAGATCATTTCGGCGGAAATCCGTTTGTTTCCTTTAAAAACTTTCTTATGCTTGTTATTCCTAGTTCATGGTTTTATTCTCTATTGCTAGCAATGCCCTTCATGTGTTTGAATCAAATTATTGGAGAAATGTGTATCATTCCTTAGTTTTCAATCTATGATTCTTGAAGTTTTTTCTTTTGCACTTTAGTTTGGGTATGTTATCGAAGTTAGATGCAATTTACTCCTTTTCTTACAGACATTTTGGTTTTTTATTCAACAATCGAAATCCTTTGTTCATACTTTCAGCAATTGAAACACATGGTATGGCGGGATGCTACCAAAAGGATTTTTTGCTTTATGCATTATCTACATATCTCAAATTGAAATAAGAAATAAAATAGAGGATTCTTTTTTTTTTTTTAATTCTCTGACATCTCAAAATGAAATAAACATTTCTTATATAATTAAATAAAAAGAAACTTTGAGTTGACTCGAAATTGAATGATTTTAGTTTTGAATTGTTAAGTAGAACCAATTTTGATTTTGAGTCAAATTTGAGCCAAGCAATAACTAAACTTTCATTTCGAGTCAAACCAAATTTATTTGAACTCAACTTCATTCCATACTAATGATGATGATGATAGGGAGAGAGAATGATAGATTCTTTGACAGTCCCAAAATAGGAAGAAATTGTATATAATAGTTTGAAGTTGGTTTTACTTCTTTCGAGAATATCTGAAATCACTATGCCATGAGAAGCATCATTCACTCGAAAACATTTTGTTGCGTTGCACGAACAAAATTAAGGATGAGTTTTGTAAACACATCATCCATAGTTGTGAATGCTCCTGGGGAACTTGTGTGTTCCAGAGTGTGAGAATTCCTATGTAAGTTTTTCATACTAATTAAAAGCTATTATTCAAAAAGTAAGGTATTACAAAATGAGACCTTAATTTATTTATGCCATTAGTGTTAACCGAACACATATATAAGTTATAAACCTATGAGAAAGGCAGTTTTTTATTTTGTTTTCATTTTTTTTCTCCGATCAGCCTTGCATCTTGGCTTATAACATGCATGAATCCATCAAAACTCTATTTTGTATGATATCAGGTTAAGGATGAGGAACTCATATACCCGATCAGTAGGTTTCACTCCAGTGGGCTTGTGTGATTCTTCAATTCCTTATCGAGAAAAAGATCAAAATAGTCATTTGATTATTTATGAAGGACCAAAATGGTTTCCAACTTTATTAAAGGACTATTTTGGTCCCCCAACTCCTTAAAGAGGAATCAAAATAGTCCAAACATGAGACTATTTTGATTCATTTTTAAACTTGACGGACTAAAATGGTTCTTTTATATAGTTGGGGATCATTTTGGTTCTTTATAAAGAGTCAAGAGACCATTTTGATCCTTTTCCCATTCCTTATTCTATGCAGCACTATAGTTGGTTTTCTTTGTATCGGGCTTACCAGGTATTTACCTGCCGACTTCCCTGTCCCGATCCTTCCGATCCCGTCGATCCAAAGAGAGAAAAAGAGAGAGAGAGAGACCACCTACCCCTTTTCTGCCCTAGCCCGACGTCGGACCCCGACTCCTCTTCCCTAGCCGAAGCCCTGAGCCCCTCTTCCGCCTCCGTCAACGACGTTCCCATCCTGCGGGATCGGAAGATACAACATTTTGATCGGAACAATTACGGGAGCTCGTGCTGTGAAGGTAACTTTCTTCCCCTCGCGTGCTTCTTCGGCCAAATCTCGTGAACCTGCCGAACTTGAAGAGGGAAACGGAGGATTTATTCCGCCGTGAGATTTACGGGTCGCTCAAATCCCGTTTGGCAAGATTTAGCATTAATCCTGCTCTAATCCTGTGTTAATCCTGCTCAAATCATTTTTAAAAAAAAGTACCTTTTTTAATTTAACTTAATTAAAATTGATTATAATTAATTATATTTAATTATAATTAATTAAAATCAATTATAATTAGTTAATTATTTTAATTTATAATTAATTTGAAAGTAAAAAATAATTAATTATATATCAATTATAATTAATTATGAGTTATTTTAATTAATCATAAAGTAAATCTAATTAATTTAAAATTAGTTTTAAATTAAATATAATTAATTATACATTGAATGTAATTAATTATGGTTAATTTCTGATTAATTATAAATTAAGGCTAACTAATTCATAATTAATCTTAAATTAAAATATAATTAATTATATATTAGATATAATTAATTATAATTAATTTCTAATTAATTATAATTAAACATAATTAATTTATAATTAATTCTAAAGTAAATATAATTAATTATATATCAAATATAATTAATTATAATTACTTTCTAATTAATTACAAATTAAATCTAATTAATTTTAAATTAAAGATAATTAATTATGCATTAAACATAATTAGTTATAATTAATTTTTAATTAATCGTAAATTAGAACTGGTTAATTTTTAATTAATTTTAAATTAGATATAATTGATTATATTTTAAATATAATTAATTGTAATTAATTTCTAATTAATTATAAATTAAATTTAATTAATTCTAAATTAAATATAATTAGTTATGTATTAATAACTAATTATAGTTAATTTATTATTAATTATAAAAATAAGCCCACAAGAGAGCCCTTCTCTCCCTTGCCTCGATCCACGAGCCTACACCACCCCGTCGCCGGCGAAACACAAAGGTATAACTCCTCGATCCATAAAACTTGGAGAGCTCGATTTCGAAGTCTGCAGCGCGATAAAACAATCACCTATACACGCTTTTCGTAGCGTGGTGGGAGGAAGTTCGTCGCGGTGCTCTCGACGAATCGGGTAATCACTTCGAGAGCTCATTCCGTCGTTCGCGACGCACCGGCAAACCGCCTATACACGCTTTTCGTAGCGTGGTGGGAAGGGAACCCGGTGCGGCGTCTACGACGAAGTGGGTGATCACCTAAAATCTCTTTTTCGGCATTCGCGGCGCACCGGCAAACCGCCTATACACGCTTTTCGTAGCGTTGTGGGATGGAAAGCCGGTGCGGCGCCTATGGCGAGAAGGAGATATTCATAAGTACCCGCTCGCGGGGAAACAACTGTGTTTTTCAAACAGGTGCTGTCGAAGACCCAAACACGCTTTTCGTAGCGTGGTGGGGGATTGAAGATTATACACGGCCGCGGTGTCCTCGAAAGAGGGCACCTACCATACACGCTTTTCTTAGCGTGGTGGGAAAGGCCCAGTTTTCCGTAATTTCCCCTAAACGGGGGAGATGTTGGAGTGCTGCCGAAATTTCGGGTGAACAGAAGACCACACTCGAACCTGTTTTGGACTTAAACAAACATGGCTTCTGGACATTAAATGAACTAAATAAAGAACTTGAAACTCCACATTTAATAACAAGTGACTTGAACTTCATTCGAACTTGTGAAGACTTGAACAAAACATTAGACATTTGGGACTCAAGTCAAAACTTGAACCAAAGGAGACTTGGACTCGAAACAAGTGACAACGAATTGGATTGAAACTGAACTCAAATGGGAACAAATGTGGACAACAAGGACTTGTGTCTTGAACTCAAGTGAACCAGTTGAGGACCAAAGGTTGAACTCAATATGACTACAGGGGATAAGGCTTGAAAGCTTTCGAACAGCACAGAACATATTTTGAACTCAAATGAATTTAGCAAGGGATCCAACTAAACTGCAAAAGACTTGAATGTGAACCCAATTCGAACTTGAACGTTAACTTGAGACTAATTGGGATATTAATCAAGCATAATTTGGACATGATTTGAACTCAAGTGAGGATTTGATTCAAGTCTACATTGAACTCAATTTGAACCAAACAACAAGAAGATTTGAACATTTGCAGAAGTCCTAAACTTGAATCAAATGACGAAGACCTGAACTACGAGGGACTCAAATTTGACATTGAGTTGAAAACGAACAAAGGCCTATAAAGGAGGTCTGAAGACCTACAACAAACAAATACTCTTATGAATACATATAGTGAAAGAGATAGCTAGCTTACAAGAGTGAATGTTGTGCAAATGAATATATTAGCTTGTAACCGACAATGGTGGATAGATTGTGAACTCAACAACTCTCTTCAATCAATGTTAATGAGCTGATATGAAACTCTATGCATGCAAAGGGCAATGACCCACACATGATTATGAAATGCAAATAAGACTTATAAAAAGTAGAAACTCATTTGTGGCGGTAAGATGAATGCAAGGTACATCAATCATGAATAGGATCCACATAAGGATTCAAAGTATAGAAAGATCGTATATTCAAATAGTGGAGTTTGATGAAGTTAAAAGCAAGTGTCGAAAAATCAACAAATATGTTAGTTGCAACCAAGAGAGTTCGACACACAGTGGAAGCGATAATGTGACACTTTCAGATATATCCCAAATGAATGACAATACATGATACATTGTGTCCACCAGGGTCAATGATTAATATTTGACAAATGTGCTGTTAAAGATTATTGTAAAGCTTGGTGGCTTAAGCTCGCAGTTACAAGTAGAAAATACACTTGCTGTTACAATCACTTAAAGGATTGCAATGATTATCTTAGAATGGATAGCTTGGAAGAATCTCCTGGATAACCTAATGCATTTTCTATCTCTATAGTTGTTTGTTCAAGGTAGTGGCCATGGATGTCTTTACAAGTTATGGGAAAAGAAAGCTAGGTCAAATCAATATAAAGTGAATGAATCTTAGTTCAACCAGGTCCTGAACATTGAGTTGGGTAAGATTAGTGAGGCTCGCAAATTCCTTGATGAGCAATGGCCGTGCACCCAACACATCCCACAAACAAATATTGAAATGCAGTGACAAATGCAAGCTCTTACAGGTCATTGTAGAAAACCTGTTATACATTTAACAAGTTATTTTGTAAACAAGTACAGAAGAACCATGGTGAAAATAGCACCCATAACCTAAAGCAGGAGATTCGTTAGTGCACTACAATCCATCTGCAGGAAGCAATCGGTAGTGCACGACAATCTACCTATATTAAAGCAGCGTACAACTCAGTCCACAAGCTACAACGCAATGCCACCGGATCCGCAACCTTCGTACAAGCAGACAGAAGGCGTCCACAAGCTACAACGTCACGCCACCGGATCCGCAACTTTCATGCAAGCAGACAGAAGGCGTGTACAAATATTCCAAGAATACCCCCGCGCGTGTGCACTTTAATTTGTATACACATAGGTATACTAAAAGGGGAAAATATAATCATAACCCGCATGGGCCCCGGCGAGCGTGTTATTGGTACACACGTGACGCCTAGGGATGCTGCACGGGTCTATAAATTTGAACCCGATCCTCCTAAAATAAGTAAATAGGAGTTGACAAGGTTCGATAAATAGTTATAAAATGCCCCCAAACACCCGCATGGGCCCCGACGAGCGTGTTATTGGTACACACGTGACGTCTAGGGATGCTGCGCGGGTCAATGAGTGAATTCAGGTTCAAACCCGATCCTTCTATAAAGGTCAATAGGAGTCGACAGGATTCGAACCATCAAACAAATATACAGTTGAGGCAACCTATATATTTGTTTTAATGCGTTCATATTAGGCCTTCAAGACCTATAATTAAGAAAATTCACTAACAAAGGCCTAAAGCCTATAAAACCCGATCCTTTGTCAGCAAGTAAACAGAGTTGACAAGGTTCAATCCACAAATACAAACAATCCCAGACACCCCGATGATGGCCGCGTTGAATGCAAATCTCAACCGGAGGGGTCCATTTCAAATATTCCAAAATACCACCCAAACTCCCACAAAACCCAAAAACTCCAAAAATATTTAATACAGAAAATTCAATCCAACAAACCACTTAAAGCAAAATCCATCCACCCTCCGCAACAGTTTGCCGAGGTGGACAAGCTAAAATTTACTTCAGCTCACATAGAACTAGTGCCTAGTCGAAAATATCACTAGGATCCATTCTCAAACAATCTCCTGCCAGCAAGGACGTGGTATGAGTCCTCTAACCGGCAGTTTCGCCGCCAAATGGCACTGCAGGATAAACGGTTATGACTCGGGGCCCTCTGAACCAGGTGGTCGCCGCCAAATGGCACCATTATATTATGGTTATGGCCAGAGCCCGTATGCTCCCCAATGGCATCAAATCCTTGAGATATGAATCAATAGGATATGATCGATAGGGCACAAAGCCCTCTGTTAGCTAAGGTGGATTCAAATTTGTCCCCTTAGACAAACACCCACCCCAGGTCTACAAGGTTTCCTTGGACGAAGCAACCCATGGCTGCCGACAAGGATCCTTCTGTCAGGTTGGGTCGACTACCGCCTCTGACTAAGTAGACCAGGGACCACGATGACTCGGGATGACGGAACCATGGGATCTTGATCGGGTCTATCATCCATTCCCCCACCATCCGCTTTAAGCGCAAGGTGGTGAAGATTTCTATTTTAAATATCAAATCTCCAAACTCTAATTTCAACATCCCAAACCCATGCTGCTACTATATGCCAGATCCACGTGTATTCTACGTATCTGATTGACGACTAGCCTTAATCGAAAGTTCTCTCTCGTTACCGGGAGGGGTAATTAACTATAGGGGCTTGCGCCTATAGGAAGCCAGAACTCAGATCATAAAGTCCTCGCAAAATGAGGGCGAAATCTCTGGGTAGTGTCTTATCTACAAACCCATCTGCCTTCCAAAATTTACCTCGGAACTTAAATCGTTAAAACTCCTCCCCGAAGAAAGCGAAAAGCGGGCGGAGGTCGGGGCCGAATTTTTGGAGCCCACAGATTTCTGGCGATTCCGCTTGGGATTGGTTTCTCTTTCCATCTTTGGCTAGTCACCTCAGTGCTACAGTAGCAGCTATTTTCAACCCAGATTCGAAATTTCAAATCTTTCAAAATGAGCGTTTAAAGAATTATAATTTTGAATATTCTAAAAATGGGCATTCAACAAATTTATCAGGATAACGTATTTATCAGTATTTTAAATTTGTATTATTTGAATTTGCTCGCTAATGTTATTTATTTTTGTTTTCTATTCTATGTAAGTCTCTGCATTTCTGAAAGTGTGGGGTGATGTATCAAATTTTGATCACTAACCCTTACCTTTCATTTATGCAGATGGATCTACAGAATACGCCGATGACTGTCCAGCTTGGATAAGGAGCCAGGATCCAACTGGCGAATGCTATCATTGAGACAGGGAATGCTAGAGCTACCATCCAGTTTGGTAGCGTTGACTTCCCTGCCGTCATTGAAAGGACCACCGCCATTCCTACGAATGGCAGAAATGCTGATGGGTCTACCAGGAGGCCCCACCTTACTGAAACTGTTACCCGTCGTGTGCATCTGTCAGCACAACGACTTACTGCCGAGAATCCTCGTGGGAGGATTTCTGTCTTTGAACGGCTGTCACAGCCAGCAGCCCCAACCACTAAGAGAATTGTGGCCGGAGGAAGGATATCTGTGGTGACTGCAAACACCACACCTCTGCCAACAGGGTTATCTGCACCCAGGAATAATACTTCCGAGGCTTCCTCATATGGAGGAAAACTGACGAGAAGGCAGAGGAGAAAACTAAATGCTGAGCTCCGGGCTCAGCAACAATTCTCAACTCATCCCTCCAATCTGTCGGCCCAAGAGCCAGAAGCGAACATTCCTACCCGGAACGGATTCACAAATCTGAAGTGGGTAAAGAGGAACAACTCAACTGGGGAGCTGAAGAAGTCCTTTTGGGATAGACAACCTGAAGTCCCAGCCCCTCCAAAGAAGAAGGAGCCTGAAACTCTTTCAGCCTGGGTATATCGAGTCCTGAAGACCGTGAAGGAGAGAGGACTGAAAAAGAGAAGATACCAGCAACCGTTGATGGTCGAAGCCAGGAGAATTCCACCAAGAGAACATCTGTCTCTTGCTGTGGAGAGAAGAGAAAGAAGATCTGCCCCGCACGGTGAACATCGGGGCGTGACACCTGAACCTCGAGTTCAGGGATCCGCCGCCGAAAGGTCCCGGCGGAAAGGAAAGGAAATCTGGAGGCCAAAGCCTCGCAGAGAAGAAGATAATGGAAGAAAAAGAACTGATTCGGGCGTGACATCCGGTACAGCTTCCCGGAGATCCGCCCCCGCCAGTAAACAATATCAGAAATGGCTCCAAAAGAAGACCCATGATGATGCCAATCCCGACGGTAGACACCTTGGAGAATCCTATAGGGAATCCCGTCGTTCTCTGACCCCTCCCAATAATGAATCTAACTTCGACCGTAACCCACGGGTTGAAGAGGTCTTCCTGCCTAACCAAGAACCGGAGATCCAGTGGCGCCGCCGCTCGGAGATCCGAGTACTAGAAGAAGGAGAAGATATGAGAGAAGAAAATAATGAAGAATATATGGAAGAAAATTTAGAAGAAAATATGGTAGAAGAAAATTTAGAAGAATACATTGAAGAAAACTTAGAAGATGTAGACAACACGTTAGACATGGAAGTGGTCTACATGGTGAGGCATATCAATGTCGATGATGAGGCCTACTACGACAAAGGTGAAGATGATGATGACCGCTGGCAACCGCCGCCTCGACAAGTATACCGGCGCCGCCGCGAAGAAGGATCCACCGCTGGCAGAGGTGGCCATTCCCAAGAAGAGTGGGAAGAGGCTGAGGAGAATCCTTTTGCCGACGAGAATGCCATGCTCGCAGAAATACAGAGGCAGATGAAACGTCAAATGAAGGCCAAGGATAGAGAAATCTCTCAGTTGAACGAGAAGATGACTGAGATGATGGGTCAGATGACAATGATGATGCAGAGGAACACTGCCGTCGGTCCCATGCCTAATCCTCCGGCCGATCCTCCGAACTTCCAAATTCCACAAGTATCAGGAGTGCGAGGAGCTCCTGAAGATGGCAATGAAGTTCATAACATTACCCGCCAACCCACTCCGCAGAACAATGCAAGTACCTCCGAGCCCGTGACTGCTGCACAGTTTGAAGGGATTATTACGGAGAAAATCAAAGCTATTATAGCCATTGATCAGGCAGAGAAGTTAGTGGGTAAAGGTCGCCCGTACCCGGCAGAGTATGATCAGGTGCCATACCCGAAAGGATATTCTGTGCCAAAGTTTAATACTTTTGATGGCAATAAAAATCCTAGACAGCACCTGACGCAGTTCAAAGCCTCCTGCGGGAACACTGGAGGAAATAATGCTCTACTCTTCCGACAATTCGTTAGCAGTTTGACAGCAGCTGCTTTCGAATGGTACGCTGAACTACCAAATGACTCTGTAAAGACATTTGTAGAGTTAGAAAATATGTTTGTGAAGAGGTTCGCCAGTGCGACCGAGAAGATAACGATCGCTGATCTTGCCCTGGAAAAGAGGAAAAGGGAAGAATCAGTGACCAAATGCATCACTCGCTAGCGCAACTTGAGCATGAAATGTGAGCAGCAGCTCGAGGAAGAGCATGCCGTACAGTTGTTAATGGGAAACATTGATGATAAAATGCAACCATTCCTGTGCATGGCTACTATTATCACATTTCAGGATTTGCTGGATAGAGTGGCAAAATTCGAGAAACTGAATTTGTCAAAATCAGAGAATTATCTTAATAAGCCTAAGAAAACTAAAGCCTCAGGTGCTAGAAGAGGTGAGGCTGATTCCATATTTTTCTCCAGAGCTGATAAGGAGAAACATGTGATCTATAATGTAGACAAAGGCAAGCAGCCAATGCAATATCAAGAAAAGCCTAAACAAGTCTACAACCCTAACCCCCAGCCGAAGCTGATGCTCGGGGGCAATGATAAACCACAAAATTATCAGGGCGGTGGAGAACGCCCGAGGCAAACAACGGGAACTGGTGATAGAACGTTCCCATCCCTCAAAGACAAGATGAATAAAGAATATTCGTTTAAAAGGGAGAGTGTCGCCAAATTATTTCGACAGGCGTTGAAAGCGGGTTTAGAATTGCCAGAGTGCAAGAGACCCGAGGAGTCGAAGCACAGTGGCGACCCAAACTACTGCCCATATCATCGGGTAATGAGTCATCCAATTGAAGATTGCTATGTCTTCAAAGATTGGCTTGAAAGAAAATATCAAAGAGGAGAGCTGACATTGTCCGATAATGTGCTGACTCATCCCAGGAAGGAATCAACTTGGGTAGTTACGACATCCTCCGTACCCCCGATTGAAGAAAGGAAAATTGAAAAGAAGCCAGCTCAAGAAGAACAGTGGGAGACTGCAGTCTCTAAGAAAACTGTGAAAATGCTGAAACAGCTCGAAGGAGTTCCGGGTGTGAAATGAAAATCTCCTACGGAGCCAGTGTTAAATCTGAAGGCACTGCCTGTGCCACAGGCATCTGCTTCTAAACAGTTTCCCAACCAAGCCGGTCCTTCAAAACTTGGAAAGGCAAGGTCCAAAAAGAAGACAAAGTTGAAAAAGCTCAAGGGGAAAAAGACTACAACTCAAAGGGTCATTGACAGTTTGGATGAGTATTATCAGACTGCGAGACGCCCTATTAAGCTTGCTGATTTCACGTCAGAGCTTAAAATAGAGGAAGCTGAAAAAGAAGAAGAAGACTCTTCCAGTGGAGATATGTCGGGTCATCTCAGTGGCTCCAAATACGTTGACAGGAGAAGAACGTACTGAAGAAGTACCCTCTGAATCCTGTATGATGGTGTCACCAATGGACTACAGTTCAGAGGAGGATTTATATTTTCCAAAGACAGATGAATCGGACCCCGACATAGCGTCGCAGATCGGACACGTGAATCTGGGAGGTGACTCTGAATCAACAGGCGAATCTCTAGATGCGACGATGGCAGACTCTGAAGAAAATGCACTGTCAAGCGAGTCTGAACAAGAGGAGATCGCTCAGGTGCAGCTAAGAAGTGGCAAGATACTACCACCTCCGCCAAAGAAGGAGACCTCCAATAAAGATAAGGGGAATGAGATAGTTATCAACGAAGACATTATCCCCAAGGACCCCAAGAAGAAAGTTACTCCAGTCAAGGGGATAGATTATAATATCTTATCCTATCTGAGGAAGATCCCTGCCCAGCTCAGCATATACGACGCTCTGGTGATGTCTAAGGATCTTCGGGAGACTTTGATTCAGGCTCTCAAAGACCCCGAAAGATATGAGGCGTACTTCACTGAGCGCAACCTGACTGAGGTCCTGCAAGCTCGTAACGAGCCATTCATTACTTTCTCCAAAGAAGACATGATGCTCGGAACAGCATATCATAATCGCCCTCTGTATGTTACTGCAGAGAGTGACGATTTGGTAATCAGTCGAATTCTGATCGACCCTGGGTCCTCCATCAACCTTATGAGTTTAAAAGCACTAAGGTCATTGTGCCTCAACGTGGAACACCTTGGGCCAGATAAACTCATGGTGCATGGCTTCAACGAGAAAGGGCAAAAAACCCTTGGATCATTTATGCTCCCTCTTGTATTTGGGGAACTTCACACAGAAGCCAAATTTCACGTGATTGATGCGGACACCTCATTCAAGGCGCTCTTGGGCCGCCCGTGGCTGCATGAATATGGCGTTGTCCCATCAACATTACACCAGTGCATGAAGTATCTCAGGGATGGAGAGGAGTTCAGGATCTCTGGTGACATCCAGCCCTTTACAGTCCATGAAGCAACAGTCTATGAAGATGCGCAGTATTTCATGCTAAAGAAGCAAAAGTTATCAAGCTCTTTAAAGGCTCAAGCATCTAACCCAAAGAGTGCAAATCAACCTGAACAGAAAGGTGAGAGGAAGCAGGTGGGGAGAAAGAAGGCGTCGCCGACTCTTCCCAAAGAAACTTCCACTTCTAAAGAAAGAAAACATGTACCTCACCTTGGGAGCGACACAGATGAAGATGTCACCCCTATAAAATCCCAGAGGGTATGTCATTCGATGGATGAATGGAGTAGGGAGGTCGCATATTCAAATGATGATTATGACTACGACTCTATCTACATGAACATGGTGCAAGATGTATTCTCTAGAACGATAAATAGCCTGTCAATCTCAGACAGCGTGCTCGTAGTCACTCGTGTTCCCCTACAATATTTCAAAGAAATAATTCCACGAGATATGCATAAAGTTGAAGAACTTGTGACCCGTTATCTACCTCTGATCAGAAAGGGGATTGAGTCAGGGAATATATTCTATTCCGTAGGAAAGGATGAAGTGAATCGTGATTGGGATCATGTCTTCATCGATTCTGAAGAATTACTACCTACAAGGCTACCTAGGTTTAATACCAAAGGTATTCAAAGAATGTTGCGAAAGCGCATCAATATTCCCACCTCCAAATGACAACTTCGTATGTGCCTAAGTCTCTGGTATGGAAGGAATCCACGTCCAATGCGGCGGAAAGATATGAATGCATATAAAGGTATTGGATTCGTCAGGCGAAAATGCATCCGGAAGGAGACTTACCAAGCTATCACTTGCAGAGAAGTTGAATCTGATGACATTTCTGATGAAGAGGTCTATAAAGCTAACGATTACGACGATCAATCTGTAGAGGCCAAGCTTGCACCAGAAGAACTTGAAGATGGTGGACAGGAAGCCACTATGGACGAGCTAAAAGAAGTTAACTTGGGAACTGAGGAGGATCCTCGCCCAATTTTTATCAGTTCCCTTCTGCCGGAAGACCAAGTGAAAGAGATAAAAGAACTCCTCTGTGAATTCAGGGACTGCTTTGTCTGGACATATGCTGAGATGTCTGGCTTATCCCCTGATGTAGCAATTCACAGACTAGCAATCAAACCAGACGTGGCGCCTGTTAAACAAGCTCCAAGGAGAATGAGATTGAAGATTGAAGAACAGGTGATTGCTGAAACCAAGAAGCTCATAGAAGCGGGCTTCATTCGAGAAGAAAAATATGCCAACTGGATCGCCAATATTATCCCCGTCAAGAAGAAGAACGTTCAGATTCGTATCTGTATTGACTTCAGGGATCTCAACAAGGCGTGTCCAAAAGACGATTTTCCGCTGCCTGTATCCGAACTCCTGGTAGACAACACGCCAAACTATGACATGTTCTCGTTTATGGATGGATCGTCAGGATACAACTAGATCAAGATGACTCCTGAGGATGAAAGTCATACATCATTCAGAACGCCCATCGGTATTTTCTGCTACACGGTCATGCCCTTTGGCTTGAAGAACGCTGGTGCCACTTACCAACGGGCGATGACCCATATCTTTGATGAATTGATACATCAGAAGGTCGAGTGCTATGTAGACGACTTGGTTGTTAAGAGCATGAACCGGAAAGATCATTTAAACGACCTGAGGATTGTATTTGAAAGAATTAGGAAGTTCGATCTAAAGATGAATCCCCTTAAGTGTGCTTTCGGGGTCTCCTCCGGTAAATTTCTTGGCTATGTCGTTCGTCATCGAGGTATAGAAGTTGATCCCAACAAAATCAAGGCGATTATAGAGATGCCACCGCCTAGAAGCCTCCGTCAACTCCGCTCCTTGCAAGGGCAACTGGCTTTCATTCGATGATTCATATCGAATCTATCGGGTATGTACCAACCATTTTCAAAATTGATGAAGAAGGACGTTCGCTTCAAGTGGGATGAAGAATGTCAGGAAAGAGATATTTGTTAAATCCGCCTATTCTCGCAGCGCCAATTCCGGGGAAGCCTCTTATACTGTATACAGCTGCACTAGAAGAGTCCCTCGGAGCATTATTGGCCCAGCACAATGAAGAAGGAAAAGAAAATGCACTCTACTACATCAGTCGGAGATTAATCGGAGCAGAAGTGCGATATTCTCCAATTGAGAAATATTGCCTGGCGTTGATTTTCGCAGTTCAGAAACTCCGCCACTATATGCTCTCCCACAAAATCACCTTGATATCAAAGATCGATCCGCTGAAGTTCTTGATGACAAGACCAGCGTTGACAGGTCGTTTAGCAAGGTGGGCAGTGCTATTACTGCAGTTTGACATAGTGTACATGCCACAGAAGGCAGTAAAGGGGCAAGCTCTGGCAGATTTCCTCACTGCACACCCAATTCCTGCAGACTCTCCACTCAATGATGATTTGCCAGATGAACAAATCATGCAGGTTGATAAAGAAGAAAAGCTATCATTTTGGGAGATGTACTTTGATGGGGCATCGTCTATCAAGTCTCCCAAACCTCCAAATCTTGCAAAGGCCCAGGCTGGTATCGGTCTTGTCTTTATAGAACCCGAGGGAGGTATCATGAGATTCTCGTTCAGTTTAACTGAACCTCGGACCAATAATGAAGCCGAATACGAAGCTCTAATAACAGGACTGGAGATTGCAATTGATGTCCAAATCACAGATCTTCAAATTTTTGGCGATTCTCAACTTGTGATAAATCAAGTTCTGGGCATTTACAAGATTTGCAAACTCGAATTGGCCCACTATCGCCGACGAGCTCTTGAGCTTCTAAAACAAATACCGAATGTCAAGATAACTCAAGTTCCTCGAGGACAGAATGCAAAAGCAGATTGTCTAGCCAAACTGGCCAAGGAGCTTGCAAATGAAGAAAAAAGGCCACCTATATTCATTGCGGTTGAAAATCGTCGGGTCTTAGAGCCAGCAACCCTACAATTCCCGCAGGCGGAGGGACTACCAAATTCAAGCCAGCAGGATATAACCCCAGTTAATCCTCAACCTCCCCAACCAGTCGATCTTGAATATCAACATGAAGAAAATCAAGCTCCTAAGAGAAGACGTAAGGCCAATCTAGCTTCAGAATCATGGTGGTATTGCTTAGATGTTAAAGTCGAAGATGATTGGAGGCGACCATTCATCGACTACTTCAAAGAAAGCAAACTCCCAACAGATAAATCTCTGGCTGCACAAATTAGAAAAAGAGCATTGCGATACGCATTTGTCAATAATACGCTATATCGACGGGCTTTTGATCAAATGTGGCTATGATGCCTAGGGACCGAGGAAGCTGATAAAGTGGTAGCAGAAGTTCATGAAGGACTCTGCGGAGCACACCAGTCAGGTCCCAAGATGACTGCTAAAATTAAAAGAATGGGTTATTACTGGCCTACGATGGTGAGAGATTGTATCAACCACGCTAAGAAGTGCCACGAATGTCAGATTCACGGTGATGTTATTCATCAACCGCCAAATCCACTGCATCCAACGATAGCATCGTGGCCATTTGAATGCTGGGGCACTGACATAATTGGGCCAATAGATCCGCCGTCTTCGGCAGGACACCGCTTTATACAGGCAGCAACAGACTATTTTCTAAGTGGGCAGAAGTGGCACCATTCAAGGAAGTTACGTCCGAGCACGTGATCAATTTCTTCACCCACAATGTCGTCTACAGATTCGGTGTACCACGCCGCGTGATCTCAGACAATGGCATGGCGTTCAAGAGTACAAAAATCTACAAGTTTGTAGATCGTCACAAGATTGATTGGCGGTACTCGTCTATATATAACCCAAGAGCTAATGGTTTGGCTGAGGCCTTCAACAAGACACTGGTGAAGTTGTTGAAGAAGATCCTCACCAAGAATAAGAGAGAGTGGCATACGAAGATGGCAGAAGCGTTATGGGCGTATCGTACGACCTACAAAACACCAACCAAAGCCACTCCCTACTCACTAGTGTTCGGGGCTAAAGCCGTCTTGCCACTAGAAGTTGAACTACCATCTCTTCGAGTCGCTATTCAGAATGAGCTCACTCAAGAGCAAAATGCTCGGTTGAGAGTGGAGGAGCTCGATGCACTCGACGAAGTTAGATTGCAAGCCCAACAAAACTTAGAGATCTACCGAGGAAGGATGGCGAAATTATTTGGTCGGATGGTGCGCCCTCGGTCCTTTCAAGAAGGGGAATTGGTCTTGGTGCTGAGAAGGCCAATCATCCCTCACCGAAAAATTGGTGGTAAATTCGTATCCAATTGGGAGGGGGGTCCCTTCGTCATCGAGAAGGTGTATCAAGGAGGAGCCTACCAGCTCATCGATCTGCACGGTCAGAGGCCTATGCCGCCGATCAACGGTCGACATCTGAAGAAGTACCATACATAAGATTGCCCGAAGAAGTGTTGTGTTTAATGTACTGTATATGTCATACATGTTTATTAACATATACACTGTATATTTTGAAATTCTCTTATGTTGCAAGAATGCATTTCAAAATCTCCCTACAGGACAGGGGGCATTTTAAATATTTATTTGGGTTGACATCATGCTACGCGCCGAGATCTCCAAATAAATATTTAAAATCACAAAATCTCAAAATTATTCTATTCTGAAATGTCCCTGCGAGACAGGGGCATTTTAAATATTTATTCGGGTCGACATCGTGCACGCATCGAGATCCCCAAATAAATATTTAAAATCACAAAATTTCAAATTTACTCCATTATGAAATGTCCCTGCAAGACAGGGGACATTTTAAATATTTATTCGGGTCGACATTGCGCTGCATGCCGAGATCCCCGAATAAATATTTAAAATCACCAACACAAATATTCTTTTATACTGAAGAATACAACGAATTCTTTTCAAAGTATATACAAGTGAGCTTCAAAAGATTGAGACACCATCTTCTCCAACAAACCAAGATTTCAAAGGTTAGAAAGAGACTTTTGCAACTACACACTCTAACAAATTGAGCCAGAACAACCTGAAGTCTTCCAGCAGCTTGAAGCTTAAGGTTCGAGTGGGTGTAAGAGGTCGGATCCAACACGCCCAAATATGGCCGGATCGCTGGCAGCTCCGTCTACTCAACACGCCATAAGAAAGGCCGTAGTAGCGGAACCCCCACTTCGTCAACCCGTCAGTAAGGACTGTAGGAAGTACGAAGGCAAATTTGACTCGACAAGTTCAAGTGATCGTAGTCTACCAAATTCTCCCAAACGACCGGAGAATCAAGGTTCCATTGGGAAGGAGAAATCTCGAGCAACTACCAAATTCGCGTAGGCTCTAAATCTTCAACCATAAAGGAAGACTCCGAATCTATCAACTTCAGCAAAATCAGCATTGGGAAGCACATTTCCCCTAGCTTGAGTCTGAAGCCTGAATGGGTGTAAAAGGTCGGATCCAACAAGCCCAAATATGGCAGGATCGCTGGCAGCTCCATCTACTCAACACGCCATAAGAAAGGCCGTAGTAGAGGAACCCCCATCTCAGCAACCAGAGGACAAAGAGCTGTCAAATTCCAGCTCGCCCAATCTAATGAATTCAAGTGACTCAGATTAAAGTCTCCTCAAGTGGTTATGGATCAAGATACTACTCATATTTGGTACTATCAATCAAATCCAAAACCTGCAAAATCCTTCAATAAATCCATAAAGCATAAAGCTAGGATCGAAGGAATTCTTCTTCAACAAGTCCACCAAAGCACAAAGCAAAGAACCGAAGAAATCATCCCAAAGTTCGCATAAAGCCTGAGGCTGAACTATGAGGATTCCGCCATCAACAAGTCCGCTATGCACAAAGCTCTGGACCGATGACTTCTCGCCACTGACCTAAAACAAACCTAAAAGGTTTAGGTCACCGGCATCTACTCCTTCATCAAGCCCGCCAAGCTAGCAGCATAGGGCAGAGGGTACAAAAATCACCTGACAAGTCAATGAAGACAAATCAGGTAATTCTCCATTAATGTCCGCAGCACAAAGCACAGGACAGAATGAACCAAAATCTCAGGGAAACTAAAGCTACAAAAGAAGTATCCTGAATGACTTCTACAAATGTCCTTAAAGACTGGGGGCATTTTAAATATTTATTTGGGTCGACATCACGCCGCATGTCGAGATCCCCAAATAGATATTTAAAATTTCTTGCCGAAATACAGTTAAAGGAGAGAAGAATGGAAGATCCTCAATAAACTGGATGTGTCATCAGCAAGAAGTATAATTTGGGCAAGATATAATCAGTACAAGAGACAACAAAGTCCCATCAACTGATAAATATGCCAAATTCAAGCAAATTCTGAGCGATATCAACAATATACAACAGAAATATTACATCTATATATGACTGCAGTGGCAAGAGATGTTGAGCAATTATAAAAATGTTGAAAACTAAGGAAACAATGGTGCAAAAGAGGAGCTTAAGGGATCTCTACTTGACCAAGAGCAAATGTATCAACTATACTGAAGATTACAAATGTATCTAAAGATCTATAAAGACACCGAGATAGACTCTTGGAGATCCACTAAATGACAATCTTAGTGTGACATCCAAGCATATTTTTGGAGATCCACTAAATGACGACCTTTGTGTAACATCTAGAGCAAAATATCTAGCGATCCACAGGGTCAGTCAGCATACAACAAATGTGGTTTGCTCTAGACGCATACCACATTTGTTGGGGGGCATTTGTTGACCTCTACTAAAACAACCAAAAGAAACAAAAAGAAATAAAAAATCATCAAAATGATTACCTGCTCCTGCAGCTCTGCCGTAAATCCTGCCCAAATCTTGTGGAGACAGTCGCCCCATTCCCTGCAACGGCGCCGAACAGTCGCTTTTCACATTTATTCACGCACGCTGCGACCACGCTCTCGTTTACGTCTATAAAATGAGAAGGAAGAGCTTCTACTTCGACACACACACGAAAAGCCCCAGCAGCCGTAACCTAATCCCCCGTCGCAGAACATCCCACGAGCTCCTTCCGCTCTCTCGCAAGAATCCACGATCACAAATCTGCCGACTTCCCTGTCCCGATCCTTCCGATCCCGTCGATCCAAAGAGAGAAAAAGAGAGAGAGAGAGAGAGAGACCACCTACCCCTTTTCTGCCCTAGCCCGACGTCGGACCCCGACTCCTCTTCCCTAGCCGAAGCCCTGAGCCCCTCTTCCGCCTCCATCAACGACGTTCCCATCCCGCGGGATCGAAAGATACAACATTTTGATCAGAACAACTACGGGAGCTCATGCTGTGAAGGTAACTTTCTTCCCCTCGCGTGCTTCTTCGGCCAAATCCCGTGAACCTGTCGAACTTGAAGAGGGAAACGGAGGATTTATTTCGCCGTGAGATTTACGGGTTGCTCAAATCCCGTTTGGCAAGATTTAGCATTAATCCTGCTCTAATCATGTGTTAATCCTGCTCAAATCATTTAAAAAAAAAAACCTTTTTTAATTTAACTTAATTAAAATTGATTATAATTAATTATATTTAATTATAATTAATTAAAATCAATTATAATTAGTTAATTATTTTAATTTATAATTAATTTGAAAGTAAAAAATAATTAATTATATATCAATTATAATTAATTATGAGTTATTTTAATTAATCATAAAGTAAATCTAATTAATTTAAAATTAGTTTTAAATTAAATATAATTAATTATACATTGAATGTAATTAATTATGGTTAATTTCTGATTAATTATAAATTAAGGCTAACTAATTCATAATTAATCTTAAATTAAAATATAATTAATTATATATTAGATATAATTAATTATAATTAATTTCTAATTAATTATAAATTAAACATAATTAATTTATAATTAATTCTAAAGTAAATATAATTAATTATATATCAAATATAATTAATTATAATTACTTTCTAATTAATTACAAATTAAATCTAATTAATTTTAAATTAAAGATAATTAATTATGCATTAAACATAATTAGTTATAATTAATTTTTAATTAATCGTAAATTAGAACTGGTTAATTTTTAATTAATTTTAAATTAGATATAATTAATTATATTTTAAATATAATTAATTGTAATTAATTTCTAATTAATTATAAATTAAATTTAATTAATTCTAAATTAATATAATTAGTTATGTATTAATAACTAATTATAGTTAATTTATTATTAATTATAAAAATAAGCCCACAAGAGAGCCCTTCTCTCCCTTGCCTCAATCCACAAGCCTACACCACCCCGTCGCGGGCGAAACACAAAGGTATAACTCCTCAATCTATAAAACTTGGAGAGCTCGATTTCGAAGTCCGCAGCGCGACAAAACAACCACCTATACACGCTTTTCATAGTGTGGTGGGAGGAAGTTCGTCGCGGTGCTCTCGACGAATCGGGTAATCACTTCGAGAGCTCATTCCGTCGTTTGCGACGCACCGGCAAACCGCCTATACACGCTTTTCGTAGCGTGGTGGGAAGGGAATCCGGTGCGGCGCCTACGACGAAGTGGGTGATCACCTAAAATCTCTTTTTCGGCATTCGCAGCGCACCAGCAAACCACCTATACACGCTTTTCGTAGCGTGGTGGGATGGAAAGCCGGTGCGGCGCCTATGGCGAGAAGTGGATATTCATAAGTACCCGCTCGTGGGGAAACAACTGTGTTTTTCAAACAGGTGCTGTCGAAGACCCAAACACGCTTTTCGTAGCGTGGTGGGGGATTGAAGATTATACACGGCCGCGGTGTCCTCGAAAGAGGGCACCTACCATACACGCTTTTCTTAGCGTGGTGGGAAAGGCCCAGTTTTCCGTAATTTCCCCTAAACGGGGGAGATGTCGGAATGCTGCCGAAATTTCGGGTGAACAGAAGACCACACTCGAACCTATTTTGGACTTAAACAAACATGGCTTCTGGACATTAAATGAACTAAATAAAGAACTTGAAACTCCACATTTAATAACAAGTGACTTGAACTTCATTCGAACTTGTGAAGACTTGAACAAAACATTAGACATTTGGGACTCAAGTCAAAACTTGAACCAAAGGAGACTTGGACTCGAAACAAGTGACAACGAATTGGATTCAAACTGAACTCAAATGGGAACAAATGTGGACAACAAGGACTTGTGTCTTGAACTCAAGTGAACCAGTTGAGGACCAAAGGTTGAACTCAATATGACTACAGGGGACCAGGCTTGAAAGCTTTCGAACAGCACAGAACATATTTTGAACTCAAATGAATTTAGCAAGGGACCCAACTAAACTGCAAAAGACTTGAATGTGAACCCACTTCGAACTTGAACGTTAACTTGAGACTAATTGGGATATTAATCAAGCATAATTTGGACATGATTTGAACTCAAGTGAGGATTTGATTTAAGTCTACATTGAACTCAATTTGAACCAAACAACAAGAAGATTTGAACATTTGCAGAAGTCCTAAACTTGAATCAAATGACGAAGACCTGAACTACGAGGGACTCAAATTTGACATTGAGTTGAAAACGAACAAAGGCCTATAAAGGAGGTCCGAAGACCTACAACAAACAGATACTCTTATGAATACATATAGTGAAAGAGATAGCTAGCTTACAAGAGTGAATGTTGTGCAAATGAATATATTAGCTTGTAACCGACAATGGTGGATAGATTGTGAACTCAACGACTTTCTTCAATCAATGTTAATGAGCTGATATGAAACTCTATGCATGCAAAGGGCAATGACCCACACATGATTATGAAATGCAAATAAGACTTATAAAAAGTAGAAACTCATTTGTGGCGGCAAGATGAATGCAAGGTACATCAATCATGAATAGGATCCACATAAGGATTTAAAGTATAGAAAGATCGTATATTCAAACAGTGGAGTTTGATGAAGTTAAAAGCAAGTGTCGAAAAATCAACAAATATGTTAATTGCAACCAAGAGAGTTCGACACACAGTGGAAGCGACAATGTGACACTTTCAGATATATCCCAAATGAATGACAATACATGATACATTGTGTCCACCAGGGTCAATGATCAATATTTGACAAATGTGCTGTTAAAGATTATTGTAAAGCTTGTTGGCTTAAGCTCGCAGTTACAAGTAGAAAATACACTTGCTGTTACAATCACTTAAAGGATTGCAATGATTATCTTAGAATGGATAGCTTGCAAGAATCTCCTGGATAACCTAATGCATTTTCTATCTCTATAGTTGTTTGTTCAAGGTAGTGGCCATGGATGTCTTTACAAGTTATGGGAAAAGAAAGCTAGGTCAAATCAATATAAAGTGAATGAATTTTAGTTCAACCAGGTCCTGAACATTGAGTTGGGTAAGATTAGTGAGGCTCGCAAATTCCTTGATGAGCAATGGCCGTGCACCCAACACATCCCACAAACAAATATTGAAATGCAGTGACAAATGCAAGCTCTTACAGGTCATTGTAGAAAACCTGTTATACATTTAACAAGTTATTTTGTAAACAAGCACAGAAGAACCATGGTGAATATAGCACCCATAACCTAAAGCAGGAGATTCGTTAGTGCACTACAATTCATCTGCAGGAAACAATCGGTAGTGCACGACAATCTACCTATATTAAAGTAGCGTACAACTCAGTCCACAAGCTACAACGCAACGCCACCGGATCTGCAACCTTCGTACGAGAAGACAGAAGACGTCCACAAGCTACAACGTCACGCCACCAGATCCGCAACTTTCATGCAAGCGGACAGAAGGCTTGTACAAATATTCCAAGAATACCCCTGCGCGTGTGCACTTTAATTTGTATACACATAGGTACACTAAAAGGGGAAAATATAATCATAACCCGCATGGGCCCCGGCGAGCATGTTATTGGTACACACGTGACGCCTAGGGATGCTGCGCGGGTCAATAAATTTGAACCCGATCCTCCTAAAATAAGTAAATAGGAATTGACAAGGTTTGATAAATAATTATAAAATGCCCCCAAACACCCGCATGGGCCCCGACAAGCGTGTTATTGGTACACACGTGACGTCTAGGGATGCTGCGCGGGTCAATGAGTGAATTCAGGTTCGAACCCGATCCTTCTATAAAGGTCAATAGGAGTCGACAGGGTTCGAACCATCAAACAAATATACAGTTGAGGCAACCTATATATTTGTTTTAATGCGTTCATATTAGGCCTTCAAGGCCTATAATTAAGAAAATTCACTAACAAAGGCCTAAAGCCTATGAAACCCGATCCTCTGTCAGCAAGTAAACAGAGTTGACAAGGTTCAATCCACAAATACAAACAATCACAGACACCCCGATGATGGCCGTGTTGAATGCAAATCTCAACCGGAGGGGTCCATTTCAAATATTCCAAAATACCACCCAAACTCCCACAAAATCCAAAAACTCCAAAAATATTTAATACAGAAAATTCAATCCAACAAACCACTTAAAGCAAAATCCATCCACCCTCCGCAACAGTTTGCCGAGGTGGACAAGTTAAAATTTACTTCAGCTCACATAGAGCTAGTGCCTAGTCGAAAATATCACTAGGATCCATTCTCAAACAATCTCCTGCCAGCAAGGACGTGGTATGAGTCCTCTAACCGGCAGTTTCGCCGCCAAATGGCACTGCAGGATAAACGGTTATGACTCGGGGCCCTCTGAACCAGGTGGTCGCCGCCAAATGGCACCATTATATTATGGTTATGGCCAGAGCCCGTATGCTCCCCAATGGCATCAAATCCTTGAGATATGAATCAATAGGATATGATCGATAGGGCACAAAGCCCTCTGTTAGCTAAGGTGGATTCAAATTTGTCCCCTTAGACAAACACCCACCCCAGGTCTACAAGGTTCCCTTGGACGAAGCAACCCATGGCTGCCGACAAGGATCCTTCTGTCAGGTTGGGTCGACTACCTCCTCTAACTAATTAGACCAGGGACTACGATGACCCGGGATGACGGAACCATGGGATCTTGATCGGGTCTATCATCCATTCCCCCACCATCCGCTTTAAGCGCAAGGTGGTGAAGATTTCTATTTTAAATATCAAATCTCCAAACTCTAATTTAAACATCCCAAACCCATGCTGGTACTATATGCCAGATCCACGTGTATTCTACGTATCTGATTGACGACTAGCCTTAATCGAAAGTTCTCTCTCGTTACCGGGAGGGGTAATTAGCTATAGGGGCTTGCGCCTATAAGAAACCAGAACGTAGATCATAAAGTCCTCGCAAAATGAGGGCGAAATCTCTGGGTAGTGTCTTATCTACAAACCCATCTGCCTTCCAAAATTTACCTCGGAACTTAAATCGTTAAAACTCCTCCCCGAAGAAAGCGAAAAGCGGGCGGAGGCCGGGGCCGAATTTTCGGAGCCCACAGATACAACAGTATTTGTTATAAAATCTTGTTCACATTTTAATTGAGCAAACAAATGCTGATACTCGTTTTTTTGGAGTCACTAGCATATGTGTTCATACTCCTTTCAATTTATGAGTAGAGAATTTGAGATGATTATGATGAGGTATCTAAATTATTTTCTAAGTTTCCAAATAAAACAAGATAAAAATGGCATGCTCTTATGTCAAACTAAGTATTTAAAAGAATTAATTAATAAATTTGATGTGGACTAATATTAGACTGCTAATACAACTATGAGCAAAAATACGCAATTCGGCAAAGACATAAGTAAAAAATCAGTCGACAGGGACATATTATTGGATTGTTATCATATGTTATAGCGAGTTGTTTAATAATTATGTTTAGTATGTGTATGTGCACATTGCATGATGATCCGAAAGAATAATACTGCTTGATAGATACCTGATGGGCTGCTTAAAAAAATAGCTGTAAAAGGTTTTTTGTTTTTTTTGTGGGGGGGGGGGGGGGGTGAATTTGAATATATTTTTTATTAAAGGTCTAAGATGAGAAAGTAGGGATGAACTATGCTACATTTCACCATAAATACTATATCAAGCTTTTTATAAATATTTGGATATTGTAAAGTTTTGGAATTATTCTATTACTACCATCACACCTATGATTATTGTCAATAAAGAAAAATTAATACCATATACTTGAAGTTTGTCCCCCATAAACCAACATTAGAATAATTCATTATTTAATTTGATCATATTGATGAAACTCTAATTCATGAATCATTTTTTTAAGGATTCTTAGATACAGAAGATGATTTGAAGTTAAATAAGAATCTTTATTTGATGTTATTGAAGCAGAATTTGCACCTACATTAGGATACGTTCATGAACTTATTTCTATTCCTGAAGTTAAAGATTAATATATCATATCTGCTGTAATGATGAACCAATTGAATAACATGATGGCATATCTCATGTTGAATTATCTGTTCATATTATTCTTATAATGAATAATTAGATTGAAATTGATTTTGTTATTGATTTTTATTTAGTGATATGCAAATTTATTAATAAAAATTACAGAGAGGGTTAAGTTGTATTGATATTTTAGGCAATTTATTAATAACAATTACCTTAAAATAAACTTGAAGTTAAAAAAAACTTTGTCCGCATGGTTAAATCTGGTTAGAGGAGAAATCTTTCTTGTCTGTTTTAAATAAAGAATCCAGCTATTTATTATACATGAATCAATACATTCCTAAAATAATATTTCCTTACACTAACACTCACCCCCTTCTAGAAGGCTCATAGAGAAGTCACCACTATAATGCAGCTATGATATAAATGTAAGAATAATCTCAATATTGGGATGGCTCAAAGAAAAACTGCCCATAACAATAAATAAAAATGAAAAATTCTACCTCGAAAATATCATCTTTAGTAAAAATAAGAGCATGTTTGTTATGAAAATTGTGGGGTTGCTTGTGTTGAGTTGGGTTTGATTGTTGCTAAAAAATGAAATAAAAAATGGTTGGATGAAGGGTTTTGAAATATAGAAGCCTTCATCCCCCCAATAACTTTAACGAAAGATTGAGTAGCACAAGCAGCACTAGTAACAACAACCCTAGATGATTTGAAATTTGGAGGAATTGTAGGGACCAAAATAGATCGTGGCAAAGGATTATAGCCAACAGGGAATAACATGTGACATAGCTTGAGGGACTACTGATGAATGGTGGTGAGGATCGAGTTGGGAGTGGGGATGGTGAGTTCAATTGCCTATCAGATCGAACCAATAAAGCCAAAAGAAGCAAAGATGCTAGTGATATTGAACGGGAATGATGAAATGAGCGGTCAAGTATGATAGGGAAATACGGTTGACAAACAGAGATGATGGCATTGTGAAAGCAACATGCCTAGATCACAAGCAAGGTGCAAGACATCGATACTTCGGCATTGATGCAAAGAAGGACACTGTTGGAAAAATTGTCATCCTCAAGGATTGGGATATTTTGTGATCGAACACGCCTTAAAAAATAATATATTATCCCGAAGGATAAAAAATATTATTTCGCTATGGACTCAATTACAAAATTTATAATTTTAATTTTAACGGAGATTTTTCTCAATTCAATATTTGGTTGAATATGATTTATTTTATCTTGAGGTACAGATGCCCCATAGGAGCAAGCCCTTATGGTTAATTACATCTCAAGTATTTGTTACTTGAGAACACTTTTGATTAAACTAGTGGTTTCTTTTTGAGTCATCAAGATATTGGCTAATTTTTTTATTTTAAAATTTGTGAAATTTTTATTCAAAGATTTGGTTTTTGGGAATTTCAAGGGAGATATGATCAACTTTAAATTAGATTTTTGAAAGAGATCCAAATGGAGGATATATAGGAGTAATTGATTCTAAGGAAACTTAGGTACTCAAACTCAAACTATCATATATTGAGCTTTATATTTTAGAATCCTAAGATCCAGTGATGTAGGCATTCTACCTTTAACGGTGGAATGACTAATCATTGTATCAAAGAAACCTAAGTAATTTTTAGGAAATTTGAGGTTCTCTTAGTGTTTGGATAAGATAAATGTCCACCTAATAGGGTAAGGTAGACATACCTAAGGGCTTGACTTAGGACTTTATGAAATTCACCTAATAGAGTAAGGTGAATTTCAACGGATAGAGGCTCCTAAAGGACATCTAAAGATTATTTTTTAAATGTCATGAGAGGAAAAAAAAGGATTACTTATTTGGTTAAGTGAAGAGGTTTACTTAGAGTGTAGTTCTAAGACTAGAGATTTCTCTTCGGCTTTTGGAGCTAAGGAGAAGGGAATTTCGTACAACTTAGAGGTTGGAGGAAATGAGGGAGGCTCCATAGCTTTTGAGCTAAGGTTGAAAATCTTCTAAGGCTTTTGGAACCCATAGAAGTGAGAGAAAACTTGTAGTTTTGAGGCTACAAATCAAGAAGCAATCATTGAATTTTGTGTTTAATGATAGAAGCTTAGTTTGTTAATATAGATAGAGAAAACATAGGGGGATGATATATAAGTTTGATTACAAATTATGTAGAATTCCTTTGAATTTTTGGGTGTTCAAAGGAGGGAGCTCACTCTCTTAATTTGGGTTAGGAGAACGAAAGGGAGGCATGATAGGAGTTCCTATGCTTAGCTACAAATCTCATAAATTCCTTGAAAGTAGTTTGGAAACTTTCATGTAGGTTTAGAGAAGCAACAAGCTAGGAGGTGAGATGATTTCCTATGGCTTTTAGGCTAAGGAATGTTAGAGGTTTCTTGCAATTTTTGGCTTGTAGGAAAGAGAAGAGAAAATGCAACTTAAGGATTGCAAATTCATGAATGTTTTTTGAAGATTTGGTGTTCAAAGAGAAATTTGCACTCTCCTAATTTGAGTTAGGAGAACGAGAGGAAGTTAAGGCTTAAATTCCTATGCTTGAGTGGAATTATTTGTTGATTTGGCTCAACAAATAAATTGGATGGGTGTAACCTCGACCTACTCAACATGGGTTATGTAAATGTGGGAATTTTCTACAACTTTTAAGTTATAGAAGGGAAGAAAAAATATGCAACTTATGGGTTGCAAATTGGAGGATTATTCATTGAATTTTATCTTCAATGGAGCATGATTATCTACCTAATTTGTGTAAGGTAAATATGGGAGGCAATATGCAATTTAGAGATTGCAGATTGGAGAGGATTCTTTGGACATTTGGTACTCAAAGGAGGACGCACATTCACTTAATTTAGGCTAAGTGAATGGGAAAGGAAGACTAGGATTTGGGTCCTATGTCTAAGGGGGTTATTTGTTAATTTTGTGTTTGACAAATAAGGTGGAAGAACTTAAGTTTAGGTCTCAAGTTCAAGGACTTTGTGCAATGATATGTTAAAGTCTTGGAAGATTTCAATTCATCATGCATGAAGGAGGGGCACATGATTGTTTGTTGATTTTGTGTTTTAACAAATAAATCAAGTTAATCTAAGATTTGACCCTAACATTTGCTAGTGCGCTTTTTAGGTTCTTTAGAGATCATTTGGGAACCTCTATGTGAGCTTTGAGAGCAATAAGGAGATTATTAGTTGGTTTTGTACTCCAATAAAAGAAATGAAAGATCTTAGAATTTGGTTCTAAGCTCTAATAATTTATGCAATGATGTGTTTGGAGCCTTTGGAGGCTTCAAAGCAACATGCATGAGACAGGGGAGGATCTAAAAGAGAGCTCCTAATTTTCTCTTAAGAGTGTTTTAGACTCATTTAGAAAGGGAAGATTGATTCCTACAACTTTGGAAAGGTTTCTAAATCAGTTTTGACATGATTAGAAGATTTGGAGGCTTATGGAAGTTGTAATCTTTTAGGATTTGATCAATTGCCTAATGCGTTGTTACACTTAATCGTTACAATTTGCAAATCATACAAAATAAGCTTAATTAATTTCTAAGTGTGATGGGATATTTAGCTATGAGCATTTGGGGGCCCACGAAACAGTCTAAATTAGTTCCACAAACACTTATAATTAAATGAGTATATTTAGGACACTTGTAAGTTTAGGAAATTTGATGATCCTAGCAAGAGACCTATGAAGCATTGCTTTGATTTATGTTAAGGTAGGAAAACGCATCTAAGGCTTTAAGAGGACACCCAATCAATTCTGGCATGATATGGTTCATTAAAATCATTAAGGCGAGTTTCCAATTTAGGGATTTTAGCGATTGAGAGCAAATGGTCATTTGTTATCTCCACAAGCTTTGCAACATACCCAAAATGAGTTTGATTGGTTGTCTACATTTTGAAATTTTTAACATAAACCTTTGGGCGTATATATGTGAGATTTCACAATGATTTTGAATTTCTTTAAACCAATTAAATTCACTCATATGCATTCTTCCAAAACTTGCAAAGAGTTACAAATTCCAACATGTGCAAGCTTCTATAACCTATATAAATTTTGCTATGATGCAAGCATTTGATGATTTATATTCTAGAGGATTATTCATTATCATCGTTGAACATTTAAATTGGAAGATGCAAAATATAGTTAAATAATTTGGAAAACGTGTAGGGGCTTGATTTGTGTGTTCTTGAAGACCCACATCTATCTCAAATCTGCTTCACAAATTAAATGAGCATATTCAACAATCTTCCAACCATTTTAGAAATATGATAATCCTAGAGAAAGAGACCTACACCTATGTTGGTTTTTTTATAACACAAGCATTGAGTAGGAATGCATGTAACTTGCAATATTTGAAGATCTACACATTTACATTCGTTTGAGGATCAAATGACAATGTCAACCCTAGGGTATGATCGTAGGCGAAGGCCAGGCATACAATTTGAATGCAACACAAGCATTGGGAAGGTGTTGGATATCTATCCAAACATCCTACGCATATCGACATGCCCTTTTAGCTGTCACATGAGAGCAATTCAATGAAAATTACTAGGTTTTCATGAATTTCTAAGAGGTAGCAAACATCGGATTTTGTTTAGGGTTTGGAAATTAAGGCCTGCTTGGTTGCTGGATCCGACTCCCAGACATGCATGAAGTCGAGCGTCTGTCTCCCACTCTCGACTAGGCCAGACGCACGCATAGAAAGCCGCAGACCCTTGCTTTGTTCGGGTTGTAATAACCGTATTTTGACCCAGTCAAATATATTTTTTGGAGTCATTATAAGTCAAATTTAAAAATCGACTTTGCCAAAAGATAGATTTTATAGTGATTTACTTGCACTAATTTTTTCGTAATTTTTGGATACTGGTGAAAATTCTTAAGAAATTGATAGTTGTTAGTACAAAAGGGGATTTTGGGCTCTCAAGTGCCTATTTTACAAATTGATTTCACCAAAATTTTATAAATAAAATGTGGTATTTTATGAATATTTTTCTATAATTTTTAAGTCCAAGAATGATTTATATGAATTTTATACAGAAAAATTGATTAAATTATATAATTATATTAATATTATATTATTAATTATTTATAAAAGTCTTAAATCACTAACCTAATTATTTAATGCCATTTATTCTTCTCAAATCCGTTAACAAAGAAAGAAATCCAAGAAATAAGAGAGTGAGGGGAGAGAAAAGAAAAGCTTGGATTTAGAGGTCGTAAAGCAATTTTTGTCAAGTGGTCTAGTTGGAAAATTTGTTCGTCTTGATGTATGGAACTATTACCAAATTTCTGAGTTCAAGGATTTTGTATTTTTGGTATTTTTCCAATCCAATTTGTATTTTCGTTATTGAAAAACAAGAATAATTTTGTATTAGTAAAACAATCACTGTGTAACTTTTTATATGTTATAGAAATTGAGATTATGAACATTTTGAGTATTTATTTGAGATTTTTCGCCGGGTGATTTTGAAAATACAATAATTTTTGGCTACTCAGAAATTTATTTTGACATCTAAAAATAGTGCTCCAGTTCAATTAAAGCTTTAGAATGATGTTTTACATAATATATAATAATTTGGTTATATTTTGAAATAGTAATTTTTTGTTCAATAGTATTTCTGTTGCCTACCATTGAGGCATATTGATAATTTTTGAATTAAGCGCAATTATATTTTATTTGCTTATTTGCTGCAATGTATAGGAAATGAATATGGATATGTTATTGAGATTATTGTTATAGTACTGTGATAATAATATGTGTATAAAAGATAAGTAAAGACTGGTTGACCAAATGAGCTGAAATTGAGCCCGAATAGGACTCTGATTGGGTTCGATCGAGTAAACGTTTATAAAATTGGACTCGATCCGGCGCTGAATTGAGTCGATAGGGCTCGATTTAATTGATTGAGTTCAATCGAACCTGATCGGATCCGATTCGACTCGATTTAGGCCGAGTTAACGCGAAAAATGCGTTAACAGAAACTCTTGAGAGGGATCACTGACATAGAGTCTGTCGACTAGGGGCTGAGGCAAATTGAGTAGCTGGCAGTGCTGAGTGGTTTGCCTATGCGAAGGTTGGTTTAGATAAGAAGGAACCCTCAAGAGGAATAATTGGCTTGATGGTGGCACAAGGAAGGTAGTTATGGCTATATACAATGCAGGGAGGATAGCTATAGATGTGCGACGACATAGGGAGGGTAGCTATACTATCAGCTGGAGAGATAAGATAGGGGCAAGGTGGTTCACATGCAATAAAACTCGTAAGTAGATAAAGAGAAACAACATGGGCTAGTGGCTAGGATTTGCATCAATGCTTGGCGAGTTGGGAGTCACGTGAGTGGCGGAGCCTTGGTGGAAAAACCTACTCATAACTATGTAAATAATTTTAAAAAAATTATATTCACAAACTTCACATCAAGGTTCGACTACTCCTTGGCTCCTTCAAGTTTGGCTTTTTTGCCTCGGATTGAGTGCATTTAGGTGAGAAATAGAGCCTTTCAAGAAAAGAAACTATACATATATTTGAGCTACTTAAAATATCCTCAAAACTTTAGGAGGCATCTTTAATTGCAATTTTCATCAAATTCTAATTGTGAAATCATTTGAGATCAATTTTGTAGAGTCAAGGACTAAATTGAAGAAAATTGATAGTTTGGGACTAAATTGGCAACCTATGAATAGTTCATGGACTATTTTGAGCTTTTTCTTTTTTCTCAAAATATATGAAACATTATATGATTTTTATACTCATTTTAGTAAACGCAAAATTTAAATATAAAATGAACCATTCAATTTAATAAAGATATGATTTATTTTTGAAAAAAAAAATCACTAGAACTAGTAAGGCTTGCAATCTTGATGTAGCCATGAAACGGGGGAAAAGGTTGAAAGAAAGAAAGTAGATCCTTCAACTCTTGTATTATAGGAGGAAACTCACATGACAATCTAGCTACTTACACTGGAGGGGACCGTTTGCCAATAAGTAGTCACTGGTTCATTATATGAACAATCTCTTGATTTTCCTTTTTTGAACCATGCAAAATCAGCTGTTTCTTCTTGGATGGCCTCATTATTCTCCGTGGTATCAAAAGGAGATGCCACAGTAAATATCCAGGCTTGTAGTAGGTGGCGGCTGCCACATGTTGTTTTTCAATTGAACATAATGGTTTCGTGCAATTGATTTTTCTTGTGCACTTCAATCGTCTCCTCTTCGAATGGAATGCTTTAATAACTATTAGTACTGTCGCAAGCTTTTCGCCTCACTATTTGTAAAAGCTAATAATTGTTCTATATTAATCTTTTGCTTTGAAATTATTATTGTAGCTCAAAAGGGTGTTTCCCAAAAAGGACATACCCCAAGCTCCACCAAAGCATGCTTTGCTGCGAATTAATTCGAGTCGGGTGCTCTTAGAAGAGGTTGGTGTGCAAGTTGAACTACTCTACTTTCTAGAATGCAACGATTAAATTGATTTCTATACTGATTTTTAATCTATTTTTAAGTTGAAATCCCTAAGTTCTAAGAGTTTCTTTGAAATTCTAATCCAAGTAATTGTTGACCAGTTTTTCAGTGGCATGTGTTGGAGTGCTATGTATATGCTTCAATTGTATTCTTTGAAATTGTTTACATTCCTAGCCATCTACCTCCAAAACAAACAAATCTTACCTGAGCTTCTTTGTCTGGATCGGCCTGTCTTTCTTTGCCAATGCCATATGCTTCTCTATCAAATAAGGCTTCACTCTTACATGCATTATTTGCGACAAAACTATTCAGAAAAACAAGTGAAATGGGTCTTAATATTTTTGCTTGCACTTGCACTTGAATTTAGGACTTTTGGTTCTCTGTAGCTTTCTATTTTTTTTTAATTATCATCAGGTCACATTACTGTGTTCATCATCTATGGATATTAGCATCCTTAGGTGGAGATTTTTGAAGTCTTAATGTTAACTGTTGGTTTCATTTAATAATTTTGGCATTAATTGTTCAAAATGGGAAGGAATGCGTTTAACATCTAAGGCAAAACTTGGCCAAAATGAATGTAGTCATAAAGTTGATTGAAGCTAACGATGATGATGATGTTGTTCTTAACTCTCGAGTAGCAAGCCATTTTGGACATTTTTGGTAATATGGACACTTAAAAAGTAGGAGTTTTCATATGATTTAGTAATTCCTTTTAGTTTAAATCTTCTTTTTCAAAAAATAGAATGATTTTTTTCTTACACTAGTGTTGTCTTTTTTTGCAATCCATTTTACTTTGTGGAAGTTTCACTCAGAACATAAACTCTCTGAAAAGAGTTGGGCCTGAATTTTTGGAGATTACAATGTGATTTATTAATATATGATCTTGGCCTTTAAATTAAAAAAAAAAAAATCTCAAACGTTCATTGGCTTTCAACCGCATTAAATTTTTATTTTTGAATTCTAATGATTGCATAGAATTATACCGGTTAGAATTTAAAGTTCTATGATTTTATCATAAGTAGATTATGAATATATTTAGTATTCGAAGAGTTATAAGAATACCTCTAGTTAATCAGGATTTTGAGTTGTGATTCTTGGATAATTTTATCATAACTTCTCATTTAGAGTTATATTGTATCTAGAAATTTTTATAGAACTTATATGAACCTTTGAGATAATTTTGGAATGATAATCTAAACTAAAAGCTCCTCCAAATATTATTTTTATTCATTTATTTTATTTTTTTCATCAGTCTATTTCTCCTAATTCTTTTTCCTATTTCTCTTGTATAGTTTTTTTTTTTCAATTATTTTGCATCCAAAAGCAAATACTTTTTATCCTCCAAATATTCTATATATATATATATATATATATATATATATATATAATGTTATAGATAACTTTTTCGTTATTTAACAATGTTAAATTTATTAAAAACATAAATACTTGCGTATATTCATTTCTTTTTTTATTTTATTTGAAAATAATTAAAATACGGATAATATTATTTTAAATATCTAAAATTTATATAATTTATATGACATTAAAAAAAAAATTGGTAGAGTATTACATTCAAAATTAATTAATTGTTATATTCAAAACGGTAAGCGAAAGCAATGAAAATAATTTCGAAGAATGAATAAAATATTTAAAATACAGCTATTTTTTAATTTTAATATTATTTAATATTTTTGCATTATTTGAATAAGTTTTATAATATTTTATTTATTTAGATTTTTAACTTTCACCTTTAAAAATGTGTTTGATATTTAATTTAAAATAATTTTTTATTATACAAAATTATAAATATTAACATTTATTTAATTTAATGATTTAAACTCATTATACCTTGCCTTCTAAAAGGAATTTATTAATGCTGATTTTATTTTTATATCCATATTAAATTAAATTTTAAGTTTTATTTATGTTTTTATAATTCATAAATTTATGTAGGTTATATTTATTTATTTATTTTTGTGCGTGTGTCCTAAATTGATATTTTAAATTCTAAGTAACCTATTTTGTTCACTTGTCTTCATTTTATTACTAAATGAAACAATTAGGTATATTAGAAATTGAATATGTAAACCTACTACCAAATTACCATCACATACCTTTTTTTATAAACTAGCATATATGGTTATATAATAACTTTTGAAATCATAAACATAATAAACTTATACAAAACATTAAAGCATAATTAAGATTTGATGTTCTAGAAAAGTTATAATTTATTTTATAATATAAATTTTATTGAATATCAATCTGACATACAACTAATAAAATTATAAATAATTTTATATATTTCTATCATTTTAATTGTATTCTTGATACGTCTCCAGAAAAATTGCATGATTAGAACCAATCCAAGGTAATTTTTGAATTGAAAACTTTTTGAATTAAATTCAGAATCATTCAAACTCTAATTTCAATAAACTTATAAGTGAATTGAATGTATCAACAAGATGAACTCATCGACACTACAAGGGATCTCATCTAAATCCATAGGAGCTCAAATCATGCCCTTGAAGCATTCTTGGAAGATTCAGGACATTATTTGAAAGACTAAATAATCTCCAAATCTTATATGCTTGTAGTCAAATCAAGCAGCTCAATAAAATGGATTTAATGAGCCTAAGATCATTAGATTTTGACATCATTATGGTACTCAAATACTGAATAAACAATGTATGCTCAAGAAGATTAATATGGATTGTTCAATAGAGTGTTGTGGACTTTGGCTAAATTTACCAAAATGCCTATCTCAAAAGGGTTGTAAATAGGCCGTAATTTTCTATAGGAGGGGGTTTAACAACCAATATAGTTAAAAAACTCTATTGCATTTTCCTATGATTACTGCATGTTAAGTGTAAATTTAAACTATTTATTACCTTTAAATTTGGTGAAAATGTATTATTTTAGTTGATATTATTCAAGAAATACTCAAGAAAAGGAGAAAAAAATCATAAGTGTTAAAGCGCCATAGCACTCCAACTACTAGTGCCGCAGCGTTTACAATGCCTCAGCACCAGATCAGGGAATCGTAGTGCCAGAGCCTCGGGACAGATGACATAATTCATCGCCTCGGCGAAGCCAAGGTCAGCGTTGCAGCACTTCATAGTGCTGTAATGTCAGAAGTCCAAGCTGCAACACTTGAGTCTTAGAAATTTGAACGTTGGAGCGCCATGTATTACAATGCTGCAGCGTCGGATTAAACATTCAAGCGCTACAAGGGTTGACTTTTGCAGCGTCGCAGAGGAGCAGTTGACAAAGACAGAGCCGCGCCGAATCAGCAGAGCGACGCACCAGTTCAGCCAATAAATGCACTGAGTCAGCGCAGGGCCGCAACATAGCAAGCCCAATAGCATTGAGGTGCTAGTTTATCTTATAACACTGTAGCATCACCATTTTAAGTCCTGTGGCGCTTAATGCCATTTCTGCACTTTCTATAAATAAATTTTAGTTCTTTATTTAGGAGTTATGTCACTTTCAGTAGAGTTCTGTAATTTTCAGTGTAATTCTTTAGTGTTATTTTAAAATAAAATTTTAGGAAGACTAAGGAAGTGCAGGATACTTTCATCGGAGATCTTTGCTTATTTTGTGTAAGCTAAGAGTGCGGAGAAGTTCATTTGTACTATATGGTATAACTTTTTCTTATTGTTCTCCTATATCTTTTCTTCTATATTTGAAATGAAGATGTGTTTACTTTCTATTTTATTTATGTTTAGCTAATTTATGAGTTTTAGGTTAATGATATGAACACAATATAAGTACTAATGTAGACTCTTGTGTCTTAAGTAAATTATGTATGTTTTTAATATCTCCCATTTTTAATTTAATGCATATAATGACTATATATATAGTTAAAATTTAATATGATGTACAGTCTTGACGGAAGAATATTGGAACAAATAGGAGCATTGAAATGAAATTTTGGTATGCCTAGATATATGATGTCTAATCTTTTAGGTTCTATGGAGACATTAGAAGGTTATAAACCTTCCTTTTCACTCTTAGAAGCTCGACAGAAATTTAGGGATGCATATGCTTTGATTCACATCAGCAATTAAAAGTCTTATTAGGAAAATATTATTGTTTTATAGGAATTAGTCTAAAACATATTTTATATATTGGTATCTCATCTTTTTTTGCATTCTCTGTAAGTGGAAAAAACTCAAAAACCCTTAATTTTCATTCAGTAGGATAAACCTTACATTTGTACTATACAGTATTAGTTTGACTGTAATATAGCAGAATACTTCTTTGTAGGATCGACACTCTCTCAATCACTTTATTACTTCATCGACATGTATACTTGCCTATCTAGTGGGTAATTTATATCAAAGAAAATCTAAGCATTAATTGTCCCAAAGAATATTTTATTTCACATATGCATTCAGATATTCACGCCTGTGCCCATATAATCAAGTTTTTGGTGCCGTTATCGAGGTTATCGTGGAAGTAACGCGCGTGTTGTAAAAGTATATTGTTGAACTAGTTGCATATTTAGACCTGCTTGTATCATATATCTTTATTTTATAGTTTTGTTAAAATTTTTGAAAAAAGAAGAAAAATTGTTGTTTGTTTAGTTGTTGTTCTTTACATTTTAGTGCATTGTTATTACATTTGTTGTAGATTTAGTAAGATGTTCTTGTTGTTTGATTCTGAAATTAAAAGGACCCTTATAAAAATTAAAAAAACTAAAAAGATTTTAGCTTTAAAGATGTCTGAACCTATATAAGATTAGGATCATCCGATAGTATGGAAATCCTATAGTAGATAGAATCCACCAGAGTATCAATAGACATACTATCCAAGCTAATAACTTTGAACTGAACCCCGTCATAATCTATACTTAGCTAATTTTTTAGAAATCTGTGTAACATTCAAGTATAATGGTGTCATCGATAATGCTATTATGCTTTGTTTATTTTCATTTTCACTAAGGGATGAAGCTTATATACAGTTGAATTTTTTGCCCTCAGGTTCTATAACTATTTTGAATGAGTTGACATACAAATTCCTAGCTAAGCATTTCTCTTCTTTCAAACTTGCCAAGCTTAGGAATAATATGATATCTTTTGCCAAGTTTGAAGGAGAGTCGATTTATGAAAGTTGGGAGAGATTTAAAGAAATGCTTAGGAAATGCCCTCACCATGCTTTACCCGATTGATTGGTTATTCAGACTTTTTATAATGAACTGGTAAGATCCCTTAGGTCGATTATTGATGTAGTAGCTGGAGGATCTTTAATGTTTAAGCTATTTGAGAAAGTTTATGAATTAATTGAGAAAATAACTATAGATAATTTTCAGTGGCCTTTAAATAGGATGAATCCTAAAAGATTAGCTGAAGTTTATGACTCAGATGCTTTGTCAATGCTTATTACTCAAGTAGCTGTTATATCTAAAAAGTTAGATATAATTGAAGTTAGTTTAGGATCAGGATCATATATGCAATTGGAAGAGCATGATTTGAATTTTGTTGGAGATAATAATGTTCAAGGGATTGAGAATGTGAATGTCATTGAAAGACAAAATAATTCCTATTCCATTATTGACAATCCAGGTTAGATGAACCATCCTAATTTTAGTTGGTCAAATAACAATGTTAGTGGTAATAATCAGTGGAAGCTATAAATTAAATCAAGTAGCAAATTAGATCAATTGTCAGCAACCTATAGTAAACTCTAGACCTTCTTATCCCTTATATTTTAATCAAAATAGTAAATTTAGAGATAACAAGATACCTTTGGTAGAGGTAGTGATTCAATTGAGAACTCAAGTGCAAAGTCAAGCTGCTTCAATAAAAAAATTAAAAAATCAATTAGGACAGCTTGCAATCTTTTTTAATAGCAGACCTCTCGGATCATTATCCAGCAATATTGAAGTTAATCCAAAGGAGAAAGGGAAGAATCTTAGTGTAGATCACTTGAGGAGTGGTAGTGATACACTACAGCCAAAATGATAAATCTTGCAAGTTTGGCTGAAGATTATAAATTTAGCGTTGATGGGAGACAACCAAATTGTGTTTTGTGTTTGAATTTATTTTCAGGTATCTAATTCTTTTCTTATGTTTTATGTTATTTTTATTTTATGATAGTCTTTGTTTATTTTTATTTAAATTATTTTATTGTGCATAATTTACATTTGATTAAATTCCTATTTATGCTTAACTGATAAAAATTGTCCTCTACATAATGCTTTCACTTTGATGGTTTATTTAGTTAAAATAAAAATAGTAATTAAAAATTATCTAAAATTAAGAACAATAATAAATCCTTAGATGATAATTTGAATGAGCAAAGCATAATAATTCATGATTTAAAAATTTAATAATTAACTAAGGAAGATCAGCTAAGTCATTGACTTGTCTTGAACTTAAAAGCTTTATACTCTTGCACTGACTATTGAATTGAAAAATGAATAGTTGAGTTTAGGGAAAAGAATTGTGTAGCTTAAATTATGAAGATCATAATAAACTTAAACATGGAATTAGTAATCTTAATAAATCCTTATATAAAATTTATTTAGGATTACTAGAGGGATGAAAATAAACTTATATTCAAAATCATTAATATGTACTCCAAATATGAAGAAGTGAAAACTATAAAAAATAAAAAGATAAATTTGAAAAAAAAAATGAATATATTTAAAAATTGGTATTTGTTAAAGCTCATTTGAAGTGAACTGTACATTCATTTTGATAGAGTTAAACAAGCATACATGCATAGCATAGTTTAAATTTTTTTTTTTATGATCACATGTATTATATAATTTATCTATATACGTATTTTCTGATAAATATGCCTGATGAATAGCTAGAAAGAATGACTGGCAGTCATCCATGCAAGATACAGAAATAGAAATATAGATTGAAAATTCTGGGAGAAGCGGAACGAATGAGGGGAATAAGTCTAAGGAATTCATGATGTTATGCATCGGATCTCACAAGTTGTTGATAAAATGATATTTATAAAGAAATCTTCCACTAGTAGTGGGCGGCCAGATATGAATTTGGATGTGAAGCGGATTGACATTTGAAATTATTTCAGACTTTTAAATTGCCAGTATTTAAAGGTGCAAGTTATCAACAGTAGCTGAATATTGGTTATTGAAGAAAGGAAAGACCTTGGATGGTATGATTTGTCCTAAGAATAGGAGGGCAGTGTTGGCCATAGTTGTTCTGGAAGGAGTTGAAAGATGATGGAAAGCGCAGCATAGAGAGAAATTTGGACTGATGCTTATCTCCAGCATACAGTTGGATAATTTTATAAGGGTATTTAGAGACTGGTTTATTCTTCCTTCAGCTAGACCAGCCTATAGTTATTATATGATTTGCCTTAAGTATTAGAGAGTTGTAAGTATACAAAGCCTATAATTTTCATATTATTTGCCTAAAGTATTAAACAATATACATAATGGGAAATATGAAAAGTGAAATATACATTGAGGTCTTCTATAGCTAATGATTATTATAGGAATCTCCATATTGTTTTTAATTGACTGCAAACATGTTTTTTATTTTTTATATTATGCTTGTATATTTCATTGAGCTCTAGCTCATTAGCAGTAGTTGTACTGCAGGAAAGGGGAATGTGCCAGTGGGATGATAGGCAGGAGGTTGACTGCACTTTTGTGTACATACATTTTTGGGGTATATAGTGGTCAAAGTAGAAGTTATATAGACAAACTTTTGATTATATAATTATTATTTAAAAGTTTTGTAAGCTCTATATTTTATTTGAGGTGTTTTAAATATGCTGCTAGTTTTGCAATATTGATTCCAATTATGGTTTAGTGAAATAGAATGTTAAGATTTGAAAAAGTTGATGTGTCGGGATAGTTTGAATAGATATTTTCTACTCACCCGATTCTTAGAGAAGTAATTCAGAATGAATGCTAATAAGAAATATGTCTGTTCAGATTCTCTTTATCTATTACACTCCTAGTTGACTAAAGGGGATCAAAATGGGGCGTGACATATTATATTTATTAATTTTATATAATAGATAATTAATAAGATGGGCAAAATTGATGACATTGACACCTGCATGTTCATGCTACAGTATTGATTCATTGATCTTTGATTTTTTGATTTTTGTTGTATTTATGTTTTTGCACATGCTGATTTATAGATTTAAGCATGTTGATTCTCATTTTTTTGTTATTGATCATATTGAATTGTACAAGTGATAATTGAGCATTGATGATATTAAACACTATTGATTCTATTGATTGAGATGAGCATGCATATTGATTCCTTAGATCTTGTATTGAAAACTTTAGCGAGTTTTGAGTTTTTGCTGGGCTTTGTAAGCTTATTATATGGTTTTATTGATCTCAGGTCAGAGAAGGGGTCATGTCTATATGGAGTGAGGCTAGTTGAGATCTTCAGGTTCTTTTGATTTTATTCCGTCTTTTTTTATTCTTTTGTATTCCGAAGATATTGATAGGTTAGTGATTGTTAGTGATCTCTTGTCTATTGCAAATGTAATGTTGGTGATTGAATATAGTGAAATATTTTCTTGTATATGATATTTAATTGATTTCGTGTGATATTGAATTTTATTGATGATTTATAGAAGTTCCGATAAATGATTAAAAAGATAAAAGAGACAATTCTTCCAAATTTAATTTTGGGGCGTGACACTAGCCCCATGATGTGGATTGATCAATCTAGCCTAGCTCGTTAGTGCCTTCTTCGAGTGGGGCCTTTCCATGATGTCGCTCTGGATTAGCGAGCATGAACTCTTTAAGCTTTCATGTCTTGATAAGTTATTCGACTAGGTTGCATAGGTTTCAACATTCTTTGGTGTCGTGCCCATGATCCTTATGGATTGATAGTACCATGGTGTGTCTCGATGCTACTAAACTTCATAGGTGGCGGATTTCTAAAGAACTCCTTTTCTTGGATGGCCTCGACAAGCTCGGCCATGGATACCCTCAGCGGAGTTTAAGTCGAATATTCTCGAGGTCGGTGGGTGACCTATCTATGTACTTCTGTCGTTCTTGCTACCAGTGTTATTTCTGCTCTCTAAAATCTCGGATGTGTGGGTGCTTTCTATGGACTGGGGCGTTGTTGGCTGCGTAGTAGGCTTAACCCTTGGTCCTTGTTCTCTTGAGACTAGATTCTTTCTCTAGTTATCCCTGGGGGGAGATTTTTCCTTGTGATGAGGTCATGGCGTGGAATGGTCGAGGAGGATTTGATCACTTGGGCGTTGACACGACTATTGGTGAGTTCCAACAATTCTGCCAGCATCTTTGGTTGTTGTAGGCCTAGTGCATACCGGAAGGGACTTTTTAGCCCCTGGGTTAGGGCTGCTTGAGCGATTGTCAGCTCAAGGTCGTTTATGTTGAGCATTTCTTTCTAGAATCGCAGTATGAAACTTCTTAGTGACTCTTTCGATTCGTGTCTCATCTTTGCAAAATTTGTGAGTTTTTGGGTGGGGGGGGGGGGGGGGGTGGGGGTCCTCTTGGCACTGGCGAACTGTGTAATGAACATTCGTTTGAACTCAGTGAAGGTGGTGATCACCTCATTAGGTATGCAAGTGAACCATTTTAATATTGAATCCTTCAGAGCAGTGAAGAGGCGACAGTAAAGTGTGTCATCGATGTCGAGAAGGGAAGTCATAGCCTCAAAAGTCGCCACATGACCCGTAGGATTAGTTTTGCCTCGGTAAGTTTCGAGGCGAGGCACCTTGAACTTGGGAGGTACTCTTGCTTTGGAGATTGGTCTAGAAAAGACATTGGTCATCCCTGGTTTAGTTTTTTTTGGTCCGTCTGGTTGTCGAAGTTGAGCTTTTGTCCCTTGCCTAGGGGTGACTGAGGTTGGCAGCTGGATCTGAAGCATGAACTTCTTCCGGAGGCTCGTGATGAGCTTCGGGATTGGATGACCCTTTGGGCGCACTGACTGTTTGCGGAGGCAGGGTTATCTTGAATGGACATCAAGAGATGCTCCTCCATTTCTTGCAGTCCACAGAGTGGTGTGATCAAGGTTCATTGTATTCTTCAAGGCTTTAGGTTGCTCGATAAGTAACTGTTTTTGCCTTTGGCATCTTCTACGCTCACCGCATGAATTCCATTTTGTTCTGTGGATGATACTGAGCTGTACTTCGTGCTACTCTTGAACTGAGTGCCTATGGGGAGAATGTAATGAAGTTTGAGTACGAGAGTAATAGGGAAGGTGAGCTTGATAGATGTATGAGACAAAATCTTTATTATCTAAGCCATATAGACAAGAGTAATCAAAGCGAGAGCTCTGCACTATGGAGCTTGAGCGGAAAAGGAAAAATGATATAATATTTCGTGGATCCAATCATGTATAGGTGTGATTGTTGACCTACATGTTATACCCAAAGGAACAAAAAAAAAAGACTTAAAATGCATACCTGCACTCTACCGCAGACCCCTGAAATCTCGATTAAAATCCTACATACCTCGTATCCGTCGAAGATATCCAGGATTCCTGCTGAATTCGGCGCCCCTCTCGTCAAATCTTCCGCTATTCCCGCATTTGCCTCGGTCATAGCCTCCCGTCGTCAATAAAATGAAGGCAGAACGAGGCTTTTCGTTCACTGCTTTCCCGCAAGCTTCCATGACCCACGAAATCCACAGAGCTCCTCCGATCAAACCCGACACTTCCCTCTACCTCTTCTGCAAGCCGACGCAAGCTAATCCCATTACCGACCTCAACCCACGCCTTGCCAAAGTCGAGATCCTCGGCTAACCTCCACAGCTTATGAATCCTCAAATCTCGTTGATCCATTTATTCGACCGCCCCAACGAACTCCAGTCGGTACAAGCATCTGAGGCCGAACTCATCCAAGCCTTTCCAGCTTTTGATTCTGCTGTAGCTTTCATCCTCAACTCCCGTCCAATCCTGATCTTCCGCCTCCCTTCCCTGGCCGAACCACAAGATCTCGACGAAAGGCCTGATCTCCTCTCCTATAGCTGTAAATCTCCTCACCTAACGAGATCCACACAAGACCTGTCACCAACCCCGCCCAGATCTCCCCTAGCCGAACCCTTCCTCCATCTGATCCCTCCAGGCCCGACCGAAGCCTCTTCCAACTCTACTCTCTCAACCGCAGACCACTACAAAGCCTGTACCCGACGCCATTTCTGATCTCCACCTCCTGCTATAGCCGAACACAACCCCCAGCCGAGTCTTCCTCTTACCTTACCGAGCCGAAGACCTGCTCTAGCCCCGACGCCAATCGACCTTTTCCTCTACCTATAGTTCCGATCCTAGTCCTACAGCCGAACTCATTTGGTCTTCTTCCCAAATCCACGACTCCAAGCTCTCTGCCCGACCTCTATAAGGTATAGATTAGGTTGATTTTTGTATTAATTTTAGTTATAGTTATTTATAATATATATATTTAAGTATATATATATATATATATATATATATATATATATATATATATATATATATATATATATATATATATATATATATATATATGAATATGTGTGTGTGTTTTGGAAAGGAAGACAAAAAAAAAAGAGATATTCAAAAAGAAAACAAAAAAAAAAAGAAAGAAAAAAAAAGAAATTTTTTTGTGCCTTGGTTCATCGTGCACATTTGATAGCGCCAAACTTTGCTGGCCGCCAAGGTATGACCCCTAAACCCTAAAACTCTGAGAACCCGCCTTCGGCGCTTGCAACGCGACGAACAACCACCCATGCACGCTTTTCTTTAGCGTGGTTGGAGGAAATTCGCCGCGGTGCTAGCGGCGAGGCGGGCGATCTCCTAAAGTCTTGTTTTCGGTGTTTGCGGCGCGCCGAGGGACCCCTATGCACGCTTTTCTCTAGCGTGGTGGGAGGGAACTCGGTGCGGCGCTTATAGCGAGGCAAGCGAGCCTTGTGCGTGCTTTTCTTAGCACGACGGGGCAAAAATATAAGTACACGTACGCGGCTCTGTACCTGCAGGAAAAGCAAACTGCGTTCTTTTAAAACAGGTACATTTGAAAACCCATGCACGTCTTTCTCTAGCGTGGTGGGGTTGAAGACTTTACATGGCCGCGGTGTCCTCGAAAGAGGGCACCTACCATGCACGCTTTTCTCTAGCGTGGTGGGAAAGGCCCAGTTTTTCGTGGTTTCTCCTAAACGGGGGAGACGCCGGAAGGTTGCCGAAATTTCAGGCGAATAGAAGACCACTTGAACAAAATTTGAACAATCAAAGGACTCGATTTGGACAATGAACTAAATATAAAATTGAGCCTAAAATAAACTCAAATGAATTAAATCCAAAATGCATTAAGAACTTAAAATTCAATATGATAACAAGGACTTGAATCACATTTGACTGTAAGAAGTTTAAATTCGACATTGGATCAATGAAAATACACAAGGATACTCTAATGAAGATTGCAATTCATGTGTGAGATAATTCACTCACAGATGACAATGAAAGCTCAAGCAATTGATTGATTTGGGACAATTGCATTGACTGCAAAGACAAATGAGAAATACAATGATAGTCAATATCATCATACAAACAAGTAAATGAAAATTCACAAGTGATGAAGATTGAAAAGGTTGCTCATAAGTGGTGATAAAGAACATGCAATAAACTTGGCGGTCTGCCAACGACCATGTACAAGGAGCATGCAGTGTTTCAACATACAAATAAATATACTAGAACTCATAAGCAACGAGGTTGAAGTTAACGGTGGTCTTCATATCAGTCATGTGAGGAAACTTCTTATGTATACGACTCCTTGCAATCAAGAACAACATACAAGCAAGTGAACATAGTGGGTCTGTCTACAATTGATGATGCCCTCCCTGTGAGCATATACAGAAGCATGCAACGAGTGTCAGGGTATTCATATAGTCCATTACAACACAAAAGAGAACGAATGCCTCTACCACCTACAAGAGCTTACAACTTGTCGAAGTGGATGTAGCAATAACCTGCAGTTCAGATCACGAGTTGTCGGCATTCAACATGAAGGCAAATATTCAAAGATCCCCGACAAATGTTTCATCGATGAATAGTGGCACATACAATTTATTGCCTACAAGTGACACAATTCCTTGCAAACAAATACAACTATTCATTGAGCAACGTGCATAAAGAATTTGATGGCAAATCCAGCCGTTCATCAGTCAATATGCAAGGAGGATCCACTACAAGCGAAGATAGTATATCCACAGCATAATGCACAACACCTATGAGCTATCATAGCAAAGATATAGTAGCATCTCTACAACGAACAATCATCTAATGGAAGACAAATACACTCAAGTGGTATGCAGCTAAGGTTATGACATCCCTACGGTGGAGGTCGGTTCATTTATAAACGAATACAACAATTCCCTGTGAGCTACGACGACCAATGAAATTACTTGTGGATAACAACAGTGGATAGGTAGTAAGTGCGGTAAATCCTCTGTGGACACAAGTACATATGTTCTCCGCAAGCAAAGACATAAGACTACAACACATTCAAATACCTACGAGCCATCCTAGCACTGAAGGAGGCCCGTTATACATTCAACATATTGTCTGCGGGCAAATAAAGAAGATCTGCAATATATACGAGTTCTCTACAAATACAGATGTACACATTACATGCCACCTATGGGTAGATACAGAAAGACTTCAGTAAATGCAGTATCCTGTAGTCAATTTCAGCCTACGAATGAATACATCTACCTGCAGCAGTAGTGGATGTGTTGTAAGGACCAAAACCACAACAAAATGGATGATGAATGTGACAAGTGCGAGTTCCTACAAGCTTCCATAGAAAACCCGCTATACACTTAACATGTCATCTACAAGAGGGATGCAAGGGAACTACAGTAGATAGCAACATCTACTGGTAAAAGCAGGAGATTCGTTAGTGTACTACAATTTACTTGCGTAAATCATGCAAGTAGTATGCGACAGTCTACCTGTATAAGGCAGCAAACCACTCAATTCCCAAGCTGCTGCAAAACGCTACCGGATCAGCAACATCCGTACAAGCAGATAGAAGGCGTTAACAAATATTCTAAAAAGTACCCCCGCACATGTGCACCTTAATTTGTATATACATAGGAACACAAAAGGGGTAAATAGAATTATAACCTGCATGGGCCCGGACGAGCGTGTTGTTGGTACACACATGACGTTTAGGGATGCTGCGCGGGTCAATAAGTGAATTCAGATTCGAACCTGATCCTTCTATAAGGGCCAATAGGAGTTGACAGTGTTCGAACCATCAAACAAATATAGAGTTGTGGCAACCCATATATTTATTTTAATACGTTCATATTAGGCCTTCAAGGCCTATAATCAAGAAAATTTACTAATAAAGGCATAAAGCCTACGAAACCCGATCCTCTGTCAATTACCCTATAAAGTCGACAGGGTTTAATCCATAAATGAAAATGACCTCATTCACCCCGATGATGGCCGTGTTGAATGTAGATCTCAACCGGAGGGGTTAACTTCAACCATTCCAAATAATCCAAAATACCTCCCAAACTCCCACAAAATCCAAAATCCAAAACTCCAAAAAAAAATCCCATAAAACCCAAATCTCCAAAAATGTCAAAAGTCCCAAAAGTCTATAATGTTTAAAATTGAAATAAATCCATCAAACACTTAAAGTAAAACCCATCCACCCTCCGCAACAGTTTGCTGAGGTGGACAAATTAAAATTTACTTCAGCTTACACAGAGCCAATGCCTAGTCGAAAATATCACTAGGATCCATTCTCAAACAATCTCCTGCCAGCAAGGACGTGGTACGAGTCCTCTAACCGGCAGTTTCGCCGCCAAATGGCACTGCAGGATAAACGGTTATGACTCGGGGCCCTCTGAACCAGGTGGTCGCCGCTAAATGGCACCATTATATTATGGTTATGGCCAGAGCCCGTATGCTCCCCAATGGCATTAAATCCTTGAGATATAAATCAATAGGATATGATCGATAGGGCACAAAGCTCTCTGTTAGCTAAGGTGGATTCAAATTTGTCCCCTTAGATAAATACCCAACCCAGGTCTACAAGGTACCCTTGGACGAAGCAACCCATGGCTGTCGACAAGGATCCTTCTGTCAGGTTGGGTCGACTACCTCCTCTGACTAAGTAGACCAGGGACCACTATGGCCCGGGATGACGGAACCATGGGATCTTGATCGGGTCTATCATCCATTCTCTCACCATCCGCTTTAAGTGCAAGGTGGTAAAAACTTCTGTTTTAAATATTAAAATCTTCAAACTTTCAAACCTTCAACCTATGCTGCTACTATATGCCAGATATATGTATTTTATCGTATCTGATTGACGACTAGCCTTAATCGAAAGTTCTCTCTTGTTATCGGGGAGGGTAATTAACTATAGGGGCTTGCGCCTATAGGAAACCAGAACTCAGATCATAAAGTCCTCGCAAAAATGAGGGCGAAATCTCTGTGTAGTGTCTAATCTATAAACCCATCTGCCTTCCAAAATTTACCCCGGAACTTAAATCCGTTAAAACTCTCCCCGAAGAAAGCATAAAGTCGGGCGGAGCCTGGGGCCGAATTTTCGGAGCCCACAGTGATCTCTCTCGTTCTTCTCCCTATTGTCCTCTATTCATGTGTATATGTCAGAGGAAAAAGGCCTTGTTTTTCATTGTCCCTCTTCCCCCTTTTATAGGGTTCAAAATGATGTGGGGATTATGTCATGGATATGGGAGCTATCCCATAAGTCTTTTCTTATAAGTCGTCCGTTGGTGCCGAGTAGAATGAGGATTGGAAGGGCGAGCCGAGTAAGGTCAGAAGATGATCTGGGGTAGCCCCATTGACATGAGGAGGGGAGCGTAGCGTCTGGATGTGGTCTTCGGGTTGATGTGAGAGAGATTTTTGAAGAGGTGATATGTGTTGTTGGTTGTTTGATGTATCTCACATGGGAGACTTGATTCTGGCTTAGATGGATAAAGATCTCTCTAGCTGAGAGAGAGGAACTTTTGAGGTCGCCCTCGCCCGGTGGGGGGATGACTGCCTGGAGGATGTTGCTGGTACTAGTCAGCCATAGCTGGAGAGCTAGTCCCCCAAATGAACTGTTCCGAGAGAGGAGTGGGTCCTCTTTCTGCTCGACTTGAACATAACCTACAAGACATGTGCGAATGGGTACCTGCATAGATAGTCATAGATGTATAGTAGGCATCATGAAATAAGTTACGATCAATATCATGCTGACAGATGCGATAAAAAAAGTTACCATCGATGCCCCCTCCTTTGATTAGGCCGTCTTGATGATTTTTTGATCTTTGAATGATTTTACTATAGGCAGCTTGTAGTTTTCATTGCATTCCCCAATGCATTTTATGAATTTGTTGGATTGTCTGATGAGCATTTGCTTGAATTAAATGCTGGTCACCAAATGAATATAGTTTTACAAGATGAAGGATATATGGTTGTCATGCAAGTTCATCTCAGTGCATGTGTATTTCCTGAATGACTATGATTTAATTTCTCTGTCGTTTGCTCCTTATTTGCAATTTAGCTATTTTGCCTTCTTATTGTATTTTTAACTGACAAGAATTTGTTATGGTTCTGCATGCTTTACTATTTAGTAGTAGAATTGGTCCATTTGATGATGCAATTTTATTGTTGAGTCAAGGCACCTTCAAACCTCTAGTACTTTTTGTTGTTGATTTTATAAGTGGAGTTTATATGGGTCATGCTGTGTTTAGATTTCTACTGTTGTGCTTCTACTGGTAGCATTTAGAAATATTACAATTATTTTGGCAATATGGAGATATCGTCTACCTTCTAGGGATTCTAGAATTTCTTCTATAGAATGCATTGTTTCTCTTTCAATTATCAGGAGATATTGCCAATCTTAGTTTCTTGAGCAGTGTTTTTTTTTTGCCTTAAGGGCAATTGATGTTGTCTATTTGTATGCTGTTCAATAATTTATGATCAAGTTTTTTAGAAATTTATTTATTCTTTTGTTTTAATTAGAAATTAGCTTTTTTTGCCATTTTGTCATTTATTAATTTTGTATTGCTTATTATGAATAAATTCTTAGGGGTAATTGAACTTGCAGTTTTTTTTGGCTTTTAAATTAGCTTCTTATGCTATATAAAAACCTACTGATGATGAGTCAAATAAAATTTCTTACTAACTATATTTTTGGCTATTTGTTTCTTTTTTTTTTTCATTGAGAATTAAACACAAACTTATTTGAGTATTTCGTGTTCATGTGCTTAAGGATTCGACATCTAGGGATTAATTTTATTGCTTGATAAACAACTTCATATGCAGTCGTATAAGACTTGTTAGTGCTTGTTTATTCAAATAAATGAATTAGCTTTAACATTGAGTTTCTTGCTTATACATGCTTATAAACATGCTTGTTTGTTGTTCAGTAAGTAGCTTGCTAAGTGCTCGATAAAATGCTCATTTAGTGATGGCGTAATTAGATTTGACTTATGTTAAGAAGGGTAGAGGTAGACCTAAAAAGACTTGGTTAGAAATTATTAGAAATGATTTTTTTTTATTAGATTTAAACGAGAATTTGACTTTTAATAGGACACAATGGAGAAAAAGAATTTATGTAGCCGACCCCACATAGTGGGACAAAGGCTTGATGTTGTTGTTGTTGTTGTAGTGATGACCTAATTACTATTGATGGAATTTTTCTATCATTAATGGATTGATATATTTTGTAATCAGGTATGTCATAGAAAATAATATATTATTTCAAGAGATAAAAATATTATTTTGTTATTGACTCAATAATAAAATACACATTTTTTTATATTTTATCAGAAATTTTTTCTTTCTCAATATATTTGATTGAATAAGGTTAAATGTTCCCCATAGGGCCAAACTCCTATAGTTAATTACATCTCAACGATTTGTCTCTTGAGAAAATTTTTGATTAAAATAGTGGTTTATATTGTTTTATCAAAATATTTGTTAAAATTTTATATGAATTTTTTTAGAAATTCTTATTAAAGATTTGGTCTTTGAAGATTTCAAAGGGGATTGCATCAACTTGAAATTAATTTTTGGAATGGAAGCCAAAGGAGAAAGAGATAAAAGTACTTTATTATGAAAAACTTAGAGGTACTCAAATTATCCTATATTAGACTTTACATTTAAAAACTAAATTTACGTTAAAGTTGATCAATTTAATTTAGAAGGGTGAAGCTTACATTTCAATAACACAAGCTATAAGAAATGCCTAGAAATGTGAGGGTTTACGATGTAACTGAAAAGAACTTTAACCTCTAATCCTAGATTTAAGGTGAGAACCATTGATAGGTAGTAAATTTGACATAAATCTATCAAAATGCAAGTGATTTACAAACTTGAAACCCACCTGGAGTTAAGTCAGTATAATTCTAGACTTACAATCTTACCTGGAAGGGACTGCTAGTTAACTCACTTAAATGCCTTTACAACTATGCAGGTTTGGTCTCAATGTTTATGCAAGATAAGTAAGGTTATTTTGATCTAGAAGATAGAAGTTACAACTTAGCCACTTAAGCCAAGATGCCTAACCATACGAGCATGCAAATGCTGACTCATAATATAAATTTTTAATTATCTAATCCTTAATGTGAGAACTTTTATCTATATTTGATTCACTGGGCCATGATATGATCAATATTTTTATTTTTGAAAACTTGACTTATTTTGGATAAGCCATGCAATTTTATTAAAAAAATGAAAGTTATCATATGATTGATTTTCGATTGTTTATATTTTAATTAATAGAAATTTTAAAAGCCTATCACATAAAATATGCCAAGGCCACTCTCAAACAAAATAAGAGAAGAAACCTATGAAAAAACATATATTTCTAATGTAAACTTAGCAAATAATCAATCAAATGCATCAAAGTCAGTTATAGAAGAGTACAGTAAACTCCAATCATTATAACAACAACAACAACAACATCAAGCTTTTATCCCACTGTATGGGATCGACTATATGAATCTTTTTTCTCCATTATGTCATGGTAAGAGTCAAATTCTCATGTTAATCTAATAAACAAATGTCATTTCTAATACTTTCTAATGAAGTTGTTTTAGGTCTACTCCTATCTTTCTTATTATATATTGGAACTAAAACACTACTATCATAACCTTGTCATTTGAAGGTCAGCGCTTTATGTGACCAAACCATCTAAGGTTTCTCTGCCTTTGGAGCTACTCAATCTTTTCATGCATATACTCATTTTGCATTCAATCTCTAAGTGTACAACCACTCATCTACTTGAGCATCCTCATCTTTGCAACTTAACATAATTTTGTGCTTCTCTTTTAATCGCCAATATTTTGTGCCATAAAGCATTGCAGGCCATAAAGCATTTTATTATAACTAAGAAAGGAAATATTGGTAGCTGAATTACTTCCTTTATACAAACTATTTATAATTATTGAATAGGCTTGTGAGTCTTCAAGCTTTGGCTTTTGATGCATCCAGAACTTTATTTTGGGATTCATCTTTCTAGTTCATCGTTCCTATAGCCGTGTCCCATAAGCTCGTATGACTTCTTAAATTTATTAATTGCACTTGAAAACAAGAAGACTCGATTCAACAATTCAAGCATTAGGAAGCATATAATACATGAAGTATCATCCCACATATTTACCTGGCACTCGTAGTACCAAGTTAGCTTCTATCCTATTAGCTATGTATCTTTAGGGCTTTTAAGTAGTGAATTCAAGTAAATTTTGTTACAATAATAACAACAAATAATCTTTCTTTATTAGATTTAAACGAGAATTTGACTTTTAATGGCGGCCTCCCGATGACCCGGTTAGGAAAGTAGAGGTCTTAGATTTGACTTATATTAAGAAAGGTAGAGGTAGACCTAAAAAGACTTGGTTAGAAAATATTAGAAATGATCTTTCTTTATTAGATTTAAACGAGAATTTGACTTTTAACAGGACACAATGGAGAAAAAGGATTCATGTAGCCGACCCCACGTAGTGGGATAAAGACTTGATGTTGTTGTTGTTGTAATAACAACAAATAACATTGAGCCTTTATCCCACTACATAAGGCTTGCTACATGAATCCTTTTTCTCCATTATGTCTTTTTAAGAGTAAAATTCTTATTTAAATCTAATAAACAAAGGTCATTTATAATACTTTTTGACCAAGTCTTTTTCGTGTTTAACTCTACCTTTCTTGACATGGGCCGGATCTACAACATTTACTCTCCTAATCAGGTAATCAGACGGTTGACACTTTATATGACCAAATCATCTAAGGCGACTCTCTCTAATCTTATCTGCCATTAGAGCAACTCCAACCTTTTCGCGTATATACTCATTTTGCATTTTGCCTCTATGTGTAAAGCTGCTCATCCACCTGAGCATCCTCCACTCTACAACACTTAGTTTTATGCTTCTCTTTTAATGGCCAACATTTTGTGCCGTAAAGCATTGCAGGTCTCACCACCATCTATCATGCAATAGGTCTGATGCATTCCTCTACTTCAACCATCCACCTTGATTTCTACTATTAATATTTCCATCTATTTTACCATCACTTTGAGCAATAGACCTGAGATATATAAAACGTGGACTTTGTTTTATGACTCGATCACCCAAATTGTACTCCATGTATTTAGCTTTAGATCTACTCAAATAAAAACCTTTAGACTCAAAGGTTGACCTCCATAATTCAAGTTTTCCTTTTTTTTTCTTCTCTAGTCTTATCAACAAGAAGAATACCATAAGCAAAAAGTATACACCAGGGCACATCTTCTTGCAAATGTTTAGTAAAAACATCCATAACTAAAGCTAGAAAAATGGTCTTAAAGTTGATCTTTGATGTAATCAAATTGAGATAGGAAAATACTTGGTCAAACCACCTTGTGTTTGAACACAAGTAATAGCTCTGGGCTAGACGGCTCTATGCGGTAAATGGTTATGATTGGTCCTTTTATCATTGGCTTGGCCCAATGGCTTCACAAAAAATACATGGCTTGGCCTAACGACTTCACTTAGTGAGTGATTATGACCGCGACCCTCTGATCTGATGGCTTGGTCGAAGGACTCCACTATATTATGGTCATGTCTGAAGTTCGTATGTTCCTTTATGGCTAATGCTCTTGAGTAATGAATCATAGGGTATAATCGATAGGGCACAAAGCCGTCTGTTAGCTAAGACTGATTTGAATTTGTCCCTAGGAAAACACTCATCCCAAGTCTTTAAAGTACCCTTATACGAATCAACTCACGACTACTGATAAGGATCCTTCGATCAAGTTGGGTTGACTACTTTCTCTAACTAAGTAGACTAGGGACTATAATGACTTGGGATGACATAACCATAGCATCTTGATTGGGTTCTTCATTATTTCTCCCCTATTCGCTTTAAGTTTAAGGTGATAAAATTTTCAATTTTTAATATCTAATTCTGCTGCTACTACACACTATATACTGAATATCTGTTTAATGGCTAGCCTTAATTGAAAGTACTGTTTCATTATCTTGAGGGGTAATTAACTATAGGTACTTGTGCCTATAGGAAACCTAAACTCGTATATTAAAATCCTCGTATACGGGGTGAAATCTCTAGGTAGTGTCTTATCTTTATCTAATTTGCATTCCAAAAATTTCTCCCGAAATATAATTCATTAAAACGCTCCTTGAATATATATGAGGAGAGGTCGGGGCCTCAAAAGCTCAAAATTTTGGATCATACACTGCTCTTGCTTCGTTTCCTTGGAAGAAGCTGCAAGCCCCAGTACCTGTCACTTTTAGCCGCTTTTTCTAACTAGGTCGCATGTAGAGGAAGGTTATTCCAGTTGAACTCCCTAGGCCGCTCGTTTCTTCGGAAAAGAACGAACAGAATAGGGTGAGCAGTTCGGTTCCGCCAGGTTGCATGTAAGAGCTCCTGCTCCATGGATGAAGCGAACGCAAAATTCCTCTTCGATTCAGCTGGGTCGCACACAAGATGAACTCGGTTTGGTGTCTCTCCCTCTCACACACAAGGAAGAAACCCCAACACTGCTCTCTCACCTATTTGATTTGCTCACCCAAAGAAGAATGCCTGCTCCTATCCCCTCTAGACGTCTCAGAGAAGGATCTCAAGCCGTTGTAAATCTCAAAAATCCTGGGAATTGATGGGTACTGCTGGACTCGTTTGCAAATTTAAGGTAATTTAAACTGTTATTTTGGGTTTCCTGATTTTGAAAGATTAAATTGAGTTAGGCTGAATTGGGTGAACTTTTAGAGGCTCGATTTGAGTCCAATGAAATCTGATTTGGACTCGACTAGACTCAATTTAAACCGAATTGACTCATATCAATAAATTGAGTCAACAATTACTTACTTGATGATCTATTCTATGTCAATTTTTATAAATCCAATGCATCTTAAAAATTTGTATAGAAATATGATGTAAATATCTAATAAATAGCTAAATATATATTTTAAAATTATTTTTTTATAAATATTTGAACTTCACCAAACAATATAAATAATACTTCATAAAGCCATTTATGTTTAGTAATAAGCATTTTTATGTAAATATTACATCAAGCATATAATTAGTTAGGCTTGATTATTTTTTTATTATTATTTGAATTTGATTACATAACTAGTAAATAAGTTTGAACAAGGAAATAAATGAATGAGCTCAACTTGTAACATTTTTTTATTTTATTTATTTATTTATTATTTTTAGCTCAACTCGTTACATTTTTTTTATTTATTTACCTTTTATCTTATTTTTTTTTTAGCTCAACTCGTTACATTTACGACCCTACTAATCATGAATTTAGGGGTTATATTTTATTGTTAATTTTTATGCCTCTGCTATCTTTGGTGGGCATTTTGTAATTAATCATCTCAAAATTGTTAGTTTCTCACAGAGAAGGCGAGCTTTAGAGGAATGGATAGGAAAGCTACTCTCTGACATTGATTTGTCAAGAAGTGCTCCTATTGCTACTTTTCTTGAGCTAGAAGCTGCTGCAAGGTCATGTATGTGTTACTTATAGAATTTGAATACAACTTTGTTCATCTACATCTTGAATTCCGGTCAATAAATTATTTTTTACTGGTGTCATCTAGCTTATTTCATGTGGTTATTTGAAAGCAATTCGTGGATTATTATTTACTTTTAGGCCAAGTTTGTTTTACACTTCCAGGAAATACACATACATACGTTGTTTAAACATTATTCTTTACAGCTTTTGAGTATGCCAATGAGCTCACTTTAGAAGCAAGCACCTTAGGAGATGCTCCATCTAATCTTTGGAGGAGATCCAGTTCAAGTGCTTCTGCCGAGTGTTCAGCAATAGCTTTAATGCCTCAATCGATAGCCTCAGATGACAATACATTCAACAAATTTGATGCTGGTACTGCTCTGAAATTAATTCTGATGGATTTGAATTTTTTTTAACTTGAGTTTTGGTTTACAATTTAACTGCGCTCAATAGGAGAAATCAGTAATGGTATCATGGTGGTGCCTGCTATGCTTGATAAACCGGGGGACTTCCTTAACGCTAATTTACCTCAAAGAAATTCTTCCAAGCAGATGTTCCTTCAGAAAGACATAGTTGATTCCAATGCAAACCAGGATCACGACAAGATTTCTTGTCATTCTAGGAGGCTTTCCAGTGATAGCATTGGCAGCGATGCAAGTTCTATTTGGGCTAATGAACCATCAATGCCTGGAGTTACTAGCTTAGTTTGGGATGGTTCTATTGTTCTTTCTGATGGCGTTGTGATCCCAAGTACCATGGAAGCTCCGAGTAATGCAGAAACACAGTTGGCAAATGATGTGCAGATTCTTCTTCCTGTTGATCAGCAGCACAAATTGAATCGAGTTCTCCTTACCATGCAACGAAGATTATCAACAGCTAGAACAGATATGGATGATATTGTAGCACGATTAAACCAAGAAATGACAGTAAAAGAGTATCTTACAACGAAGGTCATCCCTGTCCATGATCTTCTTAATATCTTGGCTCATTCTTTCTAGCTAGATAGTTTCTTTTTTTTTTAACAGGTGATGCCATGTGTACTTTCCGTTGGCTTACTTGTGTTTACGACAATCTTCCATAGTTGTATATTTATTAGCTTAGCAAGAAGACCTGCACTGATATTGAAAGTTTTGCATATAGGTGAAGGATTTAGAAGTGGAGCTTGAAGACACTAAACAGAGAAATAAAGAAAATCTTCAGCAAGCCATCTTACTTGAAAGAGAAAGATTCACTCAAACTCAATGGGATATGGATGAACTTCGCAGGAAGTACCTGGAGTTGGAATCAAAATTCAAGGTTGAACAGGTTTGCTTATCCCTATCCATTCTCCATATTTACTTTCATTGTCATTATCGTTTACTAATAGATTATTCTTGTTTAGTTAATATTGTTGTTAATGTGTTTATTCCAGAGCAAACATACTTGTTTAGAGTCGGAAAACACAACTGCAAGTTGCGAGAAAGACATTTTAAACCAAGAGCTGTCTACGAAACAAGAACATATTGCTATTCTAGAAAGGCATATAGAGCAGCTTGAGATGAAATCAAAGGCCGATATTAAAGTTCTCGTGAAAGAAGTTAAGTTTCTTAGAAAGTCTCAAGAAGAGCTGAAGGAAATGCTAAACCAATCTACTAAAGAAAAGGGCGACTTGGAGGTAAAGGATTTTGCTGTTCCATGATAAAGATTAATTAGCTTACCCTCTGCTTAATTATCTCCTGGCATCCACCTCACCTAGAACTTTTAATAGTACTATATTTGTTCTGAACAAAATTCAGCGGCCTACATATTCACCTGTTAGAAGAAGCTCAACCATAATGCAAATGCAACAATCATATGCTTAGTTTCATTTGTAGTTATGAAGGAAAGATACAACTTGGAAAAGAAACTCGACGTGGTGAGCAGTGAACTCCTTTTTTAACTGGTTAGGAACTAGTGGAATTTCTTAATTTGGCTTGCATTAGTTAAGGGGCTGTTTAGGATTACGTTTTTTTTTTGCATATTATTTTTATAGAACATGTTTGGTATCTATTTTGTAGCTTTTTTAATTTTTCTATCTTTCAAAAATAAATCAAGTATTTCTAAAAATACTCAAAACATCTTTTTTGTGTTTTCAATTTTTTTAAAGAAAACCATCTGAAGCATTGACTGTTGCTACTGACCACTGGTTATTACTGCCCATGGCTGTCATCGCCACATGCAATCACCATCTCATGTAATATTCAATAAAAATAAAAATAACATTTAACATTTATTGAGGGTATCAAATATATTCTAATTTTATATTAAAATAAAATAAAAATAAAATAAAAAGAAGTGATCTCAAATGGCCCCTAAGTTGCTATAGACTATTATTATACCATTGCACATAATTGTGATTATTTCTTAATTTAGCCATCATGGCCTTGTATGAGTAAAACTATTGGAAACTGCTCTTGATTATTCTGAAAATGTAATTTGAGCTCAATTTTAGTTGATACATTCAAAACAAGCAAATGTTTGTGACTTATTTTTTATTTATTATTCTTTCTGCCAATTGCTTTAACTTAAATAGCTTGATTGTTTGCCATCTAGTGACGACATTTGATATAATCCCCTGCCCACTTTTAATTTTCCTCAGTTAAAATTTTCATGAAAGAAAAAAAATCTATTATTTGTAAATATAGCTAGAATCCAAAATATTCAATCAGATGATCTGTATTGAGTCTTTGATCATAAACTATTTTTTTAGCAGGTATGTGCCTTAATGATGTTGTAAACAAGTGATACTAGGCTCATTGAATTTGTGTCGTTGAGATGCTTGATTTAATAATAAGCATGCACAATTTGGTGGTCATTTGGTCATCCAATTATTATTATGAATTTTTTAATTATGTTTCAAGCATTTGATTTGAGCTCATTTTGAGTTAGGTTTGATCACTTTTGGTGTTGTTAGGTTCATCTAGTCGAGAGGTTTAGTTTTATTATACATTTGGTTAAATCGGACTTCGAATGGTCTTGAATTTAATTTCAAAAATTTTCAATCTCAATATGCATCAAGATTCATGCTTGATCAAGTGTATTTATGATTGATGCATCCTTTGACTATCTTCAAACCACCGCCATTCAACTACCACTGAAAGACCATCGCCATTGGACTATCATTGCCTGACCATGACCTACCAACCAGCATCGCTCGACTACGCTCTTTCAAGCATTGTCATGTGACTACAATCCTCCCACCATCACCTATCTACAGTACTTCAACCACTATCGCCTGACTATAATCTTTCTACCATAGTATCCTGACTACAATCCTTCCACCACTATCGCTCGATAATAATTCTTGAACTAACATCACCTGATTATAGTCTTTCGACCACTATTTCTTGATTATGGTCCTTTGACTACCATCGCCTGATTATGGAACTTCAACCACCATCACTCTTTTACGGTCTCTACCACTATTGACCAACTACGGTCTCCTGGCCATTATCGTCGAACTAGGATCATCCAACCTTTTTCACCTGACTATGATCCTCCTATTTTTGTTATTTGCCTATGGTCATCTGACCTCCATCACCCGATTATGATTTTTGACCACTATTGTCCTATTATAGCCCTCCAAACATTGTGGCTCGATAATGCTCCTTCAATCATCATCGTCCGACTATGATCTCCCAACCACTGTTGACCGACTACGATCCTTTAACCAACATCACCCCATTATGATCTTATACCACTGTCATCCAACTATTGTCCTCCGACTATCTTTGCTCGAATACTATCCTCCAACCTCCATCACTTGATTATGATTTCATGGCCTCTATTGCTTGACTATATTCTCCTATCTACAGACTTCCTACTATATTCTCCTTATGGTCGTCTGATCACCATTGTCCAACTATGATCTCCGAAGCACCATTGCTTGGCTATACTATATCAATGCCTTCCCCAATTATGTAACTATTAAAATAATGCTAGTGGAATCATTTCAATTGGGCTTGGCTTAGGGAAGGGCATCATTTGTAACCATTAAAATATGCCAGTGGAATTATTTCAACTGGGATAGTCACCGTAGTGTTTTTTTTTAGATTTTTCACATAAAAAATTGATATTTCTTGCACTTTATTTGTGTATTGGATCTTTTTGTGTAAGCTAAGATATTAAATATTTTCACTCTATTTTTGTGAATATCCTGTCCTGCAATAGTTTGATGTCATATGTGGGAAGCGATTTGATAAGAAACACTTGAAGATCTCAAGTTTTTCCTATAAATCTTCGGAAAACGGCGAGAATTCTCCACAAAAATCCACACAAAACCACGAAAACGTAGATAATTTGTATTATTTGATGAAATAGAAACGGAAAATAGCAAGTTACAGTTGATCCTCAATTCGAGAGGAGGATCAATCTCCCCCAAATCTCTAGACGCCGCTAGAGCCCAAAAGAAACCTAAGAGATCTCAAATTTCAGCCAAATTCAAGATGCCATACCCTAGGAAAACAAATTATTTAATGCATACAATTCAAAAGGAATTCTCTAAACAACCCCTATTTTGAAATTTCCCTCCAAACTCCCTTCAAAAACCTTCCTAAACAGCTCATAGGTGAACTTGGCGGTCAGCTCTTCCGTATAAGAGGCGAAACTCTCCGCTAGTTTTGCGTCAACCGGTCCTTATAGGACCGGCTAGACCGGTCTAATGGACCGGTCTAACAATACTCCCCTCCCAAAGATTCACCTTGTCCTCAAGGTGGGAGGATGGGACGTTGTTGATGGCTTTCTTCAGCTGCTCTGTTAGTGGCCATGTTATTATCCATTGAAACCAACCTAGAGCTTTCCCCTCTAGACATAGCCATGCAACCATAAACTTCTCCTCCTCATTCAACCCATTCACTATGAAATACATCTCCACCAGGTACACCCACCCATAAGCATCCCCCTTTCAAATATTGGCATCCTCAACTTCCTCACCCTAAGATCGCTATCACCTCCATAGCTTCTTCCTCCTCCAGTGTAGTGGTTGTCGTGATCCCTCCATATTTCTCTCATGTATCGAGGGTGGGAATCCCACCTTCCTTCCCTTCGCCTTACATGACCCGATCCCCATGGTTCGGCCCATCCCCCTTCTTCAGTTGTTCACCTCCCTTGCCCAAAAGACCTCCCATAGGAATCGGCCACCCCACCACCTTCACCACGAAATGCCCTTTCTGCTGTCCCCCCATCTGATAACCCTATTCCACCCCTTATCGGAGCCCTCAAAGGTGGCTCTTGACCCCCTCCTTCTCTGATGAGTGGCTCCCCCAGCCCAAAATACCTCTCATAGTGGTTGGCCGCCCTACCGCCTCCACCAAAAGATTTCATCTTTGTTGTCCCCTCATCTAGAAACCCTGATCCACCCCTTTGTCGGAGCCACAGGAGGTGGCTCTTTATGAAGGAACTCTCATCGTTGAACTCCTCTTGTCTGATCTCCTTTCCTTTTGATTCAGTCAAGGGAATCTTGGTCAAATCTTAGTTAGGGTTAGCCATCAGAACCACTCTTAAAGTTTTTGTTTGCATCTCCAAGAGCCTTCTTAACATCTCTTCTATGATCTCCACATCGTTTTCTCTCCTACGAAATTCAGAATTCGTTGTTCTTCCCACCGACCCCTTTGTCTTCGATGTCGCCATTTGAATTTGATTTTCCAAGAGCTTCTTCATCATCGCATGAAGATCAGAAACCTTGTCTTCCACGGATGAAATTTGGTCCTCCACCGTTGCTTTTATTCGACTCATCTCTCCTTCAAGTCTCTCTTCTAGCGCATCCACTTTCTTAGCCGCCATCAATTCTCAGATTTTTTTGTAGATACAAAAATCTGGATTTCGACCTCAAAAAACAGCAATTTTCCCTTTCACCGGCCAAAAAACAGCCACTGAAAATCACAAAAAATAGCCCACCAACGGCCTCAAGATTTGCTTTGATACTAATTTGATAGAAAACACTTGAAGATCTCAAGTATTTCCTATCAATCTTTGAAAAACAGCAAGAATTCTCCACAAAAATCTACACAAATCACGAAAACAGTAGATGATTTGTATTATTTGATGAAATAGAAACATAAAATAGCAAAATACAGTTGATCCTCAATTCGGAAGGAGTATCAATCTCTCCCAAATCTCTAGACGCCGCTAGAGTCCAAAAGAAACCTCAGAGATCTCAAATTTCAGCCAAATTCAAGATGCCCTAACTCTAGGAAAACAAACTATTTAATGCTTACAATTCAAAAGGAATTCTCTAAGCAACCCCTACTTTGAAATTTCCCTTCAAACTCCCTTCAAAAACCTTCCTAAACAGCTCACAGGTGAACTGGGCGGTTAGCTCCTGCGTACAAGAGGCGGAACTCTGCCAGTTTCGTGTGAATCGGTCCCTATAGGACCGGTCCAATGGATCGGTCTAACACGATTCTAGGCTAGACAACAACCCTTGCTGTTACCTCGAAGAGGTCGTTCAAATCATTCTAGCATGAAAACTCCAAATACTAACAATAAGCCTTATAGATACCTAAATGTAGAATTGCAATATTTGAAGAAATCTAGGCTCTTGAAAGAAATGTTAAATAGGAACTTTCAGATCTTCCTAGGAAAAATCCTCTTGAATGCAAATGAATTAGAACAAATGGAATTATGGAACTTTCATATCTGCCAGCCTTCTCTCTACTTGAAAGCTGCTCCTGTTGTTGTTTGCTGATCCTTTGCTGGAAAACCGCTCCTGCTGCTCTCTGCCAACCATTGTTTGCTAATGGGGAATTGATGCATTCTTTATTTTGTAATTTTATTTGAACAATGGTTTTTATAGTTTTTTATAATTTTTTTAGCCATCCAATGATGGAGGGCATCCGATGAACATGGTAGGTTGTGCTTGGGCTTGGTAGACCTTGGTTTGCTAGCTTAGATAGGTCCCTTTTGGTGGCTGCTGGCTCTCGGGTTGGGTTTGTGGCTCTCGGTTTTGAGCTGGTGCTGAAGTTTCTGAATATTTTTTTTGAGCTGAAATTTAGCTCATTAATTCTACAAAGGTATGCTCCTAGATTGAGGTGTTGTGATAGCTCATTATGGTGGAATTGACTTTTCCTTTTCCCCTTGCTGCCTTCTCGGTTTCCCCCTTGCCTTTTCGGTTTCTGGTGGCTTTTGCCCTTCCCGTAAAGCTTTGGCTGGTTTCCCCTTGTTGCCTCTTCGGGTCTCACACCTGGGTGGTGTTCCCGTGGCTTTGCTGGCTGGTTCCGTGGCTTTTTTGGCTGGTTATCCGTGGGCTTGTCTCTTTGTTTCCTGTACCTATTTGTGGCTGCTGTTTGGTGACCTTTGGTCTTTCATTTCCCTAAATCTAATTGGTTTAGTTGGAGGTGCTATGGCTGTTTGGTTTCCTTATGGTTTGCCTATAAATATAACATGTTTTTGGATGGAAAAGGTTGTTGAAAATTGTTTGGCAAAGCCACTAAAACCTGAGGGTTTCTTCTCTTGTTGGAAAAGCTTGAGAGCTTGTTCTGTTTCCTTCTCTTCTCTATTTCGTCTGGGCTTCTTACCTCTTCTTCTCTCCACAAGTTACATTCCACCTGTACCTTTCTTCTTAATGATTGTAAGCCTCTTTAGGGTGTCATGAAGTCTTGTTTGATTTATGATATATCTTTCTATTTAAGTATTGTTATCAAAAGTCTTGTTATATGTTTGTCATGTTCTTATTAAATGGTTGTAATTTTCTTTCTTTTTTAGGTCTCCAATGTATTATGGAGACCTAAATTTTTTTTATTTTGTTTTCTTTGTGTAGCCAAGGGTTCCTTTGAATCCTTGCCTACATCAGGAATGGACTTAATTCCTACATTCATTTCATACTTCAGTATAAGTGATTAGGCTTTTTTTTTTCTTATTTTTCCTTCGTTTATGTGGCTGATATGGCAATTTTTCTTTACCTAATCATCTTTTCATTCTAGGAAAGCTTTGTATCTCCTATTAATTTTTAGCACTTTCTGCTCATTGAAATTAAAAAAATGTTGTTTTCTTCTCATATATATTTTCGAAACATCTTTCTACTGTTGTCTTTCAACTTTGGCAATTAAATTGTATGAAATTTTGGCTAGGTTTAACATATATGTGTTGGAGTGTTGGTTGATAAAGGCTCTGATATGAAACATTTTAGTGTTGTGGGAAAGAGAATTTTAAGATGGTTATATGGTAAAATTAGAGGAATGGTTTTATATGAGAGAAATTTTGGGAGTAACAACTAAAAATAAGAGAATGGAAAATAGACTTAAGTGTATTGGGCATATGCAAGGATAGAGAATGTGTCAATAAGTAGGATTATTAAGTAAAAAATTAGAACAAATGTTGACTATAAAAAATTTTAAATTAAAAAAAGGGGAGGACTTCGAACAAGTGCGAAGTAGCATACCTGTCTCCGCCGACCCCACCTTGCGCGGTATGCCCAAACGACGCGCTTCTTCGTTCTTGTAACCTCCCACACGATACAAAAGCCTCCTAAAACTGCTCCTTTCAGTAATTCGAACACTTCCCTCGCTCGTCTCTCTGTATCGCACACGGACAGAGAAGTCGACGCCCCAATCCATCGCTCGCCTCCCTCGTCGCTGTTCGTCTTTGCTGCTTCGCAGGAGGTGTAGAGATTGCACGAGACGCTTCTTCCGCCAAAGCCCTTTGGCTCCTTCGTCGTTGTTCGGCTTCGTCACTTCGCAGGATAAAGAGAGATTGTACGAGTCGCTCTTCGGTTCCTTCGTTGCTGTTCGACTTCGCCTCCTACGCGACCGACCCCGACGACCCAGCCTCGATGCCACCGATCCCGTCTTTGCCTCCCACGCCTGCTCCCGTGCGTGACTTCCGTCTTCGACCCATGCTCGATCAGGTTCCCTCTTCCTCTCTATATTATATGATATGATATATATATATATATATATATATATATATATATATATATATATATAAAATAAGATAAAATAAAATAAAATAAAAAAAGGGAGGATGAGATTTTTAAACAGGTGTCGAAGACCTATGTCATCGACCTTAGGTCCGGCCAGGAATGGATAATTCGAAGACCTGTGCCGTGATCTTAGATCCGGGCGGATGGTTTTAAAATTTGAAGACCCGCGCCGTGATCTTAGATCGGAGAGGATGATTTTAAAATTTGAAGACCCTGGGCCGTCGTATCTTAGATCCGGCTGGGATGGTTACAAATCGAAGACCCTACGCTGTCGACCTTAGGTCAAGGTAGGAAGAAATTACGGCAGTGCAGTTTCGATTTCTCCCTCGATGGAGAGGAGACGCTAGGAGGCTGCCAAAATATTTCGGAAAATTATAAACCTTTATTTTTGGAACAATTAGAGAGCAGTTCAATTTGAATTTTAATTAATCAATTGATTAAATTTTTTTTTTTAATTGATTGAAATGAATTAATCAAAATTAATTGATTAATTAATTATATAAAATTCATGAGCTATTTAAAATATAAAAGCATTTTCAAATTCGAGGGCATTTTTAAATTTATGAGCTGTTTAAAATCTAAAAGCATTTCAAATCCATGAGCAGTTAAAAAAAATTAGAGAGCAACAAAATTTATATTTAATTGGTTGATTAAAATAAAAATTTTAATTAATTAAATTTATCAATTGGAGCAATTAAAAAAATAAAAATGCAATAGAAAAAAGAGGGAGGAAGTTCCACTAATTGTCATACAATAGTACTTTCCAATTCTCCAAAACTCTGAAGCTCTTCAAATCTGTACAAATTCTCCAAACAAAGCTCCCAAACTCTACAAACTCTCAGTAAAGCTCTTCAAACCCACAAACTGAACTCTCCAATAGAACAAAACAACTCATGAAACTCCCCACAACACATGGAAAACTCTCTGAACTTTGACTCAAGCACGAGCTCCTGTAGTGCTTCTATAATAAGAAAATGAAATTAATCAGGCATTAAAATCAAATTAATATCAAAATAAATGTTAAAGCAGAAAAAAAAAAGAGAACAGACTACTGGTACTGAAAAGAAGCTACCAAACAGGAAAAGAAACTACTGTAGTAAAATACTGATGTCACAATAACAACTGGTCAAACTAGTAAGTACAACTGCTAGTAAACAACCAACCAAAAAATCATGAGCTGGTGTCAAATAACTATTGTTCACAAACAAACAATTAATCAATCAAACTCAAATAACGGGCAGCCTTGTTTATAAGAACTTGGTTGTAAGATCCACTACCCGGCAACTTTCAAAGGAAAAACGTAAGCCCGACCTTAGGGGAAAGTTTTAAGTAAAATTGACCTAAACTCTAACCCCCAATTAAAACACCGGTCACTTCTAATAGAAGTCGTAAGTCCGATCTCTGAAGGAGATGTTTAGGTGATAAAACAAACCTACACCCCTCACTCGGGCATCCTAGTCTATAGGGATTGGTTGTAAGACCCACAATTCGGGCCACTTAGCTTGCCAAGCTAGGTCATAAGGCCCATCATTAGGCAACTTCTAAGAAAGCAATAAGACTTATCCAACCAAAATTTTCGGGCTACCCTTAATAGAGATCGTAACTCCCACTAACTGGGCTACTTTCTAATGAAAGTCATAAGTCCCTACCCAAATCTAATCATACGAACATCTCTTATTGAAAATTCAAAACTTCAAGAGAGAATTTCATCTTTAAATAATGCTTTGAAATACAGTAATTATGATACTAATCCCATGTCAAAAGCATGTGGAATTTCTATCGTAAAATCTTCTACAAAAATACACAAATTCATGGGCATCCTAGTCTATAGGATTAGGTTGTAAAACCCGCCAACGGGCAACTTCTAAGTGAAGTCGTAAGACCCACCTTTTTTGAAAAATTGCTAAATAAATTGCAATTATCCTAAACCCCAAACAATCAAATCCAAAATCATAGGCATCCTAGTCTATAGGATTAGGTTGTACGACCCGCTTTCAGGCAACTTCTTAAGGGAAGTCATAAGACCTACTCCAAATTCAAACAAAATTTTCAGGCAACTTCTTAAGGGAAGTCATAAGACCTACCCCAAATTCAAAAAAAATTCTCGGGCAGCCTTGCCATAGAGTTAGGTTGTAAGACCTTTCTTTAGGTAACTCATAAATAGAGTCGTAAACCACACTCCAAATTAAACATACGGGCTACTTTCTATGAAAGTTGTAAGTTCCGACCCAAATTCAAATTTCTGTGTAACTTCTAAATGAAGTTATAAACCTTAAACTAAATTAACTTTTGGGTATTCTAATAGATATAAACCCCAAAACCTAAATAAAAAAATTAAAACCCAAATCTAACCACCTTAGTCTACTCGAGATCCCTGAGAGGAGGTAACCCATGGCTGCTAATCAGATTCCCTGGACACTACAGTCAATAGTTGTTAGTGTTGGTAGACTGAAATCTACGGTATACCCGGGATGACGGAACCATGGGATCTTGATCGGGCTTACCTCCATTTTTTTTTTATATTTGAGACTAAAATACTTAAAATTAATTCATCTTTAATCGAGAGTTCTCTTACGTGGTAAAAGGGGTAATTAACTATGAGTGCGCTCATGGGAAGTAAGAACCCCAGATCTAATTAAACCTTGACTACCCTCAAGGGAAATCTGGTTAACTACAATCTGACTTAAGGGAAATGAAATCCTACAGCTGCAAAGCGGGATTCATGCATTCGTGCCGTTTTTCTTAAGCCAACAATAAAAGTTGTGCAAAAAGACTAAATGGATTTAAAACAACAGTATATGGGAATGTTGACCCCTAAGCTATAGCCAAAAGGAAAACAAAAAAAAATGAATGAAAAAAATGATTACCTGCTACAGTGCCTGCCCACGCCGCCTGCTACAGTGCCGAAGTCTGCGGGCGGCGCCGAACTATCGCGTCTGTCTCGATCCCACGTGCGATCTGCCTCGACAAAGCTTCCTCTCACGGCTTTAAAATGAGAGGTGAAGCTCTCATTTCCACTACTCCCCCGCACTCGGCTCCTATCACGCAGAGATCCCGACTTCTTACTCGCGAACTCCTGAAGCCACCAAAGCAGGTCCCGATCTCCACCTTCGATCGGTCCACAGGGAGAGAGAGAGAGAGAGATAGAGAGAAGAAGAGAACTCCTCAAACCTCCTGTAGCCGACTCCTGCTTGCGATCCTAGGACCGAAGTTGCTCCGACCTCTCCTCTTGCTGCTGTAGCCGAACCCCATTACCTCCACGACCTCGCCTCTTCCCGTCGAACCCGACAGCTCCATCCCGATCCCCAGCCCTCGTCGAACTACCTAGGGCCGCCCGACTTCGCTCCTTTCACGACGTTCCCTTCAGGCCGAATCGGAAGCTGCGGCTTTTTGATCAGAGGCCACGACGTGAGTTCGCTTGCCGTGAGGTAACCTCTCCCTTTGGCGCCTCTCTTCGACCCCTCGGTTGCTGTTCGATTTCGCTCCTGGGACGACGTTCCCTCCCTGCGGATCGGAAGTCACGACATTTTAATCGGACGAAACTATTGGAGCTTGCTGGCTGAGAAGGTAATTTGTTCCCTTGCACGCGCTTCTTCGGCCAAATCCCGTGGGTTTGTTGAGCCAAAAGAGGGAAATGAAGGATTTAACATAAATCCTGCTTTAATCCTACACTAATCCTGCTCAAATCTATATAAATCCTATTCTAATCATATACAGATCTTTTTAATAAAAGTTATTTTTATTATATAATTAATTATTATTATTAACAGTTAATTTTATTTAAAATTAATTATAATTAAGTATCCTAATTATATTTAATTATTATTGATAATGATTACATTTAAGTTAAAATAAGTTATAATTAATTTTATTATAGTTATAGTTAATTACATTGTTAACTATAATTATTTAAAATTGATTATAATTAATTATTCTAATTTAAATTAGTCATTATTAATTATAATTAGTTATGATTAGTTATTAATTATAATTAATCATTTTTAAATAATAATTAATTATTAATAAGTATAATTAATTATTATTATTATTATTTAAAAAAAAAAAGAGAGGCTGCTTTTCCCCTCTCTCCTCATACCTCGATCCACGAGTCTGCACCACTGCCGGTCGCCAAGGTATAACCCTCCAACCCTAAAACTCCGAGAGCCCGCCTCGAGGCTCGCCGCGCGACAAAACGACCACCTATACACGCTTTTCTTAGCGTGGTGGGAGGAAGTGCGTCGCGAGGCTTGCAACGAATCGGGTAATCACTTCGAGAGCTCATTTCGTCGTTCGCGACGCACCGGCAAACCGCCTATACACGCTTTTCGTAGCGTGGTGGGAAGGAAACCCGGTGCGACGCCTATGACGAAGTGGATAATCACCTCAAAATCCTATCCTCGGCGTTCGTGTCGGGCCGGCAAACCGCCTATACACGCTTTTCTTAGCGTGGTGGGAAGGGAACCCGGTGCGACACCTACGGCGAGGCGGGTAAGGCCTATACACGCTTTTCTTAGCGTGGTGGGGATATTCATAAGTACCCGCTCGCGGGGAAATAATTGCATTTTTCAAACAGGTACTGTCGAAGACCCATACACGCTTTTCGTAGCGTGGTGGGGGATTGAAGATTTTACACGGCCGCGGTGTCCTCGAAAGAGGGCACCTACCATACACGCTTTTCTTAGCGTGGTGGGAAAGGCCCAGTTTTCTCGTAGTTTTCCCCTAAACGGGGGAGACGCCGGGAGGCTGCCGAAATTTCGGACTTAAACAAGCATGGCTTCCGAACAGAAGACCACACTCGAACCTGTTTTGGACTTAAACAAGCATGGCTTCTGGACTTAAATGAACTCAAATGAACCTAATTTCAACCTAAACTTGAACCAAAGGAGACTTGAACTCGAACTCAAGTGAAGGACAAGGACCTGAGTTGAACCAAACATAAATGAATCTGAACTCGAGTTGGACTTGCATTTGATTTGGACAAAGATAATCTGCACTTTAGTGAGCAACAAGGGACTTGGCCATTCAATTGAACTTGAAATGGCTTGGACAGCAGGGAGTTCAAACTTGCTAATTGAGCGACCGTGGACTTAAAGCTAAATGAATTTGAATGAAATGAATTTGAGCCAAACGCAAAATGATTTGAACTCGGACTTGATTTAGGTCAAGTACAGAGGACTCGTACTCTGGAACTGAACTTACAAGGATTACGAGGGACTCTGATTGGATTGAATCTGAACTCATGAACTCAAACAAACCTTCATATTAAACTCAAGTTGAGTTAAGACTCAAATGCAAACGTGACTTGAACAATCAAAGGAACTTGAGCTTGATTTGGATATCAAGTGGGCAGAACTTGAATCATTTGAACAAGCCACTAAACTCAAACTGAGCAAGGACTTGAAGTTGACTTGAATACAACAACGAAGACTCACACTGGACTCGGATTTGAAATGACACTGATTTGAACATCAAAAGAACAAGACTTGAGACCGCACTCGAACTTGCAAATGAACTACAACGAATACTTGAGAGAACGTTGAACTTGAATATGAACCCAATTCGAACTTGAACATTAACTTGAGACTAATTGGGATATTAATCAAGCATAATTTAGATATGATTTGAACTCAAATGAGGATTTGATTCAAGTCTACATTGAACTCAAACTGTGCAACATCAAGCAAGGATTTGAACTTGCAAAGAACAACAAGGAACTCGTGGTGGAGAACTTTCAGATGTTACTAATTTACAAGCAATATCATCAAGTTACAAAATGTATAAGTACTTCCTACATGTACTTGCAAAAGCAACAGTCCTCATATGAATGGAAATGACGACGCTATCAATTGACAAAAAGACCTCGGTGCATACAAGCAATAGCTAATTGTCAATTCACAGCATTCGAACAATCACAAAAAAACATCAATCATTGAAACCTATGAATGGCGAAGGTGGACATGATGTAAATGCAATGAACTCTCACAACAGTCCCTACGAGGTCAAATGCATTGTACCCACAAGGATAATAGATGGTTGCAAATGCATATGTGTATCTTACATACACTACTGGAGCTTCCAATACAAGAAGTAACACATGTTGATAGAAGAAGGCAACGCTGGAAGATCAATAGTGGAGAACCCATCGTCATAAATAAGTTATAAATGGCAAAGGTGGACACGATGCAGGTGTAATAGACTCCTATGACAATCCTTACAAGATGGAGATGGCAACACTGTTAATTGATAGTGGAAGATCCGTCCTTACAAGCAAGTACATCAAACCACCTGAGATTGCCGAAAGGTGGATATGAAGCAAGCACAATAGCTCTTTTACAATTATGTCCAAGAGATTGTAATGAACGTAATCATTTCTCGTGAATAAAGACCGATGATACGACGCACTTGAGGATAGCAATGGCGGGTATATCGTAAGTATAACGAACCCTTATGGACATAAGTACAAATAACATCTACAACAGTGGTGATTGAGATGTTGTGAGTGTATCGGGCAAATGCAAAAGAAGATATACAAGACATACAAGTCTCCTACGAATACAAATGTGAGCACTATATGTCACTCGTGGGTAGATGCAGAAAGACTTTAGTAAATGCAGTATCCTGAAGTCAATTCCAACCTATGAATGAAAACATCTACCTGCCTACGAGCAACAGTAGTGGAGGACGTACGACGCCACGCCACCGGATCTGCAACCTTTGTAAAAGTAGACAGAAGGCGTTTACAAATATTCCAAGAATGCCCCTGCACATGTGCACCTTAATTTGTATACACATAGGAACACAAAAGGGGTAAATACAATCACAACCCGCATGGGCCCCGGCGAGCGTGTTATTGGTACACACGTGACGTCTAGGGATGCTGCGTGGGTCAATAAATTTGAGCCCGATCCTCCTAAAGCGAGTAGATAGGAGTTGACGAGGTTCAACAAACAATTATAAAATACCCCTAAATACCCGCATGGGCCCCGACGAGCGTGTTATTGGTACACACGTGACGTCTAGGGATGCTGCGCGGGTCAATAAATTTGAACCTGATCCTCCTAAAGCAAGTAAATAGGAGTCGACAAGGTTCAATAAATATTTATAAAATGCCCCCAAACACCCACATGGGCCCCGGTGAGCGTGTTATCGGTACACACGTGACGTCAAGGGATGCTGCGTGGGTCAATAAGTGAATTCAAGTTCGAGCCCGATCCTCCTAAGCAGGTAGATAGGAGTCGACATGGCTCGAACTATTAAATAAATATACGGTCACAAGGTCGACCGGGATATTTATTTTATACATTCATATTAGGCCTCCAAGGCCTTCGACCAAGAAAATTCACTTGCAAAGGCATAAAGCCTACGAAACCTGATCCTCTGTCGGCAGCTCGACAAAGTGGACAAGGTTCGATCCACGAATGAGAAATAACCCCATCTACCCCGATGATGGTCGTGTTGAATGAAAATATCAACCGGAGGGGTCTATTCCAAACATTTCAAAATACCACCCAATACTCCAAATCTCCAAAAATCCCAAAAATTCCAAATTCTTAAATGTTTAAAACTGAAATCCAATCATCAATCACATAAAGCAAATCCATCCACTCTCCGCAACAGTTTGCCGAGGTGAACAAATCTGAAAATAACTGCAGCTCGCAAAGAGCTAATGCTTGGTCGAGAATATCACTAGGATCCATTCTCAAACAATCTCCTGCCAGCAAGGACGTGGTACGAGTCCTCTAACCGGCAGTTTTGCCGCCAAATGGCACTGCAGGATAAACGGTTATGACTCGGGGCCCTCTGAACCAGGTGGTCGCCGCCAAATGGCACCATTATATTATGGTTATGGCCAGAGCCCGTATGCTCCCCAATGGCATTAAATCCTTGAGATATGAATCAATAGGATATGATCGATAGGGCACAAAGCCCTCTGTTAGCTAAGGTGGATTCAAATTTGTCCCCTTAGACAAACATTCACCCCAGGTCTACAAGGTACCCTTGGACGAAGCAACCCATGGCTGCCGACAAGGATCCTTCTGTCAGGTTGGGTCGACTACCTCCTCTGACTAAGTAGACCAGGGACCACGATGGCCCGGGATGACGGAACCATGGGATCTTGATCGGGTCTATCATCCATTCCCCCACCATCCGCTTTAAGTGCAAGATGGTGAAAATTTCTATTTTAAATATCAAATCCCTCAATTTTCCAATACCCTAAACTCATTGCTGCTACTATATGCCAGATCCACGTATTTTCTACGCATCTGATTGACGACTAGCCTTAATCGAAAGTTCTCTCTCGTGACCGAGAGGGGTAATTAACTATAGGGGCTTGCGCCTATAGGAAACCAGAACTCAGATCATAAAGTCCTCGCAAAATGAGGGCGAAATCTCTGGGTAGTGTCTTATCTACTATCTCATCTGCCTTCCAAAATTTACCTCGGAACTTAAATGGTTAAAACTCCCCCCGATGAAAAACACAAGTCGGGCGGAGGCCGGGTCCGAATTTTCGGAGCCCACAGATTTCTGGCGACTCCGCTGGGGATTGGTTTCTCTTTCCATCTTTGGCTAGTCATCTCAGTACTGTCGTAGCAGTCAAATCATCCCAGATTCAAAATTCTGAATTTTCTAAAATGATCGTTTAAAGAATTTAAATTCTGAATTTTTCAAAATGATCGTTCAAACAAATTTATTAGGATAACGTATTTAGCAGTATTTTAAATTTATATTATTTGAATTTGCTCGCTAATATTATCTATTTTTGTTTTCTATTCTGTGCAAGTGTCTGCATTTTTGAAAGTGTGGAGTGATGTATCAAATTTTCATCACTAACCCTTACCTTTCATTTATGCAGATGGATCTACAGAACACACCAATGACTGTCCAGCTGGGACAAGGAGCCAGGATCCAACTGGCAAATGCTATTATTGAAACTGGAAATACTGGAGCTACTATCCAGTTTGGCAGTATCGACTTTCCAGCTATTACCTCAAGAGCTGCTGTTATCCCTCCATGCGGCATTGAATCTGAAGGGCATGCTAGGAGGCCCCACTCCACTGAAACTGCTAGCCGTCGTGTGCATTTGTCAGCGCCACGACCTGCTGTCAAAGACCCTCAAAGGAGGATTTCTGTATTCGAACGACTTTCTCAATCTGAGATCCCAACCACCAGAAGGATAGTAACTGATGGGAAAATCTCAATGGTACCTACCAGGACCACTACGCTGCCAATGGGATCATCTGTACCTGGGAGGAACGTTGCTGAAGCTTCCTCATCTGGAGGAAGGCCCACCAGGAGGCAAAGAAGGAAGATGAATGCTGAACTCCGAGCTCAGCAGCTATTAGTGCCTGTGCATCCCTCGAACCTGCCTGCTCCAGAGTATATATCCAACGTTCCTACCCGGAACAAGTTTACTGACCTGAGGTGGGTAAAGAGAAACAGCTCAACTGGAGAGCTAAAAAAGTCGTTCTGGGACCGACAGCCTGAAGTCCCACCTCCTCAAAAGAAGAAGGAGCCTGAAACTCTCTCAGCTCGAGTTTACAGAGTCCTGAAGACTGTGAGGGAGAGAGGACTGAAAAAGAGAATGTACCAGCGGCCACTGACGGTCGAAACAAGAAGAACTCCGCCAAGAGTGCGTCTGTCTCTTGCTGTGGAGAGAAAGGAAAGAAAATACACCCCGCACGGTGAACATCGAGGCGTGACACCTGAACCTCGAGTTCAGGGATCCGCCGCCGAAAGGTCCCGGCGGAAAGGAAAGGAAATCTGGAGGCCAAGGCCTCGCAGAGAAGAAAAGAACGAAAGAAAGACTGAGCTGGGCGTGACATCCGGTACTGCTTCCCGGAGATCCGCCCCTGTCAATAAACAACATCAAAAATGGGTCCAAAAGAAGACCCATGATGATGCCAATTCCGACGGTAGACACCTTGGAGAGTCTTCCAGGGGATCCCGTCGTTCTATGACCCCTCCCAATAATGAATCTAACTTCAACCGTAGCCCACGGGTTGGAGAGATCTTCCTGCCTAACCAAGAACCGGAGATCCAGTGGCGTCGCCGCTCGGAGATCCGAGTGCTAGAAGAAGAAGAGGAAGAAGATATGGGAGAAGAAAATATGGAAGAATACATAGAAGAAAACCTAGAAGAAGTAAATAACACCTTGAACATGGAAGTGGTCTACATGGTGAGACACATCAATGTCGAAGAAGAGGCCTACTACGACGACGGTGAGGACGACGATCGCTGGCAACCACCGCCTAGACAAGTATACCGGCGCCGCCATGAAGCCGGGTCCACCATTGGCAGAGGTGTCCATTCCCAAGAAGAGCGAGAAGAGGCTGAGGAGAATCCCTTTGCTGACGAGAACGTCACGCTCGCAGAAATGCAGAGACAAATGATACGTCAAATGAGGGCAAAGGATAGGGAAATCTCTCAATTGCATGAGAAAATGACAGAGATGATGACCCAAATGACGGCAATGATGCAGATTATGCAGAGAAATGCTGCAGTTGGTTCTATGCCCAATCCTCCCCCTGATCCTCCAAACTTCCAAGTACCGCAAGTCTCAGGAGTACGGGACACTCCTGAAGGTGGTCATGAGGCTCAAAATACCACTCGCCAACCCACTCCGCAGAACATCGCAAGCACCTCCGAGCCTGTGACTGCTGCGCAGCTGGAAGGAATCATTACAGAGAAGATCAAGGCTATTATAGCTTTTGATCAGGCAGAAAAATTGGTAGGAAAAGGTCGCCCGTACCCAGCAGAGTACGATCATGTGCCATATCCGAAGGGATATTCTGTGCCAAAATTCAATATTTTTGATGGCAACAAGAATCCTAGACAGCATCTAGCGCAGTTCAAAGCCACCTGCGGGAATACTGGAGGGAATGACGCTCTACTCTTCCGACAATTCGTTAGCAGTTTGACAGCAGCTGCTTTCGAATGGTACGTTGAATTGCCAAATGACTCTGTAAAGACATTTGCAGAGTTAGAAAATATGTTCGTGAAGAGGTTCGCCAGTGCGACCGAGAAAATAACGATCGCTGACCTTGCTCTGAATAAGAGAAAGAAGGAAGAATCAGTGACCAAATACATCACTCGCTGGCGCAATCTAAGCATGAAATGTGAGCAGCAGCTCGAAGAAGAGCATGCCGTACAGTTGTTAATGGGAAACATTGATGACAAGATGCAACCATTCTTGTGCATGGCTACAATCACCACATTTCAAGACTTACTGGATAGGGTGGCGAAGTTTGAGAAATTAAACCTATCAAAATCAGAAAACTATTCTGATAAGCCTAAGAAGACTAAAGCCTCAGGTGCTAGAAGAGGTGAGGCTGACTCCATATTTTTCTCCAGAGCTGATAAGGAGAAACAGATGACATATAACATAGACAAAGGCAAGCAGCCGATGCAATATCAAGAAAAGCCTAAGCAAATCTACAACCCTAACCCCCAGCCGAAGCTGATACTTGGGGGGAATGATAAACCACGAACTTATCAGGGCGGTGGAGAACGCCCGAGGCAAACAACGGGAACTGGTGATCGAACGTTCCCCTCCCTCAAAGATAAAATGAATAAGGAATATTCATTCAAGAGGGAAAGTGTCGCCAAGTTATTTCGACAAGCATTGAAAGCGGGTTTAGAACTGCCAGAGTGCAAGAGACCTGAGGAGTCAAAACACAGTGGCGATCCAAACTACTGTCCATATCATCGGGTGATGAGTCACCCAATTGAAGATTGCTATGTCTTCAAAGATTGGCTTGAAAGAAAATATCGAAGGGGAGAGCTCACATTATCCGACAATGTGCTGACTCATCCCAGAAAAGAATCAATTCGGGTAGTTACAACTTCCTCCGTACCCCCGGTTGAAGAAAGAAAAAATAAAAAGAAGCCGGCTCATGAAGAACAGTGGGAGATTGCGGTCTCTAAGAAAACTGTGAAAATGCTGAAATAACTCGAAGGAGTTCCGGGTGTAAAATGGAAATCTCCTACGGAGCCAGTGTTAAATCTGAAGGCATTACCTGTGGCACAGGCATCTGCTTCTAAACAGTTTCCCAATCAAGCCGGTCCTTCAAAACTTGGGAAGGCAAAGTCCAAGAGGAAGACCAAAGTGAAGAAGCTTAAAGAGAAGAAAACAGCAACCCAAAGGGTTATAGATAGTCTGGATGAATACTACCAGACCGCGAGGCGTCCTATTAAGCTGGTTGACTTTATGTCAGAGCTCAAGATTGACGAAGCAGAGGAAGCTGACGAGGACCCTCTTCCCACAGAAGTTTGTCGAGTCATTTCAGTAACGCCAATAACTCCGACAAAAGAAAAATATATCAGAGAGATGATCGTTGAAACCTGTCTGGCAACATCGTCAATGGACTACAGCTCAGAGGAGGATCTGTATTTTCCAAAGACAGATGAATCTAATCCCGATATAGCGTCGCAGATAGGACATGTAAATCTGGGAGGTGACTCTGGATCAACGAATGAATATCTAGACACAATAATGGCTGACTCTGAAGAAGAAATCACATTAAATGAGTTTGAGCCAGAAGAGATCGCTCAAGTGCAGTTGAGAAGTGGCAAGATGCTGCCGTCTCCGCCAAAGAAGCAGACCTCTAATAAAGATAAGGGAAAAGAAATAGTTATCAACGAAGACATTATCTCCGAGGATCCCAAGGAGAAACATACTCCAGTTAAGGGAATATAATATAATATCTTATCCCATCTGAGGAAGATCCCTGCCCAGCTCAGCATATACGACGCTCTGGTAATGTCTAAGGATCTTCGGGAGACTTTGATTCAGGCTCTCAAAGACCCCGAAAGATACGAGGCGTATTTTGCTGAACGCAACCTGACTGAGGTCCTACAAGCTCGTAACGAACCATTCATCACTTTCACCGAAGATGACATGATGCTTGGGACTGCAAACCACAACCGACCTTTATATGTTACTGCAGAGAGTGATGATTTGGTAATCAGTCGAATTCTGATCGATCCGGGATCCTCCATCAACCTTATGAGCTTAAAAGCACTAAGGTCGTTGTGCCTTAATGTGGAGCACCTCGGGCCAGATAAGCTCATGGTGCACGGCTTTAACGAGAAAGGGCAGAAAACCCTTGGATCATTTATGCTCCCTCTTGTATTTGGAGAATTTCACACAGAAGCCAAGTTTCATGTAATTGATGCGGACACCTCATTCAAGGCGCTACTAGGTCGCCCCTGGCTGCACGAATATGGCGTTGTCCCGTCAACACTACATCAGTGCATGAAGTATCTCAGGGATGGAGAAGAGTTCAGGATCTCTGGCGACATCCAGCCCTTTACAGTCCATGAAGCAACAGTCTATGAAGATGCGCAGTATTTCATGCCAAAGAAGCAGAGACTGTCAAACTCTCTGAAGGCTCAAGCATCAAACCCAGAGCGTGCAAAGCAACCTGAACAGAAAGGTGAGAGGAAGCAGGTGGGGAAAAAGAAGGCGACGCCGACTCTTCCCAAAGAAGCTATCACTTCCACCTCTAAAGAAAGGAAACGTGTACCTCACCTTGGGAGCGACACAGATGAAGATGAGGTCACCTCTACGAAATCCCAGAGGGTATGTCATTCGATGGACGAATGGAGTAGGGAGGTCGCATACTCAAATGACGACTATGACTACGACTCTATCTACATGAATACAGTACAAGAGGTATTCTCTAGAAGGATAGATAACCTGTCAATCTCAAACAGCGTGCTCATAGTCACTCGTGTTCCCCTACAGTATTTTAAAGAAATAATTCAACGAGATGTGCATAAAGTTGAAGAACTTGTGACCCTTTATCTGCCTCCAATCAGAAAGGGGATCGAGTCAGGGAATATATTCTACTCCGTAGGAAAGGATGAAGAAGTGAATCGTGATTGGGACCATGTCTTCATCGATTCTGAAGAATTACTACCTACGAGGCTACCTAGGTTTAATACCAAAGGTATTCAAAGAATGTTGCGAAAGTGGATCAATGTTCCCACCCCCAAACGACAACTTCGTATGTGCCTAAGTCTCTGGTATGGAAGGAATCCACGTCCAATGCGGCGGAAGGAAATGAATGCATATAAAGGTATTGGATTCGTCAGGCGAAAATGCATCCGGAAGGAGACTTGCCGAGCCATCACTTGCAGGGAAGTTGAACCCAATGACGAGTCTGATGAAGAGGTCTATGAAGTTGATGATTACGATGATCAGCCTCTAGAGGCCAAGCCTGCACCAGAAGAGCTTGAAGATGGTGGACAGGCAACCACTATGGACGAATTAAAAGAAGTCAACTTGGGAACCGAGGATGACCCTCGCCCAACCTTCATTAGTTCCCTTCTGCCGGAAGATCAAGTGGAAGAGATAAAAGAACTCCTCTGTGAATTCAGGGATTGCTTTGCCTGGACATATGCTGAGATGCCCGGCTTATCCCCTGACATAGCAGTTCACAGGTTGGCAATCAAACCGGATGTCGCACCCGTCAAACAAGCTCCAAGGAGAATGAGATTGGAGATTGAAGAACAGGTGATTGCTGAAACCAAAAAGCTCATAGAAGCGGGCTTCATCCGTGAAGAGAAATATGCTGACTGGATCGCCAATATTGTCCCTGTCAAGAAGAAGAATGGACAGATTCATATCTGTATTGATTTCAGGGACCTCAACAAGGCGTGCCCAAAAGATGACTTTCCACTTCCTGTATCCGAACTCCTAGTAGACAACGCGTCAAATTATGACATGTTCTCATTTATGGATGGATCGTCAGGTTACAACCAGATCAAGATGGCTCCTGAGGATGAAAGGCATACGTCATTCAGAACGCCCATCGGCATTTTCTGCTACACGGTCATGCCCTTCGGCTTGAAGAACGCTGGTGCCACCTACCAACAGGCGATGACCCATATTTTTGATGAATTAATACATCAGAAGGTCGAATGCTATGTAGATGACCTGGTCGTTAAGAGCATGGACCGAAAAGATCATTTAAACGACCTGAGGATTGTATTTGAAAGAATCAGGAAGTTCGATCTAAAGATGAATCCCCTTAAGTGTGCTTTCGGGGTCTCCTCCGGTAAATTTCTTAGCTATGTCGTTCGTCATCGAGGCATAGAAGTCGATCCCAACAAAATCAAGGCGATCATTGAGATGCCACCGCCAAGTATCCTCCGTCAACTCCGTTCCTTGCAAGGGCAACTGGCTTTCATTCGACGATTCATATCGAATCTGTCGGGTAGGTGCCAGCCATTTTCGAAATTAATGAAGAAGGACGTTCGCTTCAGGTGGGATGAAGAATGTCAGGAAGCATTTGACAGTATCAAGAGATACTTGTTAAATCCACCCATTCTCGCAGCGCCAATTCCGGGGAAGCCTCTTATACTGTATACGGCAGCACTAAAAGAGTCCCTCGGAGCATTATTGGCCCAACACAATGAGGAAGGAAAAAAAAATGCACTCTACTATATCAGTCGGAGATTAATCGGAGCAGAAGTACGATATTCTCCAATTGAGAAACATTGTCTGGCGTTGATCTTTGCAGTCCAGAAACTCCGCCACTATATGCTTTCTCACAAAATCACCTTAATATCGAAGATCGATCCGCTGAAGTTCTTGATGACAAGACCAGCGTTGACAGGTCGCTTAGCAAGGTGGGCAGTACTATTACTACAATTCGATATTGTATACATGCCACAGAAGGCGGTAAAGGGACAAGCTTTGGCAGATTTCCTCGCCGCACATCCAATCCCAGCTGATTCTCCGCTCAATGATGATTTGCCAGATGAACAAATCATGCAAGTTGATGAAGAAGAAAAGCTACCATTTTGGGAGATGTATTTTGATGGGGCATCGTCTATCAAGTCTCCCAAACCTCCAAATCTTGCAAAGGCCCAAGCTGGCATCGGTCTCGTCTTTATAGAACCCGAGGGAGGTATCATGAGATTCTCATTCAGTCTAACTGAACCTCGGACCAATAATGAAGCTAAATACGAAGCTCTAATAGCAGGACTGGAGATTGCAATTGATGTCCAAATCACAGATCTCCAAATCTTCGGCGATTCTCAACTTGTGATAAATCACTTTCTGGGCATTTACAAAATCTGCAAACTTGAATTGGCTCACTATCACCGACGAGCTCTCGAGCTTCTAAAACAAATATCGAATGTCAAGATAACTCAAGTTCCTCAAGGACAGAATGCAAAAGCAGATTGTCTAGCTAAACTGGCCAAGGAGCTTGCATATGAAGATAAGAGGCCACCTATATTCATTGCGGTTGAAAATCGCCGGGTCTTAGAGCTAGCAACCCTACAATTCCCGCAAGCAGAGGGAATACCAGGTTCAAGCCAACAGGATGCAACCCCGGTTGATCCTCAACCTCCCCAACAAATCACTATTAAAAATCAACCAGGGGAACGTCCAGCAGTAAAAAGACGAAGAACTGGTAGATTCTCAGAGTCGTGGTTGGATTGCCTAGATGTTGAAGTCGAAGACAATTGGAGGCAACCATTCGTCGACTACTTCAAAGAAAGCAAACTTCCAACAGATAAATCTCTGGCCGCACAAATTAGAAAAAGAGCATTACGATACGCGTTTGTCAATGACACGTTGTACCGACGAGCTTTTGATCAAATGTGGCTAAGGTGCCTAGGGACCAAGGAAGCTGATAAAGTGGTAGCAGAAGTTCATGAAGGACTCTGCGGAGCGCATCAGTCAGGTCCCAAGATGGCTGCTAAAATCAAAAGAATGGGTTATTACTGGCCTACGATGGTGAGAGATTGTATCAACCACGCTAAGAAGTGCCACGAGTGTCAGATTCATGGTGATGTTATTCATCAACCACCAAATCCACTGCACCCAACAATCGCATCCTGGCCATTTGAATGTTGGGGCACTGACATAATTGGGCCAATAGATCCGCCGTCATCGGCAGGGCACCGCTTTATTTTGACAGCAACAGACTATTTTTCTAAATGGGCAGAAGCAGCTCCATTCAGGGAAGTCACGTCCGAGCACGTGATCAATTTCTTCACCCACAATGTCGTCTACAGATTCCGTGTACCACGCCGCGTGATCTCAGACAATGGCACAGCATTCAAAAGTACAAAAATCTACAAGTTTGTAGATCGTCACAAGATTGACTGGCGGTACTCGTCTATATACAACCCAAGAGCAAATGGTTTGGCAGAGGCCTTCAACAAGACACTGGTGAAATTGTTGAAGAAGATCCTCACCAAGAACAAAAGAGAATGGCATACAAAAATGGCAGAAGCGTTATGGGCGTATCGTACGACCTACAAAACACCAACCAAAGCCACTCCCTTCTCACTAGTGTTCGGGGCTGAAGCCGTCTTGCCATTAGAAGTTGAACTATCGTCTCTTCGGGTCGCTATCCAAAATGATCTTACTCAAGAGCAGAATGCTCGCCTAAGAATGGAGGAGCTCGATGCACTCGACGAAGTTAGATTGCAAGCTCAACAAAATCTACAAATTTACCGAGGAAGAATGGCAAAGTCATTTGATCGGATGGTGCGCCCTCGGTCCTTTCAAGAAGGGGAATTGGTCCTGGTGCTGAGAAGGCCAATCATCCCTCACCGAAGAATTGGTGGCAAGTTCGTATCCAACTGGGAAGGCCCATTCGTCATCGAGAAGGTGTACCAAGGAGGAGCCTACCAGCTTATCGATCTGCACGGCCAGAGGCCTATGCCGCCGATCAATGGTCGACATCTGAAGAAGTATCATGCATAAGATTGCCTGAAGAAATGTCATGCTTGATGTACTGTGTATTTCATGCATATCTATATACACTTTACATTTTTACATTTTGAAATTCTCTTGTGTTGCAAGAATGCATTTTAAAATCTCCCTGCAGGACATGAGGCATTTTAAATATTTATTTGGGTCGACATCGCGCCGCATGTCGAGATCCCCAAATAAATATTTAAAAACCACAAAATTTTAAATTTACTCCATTATGAAATGTCCCTGCGAGACAGGGGGCATTTTAAATATTTATTCGGGTCGACATCGCGCTGCATGCCGAGATCCCCAAATAAATATTTAAAATAACCAACGCAAATATTCTTTTATACTGAAGAATACAACAAATGCTTTTTTCAAAGTATATGCAGGTGATCTTTCAAAAGACCGAGACATCACTTTCTCAAACAAATCAAGATTTCAAAGGTCAGAAAGAGACTTTTGTGACTTCACATTTCAACAAATCGAGCCGGAACAACCTGAAGTTTTTCAGCAGCCTGAAGCTTAAGGTTCGAGTGGGTGTAAGAGGTCGGATCCAACACGCCCAAATATGGCCGGATCGCTGGCAGCTCCGTCTACTCAACACGCCATAAGAAAGGCCGTAGTAGCGGAACCCCCACTTCGTCAACCCGTCAGTAGGGACTGTAGGAAGTACGAAGGCGAATTTGACTCGACAAGTTCAAGTGATCGTAGTCTACCAAATTCTCCTAATTGATCGGAGAATCAAGTTTCCAATAGGAAGGAGAAATCTCGAGCAACTACCAAATTCGCGTAGGCTCTAAATCTTCAACCACAAAGGAAGACTCAAAATCTATCAACTTCAGCAAAATCAGCATTGGGAAGCACATTTCCCCTAGCTCAAGTCTGAAGCCTGAATGGGTGTAAGAGGTCGGATCCAACAAGCCCAAATATGGCCGGATCACTGGCAGCTCCGTCTACTCAACACGCCATAAGAAAGGCCGCAGTAGAGGAACCCCCGTTTCAGCAACCAGAGGACGAAGAGCTGTCAAATTCCAGCTCTCCCGATCTGATTAACTCAAGTGACTCAGATTAAAGTCTCCTCAAGTGGTTAAGGATCAAGATACTACCCAAGTTTGGCACTATCAACCAAATCCTAAACCTGCAAATCCTTCAACAAATCCGTAAAGCATCAAGCAAGGATCGAAGGAACTTTTCTTCAACAAGTCCACCAAAGCACAAAGCAAAGGACCGAAGAAATTATCCCAAAGTTCATGAAAAGCTTAAAGCTGAACTAAGAGGATTCCGTCATCAACAAGTCCGTTATGCACAAAGCTCTGGACCGATGACTTCTCGCCAACGACCTAATACATCTAGGTCACCGGCATCTACTCCTTCATCAAGCCCGCCAAAGCTAGAAGCATAGGGCAGAAGGTACAAAAATCACCTAACAAGTCAATAGGGACAAATCAGGAAGTTCTCCATCAATGTCCGCAGCACAAAACATAGGACAAGATGAACCAAAATCTCAGGGAAACTAAAGCTACAAAAAAAAAGTATCCTGAATGACTTCTACAAATGTCCCTAAAGACTGGGGGCATTTTAAATATTTATTTGGGTCGACATCGCGCCGCACGCCGAGATTCCCAAATAAATATTTAAAATTTCGTGCTGAAATACAGTTAGAGGAAGGAAGAATAGAAGATCCTCCATAAACTGAATGTGCTATCAGCAAAAAGTACAATCCGAGCAAGATATAATCAGTAAAAGTGATAGAGATATCACATCTACACATGATGATGACAAAGAAGATATTGAGCATAAATAGAAAGTCTATAAACTAAAGTGATAGTAGTGATAAAAGAGTATGAATGAGGGTGATTCTATCCACCATCATTAATCTACGGAGTGATGCTCTAGAGACCTAAGTACAAAGTACTCTATCACTATCATATGGATCTCAACTAGACAAGAACCAACATGTCAATCATATCGATGATTACAGGTGCATCTAAAGATCTACGGAGGCACAGAAATATATCCTCGAAGATCTACAGAATGACAATCTTAGTGTGACATCCAAGCAAATTTTTGGAGATCCACTAAATGATAATCTTAGTGCGACGTCCAAACAAACTTTGGAGATCCACTAAATAAAAACCTTTAGTGTGACATCCAAGCAAATTTTTGGAGATCCACTAAATGATAATCTTAGTGCGACGTCCAAACAAACTTTGAAGATCCACTAAATAAAAACCTTTTGTGTGACATCCAGAGAATTTTTGGAGATCCACAAGGTCAATCAACATACAACAAACGTGGTTCGCTCTAGACACGTACCACATTTGTTGGGGGGCATTTGTTGACCCCTAAGCTACAGCCAAAAGGAAAACAAAAAAAAATGAATGAAAAAAATGATTACCTGCTAGAGTGCCTGCCCACGCCGCCTGCTACAGTGCCGAAGTCTGCGGGCGGCGCCGAACTATCGCGTCTGTCTCGATCCCACGCGCGATCTGCCTCGACAAAGCTTCCTCTCACGGCTTTAAAATGAGAGGTGAAGCTCTCATTTCCACTACTCCCCCACACTCGGCTCCTATCACGCAGAGATCCCGACTTCCTACTCGCGAACTCCTGAAGCCACCGAAGCAGGTCCCGATCTCCACCTTCGATCGGTCCACAGGGAGAGAGAGAGAGAGATAGAGAGAAGAGAACTCCTCAAACCTCCTGTAGCCGACTCCTGCTTGCGATCCTAGGACCGAAGTTGCTCCGACCTCTCCTCTTGCTGCTGTAGCCGAACCCCATTACCTCCACGACCTCGCCTCTTCCCGTCGAACCCGACAGCTCCATCCCGATCCCCAGCCCTCGTCGAACTACCTAGGGCCGCCCGACTTCGCTCCTTTCACGACGTTCCCTTCAGGCCGAATCGGAAGCTGCGGCTTCTTGATCAGAGGCCACGACGTGAGTTCGCTTGCCGTGAGGTAACCTCTCCCTTTGGCGCCTCTCTTCGACCCCTCGGTTGTTGTTCGATTTCGCTCCTGGGACGACGTTCCCTCCCTGCGGATCGGAAGTCACGACATTTTAATCGGACGAAACTATTGGAGCTTGCTGGCTGAGAAGGTAATTTGTTCCCTTGCACGCGCTTCTTCGGCCAAATCCCGTGGGTTTGTTGAGCCAAAAGAGGGAAATGAAGGATTTAACATAAATCCTGCTTTAATCCTACACTAATCCTGCTCAAATCTATATAAATCCTATTCTAATCATATACAGATCTTTTTAATAAAAGTTATTTTTATTATATAATTAATTATTATTATTAACAGTTAATTTTATTTAAAATTAATTATAATTAAGTATCCTAATTATATTTAATTATTATTGATAATGATTACATTTAAGTTAAAATAAGTTATAATTAATTTTATTATAGTTATAGTTAATTACATTGTTAACTATAATTATTTAAAATTGATTATAATTAATTATTCTAATTTAAATTAGTCATTATTAATTATAATTAGTTATGATTAGTTATTAATTATAATTAATCATTTTTAAATAATAATTAATTATTAATAAGTATAATTAATTATTATTATTATTATTTAAAAAAAAAGAGAGGCTGCTTTTCCCCTCTCTCCTCATACCTCGATCCACGAGTCTGCACCACTGCCGGTCGCCAAGGTATAACCCTCCAACCCTAAAACTCCGAGAGCCCGCCTCGAGGCTCGCCGCGCTACAAAACGACCACCTATACACGCTTTTCTTAGCGTGGTGGGAGGAAGTGCGTCGCGAGGCTTGCAACGAATCGGGTAATCACTTCGAGAGCTCATTTCGTCGTTCGCGACGCACCGGCAAACCGCCTATACACGCTTTTCGTAGCGTGGTGGGAAGGGAACCCGGTGCGACGCCTATGACGAAGTGGATAATCACCTCAAAATCCTATCCTCGGCGTTCGTGTCGGGCCGGCAAACCGCCTATACACGCTTTTCTTAGCGTGGTGGGAAGGGAACCCGGTGCGACACCTACGGCGAGGCGGGTAAGCCCTATACACGCTTTTCTTAGCGTGGTGGGGATATTCATAAGTACCCGCTCGCGGGGAAATAACTGCATTTTTCAAACAGGTACTGTCGAAGACCCATACACACTTTTCGTAGCGTAGTGGGGGATTAAAGATTTTACACGGCCACGGTGTCCTCGAAAGAGGGCACCTACCATACACGCTTTTCTTAGCGTGGTGGGAAAGGCCCAGTTTTCTCATAGTTTTCCCCTAAACGGGGGAGACGCCGGGAGGTTGCCGAAATTTCGGGTGAACAGAAGACCACACTCGAACCTGTTTTGGACTTAAACAAGCATGGCTTCTGGACCTAAATGAACTCAAATGAACCTAATTTCAACCTAAACTTGAACCAAAGGAGACTTGAACTCGAACTCAAGTGAAGGACAAGGACCTGAGTTGAACCAAACATAAATGAATCTGAACTCGAGTTGGACTTGCTTTTGATTTGGACAAAGATAATCTGCACTTTAGTGAGCAACAAGGGACTTGGCCATTCAATTGAACTTGAAATGGCTTGGACAGCAGGGAGTTCAAACTGGCTAATTGAGCGACCGTGGACTTAAAGCTAAATGAATTTGAATGAAATGAATTTGAGCCAAACGCAAAATGATTTGAACTCGGACTTGATTTAGGTCAAGTACAGAGGACTCGTACTCTGGAACTGAACTTACAAGGATTACGAGGGACTCTGATTGGATTGAATCTGAACTCATGAACTCAAACAAACCTTCATATTAAACTCAAGTTGAGTTAAGACTCAAATGCAAACGTGACTTGAACAATCAAAGGAACTTGAGCTTGATTTGGATATCAAGTGGGCAGAACTTGAATCATTTGAACAAGCCACTAAACTCAAACTGAGCAAGGACTTGAAGTTGACTTGAATACAACAACGAAGACTCACACTGGACTCGGATTTGAAATGACACTGATTTGAACATCAAAAGAACAAGACTTGAGACCGCACTCGAACTTGCAAATGAACTACAACGAATACTTGAGAGAACGTTGAACTTGAATATGAACCCAATTCGAACTTGAACATTAACTTGAGACTAATTGGGATATTAATCAAGCATAATTTAGATATGATTTGAACTCAAATGAGGATTTGATTCAAGTCTACATTGAACTCAAACTGTGCAACATCAAGCAAGGATTTGAACTTGCAAAGAACAACAAGGAACTCGTGGTGGAGAACTTTCAGATGTTACTAACTTACAAGCAATATCATCAAGTTACAAAATGTATAAGTACTTCCTACATGTACTTGCAAAAGCAACAGTCCTCATATGAATGGAAATGACGACGCTATCAATTGACAAAAAGACCTCGGTGCATACAAGCAATAGCTAATTGTCAATTCACAGCATTCGAACAATCACAAACAAACATCAATCATTGAAACCTATGAATGGCGAAGGTGGACATGATGTAAATGCAATGAACTCTCACAACAGTCCCTACGAGGTCAAATGCATTGTACCCACAAGGATAATAGATGGTTGCAAATGCATATGTGTATCCTACATACACTATTGGAGCTTCCAATACAAGAAGTAACACATGTTGATAGAAGAAGGCAACGCTGGAAGATCAATAGTGGAGAACCCATCGTCATAAATAAGTTATGAATGGCAAAGGTGGACACGATGCAGGTGTAATAGACTCCTACGACAATCCTTACAAGATGGAGATGGCAACACTGTTAATTGATAGTGGAAGATCCGTCCTTACAAGCAAGTACATCAAACCACCTGAGATTGTCGAAAGGTGGATATGAAGCAAGCACAATAGCTCTTCTACAATTATGTCCAAGAGATTGTAATGAACGTAATCATTTCTCGTGAATAAAGACCGATGATACGACGCACTTGAGGATAGCAATGGCGGGTATATCGTAAGTATAACGAACCCTTATGGACATAAGTACAAATAACATCTACAACAGTGGTGATTGAGATGTTGTGAGTGTATCGGGCAAATGCAAAAGAAGATATGCAAGACATACAAGTCTCCTACGAATACAAATGTGAGCACTATATGTCACTCGTGGGTAGATGCAGAAAGACTTTAGTAAATGCAGTATCCTGAAGTCAATTCCAACCTATGAATGAAAACATCTACCTGCCTACGAGCAACAGTAGTGGAGGACGTACGACGCCACGCCACCGGATCTGCAACCTTTGTAAAAGCAGACAGAAGACGTTTACAAATATTCCAAGAATGCCCCTGCACATGTGCACCTTAATTTGTATACACATAGGAACACAAAAGGGGTAAATACAATCACAACCCGCATGGGCCCCGGCGAGCGTGTTATTGGTACACACGTGACGTCTAGGGATGCTGCGCGGGTCAATAAATTTGAGCCCGATCCTCCTAAAGCGAGTAGATAGGAGTTGACGAGGTTCAACAAACAATTATAAAATACCCCCAAATACCCGCATGGGCCCCGACGAGCGTGTTATTGGTACACACGTGACGTCTAGGGATGCTGCGCGGGTCAATAAATTTGAACCTGATCCTCCTAAAGCAAGTAAATAGGAGTCGACAAGGTTCAATAAATATTTATAAAATGCCCCCAAACACCCGCATGGGCCCCGGTGAGCGTGTTATCGGTACACACGTGACGTCAAGGGATGCTGCGCGGGTTAATAAGTGAATTCAAGTTCGAGCCCGATCCTCCTAAGCAGGTAGATAGGAGTCGATATGGCTCGAACTATTAAATAAATATACGGTCGCAAGGTCGACCGGGATATTTATTTTATACATTCATATTAGGCCTCCAAGGCCTTCGACCAAGAAAATTCACTTGCAAAGGCATAAAGCCTATGAAACCTGATCCTCTGTCGGCAGCTCGACAAAGTGGACAAGGTTCGATCCATGAATGAGAAATAACCCCATCTACCCCGATGATGGCCGTGGTGAATGAAAATATCAACCGGAGGGGTCTATTCCAAACATTTCAAAATACCACCTCAAATACCACCCAATACTCCAAATCTCCAAAAATCCCAAAAATTCTAAATTCTTAAATGTTTAAAACTGAAATCCAATCATCAATCACATAAAGCAAATCCATCCACCCTCCGCAACAGTTTGCCGAGGTGAACAAATCTGAAAATAACTGCAGCTCGCAAAGAGCTAATGCCTGGTCGAGAATATCACTAGGATCCATTCTCAAACAATCTCCTGCCAGCAAGGACGTGGTACGAGTCCTCTAACCGGCAGTTTTGCCGCCAAATGGCACTGCAGGATAAACGGTTATGACTCGGGGCCCTCTGAACCAGGTGGTCGCCGCCAAATGGCACCATTATATTATGGTTATGGCCAGAGCCCGTATGCTCCCCAATGGCATTAAATCCTTGAGATATGAATCAATAGGATATGATCGATAGGGCACAAAGCCCTCTGTTAGCTAAGGTGGATTCAAATTTGTCCCCTTAGACAAACATTCACCCCAGGTCTACAAGGTACCCTTGGACGAAGCAACCCATGGCTGCCGACAAGGATCCTTCTGTCAGGTTGGGTCGACTACCTCCTCTGACTAAGTAGACCAAGGACCACGATGGCCCGGGATGACGGAACCATGGGATCTTGATCGGGTCTATCATCCATTCCCCCACCATCCGCTTTAAGTGCAAGATGGTGAAAATTTTTATTTTAAATATCAAATCCCTCAATTTTCCAATACCCTAAACTCATTGTTGCTACTATATGCCAGATCCACGTATTTTCTACGCATCTGATTGACGACTAGCCTTAATCGAAAGTTCTCTCTCGTTACCGAGAGGGGTAATTAACTATAGGGGCTTGCGCCTATAGGAAACCAGAACTCAGATCATAAAGTCCTCACAAAATGAGGGCGAAATCTCTGGGTAGTGTCTTATCTACTATCTCATCTGCCTTCCAAAATTTACCTCGAAACTTAAATGGTTAAAACTCCCCCCGATGAAAAACACAAGTCGGGCGGAGGCCGGGGCCGAATTTTCGGAGCCCACAGGGAATGAATGGAGAATAAGAATGTATAAAGCCATCCTCAAGTAATTGAGTGAATGCTAGTGATGATAGGGATTATAAATTAGCATGTAATTTAAGACCACACGGCTTTTTTAAGTATAGAATTGACTTGGATTATTCCATGAACACGCATCCTGCATGGTTGGAATGTCCAACAGAAGTAATGTTAACTCATCCTCACGCAGTAAGTACATAGATTTCTAGGGTATCATGGACTGTAAATATATGTTGACAGAAAGCACGTATAAACATGATTTCTCTGGGAGCATCCAAATCACTCACAACCATTGTTTATAGTTTGCTTATTTGAGCCATCCTTCCGTTTTTCTAAGAATGAAGACTAATTTATGTTAGGCAACTGTGGAAAAGGATGGAACGAAAAAAAAAATCGTAGGATTTTCATTATTGTCAAAAATGTTTTGACAAGAATTTGCATCAACCTAGTAGCAAGTACAATGAACTAAAAACTATAAAAGAGATCAAAAGAGCTACAAAAGATGACATGATTTACATGATTCGGCTTAAAGAAGACTTTGTCCATGATTGCATATGGATCGAATAATCTATTAGACTTCAAAGAGGGTACTAGAAGATATTATATTTGTTATAAAGTTGGAGATATTAACAAAAATACAACCTTATATAGCTGAGATAAAATGTCACCTATTTTGAAGATGTGGGCTGGACATAGAGGAGATGTTGTAGTTAATCCCTCCTTTGTATTTCAAAATTCTGAATGAGAGCTATACCCATTATTACCAAGAGATTCTTCTTCTGCTAGAACCAAAAATAGCAATAATTGTTTCTTTTTTAAGAAGTTGAATGACTCACTTTATTTTTCGGATGTACTCTTGTCTATTTTTTTCTTCCTCTCCTTTTTTTGTTTCTTTTGTTATTAGATGGTGAATACATTTATTTCGTTACCATTTATCATTATATCAAGAGGTACTAGGTGTGAATAATTAAGTGTGAATAGAGTTTAAATTAGTCAGCCACCTTCTATAAAAATTTAGTGTAAATGGATCTAGAGTTTGTAGCCACCAATATTGAAAAATCAAATATGAATGGATCTTGAGTTTGGTAGTCACCAATCTTGAAAATCAAAGCCAAATCCTATCAAAGATAATTGAGGGAATTTATAGTCTTAACATAGAAAATGAATATGATATTGTATCACTTGAATAGATGGATGGACAAGCTGGAGAAAATGCATATATAAATGGTATCTTAAGTTACTAAAAACACATCAATGAGCAATGATTTGTATTATAATTGTCATAGAATAAATAAATGATTCTTAATGATGCTAAGGAGCAAGGATATAGCATGTATTGACATTAAGGTTTTTTTTTTTTTAAATTTGTCAGAAATGCGTTTTTTGTGGATTCTTAAAAATGAGTTAATTTTCATTCATGTTATTTAGTATGAGATGATTTTGTTATGTGAGATTTAGTTTTGAAGTAGATGAAAGCTTCACGAAACTCCGTTGCAAAAAACTAAAAATATATGGTCCGTTGCAAAAAGCTATGTTGCGATCCACTGTCATTTATAATATCACCGACTCTTTAAAAGAAGAATTTTAAAAAGCAACAATGAGTTTGGCTATTTTTTTGGAGGCTAAGTGTTGGGTGACAAAACAATCTGAAATAATCAAGTTTGCTTGTGAATTGGGATGTGTGTTAGCTAAGAATGAGTAAATGTGAATTAGTTAAATATTAAAAACAGTGCAGGAGTAGCTCATTAAAGATAGTAATATAGAAGGTGATTTGGGCATTTTATGGGGGAGCACAATATGCAACATGCACAAGGCATCGAGATAGAATCAATGTGATTGTAATATGACGGAAAATGATTGACCTAGAATATCACTCCAGTAAAAGTTGTGCTAGAATATCTACATAGCAGTGTGTGCAACACTTAAAATGACTGAATGGCAGAGGATTCATGAAGCTGATCCGAAAATTTGGAATAGGACTTCTTGTGATGATAATGATGCCCATTCTGTTTATTTTCGTTTATGTTATCCATATCATTAAGTAGTGCACAAAATATTTTCTTTGAACTTCCTGGTTAAAATTTGGGCACTATATAAATCGTTTGTATTCCCAACATTTTTTGTAATAAATGCTTTTTTTTTTAAATTCCCAGAGAGTTATTCAAAATAAGAAACAAAGGTGGAAACTTGCAAAATCTACAGGGAAGAAGCTGCTTCGTGAATGTGAAATTCTTTGGCATCAACTTCAAGAATGCAACATTAATTTTCTTTCTACAGAGGAGGATCATTTTACTATCAACCCAGCATTATTGTCTGATGCTTTAGAACTCCTGGCAACTTCTGATAACCGTATAGGCCTCCTCATTGCGGAGGTGATATTCTGGAAATTCCATAATTATCTAATCTATATCATTATAATCTTCTTAAAGCATTCTGGTTCTTGTTGTTGAGTCCTGATTTTTATATTTAATTATTTTATTAAATGCCATAATTGAAATCATTGCTTAATTATTTGTATTTTTCAGATTTACTGCAAGAACAATGGAATGCATTTTTCTTATTGCCATCAAACAATCCTTCGCAACTACTAGGGTTTAGTTGGGAATCGTAACGTTCATTCCTGTTTAGAGCTGAGTAATAGCATTTGGTTCTACTAACTCTTTCCTTCCAAGGTGCTATTTGCGTGCACTCTTTCATGAAAGCTTTTGCATCAAGAAGGATATTTTTACAGTAGATCATCATGAATATCATGAAGTGTACTTAAGACTGATTCGAAAAATGGAAGCTAAGCTTGCTCTTAGAAAGATGCGTAAAAGCAATGCTTTAGATCAAGATGAGACCCAAGTATAAAGATTCAAGGGACATATTAGATTAATATGGTTAACAAATGTTTTTATTGAAATCTTAAAAGATTAGGATGATGCTAAGTAATTGGAGAATAAGTATTTCAATTTTAGTATTTAATGACAGGAGTTTTTTCAAAATCATGCTAATTATATGAGAATCAAACTCATGAGTTATGTAAATGAAGTTATATCTAGAGGGCAACATATTATTGGCTTAGGAAATTTCAATATCGGTGATTCAATTTGATTTAATATTTTTTTGTAGATTTGCTCTGTAGGCAATTGTCTTAAAGTTACACATGGAAATATAGATTGTAAAACATGGATCTTCATGTAAATGTATTCATTTTGAGAAAGCACAAACATCATTGAGGGCCAAATGAACTTATTTTGTGTAATTGAGAAAGATATGTCAAAAATATATTGTAGTCATTAGAGTAAATATGATGGACATTTGCCTAGAATTAAAAGTAGTTGTGGAGTGTTCAAAGAATTCCCAGTTACAATAGGATTATATCAAGGATTGCCATCAAGTCAAATTTGTTGTACTGATTATGATGATACATGTAGAGGATGTTAAAAATGAGATATTGGGATAAATGCTATTTGTAGATGACATTGTTTTCATTGATGGAACTTTTATTAAAATAATAAAAAATGTTAATCAACTGATAAGAGCTTCTAAAAGATAATGAGTTTTGTATTATAGTAGAATAAAGATCGAGTATATAAATTTGAGAAATTGAAATTAAGAATTTGTCAGTCAATATTACCGGGAGATTAAGTGATAGTTAAGCTATGTAGGTTTAAACATATCTAGTCTATCATATAGTAGAATACAACAACAACAACAAGTGTTTATCTCACTATGTGGTGTTGGGTACATGAGTCCTTTTTCTCCATTGTGTCCTATTAAGAATCAAGTTTTCATCTAAATCTATTAAAAAAGATCAATTTTAATACTTTCTAACGAAGTCGTTTTAGGCCTATCTCTATCTTTCTAAATATCGACCGGATTTGATACATCTACTATTCTAACAGGGTCATCCGAAGAGTGAGAATCTAAATAAGTATATAATGATTTAGTGAGTTAAGTTAGACAAGTGTTTTTATAGTACTATGGAGTAAATAAAATATCACGTTGACTTAAAATTTAAATTCTACAAAATTGCAATCAAACCTCAATTCCGTATGGATATGTGTCTTGTGCGATGCAACAGTCATTGTTGTCCAATGAGTAACAAGATAAGAATATTGAGAAGCTGTGGTAAAATTATGAAGATTAGGCTGAGAAATGATTATATATTTAAGGCACAGTGTGTAGGTAATGTAGTGGAAAATTGACTTGTTGGTTTGCCCATTAGAAGATGCTCCACTAAGAGAGGTTAATAAAATAAATGTTGAATGACTATGAAAAAAGGGGCGGATATAAGATAACAAAAATAATGTAAAAAGATTTGCCCAATGAAGTTAACACATATAAGCAGATTCTTTAAACTAACCCTATGTTTTTGGAATAAATCTGATGATGATGATGATTAAGCTACTCTAACTTGGCCACCAGGTCAACTGTGTCTGATTTTTTTATCTGCTAAACATAACTTATTTCATGCTTGATCTTTTAAATTCCACTTTTATTCATTATGCTTGTTTTCTCTTTTGAATGACTTTTATTTTTGGTTTTTTAAACAATTTAAAAAAAAAATCTGATGAGGAACGATTCCTGATATAGGCACAATTACTTGCTCAAGAAGATGACGATGCCAACTTTGACCTGACAGAAATGAAGACAGTCGGATCTTCTGAAGATGTAATTTCCATCAGTGATGATGATCCAGTTACAGGAGATGAAGGGTTTAGAAGGATGGTTATAAGCACGCTACTAGAAAATGCAAAGCTAAGGAAGCAGTTGAATTCTGTATTCCGATGCGCTCTCAAAGCCAACATGGAACTAGGAAAGGATGATGGGGATGACGTTCCATCCCAAAAAACTATCCTGAACAGGTTCCTGCGGAGGTAAAAGTATCATGACCAAATCATTGGAAGCTTCAGAGAGTTTATTGGTTAGCCTTTTTTTTTCACAATTTGTAAATCAATTGCAAACCTGTATGTTTAAACTCCTAAATTTTTGATGGGCAATGGACGATGTAAATTCCTAGTTCTTTTCGTCACTATACTTATTTCTGCTGGCCTACCTATTGTGTTTACATTGTGTAAACAGGTCATGAATCAATAAGCTCGAGTCAAACTTCAAGGGTCTTGGAATTGCTGGTTTCTGCCAAAGTTTCTCTTGTATATGAGCAGAGACAGGCATCGATTGCAAACTTATTTAATGGCGATCATCCTCATTAGACTCATCCAAGTATTCATTTCACCTATATTTTCTGCCCTTTTTTTTCTTTTCTCTTTCTTTCTTTTCCATTTGTTATAGGGCTTGCTCTTGCTATGAGTTTAATGTGCATAGGACTTTATATATACCCAAAAAACAATTATTATTAAAGATATATTTAACGTTAAAAAAGCCTATTAATGCATCAAAAGTGGTATGTTAAGATAATTTATCAATAGACATCAGTGATATTATCTCCCATTTTATTTCGATGCACTTCAGTACCATTCCTTCTCTCCTTTCTTCAATACTTGAAGCTACGTTTCTTTAAAATTTTATTACATCAAAATTTATATTGTGAGCTCATGATTAATGCAATATTTTTCATTCCAAAAATATTGATTCGTTGGACTTCATTCGTATTTAAGAAAAAGGCTAATATCAAATTAATGAATAATACAATGGTGAAACATGACTTGCTAACTGGTCTAGCTTTTATCACTTACAGCTACCCAATTTAGATAGCAAGCTACAAGAAATCATGTTTGACATGGGTCAAAACAAATTAAAGGGACAGTGAGGTTAATTGTTGTCTGTTACCCGTCCTGGAGGTTTTTACACACTAGACTACAAAGATGAATTATAACACTTGCTAATTTAGTAGGTAAATTGGAACAAGCAGCGGTTAACAAGTTTTAATGCAACGCATTTTACCAAAGGCAAATAAAAGAAAACATAAGTTATGGATCCAAAAACACAACTAGAGGTCCTGTGAAAGCATGTGTTACCTGGGTAGCAGATGTTCGTGCCATATGATAGGAGATATAAAGAATTTCATCACGCTGGAGTCTAGGAAAGGAGGAAAAGTGACCCTGGGAGACAATACTACGAGAAGAGTGATTGGAACACGAATTATAGGTAAATTAAATGGTTTTACTATTGAAAATGTATTGTTAGTAGAAGGTTTAAAGTACAATTTACTTAGCCTTAGCCAGTTATGTGATAAGGGGTTTGATGTGAAAATCTTTTCTGACAAATGCTTGATTTTACTTGATGGTAAGGCTGTTTTATATGGTTTAAGAGTAAACAATGTGTACATGATTGACTTAGAGAGGATTATTTAGTCTAGCAAAGTGCATTGTCTAAAAATCAATGTAGATGAGACTTGGTTATGGCATAAGAGATTATGTCATACAAGTATGAGAACACTTAAAAATATCTCACTCAGATCTAGTTAGAGGAGCATCAAAATTAGAAATCGCTAAGGAGTACCTTTGTGGTGCATGTCAGTTAGGTAAACAGGTTAAGTCCATTCACTCAATTAAAGAGATTAACATTAGTAGATCATTAGGGATTTTGCATATGGACCTATTTGGACCCACCAACACCATAAGCTTAGGATGAAAACAATGAGTTTGTTATTGTTGATGACTATACTATGTTTACTTAGGTTAAGTTTTTAGCAAATAAAAGTGATTTATTTTAGGAGATATTTTCAAATTAGAATCAAAGGAAATTAGGATGCATCATTTCCACTATCCACATAATGACCATGAAGGAGAATTTGAGAATGATAGACTTGAATACTTTTGACAAGAAGTAAGAATAGAACATAATTTTGCTACACCTAGAACACCCCAACATAATGGCATAACAGAGAGGAAAAATATGACTTAAGTTGAGGTTGTTAGAGCTATGTTAAATGAGTATATAAATTGTCCAAATACTTCTGGGCCGAGGTAGTAAATATCACATGTTATGTCTTGAATAGAGTAAATATGAGATCCAAATTGAATAAAACCCCCATATTAGCTTCTAAAGAGTATAACACTAAACCTTTCCTGCTTATATGTATTTGGATGCAAATGTTATGTATTAAATAATGGAAAATCTAATTTGGGAAAGTTTAATACAAAGTCTGATACGATTATATTTTTGGAATACTCAGCTGTAGGAAAAGCTTATAGGGTCTTTAATAAAAGAATGATACTAGTAGAAGAGTTAACCCATGTAGTACTTGATGAGACCTATAGGGATACTACACCTAGAGATAAAAGAAGAAGAGATGACATCATTACTGGAATTGAGAACATAGGCTTAGATAATAGCGAAGAGACTTAGAAACTTTTACCTACAGAGCAGAGATATGCTTCTAGTCATCTTAGGGAGCTGATCATAGGAGACCCATCTATAGGAGTTAGTACTAGGCATGGACTTGGGAAATAAGTTGTAAGAAATAAGGATAGGCAAGTTTCAAGGGTTATAGTCAAATGGAGGGGATAGACTTTGAGAAAACTTTTGCACGAGTTGTTAGGTTAGAGGTCATCTGGGTACTATTAGCATTTGTTTGTTTTAAAGGATTTAAATTATATCAGATGGATATTTAGAGTGTATTTCTAAATGGGATAATAAAAGAAGATACTAAAGTGTCTTTATTTGACTATAAGTAGGTCTGGCAGTATATTTTAGTGTTTGCCTATGTGCTAGGTTTTAGGTTGATCCTAGGGAATCCCATATGATTGTAGTTAAGAGAATCCTAAGATATCTTACAGGCACGCCTACTTTAGGTATCTTGTGTCCTAAAAATAGTTTAGCATTTCAATTAGTTGGATACTTAGATTCATGTTTCATAGGATGTAAGGTAGATATACAGAGTAATTCAGGAACTTACCAGTTTATATGATAATCCTTAGTCTCCTGGTCAAGTTGTAAGCAAAACTTAGTTCCCCTATCCATTATAGAAGCATACTATATTGTAGCAAGAAGTTGTGTGTGCAAGTCTTATGGCTGAAAGAACAACTTATTGATTTTGGATTAAAAGTGGATACAATACCCATAATATGTGATAATACAAGTGTTATGTGAATCATTAGAAATCAATACAACACTCACGCACTAAACACAAAGACATAAGACGTCATTTTATTCTAGATCATGTTTCAAAAGTTGATGTGGACGTTCAATTCATTGACACTAAAAATCAACTGGCTGACATCTTTATCAAGCCCTTACATTTTGAGAGACTTAAAGCACTTAAAAAAGATTAGGAATTATATATTTAAGTGCTTAGATGGTTTTGAGGGATATTAATCTATGCAAAATGCTTTGAATAATTGATTTTGTGTATGTTTATTTATATTTCATTTATTGTTGTTGTTATTATTATTGTTGTTGTTTACATGTGTGTATATTATATGGTAGTAGTCATTATGAGTGTTATTTGTATTAGTTTAATTAACATCTATTTTTTTTGTAACCAAAGGCCCTAATAATTAAAAAAATGAGAGAGAGCTTAGGTCTCATCATATTATATGAATAACTTTGTACTATACAATACATGTAGACAAGCACAATTCTTACAGTCCAAATAGCAAATTTAATAGAATATGATATGTATTCATTGGTGATCATACTATACTAGCCCCCTTTGAATAGTGCGGTACCTAATGGAATTAGATATTTTAATGGTTATAATTATAATATTAATTGTTATGGTTTGATCCATTATTACAAATTGTATAGTACAAACATGCACCTCATTGTACTTGACAATTTAACTCAGTCGAAGATTCAACCACCTATTTGAAAGGGTGATCTAATTATGAAGATCATACTATATGATGCTAATTAGATAATATGCTTTGACTAGTCTTTGTATATTAATTGATGGGATGATTTGTATTATACTATTATACTATATGAACCCCTATTGTACCGTACGATCTATCTGAGCCTATAAGAAGAGAGGCCATTTTAATTTCAAATCACTCAAAACCTCCAACTCCTAGTACTATAGTCACTCATGGACTTTAAATGGCTAGCAAGAGAGTAAGGATGATCTTTATCTCCAGAGACCTTAAAAGATGCTAGGTTCATAAATGACAAATGAAGATGTTGAAGTTTATAGACATTATCAAGAATCATCTATCATTGACTCAAAAGTTTTAGATCAAGAAAAACTAGGCTTTCAGGTACTTAACTTATTCGCTGCCACCACTCTTTAGTTTGTTATTTGCAATGTCATCCCCTACCACACCGAGCTTCTTTTGGAAGTCTTAGCAAACCTCCACATGACTAGTGATAGGTCATTCATGCAGTCCATATTATGTCAACGACAAGTAGCCATTATGCACCAAGACCTGCACGATCCCCTGCAATTTCCAATATTGACACTAAACCCCATGACATTTTAGTGGACCTATACTATAATTGGTCAATTATAAATATGGCCCTTAGAAACTCACCCTTGCCCCAATACTAGGGTTTAGTTAGCACAATGGTGTTGAATGCACATATTTTTCAACACATATTTCAACACAATATCATCCTCAAAACTGGTGATCGAACCAATATCACCCTCTTCTATCTGTTATTACCAAGATTGTATGACCAGAATTGAATTTAATGCAGCTAATATAATTATCTGGTATATAGGAAATTTTACCATAATTAGGAGTCCTAGAGTCTGACAAAAGTAAAATCTTATATACTAGGGCATATCATTACTTATATTTTGTAGTGTAAATACAATCTCACTTACCCTGTATAACTTAATCACATACCTTCCTATTTATCCAACAACTTATTCCCCTTGATCTATAGTGATGGGCATAAGCATGTATTCTTAGAAGAAAGCAGGAAAATGAAGAAGAAGGAGGAGCACCACCAGTCCAACCACGTCCTTCACCAGCATACTGGTACTAATATCCACAAGATGCTCGAACCGACCACTTTGCTTGCCTTGAGCTTAAAGTGGACCAACACATTGAGTGGAGCACTAAGGAATGGGAGGATCTACACCACCAGCACCAGGAGGATTTGGAGTGGTTCTAGGAGCAATTTGCACTACAGTTATTTTTAGCCACCTCCTGATCAAGTGCTCTCTAAATACTAGTTTTTTATTTTTGTGTATATTTTATATTCTATATTTTTTTTCTTTTTTTTTTACTTACTCCTCTTTTTATGATGTCAAAAGAGGGGGAGGTTGTTGGGTAATTTCCATTTCCTATGTCATTCTTATTTTAGTTTCATTTATTTTTATATTAGAAAGTAGGTATAATTTTCCTATTGAAATTTTCTGAAAAATCACATCATTCCTCCAATAGTTGACTTTGTAAACTTGTCTTTCCATTTAACTCAACCTACCTTAGAATTTACTTGTGGCATCATATCTCAATGAGTTTGTGAGTTTCACTAAAAAAATTATGGCTTTTAATAACTAATTTTTTCATAAGCATAAAAACCTAATTTATTCTCTAGCTTAAACTAGTAGAATTTTTCATATTTCAAACTACTTACGTTAACTAATTTAGCTTTATTTATTATGAATAGAAAGAATTAATTGCTTTTTTATTCATGATATTTTGGGTAGCTCACTTATAACATTCAACCAAAATCAGCAAGTATGGAGTGGTTTGACTGCTTAGTTTAAGATCGAAGGGTTGGCATCCAACAGTGTCAACATTAAACCTATTGATTAATGAGTTTGCCTATTATGGTGATTTTCTCCATATTCTTCTTTAATTGGTCTTAGCATACACACCTCATGTCTAAGTACTTATTATATCTTTATTTAATTATGGGAATCTATTCCAATGAACGACCATAGAGTGAAAACATCATCTAAGGAGGTTTTATAGATTTTGATCTTTAGATCAATTTAAATAAAATAATTGGACTAAATTAAAAAACTCTATAGTGTCTAAATATTTCAGACACAACTGAGCCTTGGGACTTAATTTGAACATAATCAAATCCTTTTCATAATGAAAAAATCCAAGTCAAGCCTTTAGGGCCCACTTTGATCCAAATGAACTAAAAGTTCCCTAAACTCCTAGAAAAATGATCTTAGACCTAGCAATATGTCTTTAGGTTATTAAAAGTCTTTGGAGACCAAGTTGACCCATTAATCGAACCATTGAGCTCATTTGACACATATAGGTTTAATTAGGCCATATGAACCAAATTATTATTAAATATCAAATTAATCTCATATAATGGACATGAATGTTCTTAAGAATGTTTTAAGTAAGACCCAATATAATCAATACCATTCAATCAATGATTTGATCTTATTTGGTCAAAAAGGTCAATGTTGCCTAATTAGGGATCTCCATATTCTGAGGGATTTTAGCCTATTTAATTTGAAAAATCAATAAAAATCCTTAATAGTGATATTAGGTTGTGCTATGAAAAAATTCTATTTGAACTCAACCAAGTTTGACCCCTTAAGGGGGTCAATAATATGAAATGACCCAACAAGTATCTTTAGGACCAAAATATAAACACACTTTCCTAAGTGGTTTGGCTTTTTCAATTTGCCAAATAAACTCAAACACTTAAAAGTGATTTTAGATAAGGATGTTAGGAAAATAAATACAAATGGGTTTAAACTATTTGACCCATCTATTGGACCCTTTGATCCTTGTGTACACTAGGATTTTAATGATCACAAATATTATTAGTTATGTTAATATAAATTTTAGTTGAGTGTGCAAGTTTTTGGACTAATGCTTCAGGTCAAAAGAAATAACTATCGCATAAGAGATAAAATGAAAAAAGAGGAGCTGATTGAGCCCAGAATTACAAATGTAAAGTCCATTAAAGATTAAGAATAACTCAGAAAGTAAAATGAGTGTCAAAATATAAAATTTCTTTTATTGAGTCTTCTTTTGTGTATAGGATTATATTGGCTAAACAACCAAGCAAACACACACACAAGAGTGGAGAACATATTTAACATAAAAAAGGCAGTTGATTTCTACCAAATTGTACCGTACGATATATTATGATTTTTTTTAATTTAGAAAATCAAGTGATATTAAATAATAGAAAAAAATAAAATTATTATTTTTTTAAATAAGTGATCATACCGTATGATTTACATCATCCTATACAACCTAGTATTTCAAATTAAGCAGCTGATATTTGCTCTTTCCAAAAATAGGAAAAAATTAAAATTATACTAATCATATATGATGTTTAAATATCACTCTAAATATTTACTAATTTTAAAAGAGATTAAGGAGTCGAATCAGAGTTGATTTCATATTGTATGATCCCATTCATATAGTATAAACAAATATAGAGCATGTCTGAATGAACTCTTTTTAGATTTGATGAATTTGATCTAATCATATTGTATAATTCATATCATGTTGTATTATCAAATAGAGCTTAAATTAGGGTTTCAGCTAGAATTATATTAATCATAATGTATAATCTATGGGCTATTATGCATGATCAATCCATCAAAATTATTGAACATTCTATTTTATGATTTATTTGGGAGCATTCTTATAAATATTATATCTTTAGAAATTTTAAGGAGTTTTTCTTTGCTGGATCTTTTGAGTTTATTTGAGAGTTTTTTTAGCTTTGGTGTTCCAAGGGTTTTGGGAGACAGAGATTGGAGAGACTAGTGAGATCTTTTGGGAGGGTACAAAAGTGTGAGGTGAGAGATTCACTATGGTTGTCTAGTCTAAATCTAATCCTTAAATCCTTTGGTTTTGGTTGTGAAAGCTCTTAGAGAAGGGCTTAGGAAAGTCTTTGTGTTGAGACTTGGACTGGGCTTTGTGGCTTCCTAAGGAGAAAACAGGTTTAGTTGTCTCCGTTACAGATGAAGAACTTCTAAGGAGAGAAGTGCTTGTAGGGTTTTCTCCATTACCCATGATAAAGAGTGGCTTCTCTATCTTGTTCGGAGCAAAATGAGTGTGGTAGTGAAATTGCTGAGTAAAGGCTCAAGAAGTGGATGTAGGTCAAGTGATCGAACCATTATAAATATGGTTTGTACTTTTTATTTTAATTTTATTCTCTTGCAATTTATTTCTTATAATCTATTGGTTATATGAACTGTTGCAGAAAATTATTGAAGATCTAGTTTGAAATTTAAAAAATTGCAATAACCATGTTTTGCTTTTTTATTTTGATAAAGAAAATTTTAAAAAATGCATATTTTTCTTTCTTCATTATTTTTTTCTTCAAAATATTTTGGTTATTGTTCCTACTTTAGTTGGTTTGAAAATTTCTATTGCTCTTACTTTAGCTGGTTTGAAAAATATAGAAGGGAAAATTTATATTGGAGTTGTTCTAAATGTTTCTGACAAGTTTAAAATTTTTAATACACACCAATTCATCTGCTTCCTCTTGGGTGTGCCATTTGGTTTAGATTAGCATTATATAACTTTCAATTGGTATTATAGTGGGTGCTTATTAAGTAGGTTTAAACACCATAAGTAGATCCTAACACAATTTGTGAATAGGAACACCTTGGAATTGTATTCGATTACCCCACCACCATTGTTCGACAATATTCCATTTAATTATTAAAAAATTTGTATATCAACCATTATTCTATCTATTAATTATTGAATGTGGAATTTGATCTAAGTAGGGTATACACCCCACATTGATTATAAAATGACATAAAATTTGAACTTCCCTTTAATGATTAGAGTTTTGATGGTTGAATTAAGCACAATAGAATGCAAAATATTTAAAATGCTTTATTTGGCCTTAAATTCTAAAGATTACATGTGTGTTTCTATTTATACAAGTGGCAAAGAAATTTTGGATAGGTTATGTATTACTTATGAAGGTACTTACAAGCTAAGTAATCATGCATGAGTATTTTGCTTCATGACTATGAACTTTTTGGCATGCAACCTAATGAGTCGATATTTGGCTTGTATACTCGTTTCATAAAATTATTATCTATTTTCATGCTTTAGGAAAGGAAATAAGAAATGCAAAAAAAGTAAACAAAATTTTGAGACATTTGCCTAAATCTTAAGATGCTAATGTGATGATGATTTTTTAATCTAATTATTTAATTGTTTATTCTTTCGATAACTTTCTGGGTTATTTAATAACATATGAGTAGAAGGTTAGCCAAAGATTGGTAGATTTAGGTGACAAGAGAAAGGAAAAGGCTATAGTTCTAAAAGTCTATAATTATGATCGTAATAGTTTTGAAGGAAGTGGAGATGATGACATAGGTATAATGACCAAACAATTCAAAAGTTTTCTGAGAAAAATGTAGAGGAGCCACCATGAAAAGTAGATGAATGAAGGTAAAGTAAATGGCTTTATAATTGAAAAAGTATTATTGGTAAAAGGACTAAAATGTAATCTACTTATTATTAGTCAACTGTATGATAAAAAATTTGATGTTAAAGTTTATTCTGATAAGTGCTTGTTATTAAGAATTGATAAAATTATTTTAAAAGGGCTTAGAGTAAATAATGTTTATATGATTAAATTAGATCTTATTGATAAAACTAGTGAAGTGTGCTATTTGAAACAACCTTAGATGTGTCTTAGTTGTGGCATAGGAGACAATGTCAAGCTAGTATGAGGAATCTTAAAAAATCAAGCACTTAGAACTTATTAAGGGAATACCTATGTTAAAAGAACGCTTATGTGATTTATGTCAATTAGGAAAACAAGTAAAATCTTTATATCACTTGGTTAAGGAAGTTACCACCAGTAGACCATTAGTGATATTATATATGGACTTGTTTAGACCCATTAGCATTATAAGTCTATGCCGTAAATCATATGATTATGTAATTATAGATGATTACATCTTATTCAAATGGGTCAAATTTTTAGCAAATAAAAAGTGAATCATTTAATGAGTTCAGGATATTGTTAATTTGGATTCAACATAAAATAGAATGCACTATCTCCACCATTCATAGTGATTATAGGGGTAAGTTTGAGAATGAGAAGTTTGAAATATTAACATCTAGTGTGATGCATTACCTCGACAAAGGAATGTTGGAATAAATAGAAGAATTGAAATGGAATGCTAGCATACCTAGACATAAGATAAATAGTATTTTAGGGTCTACGGAGATAGAATAATTATAGGAATGCTATAAATTTTTCTTTACATTACTACAAGCTCGATAGAGATCTACGGATGCATATGCACTAATTCTCAATTAACATAGGAGAGTCTACTCAGGAGAACTTTGGTTATTTCACTATCATTAGTTTAGAACACTTTAATTATTGGTATATTCATTATTTCCTATATTTCTCATAAATAAAAATTACCCTTGATTTCATTATGTAGGACAAATTAAGTAGCTTGAGTAAACAGTACTAGAAATATTTGTATGTAACACTGTATTTTCTCATTGGATCAACACTCTCTCAAACACTTTATTACTTGATTGGTATGTGTACTTGCATTTGTGGACCTCTGAAAGGGCATCGCTTGGTGGGGGAACAAAGTTGCAAAGGGTACGACCGCACAATCCCGTAGGACAAAATGATCGTAGGCCTTTACGCTCTTCCCCAGCGGGTTAGTGGGAGGGCAGATTAAATCATACATAAGATTAACCATTGAGGATAGCAGCTCTTGCCTACGCATCTCAATGGATAATAATATGCATGTCCTGATCAGAGTCACGGGGTTTCCCCAACCAGATACATCAGTTCGAGTGGGGTTTATTTGATGTGGGATTCAGTTTTCCACGGGTGCAAGCCCCCATGGTTAATTACATCTTAAGCCGGGGCCTAAAAAGACTCTCGATTAAGGATCCTATATTATTCTCTCAAATGGGATTGGCACATATGGAGAAGACTAGAAAGTTCCTACTCAAATGGGAGGAAGGGTTCAACTTAGCTTAGGCAACATACACGATTTACATCATCATCCGAAAGGACTAAGGTAACAAGAAGAAATCGGAGAAAAGAAAATGATGCACTCAAATCATATAAGAGAGAAGGATGGAGGTGGCGTCATCCATGTAATGCAGATAGGTAGGATTTATAGTCTCTGAAGGATAGAGGACTTACCCACCGATGAGGCATACTACGAGACACTGATAGTGGTAGCCTTGAAACCTAAATCTAGAGTGGGTTTAGTGTTCTACACATAACACTAATACCCGAGTCCTAGCTAATGCATCCTGGACTTATATCCTGCCTGAAAAGGAAAGTCAGCTAACCACCTAGTCGTATAAAATCCATGTTGTCCAGTCTTTATGAAAGATGAGTGGGTGACTCAGGTTTTGGAAGTTAAGGCCGACATCTAGAGAGGTTCCTAAGTGGCATTACACTTATATAGGGTAGAATGCTTCTAAAACTAATACGATTAAATTTTGATTTTTAATTAGTTTCTAATGTAATACATGCTAGTTGAAAGTGTCCAAATCATGAATGCTTGAAGTTTTAAAAAGGCCTATAAAATAATTTTTTTAGAAAAAACTAGACTTCCCTAGATCCAGCACCTCATACTCATAGGTTGGATTATCTGAACTCTAGCCGCGGGCGGGGAAGTATCTTAAAATAAAAAGATAAAAGATGCATTAATATGCATGTGACCCTAGACGATTCTGGCTATTTTCTAGATCGTTAAGTTTCTATGTTAGTTAATTCTTAAAATTTTGGATCTTAGTTATGAGTAGAAGAATTTTTGTCCTTAAAGAGCCTAGCGAAATCAGACGCACCCACATGCAAGAAAGAAACCTAAAAAAGCAGGTAATTTCTACTTGTAAATAGAGTAAACACATCAATATAAGTAAAACCATCAGAGTAAAAGAAAGTCTAAAGTCCATGGCAAGTGCCATATAAATACAACCTATGGTCTAGAGAAAAGTAATGGTGGCCAGGCCCTACCGACAACATCTTGGATTCTAATCCTAGTGAATGACGTAAGTCTTAAAAATAAGGCATTTCATCTTCATCTTCATCTTCGAGTCCTTCTATAGATCGCCTTCCTTCGGTCTTTGTATGGTTCATCCTTCAAAAGGATATCCAAATAAAAAGAAATTCCTCGAAAAGGGATTTTGTTTTCCCTTTGGATCCCTTATACTTGAAATGCCTCATTTTTAAAAGACTTTCACAACTCGATACATCAAATACAAATTATATTATGAGAAAGAAAAAAATCTAGACTCTCCTGCATGGTTATCTTAAGCAATTAAAGATAATACATCCCAAGCAGTTATATATGGAATGTAAAATACTCTTTGCCAGCCACACTTGGCCATGCTCTTATTTATTTGGGGGCTAAGCGGCTGAAGCACCTATAGCAAATATTTACATGATTATTATTTATTATTTTTAGCCCCCCTTTATTAACGCTGCATGAGTATGGCCACCTATAGAAGACATCGTTAGTATCAAAATTGTTGCCAACCTACTGGTAATCTATCACACATCACATCATGAATATAATATAAAAATAAATCTCATCATCACAGTAATCATCTCAGCAAATCAAAACAACCAGCACACATGCCACATGTAGAGCATCACATCACAGAAATAGAAAAGAAAAACATTGGCCTAACCTAGAGCTAGAAGTAGTGCCCTGGCAAATAATTCTATGTGTGTGTAGTAGGCTATGTGGTTTTGGATGTGTTATGTATCGAGTAATTAGTTCAAGTTATTTGTGATCAAAGGAGGATTTTTAGTTTAAAGTTTAAGTATTAGTGTTTTAGGATCAATTTTAATTAATTTAGTTGGTTGATTTATTTTTAATGCTTAGGGTAGTGTTCTCTGAAGTTTAAGTTAGGTTAACAAATTTTAGAACGTTCGGGTCATCCTATCCGCTGAGTCAGAGGGGTCCATAAGGTGACTTTTGGAAAAAGATTAGATTTTGGGGTTCTAGTATTTTTATTAAATATTAGATTTTATAAAGAGTAATTAGCCTTTGAGTTTGCTGGATTTGCAATTTTCTACACAAAGTTATGATTTTTAGAAGTTTCGGGCCCTAGTTATCAGACCACGATTGGCCGAAGAGTTGACTTTTTAATTTAGGTTGATTTCTGAGAAGTTGATATTTTTAATAAATACTAAATTTTAATTAGTGTTGAATGTCTTTTAGTTTACTCGATTTGGATTTTTTTCTAGAATTAGTTATGGATTTTCAAAGCTCGGTTGTTTTAATGAATTATTAAAATTTGTTTAATTAAGGACTATTTTAGGGATTTTTTATCCGAATCAACTCTAAACCTCTTGAAATTTCATTCAAAGGTTAGGAATGACCCAAGGAAGGGTTCCCAACTATCTGGGAAAAATTTAAAATTTTTAATAATTTTTAATTATTTAATTTAATTAAAAGGATAATTTTTAATTAAAATTAAATTAATGTTTAAATTGAAGTCTAATTAAAAAGCTTTTAATTTTTTGAGATTAAAGATTGAATTCTGAAGAGTTTGATATATTATGGGTAATTTTTGGATTTAATTTGAATTTATTAGAATTTTTTGAAGTTAATGGGGCTTAATTAAAGGGTGAATTAGGGTTTGATAATTAAGTGGTTTAAAGAGCCCTGAAAATTCCTAGAAAATTCTAGGGGGTTTGAGATGTCACTAAGTTTAGGTGTTTCAAGTTTCAAGTCATTCGAAGGTGTACCTAGTCCCTAGAATTTATCTAAATTTGCTAGACAGGTCATTAATTGTTGTCCTTAAGGTGTCACTGAGTTAGATAGGTTTAAATCAAGTGTTAAGGACTAACCCTTAGAGTAGGAAAAAGGAAAATGCAACACAACACAGCACACCATGTCCTTAGAACTAGGAGAGCCTAGACTAAGTGCTTGTGCATCCTACACATGCAAAAGAAGACTAAACATTAGTTTTAAATGTTTTCTTTGAGAGAACCAATGTTCACCAAAAAGGGAGGTTTAAAAATAAATTTTTAGTTTTAAAATACTTAATATACTATTTATTAAATAATACTTAAGTATTTAAACAATTAAATAATAGGAAAAATAATTTTAACAAAAAGTTCTGATATCTAAAAATAATTTTAATTGAAAGTACATAATTTTTTGAAAGACATATTTTTAGAATTTAAAATGAATTAATTATGAATTTTTAAAGTTTAAAACCATTAAAAGGTATTTAAAATAATTTTAAAATAATTAATATTTTCAAAATAACTATTAAATTAAGTATTAAAGTTCTCTGAAATTTAAAAGTAATTAAAAATAATTTTTATAAATTTTAAGAAAATATTTGAATTTTTAATTTAATTAGTTATTATTTAAATATTTAATTAATTAAAACTACTAAAAATAGAAAATATTCCTTATATCATGTTTAATTTAAAATTAAATAATTTCAAATAATCTTTAAAAATAAAAAAATTATTTATTATTTTTTATTGTTATTATTTTAAAAAAATTAATAAATATTTATATTAAATAAATATTTAAAAGTTAAGATAATTAAAATTATTTAAAAATACCAAATATATCCTAAATTATCCTAATTTTCAAATTAATATATTTTAAAATAATTATTTAATTATTTAAGACATATTAAGATAAAATATTTAATTTTTACAAAATATTTAATATAATACTAATTTAAATATTAATTAAATAGTTAAAATAAGTGCTTTTAAAATAACTTAAAATATACAATATATTTTAAAGTAATTTTAATTTCAAATAGAAGGAAATTAAATTTGGAAAATTTTGATATATTATATGTAATTTTTGGATTTAAAAATAATTTTTTGTAATTATTTGAATAATTCTGATTTTAAAATAGGTTTTTAAATAATTAAAATTTTAAACATGGATTATAGGCATGAACAGAATTTTTGTGGAGTGATTTTTACGACCAAACATGCTCTTAATACATTGCTAATTATCTATAGGTGTCCTTAACTAGGGTTAGGGATTTCACCTTGGTTTAAAGATGGTTTAACTCACTTAAGGGGGCTCTAAATTTGTTGACTATCCACGTTTAAATTTGTAGAAGACTTCTCTTGCTCCCAACGCCTGGATCGAGAATAAAAATGCCTTGGAAGGATCCTAAGCTCGATTTGCTGGAGGTCTTGACGGTGGGCTTGGCTCAGGAAAGGTGGATAGAGGGTGTGGGAGCTCACACACATAAAAACTTAGGTTGGGGGGAGCTTGGAGAGAGAGATCATGCAAAAGTCTCCGCTAAGATGCCCTAACCTCTCTATTTAAAGCCTTAGACTTATGATCAATGGCCACGATCTCTTCTAGATCTAATTAAGAGGGAAAAGGGCTTATTTGGCCATGGTTTCAGTCAAGGGATCAATTGAAATGTTTTAAATACATTGAATAGGGAGATTTTGACTTAAATAGGTCAATTTGACCAAATTAAGGCTTGGGTTGATCAAGTCAAGAGTTGACCCGATCAACATGGTCAATTTAACCTAGGTGGGTGAGGTGTTGAGTCAAAGATGGATTGGAATAGATCAAAACTTGAATAAAGGCTCTTTGGGCTATTTGGGTTAACCTAGCTTGATCTGGTCAACTACTAGGGCCTGGGTCTGGGCTCTGCAGATTGAGTTTGACCCATTGAACCCAAGGGAGGTGGGGGATTGAGCCAAGAAACTTTGGAATTGATTTGAATTTAAATGAAACTGATTTGGGTCAATTGGGTCAACCAGGTTGACCAAGAGCCTTGGTCTAGACTCAGCATCCACTAAATCCAAGAGGAGGGGTCTTGACGCCTAGCTTGGTCAATTTGACCAAGTCAACCTGTTTGACTTAGGGTTTGATGAAAAACAAGGTCAACAAATGGACCCCAAATAGGCGCGGTGAACAACTAGTGAACTGCGCGTGTTGGCGTTGACCAGGCGTGAGGAGCGAAGTAAAATAAGAACACATGGAGGATCATCAAAGAAAGGAAGGGGATCTTCTACCTGTCCTACCCTATAGTAAGGGCATAATGGAGAAGAGAACAAAGGTAAAAAAAGGGGGGGGTCTCACATTCACTTGATCATATTGAAATAGTGAATGTGGACAACTTGATGTTCACCTGACCATATCAAAACAGTTAAACATAGAGCAAAATGGTAAAGTAAACTAACTACCTGCCTGATCATATTGAAATAACAGAATAGAAGGTGGAAGGGTCCCGCATTTACCTGACCATATTGAAATAGTGGATGGGGTGGCTCAATATTCATTTGACCATATCGAAACAGTGAATAAAGATTCAGAGTAAAAAAGTAAACCAACTAACTGCCTGACCATATCAAAATAGCAGAATAGAAGGTGGAAGGGTCCCGCATTCACCTGACCATATCGAAACAGTGAATGAGGTGACTCAATATTCATCTAACCATATCAAAATAATGAATAAAGAGCCAGAGTAAAAAGTAAACCAACTACCTGCCTGATCATATCGAAATAGCAGAATAGAAGGTGAAAAGATCCCACATTCACCTAACCATATCGAAAAGGTGAATGGGGGTGACTCAATACATGCCTGACCATATCGAAACAACAAATAAAGGAGTCACAAAATCTGATGTCTACCTGACCATATCAAAATAGCAAGACAATCAGGAAAAGAGTCTGACATTCACCTGATCATATCAAAATAGTGAATATAGAAAACTCAATGTTCACCTGACCATATCGAAATAGTGAGTAAGGAGTCAAATGGTGGTGGGGTATTCCTCCTAGGGTCTCTGTCTGGCACCCAACCAAGTAAGGTTCAATATCTACCTGACCATATCAAAATAGCAAATGTGAACAGCTCAATACTCACCTGACCATATCAAAATAGTGAGTAAGGAGTCAAAGTAAGTAAACTAACTACATGTCTGATCATATCGAAATAGTAGGATAGAAGGTGAAAGGATCCCACATCCACCTGACCATATCAAAATGGTGGATAGGAGTGACTCAATAATTGCCTGACCATATTGAAATAGTAAATAAAGAAGCCACAAAATTTGATGACTGCCTGACTATATCAAAATAGCGGACCAAAAGAGAAAAGTCACCTCAATAAAAACCTGACACACATCTGTGTAAGGATGTAAGGGAAAAGGAAAAGGTAAGTAGGAGAACTCCAAGAAAATAGTTATCTAAGAAATCCAGAGCCAACATCTTGGGTTCCATGTGGTAGAGGACAAGTCGTCATGGCCACGAGCATCCAAATACTGACAGAATTTCTTAGGCAACACCAAAATCAAACAAAGTGGAAGCATCAGACTGATGCCTCGAGGGACAACAGGAAGAGATACGCCATCAACAGAGTGTGAGAGGGGAGATCTCATCCCAAGTTGGAAACAGCTGAAGTAGCGAGGGGACACGCTCGCTACGAAGAACAAAATTATATCGAGGATGAACAATCATAAAAGAACCACAATGGTGCACCCATATTAATTTATGGGGACCCTATAAGAAGTGAACATAACATCAACACATTGAAGGAACCTCACTGGCAGCTAAAAGTTGGGTTTCAATGGGCAAGTATGTGGTAAAAGAAACTAGAGAGATGATCTTCTGCCAGAAAATCAAAGCTCATAAAGCGGTGATGATAAAATCTGAGACATGATGTACTACATCAAAAATAGGGAGAAAAATTAAGGTAACAAGGGAACACACTCGCCACCAAGGATAGTAACTTCAAATAATATTAATAATCATCAAAAGGATCATAGTGGTAACACCCATACCAACTGGTGGGTCCCTGTGAGGAGTGAAAGCGACGCTAACACATCTGTAGAACTACTCTGGCAGCTAAGAGTAGGGTACATATAAGAGAGTCGATTACTAAGAGAAGCGAGGGAGATGATATTCTGCTGGAAAATTAAAGCTCTCAAAGCAATGATGCTAACACCTGAGACGAGGTGTATTATATCACTACTGGGGAAACAACTCAAGGTAGCAAGGGGACACACTTGCCATCGATGATAGTAACTTTGAGTAGGACCAATCATTATCAAAAGCTCACTGTGGTAACACCCACACTAACTAGTGGGACCCTATGGGAAGTGAAAGCAACATCAATGTATTCATAGAACTACTCTAGCAGCTAGGGGTAGGGTATGAATGGAAGGGTAGGTTGCTAAAAGAGAGCAGAAAAGGGGCTGATCTTTCCTTAGGAAAATCCAAGCTCATGAAGAAGTGATGTTAACATCTAGAACACGATATACTACATCACCAATAAAGATAATGACGATCACAAAGAATCCTAACAAAATAAGTGTAGGGTCATCCTTGAAGCTATCACCGAGATGCCTCAAAGGAGAGGGAAAGGGAGAGAAGTCAGGGGGGAACTTGAGCTCTTAGAGAGTAAAGTCGGGTTCCACCTGTGACAAGGATAACTGATTTTGCTCAACCGAGAGCTTCCCTCTCTCTTATCATATATATATATATATATATATATATATATATATATATATATATATACTAGGCATATCTTATACTGTCAAAGAAAACACATGGCAGAGGGAACATTTATCATATCCATGAGTTACTCCTAGTATGAAATATCCTCTAATGACTTGAACATAAAGAGGGGGAGATATGGTTGGCTTTGATAACCCAGGTCATATTCACCATATGAATAAAATTGGAAAGAGAGAGATTATACAGGATCTGTAAGGAAGTGACACATTGGCTTTGATAACCCAGGCCATATTCAACTCATACGAATAAACTGGGGAGCATAATCACATCAAAATTGATGTATGAATAAAATTTGAATTAGGATGGGGGATCAACATTACCATTCCCGACTAACTTAGGTTGGTATAGACCAATATCAAATCCCCTAAGGGATCTAAGTCAAGGGTTTTGATATCCCATACCATATTCAACTTATATGAATACAACTATTGTAATAAGACTGATAGAAGAAAGAAATTCATAGAGGGATAGTGGGTCAACATCACCACACCTGACTGACATAGGTTGGTATGGACCTAGTATCAAATTTCATAAAGGAGTTTGAACTAGTGGTTTTGATATCCCAGACTACGCTTGGGAGTGACAAGCAAAACTGGGGGGGACTAGAACTTATAGTGGATTCAAAGGCATATAAATTCCATAAGTCTATACTGAGCTAGGCAACCCATAAAGATTGAATATACTTGAGTCATATGATTTGCACTTGAGGAAAGAGCAAAATCCAAGAAAATATTACATGTTAGTTTTGATAACCCATACCACACTTGGGGGTGATAAGTGAAACTGGTAGGAACCAAGCCTTACAAGGGGGAGACAAATTGAAGTTTCTATATGATAACACCAATGGTAATTGGTGTACACCGACGTAATCACAGACATCCCTTCATTGTATTAACATATCACCAAGGATAACCTTATACTCTTTATAACGAACATCATGTGGTAGAGAAAAAATCATCGTGGCCACACAGATTGCCGAAAAGTAAGAAGGATCCCTTCAGGGGATACATATATAGAGGGATATTTATAGGTGGTAGGAAAGCTTCCCCTGTAATGTGCCAAACTCAAGCATAGTACTTTTTTAAGTACTACCCGTTGATGATAAGCATAGGGTGTATACTATTTGCATCAATAAGTAGGTAAGCACCACCTTTGTAGACTTGCTCTACGGTAAAGGGGCCTTCCCAAATAGGCTCAAACTTACCACTTCGACGACAACGTGAAATAATAGGCCTATGCAAGACAGAACTAAGTCGCCAATCTGGAAAGCATGAGGTCGAATAAGATGATCATGTGATCGGGCCATATGGGCCTGGTATAGTTTGAGGTTCTGATGAGCTTGCAAACAAAGCTCTTCTAGACTATCAAGCTCTTCCAACCGTAGTCAGGTGTTATCTTCATGGGAAAGATTATGGTTAACTGCCATATGCAATGAGGGGAGCTCAATATAGAGTGGGAGGACTGCTTTAACCCAAAAGGCCAAAGCATATGGGGTAGACTGAGTAGGAGTACGGTATGTAATATGACCATAATACCTTGAGTAACTTATCATGCAACTCTCGCTTATTTGCCACAAGAATTTTTCTTATTAGTTACACGAGAGTCTTGTTAAACGCCTCTGCCAAGCCATTAACTTTAGGATAGTAAATTGAAGAGTATCGCCAATTGATATTATGACGGTGGACAAATCTAGTAATTTTGATGCTTCTAAACGACGGGTCGTTATCAGAAATTATACGGCATGGAACATTAAAGAGGTAAATAGTGTGATCACAAAAGAAGCACATCACATCCTTTAATTTGACTTTCTTAAGTGGGATAGCTTCCGCCCACTTAGAGAAGTAATCAGTGGCAGCTAGAATAAACCTATGACCCTTAGAGAAAGGAGGGTCGATAGGACCCACTACATCCGTACCCCAACCTTCAAATGGCCAAAACAATACAATAGGGTGTAGTGCATTAGGAGGTTGGTGAATCACTATATCATAAATCTGCACTAGTGGCACTTTCTATTATACTCCATACAATCATGGATTATGGTTGGCCAATAGTAACTAAGACGTTTAATTTTTCCTATCCTCTTTGGTCTAGACTGATGAGTACCACAAAGCCCTTCGTGTATCTCACCCATGACTTTACGAGCCTCCTCATTGTTGAGGCAACATAACCATATTTGGTCGAAAGAGCATCGATACAAGATATTATTTATATAAATAAATGATAAAGCTCTTTTCCTAATCTGCGTAGTAAGAGAACGATCATCTGGAAGCCTACCAAACATCAAATACTTAATATGGGAACTCTCTAATCTAACTCTTCCTCGATGGAAAACACTGTGAGGGTCTGATCGGGAGAAGACAAGTCTGCAGGGCACATGGCTTGACGATACTGGACAATAATGGACAGTGGGTTTCCAGTTGGGTCAACCAGTTCCTTAGCTAGCTTGACCAATGCATCTGCTTTACCATTTATAGATCAAGGAATTTTAGCCAAGGACACTTTAAGAATTAAATATAAGAGCTCCATTATATTATTGTGATATGACAAGAGCTCAGGCTTGAGCACTTTGAATACTCTAGCTACTTGATTTATAATTAGTTGGGAGTCTCCAAAGATCTTTACCCACATAATCTTCATCTGAATGGCCAGCTCAAGTCCCAAAATTAGAGCTTCATACTCAGCTTTATTATTAGTACGAGATTCTGAAAGATTATAGGAGTATCGAAGAGTGTATCCTTTAGGGGATATAAAAATAAGGCCCAAACCTACCCTAACTACGAGAGTTTTATTTGGATGTAAAGATTTAACGGAGGATGCAATGTCAAAGTAAAACTCCCAAGTAGGGGACTCCTAATCATCCACACTCATAATTTGTTCATCAGGTAAATCATCATTGAGTGGGGAGTTTGTAGGGATCAGGTAAGCAGTAAGAAAGTCAGCTAGAGCCTATCCTTTGATGGCCCATTAAGGGATAACAATAATGTCAAACTATAGTAAAATCATAGACCAACATGCTAAATGACCTAAGAGGGTCGGACGAGTCATCAAATACTATAAGGGGTTGACTCGAGAAATCAAGTTAACCTTGTGTGAAAATATATAATGTATAAGCTTCTGTACCGTAAAGATTAAAGCCAAACACTGCTTTTCCATCGCCGGGTATTTTAACTCTGCAGGTATCAACTGTCTGCTGAGGTAGTACAAGAAATTTTTCTTTCATTTCTCATTTTCTTGAGCTAAATGGGCCCCCAGAGATTCATCTAGGGTCGTAGTGTAAAGAATTAATGGTCCTCCCAGGATGGGTGCAGCTAATATAGGGGGATTCATCAGGTAGCGCTTTATACTCTTAAAGGCCTCCTGACAATATTCATCCCAATAGAAATGAGCATCCTTCTTCATGAGGGCAGCGAAGGGATGACATCTACCAGAAAGATTGGAGATAAATCTCCACAAAAAATAAGTTTTTCTTGAAAAGACCTCAACTGGGTATGGCTTTTAGGAGATTTGAAGTCCACTATGGCTTTGATCATGGAAGGATCAATCTTAATGACACGGTAACGAACTATAAATCCTAGAAACTTTCTTGCACTAAAATTGAATGCGCATTTCAAAGGATTCATCTTTAAGTCATACTTATGCAGGCGTTCAAAAATAATTTGCAGATCTCGAAGGTGATCTCTACGGACCTTGCTTTTGACCACCAGATCATTCATATAGCATTTAACATGCTGGTGTATCATCTCATTGAAGATAACATTCATAGCACATTGATAGGTGGCCCCGACATTCTCGAGACTAAAGGGCATCACCCTGTAATAAAACACACATATAGGTGTGTAGAATGCAGTGAACTTCTCATCCTCAGGGGCCATCTTTATATGATTATAACCAGATGAAACATCATGAAGGAGAATATGTTATGGGATAAAGCGATATCCACCATAAGATCGGGGATAGGAAGAGGAAAATCATCTTTAGGGTATGCCTTATTTAAATCATGAAAATCAATACAAACATGAATCTGTCCTCTCTTCTTCCGGACTAGAATGATGTTGGTGAGCCAAGTAGGATACTTCTCTTCATGAATAAAATCAGCTTCTATAAGCTTCTTTATTTCAACGATCACTTGTTGTTCAATCTCCAACCTCATCCTATGAGGTGACTGTTTAACGGGGACTATATTAGGCTTGATGGCCAACTTATGGATTGTTACCTCTGGATTTAGACAAGGCATCTCAGTATAATTCCAAGCAAAATAGTCTTTAAACTCTGATAATAGTTTGATGTATTTTTAAGCCTTTGAATCAGACTATAAGGCACTATGAAAGATAGACCTATGATATGATTCAGTGCCCAAGTTAACCTTAAACAATTCATCCATGGAAGAAGTGGTGCCATCTTCTAACTCATGTGGAGCATCAAGGATCCTATCCTTAATATCACTCGGGTCTTCTTCATCGACAAGAGAAATAATAGGATATGAATGATAGACAGCATGAATATTGGCACAAGTAAACTGGTCCTTCTCAATATAACCTAAGCCTTGTTGGGTTTGAGGCACATCAGTTTGCCAGACACAGGTATGCTGTAGAGCTTCATCGGACCAGGTCGAAGGAACAACACCCCACTCAATACAGCCTTCCATGAGAGGAGAAAATTAACGAGGGACATGCATGACCTCATTATCCATAGCGGTCTCCGCAGGATCCTAACTCTCAGGACGTAGTGGGGGGCACCTTTGCTATGGGATAAAGAGGCACACTCACTAGACCATGGTGGCACAAAGGATTTAGATAGTGGAGGCACAGAGTAATTGTTAGTCTGTAGTGAACCACCGACACTAGGGGAAGGAGTAACAAAAGGTCTTTGATGAGATTCTTCAACTCTTATTCTACACATCTGATGGGAAAGAGCTTGTTTGATATTAGTCTGACGTCGGAAGTCTACTTCCTCGTTTGAGTTACTATCAACAACTAAGACACTCTTAGGTATCATGTACCTACGAAAGGTAGTAAGGGAATCATAATCAGCGAAACTCAGTGCCGGTGAGGGGATTGAACGAGGGACATCAATCATCTCATTGTCTGAAGAGTCAGACTTGACAGTCAAATAAGAAGTGTAAAGATGCGAGGGAGGAGAAATTTGAGTGTCAAAGTTTCTCACGGGGTGAGCAGACTCTCTACCTCTACCTCTACCTTTACCTCCCCTACCTCTACTAGGGGGAACATCATGCCCAACTACAAATTGTAAAGGAAACCTATCAAAATTTGTAGTGGAAACACCTGCCTCGATGCCAACCTATAATGGACCCTGTTCTGGTGGTTGTATAGGACCCTATGCAGGTGACTGTATAGGACCCTGTATAATGCTAACATGTATCACTAATGACTAGGTAGGGGGAGGTCTACGAGTCTTTTGAGGTATATAATGCTCGACATCATCATAAAATAGAGACCTCGTACATGGCAAAAGGTTGAGTATCCCTAGGAATGGAATACTCCACATCATTTCTCATATACTTCATACATTGGTGCAAGGTAGAGGGCACTATTCCATATTCATGAATCCAAGGTCTTCCTAAGAGATCCTTATACGAGGTATCTACTTCAATAACTTGAAACTTTGCCTCAGTTAGGAAACTTCCAAACTTCAAAGGCAGGGTGATAGACCCCAAAGCGCACTGGCCTTGGTCATTGAAGCCTTTCAATATAATTTTATTAGAGGTAAGCTTCAAATGATCAAGGGAGAGGCAATTTAAAGTTTTATAGCTTAGGATGTTAACTAAAGCTTGTTGGGTAGTTTGGTAGCGGGTTTTGAAAAGTTTAGTTTTCTTTGAGAATTTTAACTCAGGATTCTAATCTCAAAATCAAACATATCATTATGAATGATATATCATATTAAGAGGCAAAGATATCGTTCCTTAATGAATTCAGATAATGAGATTAAAAATTTCACCTTATCTATGACGATCAGATTCAAGAGAGAGCAACATATAACCCCGAAGGGTTAACATGATGCTTTATCAAGTATCTAATCATAATATCCTAGGGGAGGGATCATTATTTTCGCATTCAAAACCATGACGACAAATAATATATCACCCCAAGGGGAGAAGATATCATTTGTTATCACTTATGTGAAGGCAACGATAATGATCGTCATTAATTCAGTTTTCCTAAAGAAGACTAAAATTGAATTTTAGAAATCCATTTTGAAAAATCAGTTGTGGGTTCTAAATCTCCTACGAGCGCAAGCCCTCATAGTTAATTACATCGTGGGAGATCGGAGTTCCCTACAAAAACTTTCGATTAAAATAATGGCAGAAATTTTTTTTAGAGATTTTCTAGGAATGATATCAAAGAGATGAAATTAGAATTTCAAATAGGATTGGAGCAAGATTGAACACTTATTTTGGAATCAAATGAGGAAGGTTAGGAGACACTTTAGGATTCCAAAACAATTCAGAAGTGCCCCGACTTAAGCTAAGTGTTGGGCTTTAAATTTTGGATTGAAAGAATGTTTAATTCGAGTTGAGTATTTTATTAGAAATTTAGGATTATATTACAGGAGGTTGGGGTCTTATAACCCAAAGCCTGCCCCAGATCCTAGATCTAAATTTGGACATTGGACCACAGTGATCTGAACCTAACTAATGCGGTGTAAAATCTAGGCTTATCCCGGCCTGGATTGGGGAGCCAGCTAAACCACCTAAATGCTTCAAAACTATGAGTCCGGTCTTTTGATGCAGAGTGATCAGGGACGTTATTTAAGAATGGTTTAAGAAGTTGGGGTTGACATCTAAAGCAGATTCCTAATTGACCACTTGACTTATGTTGGGTGGAATGCTTAGACTAAAATGCAATTAAAATTTTAATTTTATTAGTTTCTAATGCGATACATGCTGGTTAAAATCTCCAAATCAGGTATGCATGAAATTTTAAAAAAGGCTTATAAAATAATAATTTTTTTTTGAAAAGACTAGACTTCCCAGATCCAGCACCTCATCCTCATAGGTCGGATTATCTGGACTCTACCCGCAGGCGGGGAAGTGTCTTATAGCAAGGACGGAGAGAGATGCAGTAATATGCATGCGACCCCAGATGATTCTGGCTATTCCCTAGGTCGTTAAATTTTTATATTATTTAAATCTTAAAATTTTAAATATAAGTTATGAGTAAAAATACTTTTGGTCCTTAAAGAGCCTAACGAAGTCCATGCTAAAATAAAAATGACATGCAAGCGCCAAAGAACTAGAAAAAACAGGCAATCCTATACGCAATCAAATTAAATCATAATATATTAAATAATCAAATTAATTAAGTAAATGTTCATAGGCAAATTGCCTTGCTTATTACAACCCAAATTTACATAAATTAAAAGTGGCCGGGCACCACTAACAATAATCCAGATTCTAATCCTAATACAGACGCAAGTGCCTTTGAGTGGGATACTCTTTGTCTTCAACTTCTCGGTCTTCTCCTCTTTGAGCTCCTTGGATTCTTCATGATCGGATACCCGAAGGGAAAAGAGAACTCTTCCCTTGAGGGGAGGGTTACCCTTTTCACTTTGGGTAGTAAAGTGATCTAAATTTAGAGTTCCAAATTGATAAGGACTATCCCCCAAAGGGGTATCCTTTCCTCTTTGGAATCCAAACTTTGGATCTATGTATCACAAACTCAAAGTGCCACATTCACAACTCAATACTTAAATAAATTACATGAATGTTAAAATAAAAATTCTAGACTCTCCTGCAGGGTTATCCTAAGCATTTAAATATTAAATCACATCTCAAGCAGTTGTATATATATATATATATATATGCGGAAAAATAAGCACACTTGGCCACGCTCTTTTTATTTGGGGGCTAAGCAGCTGAAGCACCTGTAGCATTTATATTTATTATTTATTTAGCCCCCCTTATTGTCTTGCACGAGCGTGGCCACCTGTAAAAAATTCAGTGAGCATCCAAATCATTCCTAACCTAAGGGTAATCTAATCGCCCATCACATCAATCCACAGAGTACAGTAAAAGTAAACAAACACATCAATCAATTTCAATCACAACATGCAATGAAAACTCAGAAAACCCGACACACAGCGAAAAAGTAAATACCGACCTAGCCTATATCTAGAGTTGGTTGTCCTAGCAAACCATCTAAAGTGTGTGTAGTAGGTCGTGTGGCTGGGGTAGATCCTAGGATGGGTAATTTATTCAAATTACCTAATATTTGAATTTGTGGAAGGCTCAAAGAGAGGGTTAATTAAAGTTTAAATATTAGTATATTAAAGTTTAAACTAAACCTATTTTAATAGTTAAATGATTACTACCTTTGTTGCTCACGGAGGCCATGAAGTTTATTTCACCTTCCTTGGGGCTAAGTTAATAACCTCGTAGGCCTGGGTTACCCAGTAGTAATCGGGGTTGATTAAATTGATTTAGTTTGTTGAAAATTAAGAATCAATTAATATTAATTAATTCAATTAATTGTTGATTTTAAAAGTTAAATTATTTTATATTTTTTATCAACAGGTTTGTGGCATTGCGCCACCAGGTTCGAGGAACCAGGCCTCCTTAGGACATTTAGCCCCGCAGCCCGGAGTAGTCCATCCTAAAAACCTTACTGATGTAGTTGAATTAAGGGTTTTAACTTAGTTAACTAATCAAAAGTAACTTAATTTTGATGTTTAACACTCCATTGAATTCATTCGTGGCGTTGTGCCACCTGGCTCGAGGAACCAGGCCCCCTTAGGACACTTAGCCCCGCAGCCCGGAGTAGTCCATCCAATAAACTTCATATTTGGGGTGGTTATTATGAATTTGAGTGTTGGTTGAATGTTTTATTAATCAAATCAAAGTTTTCTAGAATTTTAATGAATTATTGGATTTTTAGAAATTATTGGAATTATTTAATTATGTTAATTAAGGGCAAAAGTTAACTTTTCAATTTAAAGCTCATTTTATATGTTTCAAATTTTTAATAAATATTAGACCTTATGATGAGTTGTTAGACTATTAGCACACTGAATTTGGAGTTTTCTATAAAAAGTTATGATTTTTCGAAGTTTAGGCCTAAATTTGAACTACGGTTGACCGAAAAGTTGACTTTTTTTACTTTGACCAGATTTTAGAGGTTTGATATTTTTAAAAAATACTAGACCTTAATTGGAGTTGATTGATACTAAGTTTGTTCAATTTGGATTTTTCTCTAATTAGTTATGCATTTTCAAAGTTTCACTAATTATTGAATTTTTAAAAATTACCTAATTAGGAAAGTTTTGATCATTTTGATCTAAACTCATCCCAAACTGCATGGAATCACTCCCAAAGGCCAGGGATGACCCATGATAGTGTTTCGAAGTGTTTGGAAATTATTTGGGATTTTTAATAATTTTTAATTAATTAATTTAATTAATTATTGATTTTCATTAAAAGTAAAATTAAAGTTAATTAAGGAGTCCAGTCAAGGGGCGTTTATTTTTCCTAGGTAGAGGACTAAGTTCTGGTCAATATGAGGTATTATTTATATTTTTTAGAGTTAATTTAGATTTATTGTATTGTTTTGAATTTTCTGGGTCCTCAAAAGGGATGAAACTTTGGGTAATTAATTTTCTAACCTAATGACCTCCAAATTTAATGAAATTTGAACCTAAGGTACATGGTGTCACTAAGTTTACTATGTTCAAGTTTCACCTCTATTGGGTGTACGTACAATCCCCTAGGAATTTTCTAATTTTTCTAGACTTTTCCTTAATTTTTTTTCCTAGGTGTATCTACTGTTCAAATAGGCTTAAAATTTGGTGTGTCTAACCCTAATACATATGCAATCATACCACACAAATTGTGCAGCCTAATTCTACAGAAAAATGGAGTTATTAATTTTTAAAATTTTGGGTCCAAAATGCATCATTACTTTAAAAATTCACATCATAGCAATGCAATGGGTATCTGAACCTAAGAAAATTATAGTGCATGCCTAAGATACCCAAATACCTTCCACCAAAATTTGGAGCTCAATTGACCAATGGATTGTGAGAAAATCACAAAAAACCGATTTCAAAGAAATAAAAATAACTCATAATCCAATAATCAAATCAACTCAAAATTAATTTTAATAAATACTAGGCTAAATTATCTTTCCAACGAGCCCAAAAACACTTAATTTGGTGGAGAAATTAATTTACGATGAATTTTGAAAGTTATGATTATTTTTTGAATTTTTAAGTCCATTAATAACCGGCGCCAATCAGTGGCAATGATCGGCGCCAAAACGGCAGTGGCGTGTGGCATTTTGATATGCAAAGTGCTGTTTATCAACCACCTATCCATGCCATCACTAAGCTCAAGCCATCTGATCGAGAAAGATAGAAAATCGGACGGCCGAGATCGATCAAGGCCATTTTAGTTCAAAATGAACTAGAAAATTGAAATACTCATAACTTTCAAAATACTCATCGAAATTTAACGAAATTTGAAACATAGGCTCATGGGAACATGAGCTTTCATTGCCTAGAGTTTGGAGACCACAAACAATGAAATTTTTGAGCAATTTCAAATTGAAATTTAAAATTAAAATGAGCATAACTTACAATCCAACCGTCAGATTTTTGAGATCTTGGGCTCATTGGAAAGGTGCAGTGATCCTCTTCAACTTTGATGAAGACACCAAGAGCTAGATATTTTCGGATCGAAAGTTGTGTTGGAAAATTCTCTTTCTATCTCTAGAATACTCTCTCCTCACTAAAATAGTGATTTGAGGTTTGAAAATGATGGAAAGAAGCTTGGGAAAGCTTTGGAGATGAATGAAGATGATGGGGAAAGCTCTAGGAAGATTGGAGGCTGCTGGAATGTTGAGGGAGAGTGAATAATGAAGAATTCCTCTTAGGTTAGGTTTCTCTCATCTTAACCCTTGGCTTTTGGATTGGATGGTCTTGATTTATTTAGAGGGAGTTTAGATGCATGAAAAGTGTCCCCTAAGCTATCCAAAGAAAGGGAATAGGGTTGGTGGTGAGTGTGACCTCTCTTGGTCCATGGGAAAGCGGACCACACCTTTTCCCCCATTTGGGTGAACCAAAGCTTGGCTTGGTTTAAGGGGTTGGCTTAGGACTTCTTAAGAGAGAAAAATGGTCTATTTTATAGCAGGTTTGAGTATGTTTTGGATTTAGATAAAAGTTTTTCCAAGATGGCATAGTGATGTGGCCATGATTTGGCTCTTTCTCATGGGTTTAAAGGGGTTTGGAGAGGATTTTCAACCCTCCAAATGGGTTGACCAAGTCAACCCAAGGGGGAGCTTGACTTGGAAAGCTTTGGACATGTCAAGGGTGTCCAATTGAATGATTTTGATGGATTGATTTGATTTAAAATGGGTTCAAGCATTGAAATTGACCTTAATATGGGTTAAGGGCTGATTTGGTCAACCTTGGTTGACTTGGTCAACCAGGTCAAACCAAGACTTGAGTTTGGATCCAATGTGTTCCTAATGATATTTAGTATCCATTGGGATAGGTTTTGAAGGTTTATATGGGAAGGTCATGTTGAACTTTGGGGAAAAGACCAAAAATCTCTATAAAGGGCATTTTGGTCATTTTGACCCCTAGTCAATATTGGGTCAAACTGGATCCAGAAAAGTGTATGTTATTGGTTAAAAAGTCATAACAAAGGTCATGGATATGGTTGAAAGGTTTGGAAGGCGTCCAAAGTGGTATAGGCTGTAAATAACTGAAGGCTTTGCAGCCTTTGGGAAAATATCTAGTTTTTGGGGTTAGAAGTGTCAGATTGAGCTCAAATTTGGAGAGTTAGTCCTAGAGACATGTTTTGAAATTATGAAATTGATGGATCATGATTTGGAGGTCACTTGACTGAGTTTCTAGATGACAGAAAGTCCACTTAGAAAGGGTTTCAGGACCTAAGTCATTGACCTTGAAGGTTTGGTTTGGAATGTTGGATTTGGGTTGGATTCAAGAGTTAAATGATTTACCTTGAACCATTAATATTAATGAAAATCAAATGAAAGATTGAAATTAATTGGATATGATTTAAGATTTGATTGAATGTTGATTGAAGGTTGGATTAAAGATTGAGTTGAAAGGTAGAGCTGGGTTTGATTGAGATTAAATTGGGTCTTTATTAGAACCTTTATGACTGAGGGGTGAACATCTTCCCATCATTAGGTCACTAAAAAGAAATCCAAGTGGGTCCTAGTGACCTCATACAAAAATGAGGTCAACAAATGGACCCCCAATATGTGTAGTAGAACGAAGTTCTATTGCACATATTGGCGCTGACCGAATTAAAAAGTCAAGTCTAGAATTTTGATCCTAAGGAAAGGGAGTACCTAACCTTAAGGAAGAGAAGAGAATGTAGAACTAGTATGGTGCCACAAAGGATGTTATCCACCTCTAATAGGTGATTATGTGGTGGGGTCGAAACATGCCCAACACAAAGGATCGAGTGATCATATGATGGGGTCAAAACATGCCCATCATAGAGGATCGGATTGAATGGTCTTATGGTGGGGTCAAAACTTGTCCAACATAGAGGACCGGATTGAATGACCATATAGTGGGGTCAAAATATGCCCACTATAGAGAGTCGAAGATCATGTAATGGGGTCAAGGCGTGCCCACCACAATGATTAAGACTGGATGGTCGTATAATGGGGTCAAGAATGCCCACCACAGAGGATCGGCTGGATGACCATATAGTTGGGTCAAAATATGCCCACTATACATGGTCAAAGATCATGTGATGGGGTCAAGGCATGCCCACCACAATGATCGAGACTGGATGGTCGTATGATGGGGTCAAGAATGCCCACCATAGAGGACCGGCTGGATGACCATATAATGTGGTCAAAATATGCCCACTATAGATGGTCGAAGATCATGTGATGGGGTCAAGGCATGCCCACCACAATGATCGAGACCGGATGATCGTATGATGGGGTTAAGAATGCCCACCACAGAGGACCGGCTGGATGACTATATAGTGGGGTCAAAATATGCCCACTATAGAGGGTCAAAGATCATGTGATGGGGTCAAGGCATGCCCACCACAATGATCGAGACTGGATGGTCGTATGATGGGGTCAAGAATGCCCACCACAAAGGACCAGCTGGATGACCATATAGTGGGGTCAAAATATGCCCACTATACAGGGTCGAATATCATATGATGGGGTCAAGGCATGCCCACCACAATGATTGAGACTGGATGGTCGTATGATGGGGTCAAGAATGCCCACCACAAAGGACCGGCTCGATGACCATATAGTGGGGTCAAAATAAACCCACTATAGAGGGTCGAAGATCATGTGATGGGATCAAGGCAAGCCCACCATAATGATCGAGACTGGATGGTCGTATGATGGGGTCAAGAATGCCCACCACATAGGACCAACTGGATGATCATATAGTAGGATCAAAATATGCCCACTATAGAGGGTCGAAGATCATGTGATGGGATCAAGGCATGCCTGTGGACCTCCGAAAGGACAAAAACACCATCGCCCCGTGAGGGGAGACAGTATCTGGCCAATGGAAGGGCAGATTCGATCACACATATGATTAACCATTGAGGATAGCGGCTCTCACCAGCACACCCCGATGGGTAATAATATATATGATCTGATCATAAAGGGTTTTCCCCACCCGATACATTAGCTCGAATGGGGTTTATTTGAGAGTGGGATTCGGTTTCCCACGGGCGTAAGCCCCCATGGTTAATTACATCTCAAGCCGGAGCCTGAGAATACTCTCGATTAAGGATTCTATATTATACTTTCTGAATTGGGATTGGCACATAGGGGGAAGACTAGGAAGTCCTACTCGAAGGGAAAGAGAGGTTCAACTAGGCTTAGTCAACATGCACGGCTCACATCAGCATCCGGAGGGACTAAGGTAGTGAGAAGAAACTGGAGAAAAATAAATAAATCATGCACTCGAAACATGCAGGAGGGAAGGATGGAGGTGGCGTCATCCGTGTGACGCGGATATGTAGGGTTTAGGGTCTCTGGAAGACAAAAGACCGACCTACTGATGAGGCGTACTGTGAAACAATAGTAGCCTTGAATCCTAAATCTAATGGGTTTAGTGTTCTACGCAACACTAACACCCGTTTCCTAACTAATGCAATGCAAAACCTGGACTTACCCCGGCCTGGAAGGGGGAGCCAGCTAACCACCTAATCGCTTTAAAATCATGCTGTCCAGACATTTATGAAAGATGGGTAGGTGGGTTATAGTTCTCAAAAATAGGGCCGACATCTAGAGGATTTCCTAATTGGCCCCGGACTGATGTCGGGTGAATGCTCCTATGACTAATGCAATTAAAATTTTGATTTAGTTGATTTCTAATGCAATGCATGCTAGTTGAAGCTTCCAAATCAGGTATGCACAGAACTTTAAAAAGGCTTATAAAATAATTTTTAGAATTAGACTGGGCTTCCCCAGGTCCGACACCTCATCCTCATAGGTCAGATTATCCGGACTCTACCCGCAGGCGGGGAAGTGTCTTATAGAAGGAAAGAGAAATGCATTAATATGCATGCGACCCCGGACGATTCCGGCAATTCCCTAGGTCGTTAAGTTTCTAAATTACTTAAAACTTATAATTTTAAATATTAGTTGTGAGTAGAAAAAGATTTTGGTCCTTAGAGAGCCTAACGAAATCCAGGCTAAAACAAAAGCGGCATGCAGATCGCCAATAAACTATGAAAAGCGTACAACCTATACGCAATCATCATCAAATCAAGCATAATACATAATTAAACAAATCAATTAAATGTCCATAGGCCAACTGCCCTTAATTACAACCCAGGGTCTGCAGAAAATTAAAGTGACCGGGCACCACTGCCAACAACCCGGATTTCTAATCCTAAGACTGACGCAAGTTATTTTGAGTGGGATACACTTGGTCTTCATCTTCTTGATCTTCTCTTTCTTAGACTCCTTGGATCTGAGCTTCCTTGGACTCCTTGGACCTCAGCTTCCTTGGACTCCTTGGGTAGTAGAATAATCCAAATTTGGATTCCCAAATAGAAAAGGACTATCCTCATATTGGGTGTCCTTTTCTCTTTGGGCATCCAACCTTTGGGTTTCAGCATCCCCACTCAAAATAGACTTTCACAACTCTCAACCAATGTTACAAATAGTTACATTAAATGAAAGCAGTAAATCTAGACTCTCCTGCAAGGTTATCCTAATGAAAATCATCCCAAGCAGTTTATATTATCCCAAGCAATTTATATAAAAATAAAAGTACTCATCACAGCCACACTTGGTCATGCTCTTAATTATTTGAGGGCTAAGCAAGCTCTGGAGCACCTGTAGTAATTTATAATGATGATTTTAATTAGCCCTCATTTATTTAGGGGGGCTGAGCAATTTCTGGAGCATCTGCATGAAATAATGTTAGTATTTAAATCATAAATTTTGCCCCCCTTTATTTTAGCATGGCATGAGCATGGCCACCTGCAGAAAGTATCATTAGTATCAAGATCGATCCTAACCTATGGGCAGTCTATCGTGCAATCACATCAATTCCCAGAGTGCAGTAAAAGTAAACAAACACACCAACATCATCTCAATCACAACATACAGTGAAATCTCAGAAATCTCGGCACACAACAGAAAGGTAAACACCGGCCTAGCCTAGGTCTAGAAGTGGTGCCCTAACAAACCATCTAGATGTGTGTGAAAAGCTGTGTAGCTGAGGTAGATCCTAAGCTGGGTAGTTAGTTACAATTGCCTACTGTCCAGGTTGGTTGTAGGTCTAAAAGGAAATTTTAATTAAAGTATAAATATTAGCGAATTAAGATCCATTTTATTTAATTTGGTATGTAGGTCAGTTTTAATGCTTAGGGTAATAATATTTAAAGTTTAAATTGCATTAGTGAGTTTTAGGGGGTTCGGGGTCCACCTATACACTAAGCAAAAGGGGGTCCAAAATTGACTTTTTGATTAAAGGGTATTTATGACCAGCTAATATTTCTATAAAATACTAGGCCTTAACCTGATCAGTTAGACAGTTAGTATGCCCAATTTGGATTCTTGTATCCAAAGTTATGAATTTCTGAAGTTTTGGTCTCGTTTTGAACTAAGTTTGACCGGATTGTTGACTTTTTTTTATTTAAGTTGATTTCTGGAATTTTAATATTTTTAATAAATACTAGACCCTAATGTGAGTTGAGTGCCTTTGAGTTTGCTGGATTTGGAGTTTCCTACGCAAAGTTATGAATTTTAGAAGTTTCGGGCCCTAGACTATAGGCTACGGTTGACCAAAGAGTTGACTTTTTATTTTAGGTTGATTTCTGGACACCTAATATTTTTTAAAAAAAAACTAGACCTTAATTAGAGTTAGGTGCCTTTTAGTTTGCCCATTTTGGAGTTTTCTATAATTAGTTATGATTTTTTAGAAGTTGGGGCAATTAAATGAATTATCGGAATTGCCTAATTAGGGGTACTTTGGGGGTTTTGGCCCAAATCAGCTCCAAACTGATTGGAATCACCCCCAAAGGTCAGAAATGACCTAAGAAGGTGTTCCCGAGTGTTTGGGGAAAATTTAGGATTTTTAATAATTTTTAATGATTTAATTAAGATAAAAAGGTGATTTTTGATTAAGGTTGAATTAAAGTCCAGATTAGGGTCCAATTAAGGGGGCCCTAATTATCTAAGGTTGGGGACTAAATTCTGGAGAGTTTGAGGTATTATGGGTATTTTTCTGATTTAAAATGGATTTATTATATTTTTCTGAAGTTTCTAAGGCTTAATTAACGGGTAAATTAGGGTTTGCCAATTAAGTGTTTTAAGGAGTCCAGAAAATTCCTAGAAAATTCTAGGGGGTTTCAGATGTCACTAAGCACTAATTTTTAAAGTTTCATAGCAATTCGGGATCTATCCTAGCTCCTAGAAATATTCTAAGTTCGCTAGACAATCCTTAATTATTGTCCTTAGTGTGTCACTACACTAAGCAGGAATAAAGTGAGTTAGCTAACCCTTAGGCATAACATAAAGAGGGTAAATGCAGCAAATATAAACACACCAATCAAGTCCTTAGATCTAAGAGAGCCTAGGCTAAGTGCTTGTGCAACCTACACATGCAAGGACTACGAAAACACTCAGTAAAGAAATCTAATGAAGTGATTAGTGATTGATTGGGACACAATCACCCACTAATCCTTCTCCCACATGAATTGCTCTTCACATACATAACCTAGGTTTAAGATTTCACCAAGTGGATCTCCCAAGATTAAGGATTTAATAATATATGTAGTTTTAAAAATGTTTAAAATACATATACGTATTAAGTACACAAATATATAATTTTTAAAATAAGATAATTTGAAAATGATTTCATGTTATATCCCTAGGAGATCTACTGGCCACCACCAAGGGGTTTCAAAATATTTTCATATTTAAAATTAATTTTTAATTTTAAAGTAATTAAATAATAATCAAATAATTAAGTAATTAGGTAGCACATAAAATAATCCAAACAATAAAGAATTGAATCCAGAAATTAATTTTAAATAAATTTTCATATTTTTCTGAAAAATTTAAGGTATTATACATAAAAATCTGATTTAAAATGAATTAGTTATGAATTTTTGAAGTTTAATGTATTAATAAGGATTTTTAAATAATTTCAAAATAATTAATATTTAAAAATAATTATCAAATTAAATTAAATTAAGTATTAAAGTTTTTGGAATTTAAAGTAATTTTATAAAAATAATTTTCATAAGTTTTGAAAAATAAATGGATTTTAAATTAATTAATTATTAATTAAATAATCTAAGTATTTAATTAATTATAATAATCTAAAATGGAAAAAATATTTATTAATAAAAATAAATAAATAACAAAAATAATTATCTAATTTTGAAAATTATTTAATAAAATTATTTATTATAAATTTAAAAAATATTTAAATTTTAAATTAATTAATTATTAATTAAATAATTTAAGTAATTAAGGAAAGTATTTAAAATAAGGTATATTTATTAAATTTAAAAGGGTAAATAAACAAATAAATAAATAAAATCTCTAATATGCTAACATAATTGGAATAAGAGATTCTTTACAAATTTGGAAAATAATTAAATTTTAAATCAATTAATTATTAATTAAGTAAATTAAATAATTAATAATTAAGGAAAGTATTTAAAATAGAAAATATTTATTAAAAAATAAAAAAAAGTAAATAAATTTATAAAAAAAATTGATCTGATTTTGAAAATAATTTAGTAAAATTATTATTTATAAATTTAGGAATAATTAAATTTTAAATCAATTAATTATTAACTAAGTAATTTAAGTAATTAATAAACTAAAATAATTTAATAAAATAGGAAAAATCATTAATAATTCGAATTAATTAATAAAAAAAATAAAAATAATAATAATAATTTTCTTATTTTAAAATAATTCAATAAAAAAATAATTTTTATAAATTTTGAAAGTATTTAAAGTTTAAATTAATTAATTACTAATTAAGTAATATAGGTAAATAATCAATTAGAATAATTTAAAAAAGGAAAGAAATTATTAATTCGAATTAAATAATAAAAATAATAATGATTTTTTCTGATTTCAAAATAATTTAATAAGAAAATAATTTTTATAAATTTAGAAAGTATTTAAATTTTGAATTAATTACTGACTAATTAAATAATATAGGTAATTAATCAATTAGAATAATTTCAAAAAGGAAAGTAATTATTAATTTAAATTAAATAATAAAAAAAATAATAATAATTTTTCTGATTTCAAAATAATTTAATAAGAAAATAATTTTTATAAATTTAAAAAGTATTTAAATTTTGAATTAATTAATGATTAATTAAGTAATATAGGTAATTAATCAATTAGAATAATTTAAAAAAGAAAAGCAATTATTAATTCGAATTAAATAATAAAAATAATAATAATTTTTTTGATTTCAAAATAATTCAATAAGAAAATAATTTTTATAAATTTAGAAAGTATTTAAAGTTTAAATTAATTAATACCTAATTAAGTAATTTAGGTAATTAATCAATTAGAATAATTTAAAAAAGAAAAGTAATTATTAATTCGAATTAAATAATAAAAATAATAATAATTTTTCTGATATTTAAAAATAATTAATAAAAAAAATATTTTTTTTTAATTTTAGAAAGTAATGAATTAATTTTTGATTAAATATTAAGATATTTAAACAATTAACTAATTAAGAATTACTTAAAATAATATATTTTAACATAATTTTAAAAATTTAATTATTGAAAAGTAATAATAAAATTTTTTCTTATTTTTATTTATTTATTTATTTATTTTAAAATAAAATAGATAAAAAAATATTTAATAATATCATTTTAAAAGTATTTAATAATTATTAGTATTAACTAAGTGTTTAGATTTTAAGTAATTAAAACTATTTTAAATAATAATAAATACGTCATAAAATAGATATAATTTTAAATTAATGTATTTAAAATAATTATTAAATTATTTAAACATATTTTATAAAAAAAATGTATTTAATTTTAATAAAATATTTATAAAAAAAAGAAAGAGAAAATTAACGACTCATGCTATTCATGTATGCCGAATTCTATAACCCTAAAATTAAAAAAAGGCTTCGTTCTCAAGAATGGCTTTATTTATTTTGATAAAATTTTAAATGTAGATTAAGAACATGAATAAAAGTCATGGGGAGGTATTTGAAAGCTCTAAAAAGCACTTATTAGAAAGATATACGGATCTAAGTGTGGTGACCTAGATCTAAAGTTTTGATAAAATCTTACCGTTAGATCTTCTAGATTTTGAAATATCTGAGCTTGTAGATTGTCCTCGTATATTCCTCTAGTTGAAGTTGAACTCCAATTCATCTTGGATCGGACGGTAGAAGCTTTGGAAGGGGAATGACTCGGGTCGCCGGAGATCTCGCGGCCGACAAGATTTTACCAACGAATTTGAGTGGAGGAAGATGTGGAGATGTTGGAAGAGCTCTCACCCTAAGAAAATTAGGGTTAAGAGCGGCTAGGAAAAAGAAAAAGAAGCCCGCCTCCTTCATGAAGCCCTAAAAGAGTATTTAAATGATTAAGGCCCTAGATCTACGGCTAGGATTCATCCTAAGATTAATTAGGAGGGAATTAAGGTGATTTAATTAGCCATCCGTTTGATTGCTTGATTTAGGAATAAATTTAAGCTCATGAGAATGAAAAAATAAATAAATAAATAAGTAAATTAAATTAAGCATATTAGATTAAAATCAAGCCTACAGTCAGAACCGATTTGGGTCAATTTGGGATTCAATTTGATTTACTCAAATTAACCCAGTTAAATTTAAATAAAATGAACACTCGAATCAAATTAACCTCGACGGGCCTAAGGCAAACTAATCGGGCTCAATCGGATATGGTCGAGTCTACTTTGACTCAATTCAAGCTAATTCGAGCTCGAATTGGACTCGACGGGGGTTGATTAAATTAATTAAAGGCCCTCAAGGGCACTCGAATGAAAATAAAGGTCAACAATGCCCACCACAATGATCGAGACTGGATGGTCATATGATGGGGTCAAGAATGCCCACCATAGAGGACCGGCTGGATGACCATATAGTGTGGTCAAAATATGCCCACTATAGAGGGTCAAAGATCATGTGATGGGGTCAAGGCATGCCCACCACAATGATCGAGACTGGGAGGCAGCTAGGATGGTGTCACAAAGGGTGTACTCCACCACCAGTGAGTCTGGTTCTAAGGAGAGGAAGAATCCTATCCTTAAGGAAAAGAGAACCGAATGATTGAAGACTCCAAACTATTTAGAAATTAATTTAGATAATAAGAAAGTGATTGGATAAGATTAACTCAAAATACTAAAACATTTTTTTATTGATTGATAATGTGAGCTACATCAAGCGTAGTATTTCTTAAGGAAACTCCCATTGATAGGAAGCATTGGGTGATTTCCTTTACAATCCACTAGCTGATACGAGCCCCCTTCGTAGACTATCTCTACAACAAAGGGTCCCTCCTAGGTTGGTTCAAATTTCCCGTCGATCTTTCGGTGGGCTAAGATAGGCCTCCGCAGAACCAAGACCAAGTCTCCTACTTGGAAGGTTCTAGGTCGCACTAACTTATCATGGGCTTGGACCATTCGGGCCTTATATAACTCTAAATTTTGTTGAGCTTGGAGACGATATTCCTCGAGGCCTTTGAGCTCTTCGAATTGGAGTCGGGCACTCTGCTCAATTGGAGTTTGATTTTGAACAGCAAGTCCCAACAAAGGAAACTACGTTCTTAGATCAGAATGATCTAGGACCCAACACAAGATGTAATTTGATTTTGAATAATAATTTCCAGTATTATAAAATACTCCTCTAGTGGGTCTAATCATGGATCCAGCATAGAGTGTAATTTTATAGAGAAGGTCTTAAAGGAAAGATGCCTATGAGGAAGAACTCACTCACATTCCTCGAGGACTAGATTTGAATTTTTATTAAGAGTAAAAGATTCATTCTTCTAATCAGAAAACTTCCTCTAGTTATTTGGACCCTATCAGAATGACAAACGGGAACAAATTCAGAAGTACAGTGAAAAGTTGAGTGACTCCAACGAACTTGAAAAGGTTTAAGGATTTGAGTTTTGTTGACCCAGACCAAGTTTCGTAGAGACTGAACTGGGGTCTCCCTTAAATAATTTGAATTAAAATTAATTTCAAAGTGGTTTAAGTTAAGCAAAGAAATTTGATCTTTTCAATTTTCTTGCATGAGAGATTTTTATATCTTGATAGATTATCGATGCACGACGAAAATCCTAGATTCAAGATTCTTAAAATCAAGCAATTTGATGTTGACTGGGTCTTTTTATATTTAAAGATTTAGAAAAAGGGAGCCTCTTTCTTTTTTTGGTGGCGCATATTACGCATCTTTCAATTTATAGTGTACTTTACACTATTTCTTTTTTTTGAATTTTAGTGCATTCGCGCATCTTTTTTTTTGTTTTGTGCACTTCTTGCATCTTTTGATTTTTTGGCACACTTTGAGCATCTTTTGATTTCAATTGAATTTGAGAAGAGGCTGCACCTTCTTTATTTCAATGCCGGGATTATATGTCAAGCATAAGAGAAGAAAGTTCATTCTCTTATGCAAGGATGGATAATCCTCAAGGCAGGACCCAATCTTTTTTAAAAAGAATATTGGCTTGACTTTTAAAAATCATTGAGCAGATTTTAAGCATGTAAGAGACATCTATTAAGATAGAAAATTGCGGGAAGATTGAGAAGATTTTCATTCCGAAGATCAACTTAAGTTTGACATTAATTTTAGTTCAATAATTAAATCAATCCCACAAAAAAGGTGGGATGGAGGGATATTTAAACATCTAGTGGAGTCAACTACAACTTTCTTCTACTTAAAAATTAAGGTAGAGGTCAATTTTCATTAAAAAGATTAATCAACTATCTTGAAAATTTAAAATTAGTACACTTGAGAAATTGATAAGTTTTTTTCTTAAAAAGAACTTGTAAATCTAGGTGGCAAAACCCCAACATTATGGAATTGAATTCCTATGCTCTCTTTGGAGGGAGATACTATTCTGGAGTCTGCACTATCCTAGTGGCATCATTTTAATCAAAAGATTTATCACGATAGGACCCCATTGAAAGTTAAATTTCAACGATATCACATTATGATAAAATCTTAGATTATTTCTCCTCTCTCTACTAGTGGCCTAGTAGTTAAGAGAGTGGCACCCTAAATGGTTTCTACACCTCCTCCTCTCTAGCTGATGCAGTGGGACACATAGAAATGTGACCTAATATCTTCTAGTAGAGTGGATGGGTCATAACCTTCAACTAGGGGCCTAGGGCCTAGTGCTGGTGTTTGTTCAGTGCTAGCTTGATTGATTCTCGCCATGTAGTAATCGAGAAGGTGTATTGGAGATCGTGCTCTCATTTCTACAACCTACCTCCTTTGAGCAACAGGAGAAGGGTTAAAATGATTTTCACTAGGGAAGGGGTACGTACTAGGAGCAACGAATTTTTTATTAGCCTTAGACTTGACGTGCTTTAAGGCTTTCACCTCAGCAGTCCATCTGGCCTTAACAGCCTTCTTTCTGACTCTACGAAGGTAGTTCTTCCTTTTGTTCTTGCTGACGAAAGGGGTGTTAGAGCTTGATCCGATCTCGGACTGAAATAGTAGCTCTTCTATCATTATTGAATTCTGGTTCTTTTCCACCTGAGTAGAAAGTACAATGGGTAAAGGGGTGACATCGACTTCCATCTCGGAGATGGGGGAGTCAACTCCTGACCCTAAAGTAATCTCAACTAAGGGGACATCCCTTTGTATTCCGGCAAATATATCAATTATTTCTTCTCCGTCGACTGATAACTTGAAGTCTTGGAATTGTATTTCAAACTGGATGAAATTTCCATAAGTGATTCCTTCTACTATCAAGTTTCTATCCATGGAGAAGATGAGTTTCCCAGCCATTTGAGTGCTTAAATCCTGAGATTAAAAGAAAGGTGATTTGAATTAGTTAATTTTGAAATTAAATTTGAGTTTTAATTTGATTAATGTTATTCAAAATTTGATAATTCAATCATGTTGAGTTTAGATTCAAAACAGTGATTTGTAGAATTGACAAGGAGGACTTAAGGGTTGAACTCGACTCTTTTGCTACACCAATTAACTTGGGACAAAATGTCAAAATTTGACTTAGACAGAGGTTTCCTCGCTCACCTCTCTTTTTTACGTGTCTTTTCATTTTAATGTTGGCCACACTCACCCATGGGAGAAATGGGTAGAGGGACCAATGGAAGGAAAGGTAGTCAAAACTATCGATGCAACAAAATTTTGCCATTATTAAAGATGGAAAGAGAGATTTAGTCCCACCGTGGTCGCCTTTTTTTTTTGATGGGTAGTTTGGTAGCGGGTTTTGAAAAGTTTAGTTTTCTTTAGGAATTTTAACTTAGGATTCTAATCTCAAAATCGAACATGTCATTACGAATGATATATCATCTTAAGAGGCGAAGATATCGTTCCTTAATGAATTCAGATAATGAGATTAAAAATTTCACCTTATCTATGACGATCAGATTCAAGAGAGAGCAACATATAACCCCGAAGGATTAACATGATGCTCTATCAAGTATCTAATCATAATAGCCTAGGGGAGGGATCATTATTTCCGCATTCAAAACCATGACGACAAATAATATATCACCCCAAGGGGAGAAGATATCATTTGTTATCACTTATTTGAAGGCGACGATAATGATCGTCATTAATTCAATTTTCTTAAAGAAGACTAATGTTGAATTTTAGAAATCCATTTTGAAAAATCAGTTATGGGTTCTAAATCTCCTACGAGTGCAAGTCCTTGCAGTTAATTACATCGTGGGAGACCGGAGTTCCCTACGAAAACTTTAGATTAAAATAATGACAGAAATTTTGTTTAGAGATTTTCCAGGAATGATATCAAAGAGATGAAATTAGAATTTCAAATGGGATTGGAGCAATATTGAACACTTATTTTGGAATCAAATGAGGAAGGGTAAGAGACACTTTAGGATTCTGAAACAATTCAGAAGTGCCCCAACTTAAGCTAAGTGTTGGACTTTAAATTTTGGATTGAAAGAATGTTTAATTCGAGTTGAGCATTTTATTAAAAATTTGGGATTATATTCCCGGAGGTTGGGGTCTTATAACTCAAAGCCTGCCCCGGATCCTAGATCTAAATTTGGACACTGGACCACAGTGATCCGAACCTAACCAATGTAGTGCAAAATCTGGGCTTATACCGGCCTGGATTGGGGAGCCAGCTAAACCACATAAACGCTTCAAAATCATGAGTCTGGTCTTTTGATGCAGAGTGATCAGGGACGTTATTTAAGAATGGTTTAAGAAGTTGGGGTCGACATCTAGAGCAGATTCCTAATTGACCCCTTGACTTATGTTGGGTGGAATGCTTAGACTAAAATGCAATTAAAATTTTAATTTAATTAGTTTCTAATGCGATGCATGCTGGTTAAAATCTCCAAATCAGGTATGCATGAAATTTTAAAAAAGGCTTATAAAATAATAATTTTTTTTGAAAAAATTAGACTTCCCCAGATCCAGCACCTCATCCTTATAGGTCGGATTATTTGGACTCTACCCGCAGGCGAGGAAGTGTCTTATAGCAAGGAGGGAGAGAGATGCAGTAATATGCATGCGACCCCAGATGATTCTGGCTATTCCCTAGGTCGTTAAGTTTTTATATTATTTAAATCTTAAATTTTTAATATAAGTTATGAGTAAAAATGCTTTTGGTCCTTAAAGAGCCTAACGAAGTCCAGGCTAAAATAAAAATGACATGCAAGCGCCAAAGAACTAAGAAAAATAGGCAATCATATACCCAATCAAATTAAATCACAACATATTAAATAATCAAATTAATTAAGTAAATGTTCATAGGCAAATTGCCTTGCTTATTACAACCCAGATTTACATAAATTAAAAGTGGCCGGGCACCACTAACAACAACTCGGATTCTAATCCTAATACAGACGTAAGTACCTTTGAGTGGGATACTCTTTGTCTTTAACTTCTCGGTCTTCTCCTCTTCGAGCTCCTTGGATTCTTCGTGATCGGATACCCGAAGGGAAAAGAGAACTCTTCCCTTGAGGGGAGGGTTACCCTTTCCACTTTGGGTACTAAAGTAATCCAAATTTGGAGTTCTAAATGGATAAGGAATATCCCCCAAAGGGGTATCCTTTCCTCTTTAGAATCCAAACTTTGGATCTATGTATCCCAAACTCAAAGTGCCACTTTCACAACTCAATACTCAAACAAATTACATGAATGTAAAAATAAAAATTCTAGACTCTCCTGTAGGGTTATCCTAAGCATTTAAATATTAAATCACATCTCAAGCAGTTGTATATATATATATATATATATATATATATATATGTAGAAAAATAAGCACACTTGGCCGTGCTCTTTTTATTTGGGGGCTAAGCAGCTGAAGCACCTGTAGCATTTATATTTGTTATTTATTTAGCCCCCCTTATTGTCCTGTACGAGCATGGCCACCTACAGAAAATTCAATAAGCATCTAGATCGTTCCTAACCTAAGGGTAATATAATCGTCCATCACATCAATCCACAAAGTGTAGTAAAAGTAAACAAACATATCAATCAATTTCAATCACAACATGCAATGAAAACTCAGAAAACCGGGCACACAGCAAAAAAGTAAACACCGGCCTAGCCTATATCTAGAGTTGGTTGTCCTAGCAAATCATCTAAAGTGTGTGTAGTAGGTCGTGTGGCTGGGGTAGATCCTAGGATGGGTAATTTGTTCAAATTATCTAATATTTGAATTTGTGGAAGGCTCAAAAAGAGGTTTAATTAAAATTTAAATATTAGTATATTAAAGTTTAAACTAAATCTATTTTAATAGTTAAATGATTACTATCTTTGTTGCTCACCGAGGCCATGAAGTTTGTTTCACCTTCCGTGGGGCTAAGTTAATAGCCTCATAGGCTTGGGTTACCCAGTAGTAATCAGGGTTGATTAAGTTGATTTAGTTTGTTGAAAATTAAAGATCAATTAATATTAATTAATTTAATTAATTACTGATTTTAAAAGTTAAATTATTTTATATTTTCCATCAACAGGTTCGTGGCATTCTGCCACCAGGCTCGAGGAACCAGGCCTCCTTAGGACACTTAGCCCCATAGCCCGGAGTAGTCCATCCTAAAAATCTTGCTGATGTAGTTGAATTAAGGGTTTTAACTTAGTTAAGTAATCAAAAGTAACTTAATTTTAATGTTTAACACCCCATTGAATCCATTCGTGACGTTGTGCCACCAGGCTCGAGGAACCATGCCCCCTTAGGAATTATTTAAGTGTTGGTTGAATGTTTTATTAATCAAATCAAATTTTTCTAGAATTTTAATGAATTATTGCATTTTTAGAAATTATTGGAATTATTTAATTATGTTAATTAAGGGGTCCAAAAGTTGACTTTTCAATTTAAAGCTCATTTTGTACGTTTCATATTTGTAATAAATATTAGATCTTATGATGAGTTATTAGACTGTTAGCACACTCAATTTGGAATTTTCTATAAAAATTTATGATTTTTCGAAGTTTAGGCCTAGATTTGAACTATGGTTGACCGAAAAGTTGACTTTTTGACTTTGACCATATTTTGAAGGTTTGATATTTTTAGAAACTAATAGACCTTAATTGGAGTTGATTGACACTATGTTTTTTCAATTTGGATTTTTTTGTAATTAGTTATGCATTTTCAAAGTTTCACTAATTATTGAATTTTTAAAAATTACCTAATTAGGAAGGTTTTGATCATTTTGATTCAAACTCATCCCAAATTGCATGGAATCACTCCCAAAGGCCAGGGATGACCCATGATAGTGTTTCCAAGTGTTTGGAAATTATTTGAGATTTTTAATAATTTTTAATTAATTAATTTAATTAATTGTTGATTTTTATTAAAAGTTAAATTAAAGTTAAATTAGGAGTCCAGTCAAGGGGCGTTTATTTTTCCTAGGTAGAGGATTAAGTTCTGGTCAATTTAAGGTATTATTTGTATTTTTTAGAGATAATTTGGATTTATTGTAGTTTTTTGAATTTTTTGGGTCCTTAAAAGGGCTGAAAATTTGGGTAATTAATTTTCTAACCTAATGACCTCCAAATTCAATGCAATTTGAACCTAAGGTACATGGTGTCACTAAGTTTACTATGTTGAAGTTTCACATCTATTGGATTTGTGTACAATCCCCTAAGAGTTTTCTAAGTTTTTTAGACTTTTCCTTAATTATTTTTCCTAGGTGTATCTACTGTTTAAATAGGCTTGAAATTTGGTGTGTCTAACCGTGATACATATGCAATCATACCAAACAAAATATGCAGCCTAATTCTACAGAAAAATGGAGTTATGAATTTTTAAAATTTTGGGTCCAAAATGGACCCATTACCTTAAAAATTTACATCACAGCAATTCAATGGGTATCTGAATCTAAAAAAATTATAGTGCATGCCTAAGATACCCAAATACCTTCCACCAAAATTGGGGCTCAATTGACTACTGGATTGTAAGAAAATCATAAAAAACTGATTTCAAAGAAATAAAAATATCTCATAATCCAGTAATCAAATCAACTCAAAATTAATTTTATTAAATACTAGGCTAAATTATCTTTCCAACGAGCTCAAAAATACTTAATTTGATGGAGAAATGAATTTACTATGAATTTTGAAAGTTATAATTATTTTTTGAATTTTTAAGTCCAGTAATAACCGGCGCCAATCATTGGCAATGATCGGCGCCAAAACGGCAGCGGCGTGTGGCATTTTGATATGCAAAGTGCTGTTTATCAACCACCTATCTATGCCATCACTAACCCCAAGCCGTCTGATCGAGAAAGATAGAAAATCAGACGGTCGAGATTGATCAAGGCCATTTTAGTTCAAAATGAACAAGAAAATTGAAATACTCATAACTTCCAAAATACTCAGTGAAATTTAACGAAATTGAAACATAGGCTCATGGGAACATGAACTTTCATTGCCTAGAGTTTGGAGACCCCAAACAATGAAATTTTTGAGCAGTTTCAAATTGAAATTTAAAATTAAAATGAGCATAACTTACAATCCAACCGTCGGATTTTTGAGATATTGGGCTCATTGGAAAGATGCAGTGATCCTCTATAACTTTGATGAAGACACGAAGTGCTAGATATTTCTGGATCAAAAGTTATGTTAGAAAATCCTCTTTCTCTCTCTAGAATGCTCTCTCCTCACTAAAATAGTGATTTGAGGCTTGGAAATGATGACAAGAAGCTTGGGAAAGCTTTGGAGATGGATGAAGAGGATGGGAAAAGCTCTAGGAAGGTTGTACTGGAATGTTGAGGGAGAGTGAACAATGAAGAATTCCTCTTAGGTTAGGTTTCTCCCACCTTAACCCTTGGCTTTTGGATTGGATGGTCTTGATTTATTTGGAGGGAGTTTGGATGCATGACAAGTATCCCCTAAGCTACCCAAAGCAAGGGAATAGGGTTGATGATGAGTGTGACCTCTCTTGGTCCATGGGAAAGGGGACCACACCTTTTCCCCCATTAGGGTGAACCAAAGCTTGGCTTGGCTTAAGGGGTTAGCTTAGGACTTCTTAAGAGGGGAAAATGGTCTATTTTCCAGTAGGTTTGAGTTTGTTTTGGATTGAGATAAAGGTTTGCCAAGGTGGCATAGTGATGTGGCCATGATTTGGCTCTTTCTCATGGGTTTAAAGGGATTTAGAGAGGATTTTCACCCCTCCAAATGGGTTGACCAAGTCAACCCAAGGGGGAGCTTGACTTGGAAAGCTTTGGACATGTCAAGGGTTTCCAATTGAATTATTTTGAGAGATTGATTTGATTTAAAATGGGTTCAAGCATTGAAATTGACCTTAATATGGGTTAAGGGTTGGTTTGGTCAACCAGGTCAAACCTAGACTTGAGTTTGGATCCAATGTATTCCTAATGATATTTAAGATCCATTGGGATAGGTTTTGAAGGTTTTTATAGGAAGGTCATGTTGAACTTTGGGGAAAAGACCAAAAACCTCTATAAAGGGCATTTTGGTCATTTTGACCCCTAGTCAACATTGGGTCAAACTGGGTCCAGAAAGGTGTATGTTATTGGTCAAAAAGTCATAACAAAGGTCATAGATATGGTTGAAAGGTTTGGAAGGCGTCCCAAGGTCAAATTCCACCGAATGGCAAGTCTAGTGGTATAGGCTGTAAATAACTGAAGGCTTTGCAGCCTTCGGGAAAAGATCTAGTTTTTGGGATTAGAAGTGTCAGATTGAGCTCAAATTTGGAGGGTTGATCCTAGAGACATGTCCAGAAATTATGAAATTGATAGATCATGATTTGGAGGTCACTTGACTGGGCTTCTAGATGACAGAAAGTCCACTTAGAAAGGGTTTCAGGACCTAAGTCATTGACCTTGAAGGTTTGATTTGGAATGTTGGATTTGGGTTGGATTCAAGAGTTAAATGATTGAACTTGAACCATTCATATCAATGGAAATCAAATGAAAGATTGAAATTAATTGGATATGATTTGAGATTTGATTGAATGTTGATTGAAGGCTGGATTAAAGATTGAGTTGAAAGGTAGAGCTGGGTTTGATTGAGATTAAATTGGGTATTTATTAGAACATTTATGACTGATGGGTGAACATCTCCCTATCATTAGGTCACTAAAAATAAATCCAAGTTGGTCCTAGTGACCTCATATAAAAATGAGGTCAACAAAGCTCCCTGGTCAAAAAGGACCTTGTTCAACTTATTGCCATTGACTTTAGTGGTAACATACAATGGATGATTGTGCTCGAAAGTCCCTAAGAGAATATCACATTCTGAGAAGGTAATGCTTGATATCTCTCTTAAATAACATGCATGCCCAATAGATTCAGAAGCAAAGAAGGCTTGATAAGACTCTGGCTCAAGCAGCACTTTCACCATGGTTTCTCTCAAGTCAGGAGACATCATTAAAGCATCATAAACACTAAGAAGAGAAGAAATTTTTTTAAGTGAAATAATATATTATAATCAACCTCTATCTGAGAGACTTTCCCTTTCTCCTTAGACTACTCTTGGGAGGAAAGGATAGGGTCATCCTGATAGGGTCTCCATAAACAATATTTTTATCCCTTTTTTTTACATTTTTAGCCATCCTCAGTGGAAGGACTTTTCCTGAATGTAAGTGAACTTCCTGTATTGAGTCATCCTCAACAAGAGATTCATTTAGCTCAGTGGTGATAACTTATGTTGGCTTTAAGTGACTGGAGTGGGTTTTTAGACTCATCTCCTGAATCCATGTAACAACCACCCTCTAGAATAATAAACACAGGTTCTTCATCACACTTAGACTCATCATCACATAAAGAATCACTAAAGCTGTCATAAGTATGTAATACATGAAAATGATGAGTACTAGAAGAAGTAAAGCTAGAAGGAACACAATATCAAAAATAGTCAGAATCATCTTCTTCTATTATTTCATCATCAGTTGAAGGGAGAATGAAATCCTTCATCGTAAGAGCTTGAAGGGGTCCCATCTTCCCTTCTAAAGTTACAACAATATTTTCTCCTTCATAAATTTTCTTATTACATGAAGAAGAAAAAGAAATGTGCTCAATAGGTACTATAACAGAAGAAGGAAAAGGTACTGGCAAAGTAACTGGGCTGGCAACTATCGACTTAGCCTGGGAAGGCCTCCTCTCAACTACCTCTGAACTTTGAACTGCTTATTTGATCATCTGCTTTATCTTCTGAGAGAGTGCTAGTTGCCACTCTTCCCCAGAACCACGAGGTTATCTACTGTTGTTGCTCTAGCTATCACTCTAACTATCACTGTGGCTGGAACCTGAAATCATTTGAACACTTTGTGTAGTCTTGCCCTAGGGCTGCACCAAGTCACTATCATGTAAGTGGATTTTTCCACAGGCCATGAGTCTCTCAACTCTATCCTTGAACACATAACAGTCTTCTATGACATGCCCGATAAGTCTATGGAATGGATAATATAGTGGATGATCCGTCTGCCCCTCTTCTTCTAGCCTATTATTCGTTGGGAATGAAAAAATATTCTTATTAATAAGGAACTTAAATATGTTCTTCACACTCTCCCTCTTAAATGGGTATTCTTTACTAAGCTTCTTTTGTAGGTACTGCTGACTCTCTGGAGTCCTACAGAAGGGTCTAGACTGTACTGTTGACTGCCCAGGTGCGTATGACGGCTGCTGTGGTGTTGAACTAACCATGGGCTTCTTGCCCTTATCTTGTGGCTCATAAGTTCTGTGTACCTCCACTCCCCTAGGCAGAGGTGCCCCTGAAGACTCCTGTTACTGAAGTCTACGTGAGGGTTAACTCTCATCCTTAGGAGGGACTACATCAGGTATGCTATCCTACAAACTGATCACCTTCATTAATAATTTCTAAAAAGTTCTAATGATGAAACCCTTTAAGTAAGGAGCTATGAGACCATCTATATTTTTTAATAAAATCTTAACTACATTCTGCTCGTGTAACTGAAGCTCGCACTATAAACTAAGGTTCCTCCATCTGACTATGTAATCTGGTAGAGTCTCACAGAGATGCTTCTTGGCCACAACGAACTCGCCCACTATAACTCTATGCTCAACATTGATAAACCTCTGAATAAATTACTGCTCGAGCTTTGTGAAGGTACGTACTGAATCGTTGGGGAGGTCCGCATACCATATAAATGCCACCCCAACTAAGTTGCTAACAAATAGTCTCAACATCAAAGCATCGTTCCCTCCTATGTTGCAATATATGGCCCGGAACTGAGCCACAAGCTATCTTGGGTTCCCAAACTCATCAAAAACTCTGAACCATGGAGGAAAAAAAACCAGGGGGGTAAGGCTCCTTCTCATACTCTACTTGGTAAGGATGCCCCCTGCTAACTATCTCTCCAAACTTACTGGAGGAAATGGCCTGCTTGACCTTTTGTGTAATCAAATCTTTAATCTACCCGGCTGATAATTGCACTGACTAACTCTGGACTGGGGTACTGAAAGTAACTATTATAAATTCCACTGGAATTTCTCTCTGGACCCTGCCCACTCCTACAGGGTCTAGTGCTACCATAGTGTTGACCTCATTTTTGTATGAGGTCAGTAGGATAAATCCAGACCTTAGGATCTTTTCAATCCTTAGGATTAATCTTGACCCTAGGATCATTCTGATCTTAGATCAATCCAGACTTTAAATATTAATCTAGACTCAAATTAATTTTAAACTCAATTCAATCAAACTCCAGGCAAATCTAAAACCTAGGATTCTTTCTAGACTTCAAATCCTATGATCTACTCTAAATCCTAATATTCCTCTAGATAATAGGATTTCTAGATCTTAGGGTTATTCTAGACCCCAGATCCTAGGACTTCTATACTCTATGATCTTCCCAGACTTCAGTCCCTAGGATCTATTCTAGACCCTAAGATTCCTTTAAGCTGATCTGGACCCCAGGGCCTACTCTAAACCCTAGGATTCCTCTAGATCAATCCAAGCTTCAATTCAATCTAGACTTAATTCAAACCCTATCATTCAAGCTCAAAATCCAGCTCAAAACCAGAAATCCAGATCAAATTCAAAGGCCAAAGGTCTAAGTCCTGAAAGCCTTTTTCAATGAATATTTGAACACTTCAAAACCCTGTCAAATGACCTCTGATTTAGGATCTGTCAGTTCCACACTGATGTGACATGTCTTTAGAGGCAACCCTCAGAATTTGAACTCATTCTGAGATCTCTAACCCCAGAAACTGAATTGAAATCCAAAGGCTGTAAAACCTTTAAATATTTACCGTCTATGCCACTAGACCTGCCACCCAGTGGATTTTGATCTTGGAGCTTTCTCCAAAGCTTCAAATCACTTCCAGACCCTTGATTATTCCCCATTGAGCAATAAACTGCATTTTTTTGGATTCAATTTGACCCCAGTTGACCAAGGGTCAAAAATGACCAAAATATCCCTTAAGGGTTCAAATGCACTTTTCAAACCATTTAACCTCCAAATTGCTTGGAACCACTTCCAACAATTTTCAAACATCAAACCAAACCTCTTGGACCCAAAACCAGCCTCTGGGTTAACCTGATTGACCAAGTCAACCTAGGTAGACCAAGGAAGCCTTTAAGGGTTCAAATAGGTCATTTGATCAAATTGAACTCTCCAAACCTTGAGACCACTTTCATTGGTCTCCAAATGTCATTTCAAATCTGTTGAACCCATTCCCAGACCTTGGACCCAGCTGATTGACCAAGTCAACCAGGGTTGACCTAATGACCCATTAAGGGCCCAAACAGGTCATTTTGACTAAATGACCTCCCCACACCTTGAGACTACCACCTTTAGACTCAGAATGTCATTTTGAACTTGTTGAGCCCATTCCCAAACCCTGGGTCAACCTGGTTGACCAGGTCAACCAAGGTTGACCCAAATGGCCCTTTAAGGGCCCAATAGGCTCATTTGACCCAAATGATCTAGTTAAATCCTCAAACCACTTCTAACAGGTTTCAAATATTATTTTAAACCTGTCAAGCCCAAATTTTGGCCCTAGACCCACCTAGTTGACCAAGTCAACCTAGGTTGACCACTTTAAACCCTTAAGCCTCCTTGCTTCAAATCAAACCCCAAATGTTTTCAACTTTTTTTCAAAACTCCTTGAACATAATCTTGAGTGATTTAGCTTTGATTGGATCCTTGATCCAATCAGTAGTTGACCAAGTCAACTATAGGACTTGGTCAAAACCGCTTCAAACCCCTTTTTCAAACTTCAAGCAAATCATATCAAAGCATTGAGATACATTCAATCAATTTCTAAGATCTATGCCTTGTCCACGTAGGCTTAGGTTGAGTGTTTGACCAGTCAAATAGTCAACAATAGGTTCATATGGGTCAAAGCATGCTCATTCCTTCTTTAAATCTTCATATACTCATTTAAATTTTAATGCCTAGGCATCAAAATTTTTTTAAACCATCCCTTGATGACACCTAGGTGCCACATCATTTGATTTGACCTGTTGACTGGTCAAACCAGTCAACAAATGGTCAAAGAAGCCTCCAAATGGCTTTAAATGGTCAAAACCTCTTCTAAACTTAATCCCTTCTAATCCATTTCATTCCAGCTATTCCAAATCACTTCTGAAAGCTTCTTAAGCCTCCTATAATCCTTAGATTAAAGTTTAATCAGCTTCAAGTGGTCCCAAGTTGCTTAGCCAAGGACAAAGACCTTTACACCTCATTGTCCTTGTAGTCCTTTATTCCCTGCTACTATAACTGTTTAGGGACACTTGTCAACATCTTGAGAAGCTACCAAAGCTATCCTAGCCGTCTATTCAAGCATAGGATAATAGAATTGGGCAAAAGGTCCTTTGGAGCTAGGATTCATGAGCTAACCTTATCTCTCCAACTAGACCTCCTCAAGCATTTCTCCACTTTCGTTTGAGCTCTAAATCATCTAACCTTAATCTCCCAAGTTGAATCTGACCACCAGAAGCTCACCGGCGGTGAGTTCCCGGCCACTTAAGCCTTAGGTTCGTCCAAGATCAAGATCTCTCAATATGTGGCCTTTTAAGACGCGGTTTCAACAGAGAAAATAAGCGTGGATAGTCTACAAGCTCAGAGATTCCAAAAGCGGTTTAATCCATCCATTATCGAGGTGAAAATCCTAAACCCTAGCTTAGGACACTTAGGATAATTTAGCTTTTCAAAAAGTGGATTTTAAGCCAAACATTTATCTCCACACTGATTATGTTCATGTTTATGATCTATATTTAAAATTTCATTGAAAACCGTCAAGTATTTTGAGAGAACAATCCATATTGCATGATTAGGGTCTCGATTCAAACCTGCATGATCTGCATGCCGCCTGGACCGTTGATTTCATGATCAACGGTCTCGATCGGGTCTTCTGTGGTTCCGTATAGCCACGGATTCAACCCTGCTGCATTGCCTGTGGTCCGGCTCAATCCCAGCCGTTGATCTCAAACCGCGGGATCAGGCAGTACGGGGATCTTCCGTCTGACGTGATCTGGATCGTAGGTTTATGTCCACGCCCGATCGGACGGTCCCGAGCTTTTGCGGACTCGGTTAAGTAAGACGCGTGGACCCCACGCAGTGAATGCTAATGATTGCTGGCGGCGCAATCATTGGCCGCCGTCGCCAATGATTAGCGCGATTTGTTGGACGAACACGATGCCGCCATGTGTCAGCCAACTGCCCACCTGATTTGATTTAATTCTAAAATCTATTTTAATTCATTTTAAATCCCTATTTCTTTAATAAAAATTATATAAAATTAAATACAACAACAAATAATTAATATAAAATGTCAAATTACTTAGAATTTTAAATCCCCTTAATTAAAATTAAATTCATTTAAAAATAATTAACATATTTTAAATAAATTTAAAACATTTAAAATCTGATAATTTGATTATTAATTAATTAAGATAAATCAAATTATTTTCTTAATTTCAAAATAAACTTAATTTAAAATTCAAGTAAAACTATTTCAAATAACTTCATAATTTTAGAAAAATATTCAAGATTTAATTTAAATAAATTTAAAAATTATTTTAATTATTACAACAACAACAACAACATCAAGCCTTTATCCCACTACGTGGGGTCGGCTACATGAATCCTTTTTCTCCATTGTGTCCTGTTAAAAGTCAAATTCTCGTTTAAATCTAATAAAGAAAGATCATTTTTAATATTTTCTAACCAAGTCTTTTTAGGTCTACCTCTACCTTTCTTAACATAAGTCAAATCTAAGACCTCTACTTTCCTAACCGGGTCATCGGGAGGCCGCCGTTTTACGTGACCAAACCATCTAAGGCGACTCTCTCTAATCTTATCTTCCACTGGAGCTACTCCAACCTTTTCACGAATATGCTCATTTCGTATCCTATCTCTAAGGGTAAAGCCACTCATCCACCTGAGCATCCTCATCTCTGCAACACTTAACTTAGAATTATGCTTCTCTTTTAATGGCCAACATTCGGCACCATAAAGCATTGCAGGTCTCACCACCATCTTATAGAATTTTCCCTTAAGTTTGAGAGGTACTTTTCTATCACACAATAAGCCCGATGCATTCCTCCACTTCAACCATCCAACCTGGATTCTGCTGATAATATCCCCATCTATATCACCATCACTCTGAACAATAGATCCAAGATATCTAAAACGTGTACTCTTATTAATGACTTGATCGGCCAAAGTCACAATGCCCTCACTAGGTCTATTATTACTAAAATTACACTCCATATATTCCGTTTTAGATCTACTCAAGCGAAAACCTTTAGACTCTAAAGTTGACCTCCACAATTCTAGTTTAGCTTCAACTCCCTCTCTAGTCTTATCAACAAGAAGAATATCATCAGCAAAAAGCATACACCAAGGTACATCCTCTTGCAAATGTCTAGTGAGAACATCCATGACTAAAGCAAAAAGATATGGGCTTAAGGCTGATCCTTGATGTAATCCAACCGAAATAGGGAAATACTTGGTCAAACCACCTTGTGTTTGAACACAAGTAATAGCTCCTGCATACATATCTTTAATGATTTGAATATAAGCGTTATTAACTCTTTTCTTTTCAAGAACTCTCCATAACACTTCTCTTGGAACTTTATCATATGCTTTTTCTAAATCAATAAATATCATATGTAAATCATCCTTATTCTCTCTATATTTCTCCATCAAACCTCTTAATAAATGTATGGCTTCCATAGTAGACCTACCCGGCATGAATCCAAATTGATTTTGAGAAACATTAGTATTACGCCGCAACCTATGCTCCATAACTCGTTCCCATAGTTTTAAAGTATGACACATTAACTTAATTCCTCTATAATTAGCACAATCTTGTGCATCCCCTTTATTCTTAAAAATAGGGATTAACACACTCATTCTCCACTCATCTGGCATCTTTTTAGTCTTCAAAACAGTATTAAAAAGTTTAGTAAGCCAAGAAATTCCTTCATCTCCTAAGCATTTCCACACCTCTATTGGAATATCATCAGGTCCAACAGCTTTTCCACCCTTCATTTTCTTCAAAGCCTCTCTAACTTCGGTTTTACTAATACGCCGATAAAAATATAAATCTTTATTTTCATTTAGGGTGCTAAGATCACTACAGTCAATTTTATTTTCACATTCTTCATTAAAAAGTTTAGCAAAATATCTCATCCACCTTTGTTGAATATCATCTTCTAAAAAAAGTACTTTTTGATCTTCATCCTTAATACACTTCACTTGAACTAAATCCTTACTACTCCTATCTCTTTGTTTGGCTAGCTTATACATATATCTTTCTCCCTCCTTAGTATCTAATCTATTATATAAATCACTAAAAGCTAAACTCTTTGCATCGCATATTGCTTTCTTAGATTCCTTACGTGCCTCTTTATATATTTTCCAATTATCAGAATTTTTACAATTAAACCAATTTTTATAACAAATCTTCTTATTTTTAATCTTTTCTTGCACATTTGGATTCCACCACCAACTATTTTTACTATTAGGAGCTTTTCCTTTTGAAACTCCAAGCACATCTTTTGCAATATTCTTAATATAACTAGCCACTTTTTCCCACATAACATTAGGATCCTCATGCACAGACAAAATCTTAAGATCTAAAATCTTACTCTCAAAAATATTTTTGTTAATATTCTTTAAATGCCCCCATCTAATCCTAGGAAATCGTTTTACCTTATTTTTTATTTTCTTCCCCATTATCTTCAAGTCCAAAACTAATAAACGATGTTGGGTACATAAGTTTTCACTCGGAATAACTTTACAATCTTTGCAATCTAAACGATCTAATTTTCTTATAAGAAAATAATCAATCTGAGTTGTATTATATCCATTTTTATAAGTAATGAGATGCTCATTCCTTTTCTTAAATAAGGTATTAGCAATTAAAAAATCATAAGCTAAACAAAAATCTAAAATAGACTTACCACCTTCATTTGTCGTTCCAAAACCATGGCCACCATGAATGCTTTTAAAATCATCTACCTCTCTACCAACATGTCCATTTAAATCTCCTCCAATAAAAACTCTTTCTTCAAGAGGTATCTTTTGTATTAATTCTTCTAAGTCATTCCAAAATTTTAATTTTGAATCCATATCCAAACCCACTTGAGGAGCATAAGCACTTATAATGTTAACAACCTTAGCATCAACAATAATCTTTAAAGCTATAATTCTATCTCCAATTCTATTAATATTTATAACATTATCCTTCAAACTCTTATCTAAAATCACGCCTACACCATTTCTAGTACGACTCCTACCCGAATACCAAAGTTTAAATCCTAAACTATCAATCTCCTTAGCCTTCTCTCCAACCCATTTAGTTTCTTGAATGCACAGAATATTTATCTTCCTATGAATCATAACATCTATTAATTCCATTAATTTTCTTGTAAGGGAACCTATATTCCAAGTTCCTATCCTAATTTTAGTTTCATGGACTAGCTTCTTTGCCCACATCCGTCCTTGATGTGGGAACCCTTGCCTATTTAACACTGCACCCGGGCGGCGGTGCAGCGGCCCTTGCACACTTGTCGCTGTATTCAGGCCATACAACGCATCGCTTCCAGGGGACGCCCTAGCATTAACACAATTTCTTAAAGGATTCATGTCATTATTATTCGACAAGTTTTACGCTGGCTGTCGACTACCTAACGCAACCCTCCACTTTTCTCATCTAGGACTTGGGACTTGGCAACGGCAGTGTTAAATTATTTTAATTATTAATTAATTTTAATTATTAATTAATTTTAAATCAATTATAATTACCTTAATCAACCTTAAACTTTAAAAACTCCAAACAAATTGATTTTAAATCATTAAAAATCAAATAATACCTTAAATTTTTCAGAATTTTAAAAATTTTAATTTAAAACTATTTTCAAGATTAAAATCTTAATTAATTTTAACTAATTAAAGATATATGAATAAAATAATATTTAATTAATATTTTAACATTATGTTAAATATTACATTAAATGATTTTCAAATTAAAAAATTTTATTTTCAAACCAACCTGAGGATCTATCATTAGTATGTTAAACCTATTTTAAAATTTTTTTTTAATTATTTTAATTTAAAACTTGTAATTATGTATAGGAGTATATATCTATATATATATTTTAAAACTATTTTGAAATTATATATATTTAAATCTTTAAAACTTTGAGAGATCCCTTGGGATTTTAAACATAGCTTGAGCATGTGAACATAATTAGTGGGGAATGATTAGTGGATGATTACATCTTAATCATCCACTAATCAAATCATTAATTGTATATAATTAAATCCATGTATGTTTAAGGATATACACACACCACCTAGTTTTAGGGCTCTCCTAAATCTAGGATTGATTGTTTAATATGTGCATATCATGCATGTTATGTCAAGGGTTAGTATAACATTGATTTGAATCCATCTAACTGTGACAGTGTTAAGAACAATAATTAAGGACTCATTTAGAGAACTTAGAATAATTCCAATAATTAGGATTAACCTCCTATTGACTTGAAACTCAAACCATTTGAACTTAGTGACACCCTCAGCTCATAGGAAAATTCCCACTGATTTTTAAAGTCATTAAGCCCCTTAATTAATTTAATCAAAATCAAAGCTTAATTAAGCCTTAACAACTTCCAGAAAATGTAATAAATCAAGATTATGTCCAAAAATTACAAATAATACCTCAAACTGACCAGAATTGAACCCTTAATCAATAAAAAATAAAAGCCCCTTGACTGGGCTTTAAAATCAAGCTTAATTTAATTTTAAGTAAAATTTTATATTTAATTAATTTAATTAATTAAAAATAATTAAAAATTTCAAAACTCTCTCAAACACTTAGGAATCTCTCCTTAGGTCATTCCTGACCTTTGGAGTTGATTCCAAGAAGTTTGGAGGTCATTTGTATTCAAATCATCAAAGGCTCTTAATTAAGCAAATTAAATAATTCATTAAATACTCAAAACTTCAAAAATTCATAACTAATTCAAATGAACTCCAAATTAAGCAAACTCAAAGGCATTAAACTCATCTTAAGGTCTAATATTTATCAAAAATATCAAAATTCCAGAAATTATTTAAATTTTAAAAAGTCAACTTTTGGTCAAACTTAATTCAAATTCAAGTCAAAACTTCAAACCTTCATAATAAAATCTAAAAAAATCTAATTTCAGCATACTTACTGTCTAATTAATTGTATTAAGGTCTAGTATTTTAATAAAATATTAACTTTTTAGAAATCACTTTAAATCAAAATATCAATTTTTTACCCTTGAATTAAATGAATAAAATAATCCAAAATTTTCTAAAATTCAATAAACTTTCTAAAATTCCAGAAAACATCAATTTTACTTTAAAACCAGTAACCAACCAATCTTAATTAAAATTTAATCAATCTTCAAACCTTAATTAAACTCAAATCATTTAATTATACCGGGTACCACTAGGTAACCCAAGCCTATGAGGCTATTAAGTTAGCCCCAAGGAAGGTGAAATAAACTTCACGGCCTCGGTGTGCAACAAAGATGGTATCCAATAAACAGTCAAAATCAACTTTAAAATTAATTTTAAACTATTAAGACATAAAATTCAATTAAAATCTCCCTCAATCCTTTCAACCAACCAGAACTTTAAACAACTTCAATCAAATTATCATATCTAGGACTTATCCAAACCACACAGCTTACCTCACACACTTTAGATGGTTTGCTAGGAAAACCAACTCTAGTCTTAGTTTAGGCCAGTGTTTACTTTTCTGCTACTTGCGTGTGCTGGGTTTTCCATGGTTTTCACTACATGCTGGTTGTTAGATTTAAGTAATTGATGTTGATGTGATTGTTTATTTATTTACTGCACTCTGTGTTGATTTGATTGTATGTTAGATCTACCCCTAGGCTTGGGATGATTTGTACTAATTCAATCTTATGCAGGTGGTCTTGCTCATGCAGAGCATTAAATAAAGGGGGCAAAATCATAATTATTAAATTACGCAGGTGCTCCAGAAATTTGTTTAAGTCCCCCTTTAAAATTAAAAGAGCATGGCCAAGTGTGGCTGTGATTGAGCATTTAAATTTTAATCTATTAACGCCTGGGATGCTTATATAACTGTTGATTATTAGGATAACGCTGCAGGTGGTTGAGTCTAGATTTTAATTTTGATTAATGTAATTTGATATTTGAATTGAGTTGTAATGTATAACGTACTTTGAGAATGGGATGTTTAAATATCTAATTTGGAATCCAAAGAGGAAGGGACATCCCTTAGGGGAGAGTTCCTATCCATTTGGAGATCCAAATTAGGATGACATTTTAAATATCCAAAGAGAAAAGATAACCCCCTTTCAAGGGAGAGTTTCTTTTCATTTGGATATTCGAACTCGACGATCCAAGGAGTTACAAGGAGACAAAGAAGTGAGAGCGAGAAGACCCATTCTCAAAGTCACTTGAGTCTTAGGAGTAGAATCCGGGTTATAGTCAGTGGTACCGGCCACTTTAATTTTCCTACAAACCCTGGGTTATAATATTAAAAGGCACTTGCCTATGGACTTTTATTTTGAATATTTATTTAATTGATTTAATTATTTAATTGATTTTATTGATATGTTGATTGCGATTAAAAACTTGTATGCTTTTAATAGGTTTTTGGCGATTATTGCATGCCGATTTTGATTTAGCCTGGAACCCGATCGGAGGCTCGTGAGGGATCGTTAAAATATTTTCTATTTAAATAAATTTAAAACTTTTAAGCCAACATAGAAACTTTAACGTTTTAAGAAGTAAGCCCGGGATCGTCGAGAGTTTTCATAAACATATTTGTCGCACCTTCTTTCCTTTGTTAGGCACCTCCCCGCCTACGGGTTTTGGCAGACCACCTGACCTATTAGGGTGCAGTTCTGTCCAAGGGGATCTGTGCAATCTTCTAGGGAAAAATCTATTTTAAGCCTAATTTTAAAACTTCTTCATCCTGATTTAAACATTTAATCGAGTCAGTTTACATGCATTGCATTAGAAATAAATTAAAAAATTGAGTTAAATCTTTAATTATATTTCTAGCTTAAGCATTTCACCCAATATATGTTAAGGGGCTAATTAGGAATCTGCTCTAGATGTCAGCCCCGCTCTCCTTAAACTAATCTTAAATAATATCCCTAACCATTCTTTCATTTAAAAGACCGGATACCATGGTTTTGAAGCGCTTAGGTGGTTTAGCTGGCTCCCCAATCCAGGCCGGGGTAAGTCCAGGACTGCGTTGCATTAGTTAGGATCTGGGTCACTGATTTTTAGTACCTACTTTAGACTTAGGTTCTGAGGCAGATTTTCAATCCTAAGACCTCAACCTCCAGGAATCTAATTCCCACTTTCTAATAAAATTGATCACTCAAACATTAAATCTCTTTCAATCAAATTCAAACCCAATACTTAGGATAGTTTGGGGTGTTTCTGAAGTAATTCAGAATCTCAAAATACCTCCTACTCTTCTTCCTTTGACTCCAAAAATAACTGCTCAATTTTGATCCAATGCCATTTGAAAATTCTAATCTCTACCTCCTTTGATATCAATCTTTGAAAATCTTAAATAAAATTCATATCGCTACTTTAATAGAGAGTATTCGTAGGAAATTTTTTGGTTTCCTATGATGTAATTAACTACGAGGGCTTGCGCTCGTAGGAGGTTTAGAAACCCAGACCAGATTTTCAAAATTAAGTTTTCAAAATTTTAATTAATTATCTTTGAGAAATTTAAAAGTCAACGATCATTATCGTCATTTTCAAATGATCGATAATAGACGATATCCTCTTTCTTTGGAAAGATATATTGTACTATTATTGTAACTTTGATTATGAAATTAATGATCTCTTTACTAGATTATTGTAGTTAAATATTAGATTAAACACCATTTTGATTCTTCGGGATCATAAGTTGTTTCTCCTTGAGTTTGACTATGATAATCATGGTAAATCAAGATTTATGATCTGAACCTGTTAGAGAATGATATGTTCACCTTTCGAGGTGATATATCATTCATAATAAGTGTTCGATTATAAAATTTAAATTCCAGAAATTAAATATTTCCCAAAGAAAATTAAATCTTTTTCAAAACTAATATTTTTCAATCATATCACATAGGTGATACTACTAGCTCATCCCTGGACATAGTAGGAGTACCTACGCCCTCAACTTAGGGCATAGCCACCAATACTATCAACTGAGCGGTCATCATCACCATGGCTCTGGCCATCTATGCCATTTAAGTTTGTAACTATAAAACTATGGCATTTATCTCAACTAATCGGGGAGATCCACCTACTTCAGCCTATCCCTACTCATCATCATCATCTGGCTCTCTCTGCTCATCTAAAATGCCTCGTCTAGTGATCATACACACCTGATGCATAGGTACATCTCCATCTGACTCCTCCTCGAGTGTGCCCTTCTCGAAGAGGGTCTGAGAAAAAGCTTCTATATACGGACCCATAGGGGAAGAGATCCTATGAGTGCTAGGAATTGGAACCGCATCCACCCAGACTGGTGAACTATCTGGAGGGACAACATCATTGGCATATTCCATTGTATCACAGACCATCAGAACTTCCTCTGATCCAGAAGGAATAACTATGTCTAACTATCCAACTGCCAAAACTAGCTACACTGCCTCGATAGGTGAGTCTTCCTATCATCGTCTCCATACCCATCTGCTGCGATGGGATCTAATAGGGGCATCTAGCTGTGAAGGAGGGGCTACAACAACTGAACTGAGATGAGGTCAGGCAGGCTCCAAGTGCTATCTACATCCATGAAGATATGGGCATCGTCTAACAGTAGGAACACCTGCCTGAGATCAAACTGGGGGAATCATACTGGTCTGCTACCATGGTGGCTATCATTGCTACCACCTGTACCTTTATCTCAAGGATTGTCTCTACAACTGAATGTGTGCTCGAGAAATCTGACGGAGTAATCTCTCCCTACTGACAGGACCTCTACCTCACGCTAAGAGGATAATGTTTTGAATCCTTTGAGTGAGGGTTCGAGCAGCATCATCCCTGGGGACCCTAGAACGAGGCAAAGTAGTAGTGATAGGAGGGACCATCACAATGCGAACGACGTCCTCCTCGTCACCACTATATGTCAGAGGAGAGAAGCATCCTCCCTGAACTATCTCTATCTCCGGTGCAACTACTATCTCAAGAGTCTGCATAACTAGAAGTGGTAGTGGCTCCTGCTACAAGGGGACCACCCTAGGCTTAACTGGCTCCAGCTGAGCCATAGAATCTTCCATCTACGGCCTGGCTGCTTCAGACATTGCTAAATAAAGTCTCCAGTTTCTATTCCTTTGGGCCCTTCTCCCAAGGCTAGAGGTGGAGGATAAGGCTAAGTCTGAACCCACAGACTGAAGGACTGGGGGAACAAGAGCTACTGGTACGGGAAGTGCCGGGGTCTGCTCGGTGATCTCCAGGTGAGAGAGCCAAGCAAACAAAAAAACCTAACCAGAAGAAGGCGAAAGAGGCTCGGTATAGGCACCCCTTTTCCTAGAGGAAGAAGAAGGAGGGGCAAGCTGAACACCAGTGACCTCCACTAGAGCAATAAAAGGGGTAACTACTGGCTGCCGGTGTTGAGGGGCCAGAGCAGTCTGAATAATAGGTACGGTAGGTGCTGGTCGCCTGACCGCTGGACGAGTAGGCTAAACGGGGAGTGGCCTAGGCACTGGTTGCCAGCCATAGGGTACACTGGCTGCACATGAATAGGAGTAGGATGACCAGGTGCCCGGGTAGTCTGTTGAGCAACAGTAAGTCCGAAAGGGTGCATGGCTATACGGTTTCTCCTTTACGGAGGAGAAAAGGTGGCAGCCTCAGAAGGGGTCGGCCTGCCAAGGGTGACGAAGGCCGAGTCAGTGAAGAAAATAAAAGTGATTCTTCTAGCGAGAGGACTAGTCAGTAGGGACTCAGAGAGTATCACACGTGTGTCAGAACCAAAATGAAAAGTAACGGAAGGAAAAAAATATGCCATGGAACTATTTGCCAATAGAAGAATAGAAGAAATTTGAAATGATTAGTAAGAAATGATATCATGAGAGAATTAGGATGATAGATAAGGGACGGAATGGCCCAGTAGGCCAGAAAAAAAATGATCCTGACTAGGAAAAACCCTAACTAAGAAGAGATGAACCTAACTAGGGAGGACCCCAGCTAAGAGTAGGACAAACCTAACTAAGGAGCACCAAACATAGAATACACATAAAAAAGAATAATATAGAATCTAAAGATGGAGAGAGAAACCTATCCCACCGTGGTCTCCAAAAACTTGAAGACCTCTGAAGGAATACTGCTCAGTAAGGGAAGAAAGTTGCAAAGGTACGACCGCATAATCCCACAGGAGAAAATGATCGTAGGCCTTTACGCTCTTCACCAGTGGGCTAGTGGAAGGGCAGATTAGATCATACATATGATTAACCATTGAGGATAGTGGCTCTTGCCTACGCACATTGATGGGTAATAATATATATGACCTGATCAGAGTTATGGGGTTTTCCCACCCGATACATTAACTCGAGTGGGGTTTATTTGATGTGGGATTCAGTTTCTCATGGGTGCAAGCCCCTGTGGTTAATTACATCTTAAGCCAGGGCCTAAAAAGACTCTCGATTAAGGATCCTACATTATTCTCTCAAATGGGATTGGTACATAAGGAGGAGACTAGAAAGTTCCTACTCAAATGGGAGGAAGGGTTTAACTTGGCTTAGTTAACATATATGGTTTACATCATCATCCGAACGATCTAATGTAACAAGAAGAAACTAAAGAAAAGAAAATGTTGCACTCAAAACATACAAGAGAGAAGGATGGAGGTGGCGTCATCCATATAATACGGATAGGTAGGATTTATAGTCTCTGAAGGATAGAGGACTTATCCATCGATGAGACATACTACGAGACACCGATAGTAGTAGCATTGAATCCTAAATCTAGAGTGGGTTTAGTGTTCTACACATAATACTAACACCCGTGTCCTGACTAATGCATCATAGACTTATATCCTGCCTGAAAAGAAATGTCAGCTAACCACCTAGTCATATAAAATTCATGTTGCCCAGTCTTTATGAATGATGGGTGGGTGGCTCAGTTTTTGAAAGTTAAGGCTGACATCTAGAGTGGTTCCTAAGTGACCTTATACTTATATAGGGTATAATACTTCTAAAACTAATACGATTAAATTTTAATTTTTAATTAGTTTCTAATGCAATGCATGCTAATTGAAAGTGTCTAAATCATGAATGCTTAAAGTTTTAAAAAGGCATATAAATGTTTTGTTAGAAAAGACGACTTTCTTAAATCCAGCACCTCATCCTCATAGGTCGGATTATTTAGACTCTACCCATGGGTAGGGAAGTGTTTTAAAATAAGAAGAGAGAAGATGCATTAATATGCATGCAACCTCAGATGATTCTAACTATTTCCTAGATCGTTAAGTTTCTATATTAGTTAATTCTTAAAATTTTGGATCTTAGTTATGAGTAGAAGAGTTTTTGTCCTTTAAGAGTCTAGTGAAATTAGGCGCACCCACATGCAAGAAAGAAACCTAAAAAATAGGCAATTTTTACTGTGCAAATAGAGTAAACACATCAATATAAGTAAAACCACCAGAGAAAAAGAAAGTCCAAAGTCCATAGCAAGTGCCATATAAATACAACCCAGGTTCTACAGAAAAGTAGTGGTGGTCAGGCCCCACTGACAACATCTAAGATTTTAATCCTACTGAATGATGTAAGTCTTAAAAATAAGGCATTTCATCTTCATCTTTGAGTCATTCTATAGATCGCCTTCCTTCGGTCTTAATATGGTTCATCCTTCAGAAGAGTATCCAAATGAAAAGAAATTCCCCGAAAAGGGGTTTTCTTTTCCCTTTGGATCCCTTAAACTTGAAATGCCTCATTTTTAAAAGATTTTCACAACTCGATTACATCAAATACAAATTACATTATGAGAAAAAAAAAAATCTAGACTCTCCTACATGGTTATCCTAAGCAATTAAAGATAATGCATCCCAAGCAGTTATATATGGAAAGTAAAATACTCATTGCTAGCTACACTTGGCCATGCTCTTACTTATTTTGGGGCTAAGCGACTGAAGCACGTATAGTAAGTATTTACATGATTATTATTTATTATTTTTAGCCTCCCTTTATTAGCGCTGCATGAGCATGATCACATGCAGAAGGCATCGTTAGTATCATGATCGCCCCTAACCTATGGGTAACCTATCGCACATCACATCATGAATATAATATAAAAATAAAGCTCATCATCATAGTAATTATCACAGTAAATCAAAATAACCAACACATGTGCCACATGTAGAGCGTCACATCATAGAAACAGAAAAAAAATATTGGCCTAACCTTGAGCTAGAAGTAGTAACCTAGCAAACAATTTTATGTGTGTGTAGTAGGCAGTGTGATTTTGGATGTGTCCTGTATCGGATAATTAATTCAAGTTATTTGTGATCCAGTTTGTTGAAGGTCAAAGGGGGATTTTTAATTTAAAGTTTAAGTATTAGTGTCTTATGATCAATTTTAATTAATTTAGTTCGTTGGTTTATTTTTAATGCTTAAGTTAGTATTCTCTGAAGTTTAAGTTAGGTTAGCAAATTTTAGAAGGTCTGGGGTCATTCTATTCGTTGAGTCAAAGGGGTCCAGAAGGTGACCTTTAGAAACAGATTAGGTTTTGGGTTTCTAGCATTTTTATTAAATATTAGACTTTATAAGGAACAATTAGACTTTGAGTTTACTGGATTTAGGATTTTCTACGCAAAGTTATGATTTTTAGAAGTTTTAGGCCCTAACTATTAGACCACAGTTGACCAAAGAGTTTACTTTTTAATTTAGGTTGATTTCTAGAAAGTTGATATTTTTAACAAATATTAGATTTTAATTTGAGTTGAATGCCTTTTAGTTTACTCGATTTCGATTTTTTTTGGAATTAGTTATGAATTTTCAATGCTCGGGTGTTTTAATGAATTATAAAAAAAATTTTAATTAAGGACTGTTTTAGAGATTTTTTATCCAAATCAACTCCAAACCTATTGAAATATCCTTTGAAGGTCAGGAATGACCCAAGGAAGGGTTCCCAAGTGTCTGGAGAAAATTTAAATTTTTTAATAATTTTTAATTATTTAATTTAATTAAAAGGGTCATTTTTAATCAAAATTAAATTAATATTCAAATTGAAGTCTAATTAAGGTGCTTTTAATTTTATGGATTAACGATTAAATTCTGAAGAGTTTGATATATTATATGGGTAATTTTTGGATTTAATTTGAATTTATTAAAATTTTTTGAAGTTAATGGGGCTTAATTAAAGGGTGAATTAGGGTTTGATAATTAAGTGGTTTAAAGAGCCCTGAAAATTCCTAGAAAATTAAAAGGGGTTTGAGATGTCACTAAGTTTAGGTGATTCAAGTTTTAAGTCATTCGGAGGGGTACCCTAGTTCCTAAAATTTCTCTAAGATTCCTAGATGGGTTCTTAATTGTTGTCCTTAAGGTGTCACTGAGTTAGATAGGTTTAAATCAAATGTTAAGGACTAACCCTTGGGGTAATATAAAGGGAAATGCAACACAGTATAGCAGACCATATCCTTAGAACTAGGAGAGCCTAGACTATGTGCTCGTGCATCTTACACATGCAAAAGAAGACTAAATAATAATTAAACAAGATTAACGATGTGATTAGTGAATGATTGGAGCCCAATCACTCACTAATCTTCCCCCCTATGAATATTATTCACATGCATAACCTATGTTCAAAATTTCATAGGATCTCTCAAAATTTAATAATTTAGATACATATATAATTTAAAATAAAAACTTAAAAAATACATATATATTTATTTATATAAACATATAAGTTTCAAAATAAAATAATTAAAAATAATTTTAAATGTTTTCTTCGAGAGACCCACTGGTCACCTAAAAGGGAGTTTTAAAAATAACCTTAAATAAATTTTTAGTTTTAAAATACTTAATATACTATTTATTAAATAATACTTAAGCATTTAAATAATTAAATAACAGTAAAAAAAATTTAAAAAATGTTCTAATATCTAAAAATAATTTTAAATGAAAGTACATAATTTTCTGAAAGATTCAAGGTATTATACATATTTTTAGGATTTAAAATGAATTAATAATGAATTTTTAAAAGTTTAAAACCATTAAAAGGTATTTAAAATAATTTTAAAATAATTAATATTTTAAAAATAATTATTAAATTAAATTAAATTAAGTATTAAAGTTCTCTGAAATTTAAAAGTAATTAAAAGTAATTTTTATAAATTTTATGAAAGTATTTGAATTTTTAATTTAATTAGTTATTTATTAAGTATTTAAGTATTTAATTAATTAAAACTACTAAAAATAGAAAATATTCCTTATATTATGTTTAATTTAAAATTAAATAATTACAAATAATTTTTTGAACTTTGAAAAAAAAAATAATTTATTTATTGCTATTATTTAAAAGAAATTAATAAATATTTATATTAACTAAATATTTAAAAGTTAAGGTAATTAATATTACTTAAAACTACCAAATATATCCTAAATTATCCTAATTTTTAAATTAATATATTTTAAAATAATTGCTTAATTATTTAAGACATATTAGCATAAAATATTTAATTTTTACAAAATATTTAATATAATACTAATTTAAATATTAATTAAATAGTTAAAATAAATGCTTTTAAAATAACTTAAAATATACATTATATTTTAAAGTAATTTTAATTTTAAATATAAGGAAATCAAATTTGGAAAATTTTGATATATTATATATAATTTTTGGATTTAAAAATAATTTTTAGTAATTATTTAAATAATTTTGATTTTAAAATAGGTTTTAAAATAATTAAAATAATTATTTTTAATTAAAACCGACGACGGTGGCTCGGTGGGCCACGTGGCAACTCTAGATTGGGTAGTTTAAACCACGGACTCAGTTTCCAATCTTTTGTAATGATTGCGCGATGGTGCAATCATTGCAAGATGATTGGGAGGCGGCGACGGCAGACGCGGTGTCTAGTTATCCAAGTCAACACACCGTCTGCGCCGTTGGATCTTCCGCGGTTCTGAATAGGCTGTTCAGATAGCACCATACAGGGATCTGGACAGTGAAAGCACTATACGGTTTCGGATTGACCACAGTTTGACGGGATCTACACCGTTGATCAAAAGATCAACGGCCCAACTCTCGCATGATTTAACGTAGCGTTAACCCAAAACCATAAAACATAAAAAGCCTCGTTCTCACGAATGACTCGATCAAACCACTTGAAATTTTAAATATGGATTGTAGGCTGAACATAATTTTTGTGGAGTGATTTTTATGACCTAACATGCTCTTAATATAATGCTAATTAGTTATAGGTGTCCTAAACTAGGGTTAGGGATTTCACCTTGGTTTAAAGACGGTTTAACCAGCTTTAGGTGGCTCTGAACTTGTTGACTATCCATGTTTAAACTTGTAGAAGACTCCTCGAGTTCCCAACGCCTGGATCAACAATAAAATGCCTTGGAATAAACTCAGTTCGTCGAAGATCTCCCCGCCGGTGAGGTCTTGACGGTGGGCTTGGCTCGGGAAAGGTGGAGAGGGGGTATGGGAGCTCACACACGCAAAAACTCAGGTTGGGGGGATCCTAGAGAGAGAGATCATGCAAAAAACCCCTCTAAGATGCCCTAACCTCTCTATTTAAAGCCTTAGACTTATGATCAACGGCCACGATCGCTTCTAGATCTAATCAGAAAGGAAAATGGCTTATTTGGTCGTGGATTCAGTCAAGGGATCAATTGGAATGTTTTAAATGCATTAAATAGGGAGATTTTGACTTAAATAGGTCAATTTGACCAAATTAAGGCTTGGGTTGACCAAGTCAACAGTTGACCAAGTTATGAGTTGACCCAGTCAGCATGGTCAATTGGACCTAGGTGGGTGAGGTGTTGAGTTAAAGATGGATTGGAATAGATCAAAACTTGAATAAAGGCTATTTGGGCTATTTGGGTCAGCCTAGGTTGACCCAGGGCCTAGGTCTAGGCTCTGCAGATTGAGTTTGACCCATTGAACCCAAGGGAGGTGGGGGATTGTGCCAAGAAAGCTTTGGAATTGATTTGAATTTAAATGAAAGGGATTTGGGTCAACCTAAGTTGACCTAGTCAACCAGGTTGACTCAGAGCCTGGGTCTGGGCTCAGCAGACCTGGTTTGACCCACTGAATCCAAGAGGAGGGGTCTTGGGGACTGGCTTGGTCAATTTTACCAATTCAACCCCTTTGACCTAGGGTTTGATGAAAAACAAGTTCAACAGCTTTTTTATTAAGGTTGTATCATTTTCAACATATACTAAACATAGCATACCCTAACACCCCCCCCCCCCCCCCCCCCCCCCCCCTCCCCCCATCAGATTACTTGAAGCACACCTCCAGTCCTTAAATAGTGGCTCATGGGTTTCAACTCTATCTTCAAAATTTACATTTTCAATTCATAGGATAATATCCTCCTCTTCTTCTATCTCTCTGGAAGGGAAAACACTATCAGACTCATTAAAAGTAACATAAAATTGACTCTTCTATTATTCATGTCATCTTATTGAATACCTCATATACTTTTCTATAAAGGAATATCCTAGAAAAATAGCCTCATCTACTCAAGCATTAAATTTCCCAAATGTGATTTTCTATTATTTAGAATAAAACATTTACATCCAAAGACATGTAAATGGGAATAGTTTGTTCTTCTATCCTTAAGAAGTTTGTATGGGGTCTTATTTAATTTTTCTCTAATGTTTACACTATTCAACACATAGCAAGCTATATTTATTGATTTAATCCAAAACTACTTGGGTAGTTTGTATTCATTCAATGTCATATTCTTCCTTTCTATCATGCCATTCCATTAGGGTGTTTAAGGTCCTAAAAATTATATTCTATACTTATTTCTTGACATAATGCCTCAAACATCTCATCTCAACCTCTCCACCATGATCACTATGGAAAATGGTGATGGAGCATCTTGTCTTTCTTTGATTCCAAATTAAAAATATTCTAAATTCTTCAAAATATTCATTCTTATTTGCTAAAAATTTTACCCATATAAATATGGTTTAATCATCAACCATAACTAATCCATTCAACTTTCCTCTTAAACTTATGGTGTTAATATGTCCAAATAAGTCCATGTGAAGTATCTTCAATGGTCTAATAGTCACTACGTCCTTGACTGAGTGAAGTGAGGATTTAACTTGTTTATGAAATTGTTAGTAAAATCAATTTTTTTAATTCTCCTTACTAAATCTAAATGTCCTCATACTAGCATGACAGTCTCATATGCCATAGCCAAGATTCATCCATGATAGTTTTTAGGTAACACATGTTATCTGATTTATTGATTAATTATACAAACATTATTAATCTTTAAACCTTGTTACAAAATTGTATTATTCACCATAAACTGACATTTGTTAAAATAAAACTTAACATTGATTCCTTTATCACATAATTGACTGATATTTAGTAGATTATGCTTTAATCCTTCTACCCAAACAACTTTTAATAATAAAGTCATTAGTTTTACTTACAATGCTTGTATCGATTACTTTTCTAGTGGTACTATCTCGGAGTGTCACTTTTACTACACACCTAAATTTTAGTGAAATGAATTTGTTGATGTCTCCAATCATGTGTCGTAAGCGCCCGCTATCTAGGTACCACATGCCTTCATTGGACCTCTTATGTAGGCATACCTACCAAATATACTTAAACAGTAACTTCAGGATGTATCTCTTGTGTATGTATACCTACAAAATATACTTTAAGTAATAAATTTTGGTCCCCCAGTGCAATAAGATGAATGTATGCTAAGCTACGCTTCAAAGGCCTTAGGCCTACAAGCATATTGTATGCTATGGTGGATCCTATATGGACAAACTCATGTTATGTGTTCTACCATGCCACAATAATAACTTGTAACTCCTAGAAATGAATAAGCTAATCTATGTAATGAATGACTCTTCCTCTTATGAGAAGCTAATGCATGTGATGCCATAATAAGTTGTTTGTGAATAAGTGAGGAACGAGATTTAAGGGCTCTAAATTTTGTGATTTATGTTCATAGATACTCATTTATACTTTAAAATATTCCTAGTTTAACATGTGCTTCATGCTCATTTTTTTTAAATGCAACACTTCTACTTCTAATGTCTTGTATGTAGCATCTAGTTCAATATGCATGCTATTTGTTTTTTTAAAATCATTTTTTAGAACATCAAATTCTTTAACCAAATTGGAATGGTCATCTTGAAATGTAATATGCTTTTTTTAAAACATGTAAAATTTTTTCTTAAGTTTGCTATATTTTTCATGCAAGTGCTTAGTAAAGGAAAGTAATTATAAGTGAAGTCATATACATAATGCTCATCGGTATCACCTGAGCCATCTTTTACCACTAAGCACAGTTTGGTGGTCTCCTCTTCTGCTTCATTTTCAGATGAGTACAAGTTAGAAATGTTCCAAAAATCTTTGTGAGATTTTCTTTTGCTCTTTTTTATTTTTGGTTTAGGTTTCTCCTCAACTTTGTCCATAAGTGGTTGGTTCTTTAATAGTCTCATTTTATATGACCTAATTTTTTCACTCAAAATAAATAGTGTCAAAGAAATCTTATTGACTTTCTTTTTTTTTACCTTTCCAATTGTCACTATGCCTTTTTTATATGCTTTTAAGAAATCTTTTGAATTTACTGGTCATAAATGCAATGTCTTTTACTCCACCACCTTCAAACTTATTGCTCTTAAAATCATCATATTTTAAATTAACCACTTTCTCCTTCTTTTCATCCTAAATATATGTATGTCTTTGGCTAATTTTCTGCTCATATGCTATTAGTGAACCAAGAAAATTATCAATTGAACAAGCATTTAAATCTTTTGATTCAAAAATTGTTATCACATTGGCATCTCAAGATTCAGATAAACATCTCAAAATTTTGTTTAGTTTTGGAAATTTCTATTCCTAAGGCATGCAATGAAGTAATAATATTTGTGAAGAGAGTATACATGTTAGAAATAAATTCATCAGGCTACATGCAAAATAGTTCTTGATCATGCAGTATGATATTTATTTAGGATTGTCTAACTTCATTAGTTCCTTCATAAGTAAGATAATGCATATAAAAAATTTCTTTTCCAATGGTACAAGTAGAAATACACAAATACTTTTTTGAATTTAAAGTATAAAAAAATAGTTTAGAAGTTTTGCATTCAGTTGTGTTAGCTCCCTTTCTTTAAAATTCCAATAATTAAAGGAAGTTCAACTTTGATCTATTTTCTATCTTATAGGGAGGTGCATAGCCTACTTGAATTAAGCTCCACATTCTAAAATCAATAGAGTTAGTAAATGTAGCCATACAAATTTTCTAAAAATCAAAAGGGGTATTATCGAAATACGATGGAAGGGTAATCAAGTACCCTTCCGACATATTATAACTTCAATAATGTGTTATTTAGGATCTGCTTATGGTGTTTAATTTATCTAGTAAGAATCAATCTAATATCAATTGGAAATGTCTGATGCACACAAAAGGGAAAGGAGGGTAAATTGGTGTGTTTAAAAAAGTTTAGCAATTATAGCAAAAGACTATAAAATGAAACACAAAATATTATTCTATTTTTTTAATTTCAAAATAACTTTAACATAATAGAGAAAGATAATTTTTTTAATCTTTATTTAAAAATAAGTTGCCACAATTTTCAAACTATTTTTCTTAGCTTTTGAATAAGATCAACAACTATTGAAAAAAAACTAAGCAAGTAATAAGATTTCATGAAAATAAAATAAACAAAAAAATGCAAACCAGATTTTTGTAGTGGTTTAGCCAATTTGACATACTTCCAATCCCCAAGGTTCTCTTCCTTAGGAATTTTACTCTCTCCTTCTGCTTCCAATAAGGTGGAGAAGCCCTTCTTCTTCATAGAATAATGGAGAAACCCCTTACTGCTTATCTATTGACAAGACTTTAACTCCCTCCTTCTGCATCCAACATGGTGGAGATGCCTCCAACTCCTTAACCTCCTTGGCTAAACCCAAAGTGTCTCACATCAAAACATTTTAGAGCTCTTTTCCTAAGAGCTACTTACAACCACTTAGAGGACTAAGGATAGAAATCGGGAAAAATAGTTTTATGCACTTTTCACATAAAGATCTCTTGGACACTCTCAAGAACCACATGTTCCCTCTAATCTCTCTCTCCCACACTCCTATCAAACTATTACAAGAAAAGACAAAAAAGTTCTCTCACACAAGAACTCCCTTGCTTAAAAGATCTCTCTAAAAATCAGGGTAAAAGCCTTAATAGAAACCTTAAGGTTAGCAATTTATATGAGGGCTCCAAAATAAATCCTAAAAATGTTGATTTGTAAAATTGATAGCCTGATCATATAGCAAATCCATTGATCATATAGTATTATTAGTTCATTCGAGATGAATCTCAAAAAATTGCTCTCTGTTTGATCAACTTGTACGAAATGGATTGTATAGTATGATTAGTTCAAATTTTGGACTTAAAGTATTGGACAATTCTACTCGAATGAAGATCATTTGAATAAGTTCTTTATTTGTTCAAACTGTACAAAATGGATTGTAGCCAAAAATATGGCTTTATTTGTTGTCCTTCCTTTTACATGAAATATTAATATAAATGCAATAACCTGCACATATAGTTATACTTTCAATTAGCAATCAATAGTATTTATGATCATCAAAATTCTAGTGTACACCAGGCTCATGGGGACCAATAATATAGCTCAAAATATCTTAACTATGAAGGTAGTTAATCAAACCCAACCAGAAGATGCTCAATTAACAATCATGAGTTATTTCATCAAGAGTTAGTATCTTGATATGAAACTAAGAAAAAGAACACAAAATTCTTAGACAGATGAATTCTAAGGGGTTAACTTGAAAAGATTTAGTGCCTCTAATCCTTAGTTATATAAATAATACTTATAAAAAGAAAATGAATGAGATCTCAACTAGATAGCCTAACTACACACAACTAGAGCTACTCAACTAGACTTACACTCTAGTTTATATAACGACATCCACTACACATCATACTAAGATAACATTTAGGTGTGTCAAAATTCATAACTTTATATGAGAGCTCCATCCTAAGGAATAAAAATTCTTGCAAGTGTCAATTTTGTGAACTATAATATGAAAATGCACTAGTGCATGATGGTTTTAACCACTAGCAAGCTCTATTATATACCTCATCCAAAATATATAAAGAAAATAATTTTTTATTAAAAGGTTGTTAGAGAAAGCCTTAATTTTAAGATAATTCTCTTAAAATTAATTTTTAAGTTAAGCATCAATTTATTAAAGTTAGTATAAAATATTTCGCCCTAAGAGCCACTTTCATATGATTCCCAAACAAACCACACATCAAAAAAATTTAAAACTATGTAATTATAAACTTTGCTTTAGAATAAATAAATAAAATATCTAATGTGCCATTCGGGCTAAAAGAACTCATGACAGGTTAATGCATCTAGCAATCAGCATACATATGCCTAGAAGAAAATATAAAATGTAGCTCAGCTTAGCATATATATGCTTAGCATATAAAATTAGCAATAAGGTATAAGTATTAGTGATCCATTTGCCTATACTCCTTGCCACTAGATTCATACTGAGTACTCCCCTTGTAAGTATCAACTACTAGTGTACATGTTGTTGAGATTTGGATGGTCCTAAGGTGTTACTATGGCTCCTAAGAGGGGCAGAGGTTGAATTGGGATTTTTTATTTTGAAAAAACATTAATTAAATTTAAAAAAGATGCAAAACACATTTGAATAACTTAATTAAAGCTTAATCATAGATAATATTGAAAATAATAATAAGAGAAAATCACAATGTTCACACAATCTCTCATTGTAATAAACAATTAAGTGCATGAAAAAATAAAGGACGGACAATATGCACAAATATTTTAATAGTTCGACCTCAGCCTGCGTCCAAGTTTAGCCAACCGAAGGCTAAGATTCCCCCATCTCCGAAAATTCAAAACAATACAACCTTCACACTTTATATTAGTACAACCCCAATCCAAAAATAATAATAACAACCACACTAAACCAATGGCTTAGAAAAATAAAAATAAAAATGCTAATCTAGACAATTTCAAAACCACAAATTTTTGCTAGACTTTAATCAACATGATGATCTTACAAATGACTCAATTAATCACCTTATAGTGCAACAACACTTGCGATAATTTGACTAAAACAAGCTCATAATTAATTTTAATCTTCTATAAAAATTCCATGTGAATACAACAAAATACTCTTTAACAAGATGCTTTCAAAAGTTTTTAAAAATGATTTCCAAATGTTAAATCCTACAACTGTGAAATTGCTTTCAAAATATTAAATTTTAGTAAAAGAAATAATGATCTTCATAAAATAAAATAAATATTTCAGCACTTTAAAACTTGATAAATGTGGAAATATGATTTGACACTTCCTAATTAAATTCTATCAATAAGTTTGGCAAGTATGTATATAAAATTCCGGCAAATATCTAATAAATTTCAGCAAATTTAGTATTTGATTTCAGCAAATATAAGAAATAAATTTTGTGAACACTTAAAACAATTTCAAGAAATTTAAATCTAATTTCAGCGAACTTGAAAATTAATTTCAGAAAATTACAAAATTAATTTCAGCAATTTTAGTATTCGATTTCCTCAAATATATGCAATTTGGTTTCAACAATACGATATTTTGATTTTAAAATTTCAGAACAATGAAACTTAAAAATTTCAGCAAAATATGAGAGAAAAGCTATTGGTTTGATGATGAATTTTTGCAACAGATAGTGTGGCAATCAAATAATAGAATGCACACTTGATTATAAAATCATCTTACTAGCAATAAGGTATAATAATAAACCTATACTTCTATAAAGTTTATGATCAACTGATTTACATGATTCATCTAGATCAAATTTGGTAGATGGGACCATGGGCCTTACATATCTTGAATCTCTTCGTGTCAAATCTTTTAATCAAATCTATCATTTGTATACTTAATTTGACAAAAATAATGTTCCATTTTCTTTTAGCTTCACTTAAAGCTCTAAGAAATAATTTATTCTCAGATTGTACTCATTTCAAACTCTTTTGAGAAGAGGGATGAGATCTCGTCATAATAAATTATTTTCAAATAATGTCATATATATATATAAAATTGTATAGTAATTAGATCATCTTTTATGATCTCAAAAAATAGAGTGGTATCTACTATACTATTTTAAATCCACGATCAATCAAATATTGCTTAACCCATCATAGTATGTATGAGAAACCTATTTTAAACCATATAAAGCTTTTTTATTTTAAAAATATAATCATGAAAATAAAGGTACTCATTTTAATCCAATTACATTTTGATCATGGGCTCTTAGGACTAGTTCCTATCATTTCTCGCAGATTGATTTAGTTCTTATTTCATAGTTACAATCCAAAAAATATCTTACAATGCTTCAACAATGGACTAAGGCTCAACTTCAAAGAAAAATGTAGAATGATCTATCAAATCTCTATTATATTTTTTACATTATAATACGTTTAGATGAATCTCCTATGTTTAACTCTTATGAGTAACACTTCTTATATTTTCATTCTTTAGGTAAAGAATCATCTACTTTTTCTTTCAAGTTAATCATTTCATCCCTTTTGAATACAAATCCATATGAAGTAATTTTAAGGGTCTAGTAGTAGAGACAATATATCTTACTTTTAAGAGAACTTTTGGCATGCTTACCAAGAACACAAGCATCATAAATATAATCAAATTGAATATTTAGTTTAGGCAACCCAATAACTAAATCAAGTTTTGAAATATTATTGAGTGCATGTTGATATGACATAGTTGTACCTCATTTTTGGATGAGTTAAATATCCTCTTTCCCCTAGGTTATGCCTAGCATCTAGACTTTCCTACCTTAGAGTAGAAATTGCCTTTAGAATTCACCTTCGAGGATACATAATGACATAGCATTGGCTCACCATAGAAAGCTCCCAAACCCTTTTAGTGACCCTACAAAAGTGGCAAGTTGACTCCAAATCCAAACTTCAGGTAAACCCTTAGTAAAGACCAATAACTACCTAAACTTACCAGATTGCCCATTGACTAGCCCTAATGACCCAAACCTAACTTATTGATCTTGCCATTGAACCTAACTAATAAAAAATTATATTTGGGTTATTTAGAGTCAATATTGATCCTTGGTCAGCGCATTTGACCAAGATTAACCCTTAGTCACCAAAATTATCAAAATGACCTTATATCATAGCCTTTGGGTAAAGTTGTGTCAAAAAAATTTCTTTGACCCAGGGTTTCACATAAATTGATCCAAGATCTCTCAAAGACTAGTTTAACTCACTTTTGATCAATAGTTAACCACTATTGACCATGGGTTGACCCAAAAAGTTAAAATTATAAAACTACCCCTACAGAGCCTATCCAATGTATCTTAGGACTAGCACCTAGTAATTGTTGACTATGCATTTACAAAATGGACAAATACATTTAGGGATAATTTTAGCCTTTATCTAGCCCTTGGTCAGCAATGGTTGACCATGATTGGGTTATATACCCAAATTCTCTCCATAGCTAAACCTTGAAATATTATAATTAAATTCAATCAAATTTTATCGAACCCCAGCCTAACTTCCTCTAACAAGCCTAGTACCTTAGGCTAACACAAACACATCATTTGGGCTAACTAAGTTAAACCAAAAAACCTAAAATCTAATTTAACCCTACTCAATCCTAATCTACCTATACCATAGCCTTCCCTCATTTTTTGGAACTTGTTAGAAGGCTTTCTAGCCGAGCTTGCTAGCTAGCTTGGTTAGGGTGGCTTGAAGTAGCCATGATCGATCACCCATATACGCATATTCCTTCAATTAATAAATCCATTCCCTCCCTTACCTAGATAATGACCCCAAACACTTATCTAACTCCCATTGGTTCTTCCCAATAGCCCTAACTTCTTGAGAAGCCTCTGGAAGATGAATCATTACCTAAATGCCCATTTTGAAATCTTATAAATAGCACAATTTCCAACATTGCTCGAGTTCCTAATTCAGTTTCTTGAGCTTTCTGAGTGAAAGAGCAACTTCATCACATCTTCTCCCAACCTTTGAAAGACCCTTGTGTGAGGGATCGAGTGAGCTCCAATGAGGCATCATGGTTGAAGACCAACTTTCAATCTAGTGGTCCTCGAGCCTTACTGTCATTAGCAAACTTATTCATCAATCCCATGCAAGCGTGTTGGAAGTAACAGCCCCGTAAAAATGCATTGGATCCAAGCAAATTTCATTCATGATCCCAATTATTTGAAGATGTAGGACATTATGAAGTGGATGTGCAATATATGGTAATCTAATCGTTAGATTGTTCACCCAAAGTCCCTAGATCCTCAAGGATTAATTTAGTTAAAATCCATCAACGAGATTGCTTGGACCATCAAAATTTTTTAGGATGGCTCTTATTTGAAGTGGAAGGTTGAAGATGAAATCACAACCATTCAGCTCAATCTAATTTAATTAATGGCTACGATTTCATCAAATTATGGCTTATTCAAACCACATAGTTTCAAACTCCTTTAGTATGAGCCGTTCGACCAATTTTCCTACCCATAACTAATAAAATTACTCTAAATAACATAAAAAGATAAACAATTAGAAGGATGTTTAAATAGTGTTTGACCATGTCAATAATCATATTCTTCAAACTTCTTATTTAGGAACCTCCTTGGTTGTAGGTTTGGATAGACCACTTGACCAATGAGAATGCATTTTTATCTCAAGGGAGATGTGCTTCTTAGGATAAAATTTATTTTTAAGACTTTCTAAAATTTGAAAATTATATAGATTTTTGTTTATGATTAACCTGCATTGTATTAATAATTAATCAAAAATAAAATATTAATTGCATTTAAAATTATAAGCATAAGCACCCTTCATATGGCTAGATCCATTAGGATCTATGGATGTTGGTCCCATATTTCTTAATTAAATAACAATATGCCTTATCTTGTATTTTCATAAGATTAGATATCATACTTTTGAAATTGATTAGACAAGATTAGTTAGTAGTCCACTTCAAGCGAGATTATAAGTCCAAAAGAGTCAAACTTTTTTTAAATTTTTATGGAGTCAAAGTTATAAGTCCTACCTTACTTCTATATTTCGTTAGACTAGATTTGAACTACTATCCTATAGTGTTCACCCTAGTTTAAATTCTAAAGTTGATTTTCATATCATAAATCATCACCTTCTAAGCAATTTTATAATCTTGTGGTTGAGAAAGGTAAGCTCCAAATTTCTAATGAAATGTTAACTTGAATAATAAACTTCAATTTTAAAATTATAAAGACCACCAAAGGATTGTTTGGAATACTTCTAAGCTTCTTAGAATCCTCATACCCCCTACTCTTCTTCTTTTGACCTCTAGAAAGAATTGCTCTACGTTGAACTAATCTCCTTTGAAAGCAAAAAAATTCTTATTATTGTCATAAACTTTTAAATCCTAAAAAATGAATACTTCCTACTACTTTAATCGAGAGTATTCTCAATAAGCTCACTTCTCTTGGGATATAATTAACCATAAAAAATTATTTTTAGGGAGAACCCATACTTGACATAAAATAAAATTTGTCCGACTCACCTAAGGTAGGGAAAAATTTTTGAGAACATAGAAATTTTGCCAAAACCTTATTTTTTAACTTTTGAATTACCATTGTAGAATACCATCTTTTTTTTCGTAATGATATTTCTCTATTAGATTTAAACGAGAATTTGACTTTGAACCGGACACAATGGAGAAAAAGGATTCATGTTGCCGACCCCAAGTAGTGGGACAAAGGCTTGTTATTGTTGTATATGTTATTCTTTATGCCCTATAAAATAAAATTTCTAAATCCTTATTTTATTTTTGAATTCTTTGTAGAATATCATTTGAAATTCTTATTGATTGATCCAATGCTTATGATTTTTGCTTTAGCATTATCTCCATATGTCACATGTCCTTCGTAGGCCCTAAGGATATAAATTTTACTTTGTATCTCATTATATGACTTGAACATCCATTATTCAAGTGCCACATACATTCACTGATTTTGTTAAGACATTTTAACAAAAGAAAATCAAATGTTAACTTTTAAAACCCAAACATATTTGGGTTCACGTTCCAACTGAGTAACATGTGATCTATAATATGCATCAAGTGTAGAGATGCCACATTTAGGTGGTCATGCTAATTGTGATTGTGCATGAATTATAATTTATGAGCATAACAATTAGAAGAAACTTGACCTTTTTTACGATAAAGATTACACCAAGCATTAGTGTTTACATAAAGTATAATTTTAAGTACTTGATGTGAATGTGCATGAATATACTATCAAGAAAGTTCATGATTCCTAACAAGAATTCCACTACATGGAATACTATGACATGCTTGGGATTTTAAACATAGGCTCAATCTAGCCATCAAAAAAATATTTTCTCTTTCTAATTTATAAACAAGTAAAAATTGATTTAATGATAAACTGTTAATTTTTCAACTCATCATATTCATCTTTCATACTAGAAAAATGCATATTAAGATTTGTATGCTTTCTCTAAGAATTTATATTTTCTTTTTAGCTTCTTACATTCTATAACCAACTAATTACATGCAACATCTAATCCTCCAGAGTAATCTCTTCACATACCCCTCGAGAATCAAAATCTAGCTTTCATATTGCCATAAGACAAATGTTCACCTCTTCACATGAGGTGTTGAAGCTTGATTCATCTTACTATGGATTTTCTCATCATTCATTTATCTTCTTATAGTGCCACTTTTCCTTCTTATCGTTTATCTTTTCCATGTCTCTATCTTTTTTTTCCTTGAACTATTAATAAGTCCTAGAAAACCTCCTCTCACATGTCTAGGCTTCTCACATTGATAACAAATGATTCTTTCACTTACAAATGATCTTTTTGTTGTAATGAATGAATTTTTGACTTACCATATCATAGGTTAAGCCTCTTTAAAATCATTGCTACTTCATCACTATTTGCCTCTGAGTATGTTATGTTTGTCTCAAAATAATCATCTACCAATAAAGGAATAACTTGGCCCTTTTCTTTCTTTGTCAAACTCTCTTCTTTTTCTCTTTGAACAAGCAACTATTCATGAGCTATCAAAGAATCAAGCAACTGATCAAGGGAAGACATCTTTGAATGTTTTAATCTAGATCTTAGTTTTTTAAAGTTCTTATAAGAGAGTAAAATGTGTTGTTGACTTTCATAAATCTAGTATACATATTAGTTAGAAGGTGAAATACAAAATAATTCATATTCATTCACAAACCTATTTACATGTGCATTGTTTAGTCCTTTACAAGTCACAATGTCATTGTCCCATATTTTTATAACTGTGCTTATCCACATATTGAAGACCTAAGTTAAAATTTCTCTAATTTAAATGCACCTCAATGTTATTTGATCTACATATCAATATCTTGATATATTTGTGCAACATGTCTTGAGTTATATACTCTCTCTCTTTCTCTCTTAAATATCTTAAGAGGAGATTTTAATATCCATAATGAAGAGAAAGGTACTCTTCCCTTAATAGGAGGAGCAATTTCTCCTTTGCTTACAAGTAGTGATTGGGATAGTTGGTCATCAAATAGGGCCATTCAGGAAAAAAAATATCAATCTATTCACTCAATATATTTCTTTGTTCTTAGTCATGAGCGAAGGGATGAACATAAGGATGCAATAGAAAACGTTGAAGGTACAATTCATAATAACAATTATGCATATTTAGCACAAGCATAATTACAATTACATTTTATTAATAATAGCTACGTTAAAAGAAGAAAAAAATAATTAATGAAATATAATTACGATGATCCACAATGATGACAAAAAAGCTATATTATAGTTGCATGCAATCTTTACACTTTTCAAGAGAACTTATTATAAAATGAAGATTTAGCAAAGGGGTCACCAGGCAAGAAAATTTAAATAGGAAAAAAAATTCGCATCTTCAGTTCTTAAACTTTACTCCCTCATTGTGTCATAAAAAATTGCATTGCAATTTGGCTTGTGGTGCTATATGAATAAAAAAATATTGGCCAATTCAATCTTCAATGCCCTATCACATTTGTGGTTATTCAACAAACCGTATAATGCAAGAAATACTAAATGATAATATACATGGGAGACCAGTAACGGTGAAGGGAATCAGTCGCAGCAGTCCTGGTCAAATAAAAAGAAAAAAAACACATTCAAAAACAGCTTTTGACGATGACTGGAGCCATACAGAAATTATGAGTAATGTTGGAAATACAGGATACAAATACAACAAGGATTATTGAAACGTTAGCTTGACCATTACAGAAAAGCATTTGATCATATCAAAAGAAAAATATATATGGAAGTTACGGTGAAAATATTACAAATTTAACAAAGCAACCCACCAAACTTCTGCTTATTCTATAGCTTAGAGCTAAAATTTTTGCTATTTCATGCATAGGAGCATAAATTACTGGATTGGTAATAGTTTTTCATCACCACCACCATTACTAATCTTATCCCAACTACCAGGATTCATCTGTAAGAATCCATTCCCATTCATTCCTTTTAAGTGCTACCTGAAGCTGTATGAAATATTCTTGATTTATTACTATTGAGTGTTATATGAGAAATTAGTTATACTTTTTCCTTGCTAATTATGCCACATCCACAGCTGCTTGCTTGTCTCATGACATCCTCCCTGCTAATTCTATCATATATCCACACTAAAGCCACACTAAAGTTTTCATTGCTATCACCCAATGTAGTTGTAGCTGACTTCATTGTTGCCAAGTGCCCCGATATATTAACATAACTGGTCTCGTTTCAAAAAAAAATCTATAAGCCTACGTATTATTATGTCTTTGCCCAGTTTGGTGAAGAAAATAAGGCATCAACCACATTGGCATAATTCTGTAACGAGACCAGCAGTACCCAAACTTTTACTGTTGCAATACTTTCCTCATCTGTAATCCATCATCATTTTGCATAATAAATACAAGGTATTTAAATTTATCATACCAAACTATAACAAGATCTAGTAATATTATTAACTGATAGTAACCCAAACATTTGTAGTTGCAGCAGTAACCCAAACTTTTAACTGTTGCAGTACTTTTCTCATCTGTAATCCATCATGATTTTGCATAATAAATGCAATGAACTTAAATTTATCATACCAAACTATTAATAGATCTAATAATATTATTAATTGATAGTATTATCAGCTTGACATCCACTGACATTACATTTCATGTACTCATAATTCTATAAATTTTAGGTCTCCATATCTTCTGAAAAATCAATATGTTACTCTAGATTCTCATTTCACAAGAATGGGTCTTCCCCACCGGAACCATAAGAATTACCGAGCACCCCTCAATGCAACCTGTAGGCATTTCCAAAAGCAACACAAGTAAAAGACTGTTTTAAGCAACCCTGCACTTAAAATATTAGTCAGTGCTCAATCATACATATCTTTAACAACATTGATAAATCTATTTTTAATATATTTTTCATTAAAGCATTCCAAATCAATTCTTACAATACTCAATCATATGCTTTCTCAAGATCAATAGAAATAATATGTCCTTATAGATTCTTTATGCATCTCCATTGATTTTTTAACAAGAAAAAACCCCTCCACAGACATTACAATCACAATAGAAATAATATGAAATGCCAAATTAGTTCTCTAAAATTAACACAACGTTTTCTAAGCATATGTTTTCATTACTTACTCCCATAGCTTCATTATATGCCTTAAAAGTTAAATTTTTCTTTAGTTAACGTAAACTTGAATATCAATTTTATTCTTTAATGTTGGTACCAAAATGCATCTCTCCCTTAATTTCACATCCTCTTAGCCATCAAATTTCTATTAAAGAAATTGTTAATCAAATCACTGTAATATCTCCAAACTTTCAAATCTAAGTCAGTAAATTATCAAGACCGAAAGCCATATATTTGTATAAATTCAAAAGCAAGCCCCGTTGCGTCTGTTATATTGCTATAATTTTCTGAACTTTCGAATCTCAATTGCCATACCCTTCCAAAAATTGTTTCTTTCTTAAAACCCTCATTGAGAATTTTCAAAATGAACATTTATTTCTTTCCTTAATGACTTTATCTTTAATCAAGATTCCATTATCTTCACTTTTAAGGTAACATGATCAAAATCCTTGAATGTCTCATCTCTTATTGAAAGACCTTTTTTATCTCTTTTCCTCCTTTCATAGTACCAAGTCAACTATATAAATCATCACAAACTATAGCTTTTGCACTTCATAATATTTCTAGCCTATGTAGTATTCATGCATTGCAGCATTTTAGAAGTTCATTTTATTTCCTTAATAACCCTTTGAATTTCCTCACATAACTACCAAGTCTACTTATCAATATAGAATCTATTTATAGACTCTCGTAAAACTTTAATAACAATTCTATTAAAAGGAACAAGCCATCTTATCCCATATCAAGTTTGCCTCAACCAAGGAATTTCATTATTCCTCTTTTAGCAAATAAAAGATTAATAATTTCTCATATTTTCTTGGTCCATAATTTCTTTTGATTGTTTTCTTTATGCTCCTAAGATATTCAACCATAACTACTATCCTATGTTGAGCTCAAGTTCTCTCCTTGAAATCACCTTACAATTTTTGCAAGTACATTTCTCTTTCCTTCTTAGCAAGAAGAAATATATTTATGATTTGATGAGTCCATTTTAATAAGTAAACAAGCATTCCCATTTCTTAAATACATTCACTATTGTATGAAGACAATCTAGTTTGAAATCAAGTATAACTTCTCCAATTGCATTTTGATCTCCGGCTCCATAACCACTATGAATTCTCATAGCCATCCCAATAAAACATATTTGTCCATTTAAATCACCTCAACTACCCATCATTTCTACATCAGGTGTGTGTTGTAGAAATTCATCTATTTATTTCCAAATTTTTTAAATTATATTCTAATCTAGCTTGAGGAGCATATTCATTGACAACATCCATAATTTCCTAGTGATAATTATCTAAATAATAATAACTCTATCACTAAATCTTTTAACCCCAATAATTTTCACTTTCAATACATTATCTATTATATCCCAAACCTATTCATATTATTAACTTTTCCAACATAAAAAAAAGTTATAACATTCCAAAATATCCTTAGAGGTTTCTTTTTTCATTTAGTTTTCTTATAAACAAGCAATAATTATTTTTCTTACCATAACATCTACCAATTCTCTCGTCTTCCTATTCAAAGTTCCCAAATTCCATATGGCAAATCTAGTCTAAGATTTAGACCAATGATTGCTTCCTTTTCAACTCAATTATTTCGATATATGAGATGTCATTTAAGGGTGATGTCCAAGCCCACCCATGCTTACTTTCACTATAAATCAGGTTAAAGGTGGCGATGTCTTATCCCAGTGTTCCCAAATTCTCACCACAATTAAATTAGGTTATGGTGCTAGGAAATGCCCTAGTACAATCAACCTAATATCATCTCTCAATATTTCTTATGGGAGATAGGGACCAACAATGAAGTAATAATAATAAAAAAAAGGTATAATAGTAATAGTAATAATTTTGGTGATGACCTTAAAAAAGTACTACCAATGAATGAAGGGACTGCAATGATGATGAATGGTCCAAAGAGCCGGAAATCAATAGAAGCAAAGTCCAAAGTAACCTGAGACCCGTAAATAATCTCTAGCCTAACTACATCAACAAGCCTGGTAACAACTATAGCTGGAAGACAAGTCTCCATTAATAAAAGAATCAAAGGGTCAAACCAAGTCGACTCCAACATCAGCAATGGTTCGTCTACTTCTTTAGCTTAATAAATAAATAAATAAAATCAGATTAGCTTTTCTATCACAGGATCAAATTGATTCTCAAACTCACACTAAATATTTCTTAGTGATGGCTCGTTAATTGCTTTAATACCATTTTTACCTGTTTCATAATAGCATAGGATATATTTTATGTAGAAAAATCCACATCACTAGTGTCAGAAGTCCATTATTACAACCTTAAAGCTCCAAAAACGTGGGACTTAATGAACTCAAAATTATGTCAAAAGAAAGAGCTAGCTAATTTGCCATACTCAAAAGAGGCAGGCTTGTCAGTTTGTTCTACTCCAAACAATTTGCGTAACTTTTCACATCAATTCTGCCACAAGTTTAGTATTAGAAACTGAAAAGCATCACAAAAGATGACTTGACTATGTCAAAAGAAAAATTATTTCAAAATAAAGAGCCAGCTAACCTGCAAAATTCAAATTAAGTAAGGTATACCTGTTTGTTTATTTTAAAGAATTTGTTGCAACTTCCACGAATTGGACCGTATTGTTTTCAATTTTATGTTAAAAGTCACATTGCAAGCCAATAAGTTTGAATAGCACGTGAAGATTAATTTAAAGAAACTTTACCCTGGAAATTATTCAGACCTCCCGAAAACTTAATCAACGAATTGTATCAAGAAATCATGTTGTGGGACGTGTCATTGTAGACAGACCACGCCCAATCTGAGAAAATGGCTGATAGCTTACACCCATGTCTTCTTCTGTGGCTGTAAAACAGTAAAGAAGTTAAACCAAAAGAAAACAATTTTAATGCATTAAAATCAACCATGTTCACTGCTTAAAAAATCCAATGAGTGATACGACGAGCAAAGTAAAAGTCAATTAAGAAGCCGAAGTATGAGCATCCTTCAGAACCATCCCAAAAATTGGCGTTACAGATATATTGTGAAGACATATTTCATGATTTTTAGGTGTGATTAACTACTTTTTCTCCTACTTTTGCAGAAAAAAATCACAAGAGAGAGATGAAGGCCCATCCTCTAAGCAAAGTAGGCAGACGGATGTGACAGATTTCAAGGTACACAACAATGAATTCCAGATTTCCTAATTAAATGTCTCGAAGTAGTAATGAGACTGTAACCACAATACTTGCTCCACAACAAAGAGGATCGAATGTGACAAAGATAACAGCCAACGGAGGCAACGCCACACAAGCTTGGTTTGAAACGATCATACATATAGAAAATATTCAAACATCATTCGTTCATGAAACTGAGTGCATTACTGCATATGAAGCATCAAATTATCAAGAAAGGATCCCCACAATCAATCCGATCAAATGTTAAGAAAATGATGGACAACGGACAACATTATTGGGCAAATTTAGTTCGAAACACCTTGACCATAATCAAAATCACCTAATTGTCACTTGTTTCAAAACTAACTGTACCGAAATGTTCTGAATATCAATAATAGTAGAAAAAGACACCCATATTACTTGAGACGTTGCACGAGAACAATTAAAAAATTTATCCACCAGCGAGACGACTATGACATATTGATGTGCACAAACAACAAAGATTCATGAAGCAAAGTTGATACACATCACTATTACTATTATTCTTAAATAGTTAAAAAAGAAAAAAAATACCCCTTCTATCCCTACCTTTATGCTATATCTTTATCATATCCCATAAATCCCGAAGCGGCACCATTCCATATTCTATGTAATATCACTCTCTCCATGTATCATGCACTCAAACACCAAAAATGAAACCCTCTCTCTCGGTCTTTCCCAATATAGTAACCAACTTTAGCTTACAATCTCGAACCCTTCCCTCCCTCCCGTGCTGTGTCTCTACCACAAACCAAAACTGCTACAATAGAGACGTGAGGAGGAGCTCACAAGAGAAGGCATCAACGCATCCAATGGCATGTGAGAAGGAATAAGACTAACAGTACTATATAGATTCATAATTTTGAAAATTATGAAGGCTCAGTCAATTAAGTTACGCATGCACTCACAACATGATCACAACAAATCTGTTTCCTAACCAGTGTAAAATGAGAAATCAAAAGCTGTAGAAGCCGCATCAGTAGAACTTACATATGAGAAGGTATTACACAAAAGATGACAAGAGTTGGCATTTCCAATTTAGAACGAGATGGAAGGAAAATTTAACAAATTCAACTTTAAGAAGATTGCAAAAAAAGAACGTCATTATGATAGTCATTAAACCTAGATCACGGAAACGTTAGTGCAGGACATAAATGATAAAATGCAAACTAACATCATTCAGAATATTATGGTGCTTATTTATTATAATCAATTGATAATGCAGTAAAATCAAGAAGAGACTTTCTTTTCAAACCTCTCAAATTGCCCATCGGTCATCTTTAGCAGCAAACAGAACTGGAGCCACCAATTATGCATTTAGTCTCAAAAGAATTTATTGTCAAATAAAAAAAACAGCCTATCCATAAATAATTCCAAGAGTTTCGAAAACCATGCATCAACCAGGAGTAGTTCGTGCACAAAGTGATTAAACATGTCTCCAATTTCAGCTAGTAAAATAGCTCTGTTTATTATCCAATTTTTTTCATTGATCTAAAAAACAATGGATAGCCTTAAACTAAAGGCCATTCCAGCCAAATATAATCCCTTCCAACTCTTTCCTTCACTCGTATTTATCCTACAATTCCACTTATGAACTGGTACCGAGCTTTGCTTAGACCTAACCTCTCATTCATCTACATTTGAAACCTACCACTATATTTGAAGCTTCAAGAAGGATATCAAGATAGAAAGCTTACTAATCTTTTTGCAATGTCAAATAGATCAATAACTTATAAAGTTCAACAATATACAGAAGAGTAATCAAGTATCTGCATAATTAAGTACTGCATGAGCCATGAGGATATGACAACAATTGGGAAGGATAGAAGCATCATAGATAGCAAGAAACAAACTAATATTTGTGTAATAACATGTGAATACAAGTATTGGCACAATGGAACTTTATGAGAAAAGAAAGAAAAAAAAGTCTCAAATTACAAAAACATCCACGGTGAAGTCTTACCTGAGAGATCTTCACTTGATTGTACACCAGCCACACCAATGCAAGAAAACAAGGATGCGTCATCTACCTTCAAATATTGATATGCAACATATATATCCTCAATGCTTGCAGCTTCATATAATAAGGTTAAGTCTTTGATGCATGAAATATCCTAAATTCCACAAAAAGAAAAAGGTATTTCAACAAAGGAAATATGCTTCCGAAGATAAACAGAAAGTAATTAAGTAAAGTTTGAGGAATAAAAGCAGGAAGATCCTTTATATTTTAAAGAGCTCTGGATATTTAACTCATGAGGTTGATGTCGAAATAGACACATGAAACATAAGATACAAGTTCACTGTTATTAACTGATATTAAACCCAAAAGAAGAACATGAATGGACATTTTCATAGGTCAATTTAAAATTTGAAATGTTTGTATATTTAAGCATACAAAAAGAAAGAGTTAAAAAAATTCATTGCCAACTCAACAACAAGGACAAAGTTCCTGTCACCCAACTGTAAAGAAAATTTATGGAGTTAATATTGTAGTATGAAGCAATATCAAAGAGGTTGACTAGAATTTCCTAATGTTATTCCAACAGATACAGCTAATAGCCACTTACAAGAAGATTATGTCTAGCAGGTTATGATTACATATCTATTGAAGATCAGGGCGCTACAATAAAAGATTGATCCTAAACTTCTCCAACTGTAGAGAAATGACAAGGCACTACAAGGAAAAGTGAAGACTAACTACTCCACAAACCTGCAAAATTTGCTGATTAGAGGAACGAAATATGCTTACCTTCCTAGGAACGGATGAAGCCTGTAAGTGTGCTAGCAATCCGAGCCAGTAGGCATTTGACTTTGTCTCAGCTTCGTGTCTCATCAGTAAGGTCCTCTTTGCCTGCCACAACCATGAGACACTAGTTATAATCTTGATGACTTTCTTTTGCATTCAAAGATTGAAATGCAGAGTAAAGAGAAGGATGCCAATGAAACATTTTGACGATAAGATCCAAAATTACAAGTGAATTGATTTAAGGCCCTTTACCTGACCATGGATACCTACACTTCCAGCAAGCTGGAAAGATGTTTAGCTTCTTCCAAGACCATAAAAAATTCCATGGGATGCATGGCATGGTATCCACAATCCACTATCAAATTTATAATAGTAATGGAGAAAGAAAACTATCAACTAAAGTACAAAGATGAAATGGGAAATGAAAGAGGGAAGAGAAGAAAAAGGAGAGAAAACAAGAATCGGTTATCCTTAATTGAATATAAAATAAACAATCACTTCTATTTGGTTTCAGAAATACAATGATAGTTAATTGAAATGACAACGGAAATAATTAACATGAAATGGAGTGCTATGCCAATGGCGTATTTTCTTCCTCTAATAAATTCTCTCCATAGAAACAAAATATAGTGATGTAGAACTAGATGCGTATGTAAATATCCAATATTAAAATTAAACACCTAAGATTAGAGCAACAATAATTATTCTAACTTTTAGCGATTTAAACAGAGATTAAATACAATAAGAGGGGTGATGTAGCTTAGGCCAAATTACACGATAATCGTTTAGGATCATAACATTAACCAATTCAATCAAGCTTAGCATAACATGGGAGATTTTCAAAGGAAATCCCTAAATTAACATTTAGACTAGTCACTATTCGGATCCACTCACTCACACTCTTAATAAGTCGGCTCGCGGAGAAAATTTGCATAATCTTATGATGCCACAATTGAGAGGGATTGAGAAGGCATAAAGATTGTGAGAGAGTTCACCTTCGTCGAAACTCGGACGAGAGTGGACGGAAAAATATGGAGTGCTGGAATTTTTGGACAGTAAACGGGGATCTTCCGGACAGCGGGACAGCGAGGGAGACTTGCTAAAATTTTTGGACAGCAATCTGGAATCTCCCAGACAGCAGGGCAGCAAAGAGGAATGGCTGAAATCTTTGGACAACAACTTGAACTGCTCTTAGACAACAAATTGGGTGAACGAAAGAGGTGAGACAGCAGCCTTTAAGTTGACGAAATTCTGTAGGAGTCCTTATACGTTGAATGTGTCCACATACGTTGACTGTGGATTTAAAATCAAGTCCTACTTAATTTCAGATTTGCAATAATTGGGGGGTTTTCATAAAATAAGTTATATCATTTAGGAAAGAATTTGAATTTCAAATTTATTTGAATTTGAATTAAAAATACTTCCAAATTAATAATGAAATATTTTAGGAAAGTAGTAAATCTAGGAGGGAAAGGGGTGGCCAGTGGCTAGGCTTTGGAAGGGAAGGCCGGCGGATATGGGAGATGGTGGGACTTGGGCTAGGTGGGCTAGGGCCGGCGATGTTGGGGCTTAGAGCCGGCGGTTTGGAGGGAGGAGGGTGGTGGTAGCCGGCAGTTTGGAGGGGAGGGGGGAAGATGGCTGGCGGCTTGGAGGGAAAAGAGGGGTGGCCTGCGATTTGGGGAGGAAGGAAGAGATGGACCGTGAGCCCGGACGCTTCCTGCGGCTGATGGGTGATGCGCTGCCCTCACCTAGGGACTTCAACTCTCTCAAGAGCTCTCAAGACTTACCAAGACATAAATGGAGAAAATAATTTCATAATAATCATCATCCCCTCTCAAGAAGAGAAAAAGGGGTATAAATAGCCAAGTATAATAGTAAACATCAAAAGACAAAAGTGCCCCTCAGGGGTCACAAGAACTTAATCCCTCAAGTGAGGGTAAAATCAGAAACAATACAATAATAAAGAAAAATACAAATAATAACTCAGAAATAAAGGGATGTAATCGTGGCCGTCGATCTCCCGCCCTGTCTCTGATAAACCCTCCACTATCGAATGCCCTCATCATATAGACAAAGCAATGATATCATCCATGTTTATAACTTGTTTGTATTTCTACATGTTCCATCATTACTTACTCCGATATTTCAAACCTAATATTTTTTCTTGAAGTCCATCACTACTTCATTCTCATATTTCAAACCTAATATTTTTCTTGAAGTCCATCTCTACATGCTTCAATTGTACTTTATAACTTGTTCTAATGTCATCATATAATTAAAAATAAAGGATATTAGCATATTATGGATGTCATGTATATCATTCTCGTATTCACTCTCGAGAAGATTGTGTGTCAATCTTGTCCTTCTCAGATTTCCTAACTCCTACACAAGACAATGACTATGACAATTATTCTTATATCAGGAACCCGAGGTAATAACATTATAATGTAGACTATATTGATCATAGTCAATCTAGATCACTCAAATCACATTCTTATATTTATTATTAAGAATCCAAAAGTTATCCTCTGCAAGTTCATTTGGTTATACAAATACATTGTCTAAAGATTTCTTATGCAATCCATTACATAGGATCAATATGTTAATTTGGCCATAAAGCTCAGACTTTTTCAAATTCAACAGCAGTTGGTAGAACTTCAAGACCCATCCCTCTTTCATGATGGTCCATATAGAAAAGCTTATGATGGCACATGATGAACTATACATTGTTATGGGTTGCTTCGTCTAAGGGTACCTTCATAAATCATCACAAACTATAGCGGTTGGCAGAACTTCAAGACCCTTCCCTCTTTCGATGGCCATGGGTTGCTTCGTCCAAGGGTATCTTGTAGACATGATGGATATTTGTCTAAGGGGATAAATTTGAATCCACCTTATAGCTAACAAAGGGCTTTGTTCCCTACGATTATATCTTATTGATTCATTACTCAAGGATTTGAAGCCATTGGGGAACATATAGGCTCTAACCATGACCGAAATATAATTGTGTCATTTGACGACAAAACCACACGATCAGAGGGTCCCAGTCATAATCCTATTTACCTGTGGTGTCATTTGATGGCAAAACCACAGGTTAGAGGACACGTGCCACATCTTTACTAGCAAGAGATGATTTGAAAATGAATCCTAGTGATTTTCGACCAGATATTTTCTTTTTGTGAGCTGGAGTGATTTCAGATTTGTCCACCTCGGCAAAACTGTTGAAAAGGATAGATGGATATTTTGCTTTAAATGTTTGGATATTTTATTTCAATTTTAAATATCTTAGATTTTTGTTATTTTGGAATTTTGAATTTCCATGAAAATTTAGGAGGCATTTTGAATGTTTGGGGTCCCCTCCGATTGAAATTTTCTATCAACACGGCCAACATCGAGGTTAATATAAGCAATTTTATTTTGTTAGTCGAACCTTGTCGACTCTGTCTACTTGCCGACAGAGGATCAAGTTCGTTGTCGACCTCATGCCTTTATTAGTGAATTTTCTTCTTATAGACCTTGAAGGCCTATTATGAATATATAAAATAAACATCCCGATTGGTTTTAGAAATTTGAGGGATGTAGAGATTAAAATTTTTAGGGATAGGAAAGGTTTAGGTTTTGGGAAAGAAGAAGGATGAAGATGAGGGGGAGAAGAAATAGAGGGGAGGAAGAAGAAGCGGAGGAAGGGACAAGAATAAAAGAAGAGGAATAAAGGAAAAGAAGAAAGGAAAAGGAGAAGAAGAAGGAATAGGAGGAGATGATGAAGACTAAGAGGAAGGAGAGGAAGAGGAGGGGGTTACCTAAGTGGAGCTAAGGGCAACGGGCTGGGGTTGTGCGAACCTAGAGAGAGCGGCAGAGAGTGAGAGAGTCGAGAGGGAGAGCAAGTCGCGTATCTTGCGTGCATGAGTGAATGAGAGAGGGTCGGTCGGTTAAAGCGGCTAGGTTTAAGTGAGCGAGTGGGAATAAGGGATTAAGTGATTTGTTTTGCTCTTTCTTTTTTTTTTTAATTTTAAAGATATAAAATTAATATTAAATAGAAAATATTTATGTATATTAATCGTGCCTCGATTCACTATCAGATCATCGTCATTCATGCACATCAATGTCGCCTCAATTCGCGCACACAAAATTTTGATTTTCATCGGTCAATAACTCTGACCAATATGTGTGTCGAACTCAGCTATTTCAATTGCCCCCAAATGCCCAACGCAATCCATTAGGCGAACGGAGACTATTTCGGCGATTTGGGCTTTTGATCAATGCGCGACGGGCGAGTTTTGTGCGATGTTGTGCTCTTTCGTCTTCTAAACACACCGTGCGCAGTCGACTCGACCCCAACACTAGTATTGAGATCAACAATCACATAAAAAAAAACTTTAGCCTACAGTTAGGCTCATATATACAAATCTCACGCCCAAGTAATGTTGACACAATTTATGGCTCAAACTAAGGGAAGAACATGGATACATGCAAGTCATGAGAAAGTTGAAGAGGTAGGAATATAATGGCGTATGATGAAAAGACTATTAGAATGCACATCCATCAACATTACTACAACAAGAACAAGAAAATAGTTATAGGTGCACATTAGAATTGTAATAAATGTATAATTTGCCAAGAATTTGAATAGAAAGCCATTAATATTATCTATTCATATATCCACTGTCATTTATCAAGGCAACATGTGCGCCCAAATGTGGAATATACAAATATAGCTTTCAAAATATTAAATTGGGTCCGCTATTTTGAGAATCAGAGACAATATCCAACCACCAATTACAAATAAAAAATTGCCAACTGCGTATCGGCATGGCATCAATAGAATGAAAGTATTGAAGCATTTCATTGGTAAGAGATAATGTTATAGCAGCCCTATAGCTTTATCGATGCTTTGTAGTGAGGTAATATAATTGGTTGGAAATTTTGCAGCTAACACAAAAGCCCAGAGTATTAACTTTAAATTTCAAAAACAAACTGCTTTGATATGCTAATACAATCATCCAAAACTAACAAGTAATATGGTGTTTTATTACGCTCAAATATCCGCTCATATTACTGCAAATGCATAGGAAAACTAACCCGGTCTAGCTCTCTCTGGGCAATCTTGTTATTGTGTAGACCTCTGAGAACATTCTTGCATGCATCAACAGCTTTATAAACCTAATGAAAACTAAAAGGTGAACTACTAGGATTGGAGTGCAAAATCAAAAAGGAATATATGATGAAATTCTCATATGGGTAAACATACCTTGCTTGGAGTAGAGGTTACTGAAATGACATACCATCCCAGTTGCAGTCTATCAAAGAGACTTAATTCGAAAGATACATCATACGTTAAACCCAGAGAATCCCTAACTGTTGTGAAAAGCCTGAAAAAGGTAACAGCACCGTAAAAATTATACAACATATTCATTTCAATAAATAATTCACAAACAAATAAAGGATTCGAACCTTCTCACATCAATTTAAACGATAAAATTTCATCATGAATTCATAATCATCAGTTAATATTTAATAAAATTCTACTTCGCCACATTTTTAGGATTAAGAATTTTCATTTCTTGCCAAAGGGGCTTATAATTTCAATGCCTACACCAGCTTACAAAACACAAGAAAACACCATCTGCACACTTACCAGCAAGTCTAGCAAATGTTCTCTTTAAGCACAACGAATTTGAAAGGTTGCGGATAATAGTCACATATCAATCGTTTAATTCTTTAATATATTAAAAGGAACAGCATCGTATTCTAACAAAAAAAAAAGACTTCTAAATCTTGGTATAATTTATAGATCCTTTCTCTCACATGTAGTGCTGGTCTAACAATAGAATTCGATGGCGGTGCAGAGACAAGACCATACTTAACAATTAATCTATTTGTAGCAAGATGGATAAAGTTGTCAACGGGATACATTGACAGGGCAATAAAAATGGAGTCCTTTACAAAAGATGACACAATATACATTAAGAGAGAGAGGGTGGAGTAATTAACATAAATTACTAGAATGAAACATATGTATGAATTGACAAATAATCTAATATCTAATGGTACTGCACTTGACTAAAACCAGAAAAATCAACAACAACAACATCATCAAGCCTTTATCCCCTTACGTGGAGACTAAAGCCAGCAAAATAAACAAACCTATTTGCTAGTAGGTATTTGTATTGTTTCATTTTTTTTTGCTTGAAAGTAAAAAATCAAACTACAAAGAGGAAATAGAATGCCTAGTACACACATGCATGCTAGACCTGATTAATTGGTTGTGCATCATTAATCAGGGTAATGCTGGGAAGGGTTTGTCATTGGCTTCCCACACCCACCACATATATGTAGAGTGAATTGCAAAATAAAGGGCCGTTGAAAATTTGAAATGGTAGAAGAAGAGAATACAGTGAAAGAAACTATGTATACACAGATTAGAGCAGTAAGCATGCATAACTTGCATTAAAAGAGGAAGAGAAGAACAATCATAATTGGCTTCTTCAATAATTCATTCATCAAACAAAGATTGCCAAGTCCATACAAGTAATCTTATTTACTAAGAAAAACAAACCCTGAGATAATGTTAAAATTATCCTTATCTTTATTTCCTAGAATAAGAATAGGATTATCCTCCTCTCTATTATATTTAACTTATTTAAAAATTACATATAAAGAAAAAAATGGCCAAATTTGAAGGGGTCTAAAAAGCTTTGAAAAATAGTCTAATTCAGCTTCATTGTAGCATGATTTGAGTCTTTATGATTGACATATGAGAAACTTACACTATCTAGGCTGCATAGATGGCATTGCATCACTCTTCCTCCCATTCCTACCCTAAGATCCAATGTTTACAGAGTCCGTTCTCAATTCTTGAAGTTCTGAATAATAAAATCAGTCTTTGGTTATATATCATCAACATGACTCTCTCCACATTCATTCCCACTCCCACTCCTCCCCCTTCTCCCATCTCCCCTCTTGTGTATCTATGTGTTTCTTTGTATATGGAGAAAAAATAATACCCTTTTATATGGATAAAGAAGCTTTTTATGTAATTTAATTTTGGTTTATTTTCAGTTCATGTAACATTCAATTGATAAATAAAAACCATTCATCTTAATCTTAATCTACACCATGAAAAGTAGGATAGAAAATTGAATAAAATCATAAAATGATTTGGCAATTCATCAAGCATGTATATATTACACTCTAACACATGGTCAATATAGTAAGCTAAGTGATTTATTAATTTTACTCAGTTAAGTGTTGCAAAGATGAGGATGCTCAGGTGGATGAGTGGATTTACCCTTAGAGACAGGATACGAAATGAGCATATACGTGAAAAGTTGGAGTAGCTCTAGTGGAAGATAACATTAGAGAGAGTCTCCTTAGATGGTTTGGTCACATAAAACGACGGCCTTCCGATGACCCGGTTAGAAAAGTAGAGGTATTAGATTTGACTTATATTAAGAAAAGTAGAGGTAGACCTAAAAAGAGTTGGTTAGAAAATATTAGAAACGATCTTTCTTTATTAGATTTAAACGAGAATTTGTCTTTTAACAAGACACAATGGAGAAAAAGGATTCATGTAGCCGACCCCATGTAGTGGGACAAAGACTTGAAGTTGTTGTTGTGTTGTGTTCAAATCAAATGATATTTTTTTTTGCATATATAAAACAACACTTGGAGCAATTTCACCGATTTGATTTCAAGTATATTATATTGAATAATTACTTTTAGAGGGGCATGCAAGTTTTACATTAACTTCACAAGTAGACAAGTGCCAAATTTTAAAAAACAATAGAAATAGATTACCAAGTAATTCTTAAGAGACAACCTCAATGGTCTTGATCTTACATATCAATGTAGTTAAAGAAAACTAATCAGAACGAAATGAGTTTTAGTTTTTTCTAAATAACTAACATATATGTATTTATGTATATATCAATATAAGAATTTATGCATGTCTATGATAAAATGGTTAATATTTTTTAATCCTAGACAAAACCTAAGTCTTGGTTTTTGTCTTGAAATTTTAATTTAACAACTTCAGATTTACGTCTAATGAAATAAAAGCTAGAGAAAATAGCACACTGTTTGAATCTGATCTGGTTTTTAAATAGTCTGATTAAGCAGCTTGGATTCAGATACAGTTTCAATAGTCAGAGAGCTGAGACAAAACTAGGTCAGCTGCTACATATGTCCAGCAACTAGAACTGAATCGATTTGTAATGCATGCAACACCCATAGGTATCCATATTTGCCTATAAAAAGGCTTTGTATTTATAATTAGTAATTTTATGAGATTTTACCGTCTTGAAAATTTTATAATCTAAAATAAAAGTGCAAATGGTATGGATACGAATAAAATAATTTGTTGGGTATTTTTAATAACAAGTGGAAATCAAGATGCACAAAGAATTTCTTTAGGGATGCTTTCTTATATGTACAGCTTTGTCAGCATGAATGCATTCAATAGAAAAAAAAAAACCACAAAATCTTCTGGACAAACCATGGTAATAGTCAGATACAAGATTTCAAATTCTAAAATTTTCTCCCAGGTAAAAATCAAGACGATGTTGTTTTCCAATGAGTTGTTACAACAAATAGTACAATTACACATAAATGAAATTTTTTACAAATTAAATCATTTCATTTCCATTTTAAAAAGTAAGAAACTAATTAATATGAAAAAGATTTCCAAGAAGAAATGACTGTTTTCTTATCTGAACCGCGTCTATTAATCTTCAAAATGATTGAGAAATAGCGATATTTATCTCCATTCAAGAAGATTGCGAAGGAGCATAAGTAAACCCAGTGCAAGAAGCACGAGCCAATGCAGAGTCCATGCATTCAAAAAGACAAACTTGTGACTTCATGATCAAATGAAAAATAGAGCCAACCTAAACACTGCTCCAAGCCTGCCCCTAGATTAGGACCATAAGCTAGTCAGAAACTTGGGTTAGGCGTCACCCATAGGCCTTTGGAGACTTAGCCAACTCATCTTCATCAGAGTTAAATATTAGTACTCATAGAAAACACCAAGGTTAACCAATACTAAGTAGCTTTGGATACAGCTAACATGGTGATGCCTTCAGATTATGCCTACAAACAAGATATCAGTAGCTTGAGGTAGATCAAAAAATTGCTCACAAATAACTGGACTGCTATGGTCATCAGTGCATACAAGAAATAACAGGATTATAATTTACTTCTTAAGATTTCAGGAAAGGTTTCACTCTCCAAATTTCTTTGGTAAATCCTAGGCTCAGCAGTTTGAGCCCTCAATATATTTTCATTGCTAACTTTCACCAAGTTGGCCTACTGAGCACCAAAGTGCAAGTAGGCCTGAAAGGTGCAGCAGCTCGCAAGGGCTGTGAATGCATCGTCACAGCATAGTAAAACAGAGAACCTTTACATTTCCATATCATATTAATGGTGTGAATTGTCAAGAAAAGTTGCAAACCAGGCTAGGATAGTCTTCATAATCCATGGGGCAGGTTAAACATAAAATTAAAAGAATCCATGGGGCAGGTTAAACATAAAACTAAAAGATTTAATGAGAACTTTGCTACTTTAAAATGTGCGAATTACATGAAACAGAGAAAAAGGATTAAGAACCTGAGCAGTAACTAATTTTAGCAGATAATTAAAAGAAAATGAAAAGAAATGGGTAGTAAAGTTAAACCAATTTCATGCATTGCAAGTTATAACTGATTTCCTATCAAAATACATTATGCAATACAGAAAATCAGTACCTGGAGTTTATGATCTCCGCTAGTAACCCTAAAGTAACACCAAAAAAAAGCGGATGGTACCGCATATTTTTCTGGATATTGCTTTCTATGTCCTTTCCTTGAAGAGAGAGTGTCTTCTCTGAATTAAACTTCTCATCTGCACAAGAATCATGCACCAGGTTCATTTGGCAATCAATAATTCCCGAACTACAAAATTTTAATAGCTCAAAAAAATATTAATCAATCCATCATGCATGTTCTTTACTCCATTAAACATGAAATCCACTGCAATTCTCTTCTCACAGACAAACCAAACTAGATCAGTGAAATGACTCAAATGACAATAGATCTTTATTTTCTATTCAAAAATATCAAGTACAAGATATCAGTAAATCTTATTAAATTTAAGAGTCAAATTCTCCTTTAAATTTAATAAAAAAAGTCATTTTAATATTTTTTAGCCAAGCCTTTTTAGGTCTATCTCCATCTTTCTTAAAAAAGATTGGATCTAATACATCTACTGACCTATTATGTGACATAACAATAAAATGCAACTCTCTCTAATTTTATCTGCCGCTATAGCTACTCCGACTTTTTCACGTATATACTCATTTCACATTTTGTCTCTAACTGAAAAGCCACTCATCCAATTGAGCACCTACATCTTTGCAGTAACAACAATAGCAGCAACAACAACAGAATGTTGGCTATTAAAAAAGAAGCAAAAAATTAAGTGTTGTAGAGATGAGGATAGTTAGGTGGAAGAGTGGCTTTACAATGAGACAAAATGCAAAACGAGTACATATGTGAAAATGTTGGAGTAGCTCTTGTGACAAATAAAATTATAGAGAGCCATCTTAGATGGTTTGATCACATAAAACATCCGCCTTCCAATGACTTGGTCAGAATAGTAGATGTATTAGATCTGACCTATGTTAAGAAAGACTAAGGTAGATCAAAAAGACTTGGTTAAAAAGTATTAGAAATGACCTTTTTTAATTATATTTAAATGAGAATTTAACACTTAATAAGACACAATAAAAAAAATAATTTATATAGCCGACCCTATATAGTGGGATAAAGGCTTGATGTTTTTGTATCTTTGTAAAACTTAACTTAATTTTATGCTTCTCTTTTAGTGGCTAACATTCAACGCCATAAAGCATTGCAGGTGTTACCACCATCTTATTAAATTTTTCTTTAAATTTGAGTGGTACTTTTTATCACACAATAAGCCCAATGCATTCCTTTACTTTACCAACTTGAATTCTACTAATAATATCCTCATCTATTTCACCATCACGTTGAACAATAGACTCAAGATATCTAAAACATGCACTCTTTTTAATAACAAGATCAACCAATGTCACAATCCCACCATTAGATATTTCACTACTAAAATTATATTCCATTTATTCGATTTTAGATCTATTTAACCGAAAGTCTTTAGACTAAAATGTTGACCTAGATAATTCAAGTTTTTTATGAACTCTCTCTCTCTAGTCTTATCAACAAGAAGAATATCATTAGTAACAAGCAGATACATATACTTAATATAAGTATTATTAACTCCTTTCTTCTTTAAAACTCTTCAGAGCACTTCTCTTAGAACTTTATCATATTGTTTCTCTAAATTATAAAATATTATATGTAGATCCTCCATTCTCTCTCTATACTTCACTACCACACCCCTCAACAAATATATAGCTTCCATAGTAGACCTACCCAGCATGAACTCAAACTAATTTTGAGAATTACTAGTATCGCATCGTAATCTATGCTCAATTACACTCTCCCATAATTTTAATGTATGACATATTAGCTTAATTCATCTATAATTTGCACACTCTTGTGTGTCACTTTTATTTTCTTACAAATAGGAACTAACAAACTTCTTCTCTACTCATCTGACATCTTTTTAGTATTCAAAATAATTTTAAAAAGTTTACTAAGCCAAAAAATTCCTTGATCTCCTACCTATTTCCACACTTCTATAGAAATATCATTAGGTTATACAGTTTTTCCATACTTCATTTTCCATAAAACCCCTCCAACTTCAATTTTACTAATATGATGATGAAAATAAAAATCTCTATTTTCACTTAGAGTGCTAAGGTCATTAAAACTAACTATATTCTTACAACATTCATTGAAAAGTTTAACGAAATAACTCATTCTCCTATGTTGAATATCTTCTATTACGAAAACCACTTGTTGATCTTCATCTTTAATGCACTTCAATTGAATCAAATCTTTACTTTTTCCATCACTTCGCTTGGTAAACTTATACATACATCTTCCGCCCTTCCTTAGTATCTAATATATTATATAATTACTAAAAGCTAAATTTTTAACATCACATATTACTTTCTTAGAATCTCTACGAGCCTCTCCATACATTTTCCAAAATTTCAAACTTTTATATGCTTTACGCTGGTTGTCAACTACCTGGTGCAACCCTGTACTATTCTCATCGAGGGCTAGGTACTTGGCAACACATTTGCCACCAAACAAATCCCCACAAATTTTAGTTTCTCAAATGCTTGTGGTGCCAAAGGTTCTATCCATTCATTCAGTGTGTCTATTCATGCTTAAAAAAAAAAGGAAACCTAAATCAAAATCCCTTTCTCGTCACTCTCTCTTAAAACCTTTTTCTTGTGTAATATCATGCAAGCCTAAAAACTTCACTTCGCCTTCTCCCAAAGCCAGGCACACACCCTCCACCTCCAAAAGAACACTCAAACCCAAGCATTGGCTTGTCAACTCTCTACCATATCGCATCAGCTTTTTTCCCTAAATATCGGACATCCTAACTACCTAGGTTGTTGCTAATAAATCCAAAATGGCTGAAAAGCATGCAGATACATGCTGAATCATGAAAATATATTTTACAAATGCATTGAAAAATGAGCAAATGCATTATATAGGTGCACTAAAAAATGTGCACATTATTCAACAAATATATCAAAGTGCCAGAAGTCAAAATATCAACATGTGGAGAGCTCAAAATATCAACAAGTGCTCCAACAAGCATTTCAAATGCCCAAAAGTTAAGTCTTATAAGGCTGCAAGAACTGAAAATAAGCTGAATTCAAATTCAGCCCGCTATCAGAATCGTACAACTACTTTCGAAAATAGCTCAATCACTTTAAAAATTTTGTAAATCTTTTGTTTTCAAAATAAATAATTAAAATTCATGCACGTTCATGAGTGGATCTCCATACCTATATGGTAGGGTTGTAAATCCTATATTTAAAGTGTAATCCTCCTACTGGGGGCACAAGTCAATAATACTAGTCTACAAAAGTGATTCAAAATTTACACATACGGTCCAACACAACTCACTCACATCCTTATTAACTGAGAACCAAATGCTGAGTCGTGAAACTCATTAAAAGATATGTTACCTTTGCATTGACATAAAAGCTCTAATGCCTTTAACAATCCATTTTCAAAAATGTAAACTTATGATGCAGTGCCTACAAAGTTCAATCACAAGTGTTAATGACAGGTCCAATCCACTGCAAGTTGACAAACTTGAGAAGGTAAAAAATAATTAAATCAAAGCATTCAAACATAGCTCTTATGAGGGGCATAATCATTGAACATCATAATTTGAGGGTCCATTTCAAGATCAAGCTATTAAATCCCAAATATAAATAATGCAAATGGTCCTACCTCAATGATGGTTCTATTAAAAGCTAATCTCTACTAGAGAAGACTCTATTTCCAAAATACCTACTGTTATGTGTGGAATATGATTGTGTTGATCAATCTGACTATTCCGTTGTCTCGGACCTCAATGCTTTTCTTGTTCGCTAGGGGTGCAGGAGGTTTATCCCCTGCTTGGGTTCACTCAACTATCTCCACTGACTACATAGATTATGGACTATGACAACTCGAGACAACCAAACAACAAGATGATCATCATTCTCCCAAAATCCATTTTAAGTTGACGGCGATAAATTTTCTCTCAATCTGAAATAAAAAATCTCTAGTTTTATATGCTAAGCAATTAACACCTAACGATTAACCTTAATTGAAAGTTTTTTTCTCATCACTTGGAGGGATAATTAACCATATAGGCTTATGCCTAGAAAAAACTTCAAGCCATGTCATAAGATCCTTGCCAAATATGGGCAAAATCTCTAAGCAATGATTATCTATAATATAGTATACCTTCTAAAAATTTGACTCAGAACCATAAACACTTTTAGGAGAGTTGGGCACGAATTTATAGAGATAAAAAATTTAGATGGTTAATGCTCACATCATAAATGTATGGATTTTTCTTATGAAATATGAAGAATGGAAGTCAACCAAATTTTCCAAAATGTCAATGAATTGATTCAACCTCAACTCCACATCTACATACAAGTCGTCAAAACAAACAATAGATGAGATTACTATGTTGACCCCTACTCTCTATCCCGATCAGCAGTGCCATGGCGGAATAAAAAGAAAGTTCATGAGTTTCCTATTTGAATGTCATCGTAAAATTTTCGAGATTGGCGAATGTGTTTTCAAAAGGGATCCCAACTTGAAATAACTAGAGGAGGCTGTGCAGAAACTTGATAAAGTTTCGGCTGATGTTACTACTATCCTTCATCTTCTAGTCAACGTGAAGCAAGAACAGAAAGAGCATGAATCTGATTTCTACAAAACATGTGAAACGGGGTCTCTGCCTAAAAATGGTCTAATTGGGCAAGGATAAGGAGTTTGTTATGCTGTAGTTGAGGATGCTATCAAACGAAGAACATCAAACTCTTGTTAATAGAACTAATTTGTACAAAAATTTTCTATCTATAGCGGGCCAAGGTGGTATGGGAAGGGCAACTCTTTTGCAACACATCTATGAAGATTAAATGACAAAGGAATTTGATCTTAAGGTTCTCAAGATTGTTGTGGGTTCCAAGAAATTCTTACTTATCCTGGATGACATTCGGGAAGAGGAGAACCACGATATCAGCAAACGGGAAGGCGTGTTCGCTCCTGTAGCTTGTGGAAAATTTGGCAATTGGATTTTGGTAACAACTCGAATAGACTTGTTGACCTCCACAACTCAAACCACGCATAAAAGGACAAAAATGATGAATCTAGTGCGCGGATTGGTCCGACACCTTACTTGAAGGGTCAAATGATCTCCGAATGGCAGACGGATTGCGCAGTTGCAATCAGAACATCAAATTCGGCTAGGTCGAGGCCCCTCGCAGTTGAATCGGATGGGATCGGTCAAAAGGGATGGCTGACACCCGAAAATAAAACGCGAGGCTGATCAAATGAAGTCTGATCGCAAAACAGACTTCGCCATTGCGTTCAGAACATCGCAAATACTCAAAAACTACATTTTTCGTGTTCAATTTGAATAACTTGAATTTGTGGCACGAGTCCCGAGGCAGAGCACAAATTTCAAGAAAAATATTGCTCGGCGCTACCCAAATGACGTCGGTTCGACGAACGGACTTCGTCGTTGCGACCGAAACGTTGGCAATACGCTAAATGCACAACCAATTTGTTCAATTAAGGTGGTGCACGCAAATCAAGGTAATCCCCATGTAAAAATACACAAATTTGTGCCCAAACAAAGTCCGATTGTGAAACGGATTTCTCCATTGCGATCGAAATATCGCAAATACTTAAAAACTATATTTTCTGTGTTCAAATTGGATCATCCGGGTTGGTGGCACGGATTTCGAGAAAATTTAGCCTCGGCGCTACCTAAATGACGTCCGATCACGAAATGGACTGCGTCATTGCGACCGGAACGTCGACGATACCCTAAATCCGCTATTAATTTGTCTAATTTCAATATTCGGCAAAGTTGGCACGCAAAACGAGAGGAAATACACCCAAAACGAAATAGCACGCAAATCGAGGCAATCTTTGACTTCTCTAATGCAATCTGTCATTCTAAAATTAATGCAGGAATGACTGGAGCAGTAATATGGTATTAACCCAATAAAATTTTTACAAAACAACAGATGCTAAATTAGGGAATAGTCAAATTTTAATTGAATGCCATTAAATGTACTTACTCGTTTTGTTGTGGCCTCGTTCCCGTCAACTTGCCTCCTCGTCACTTCCACTTCGGGACAACAGCTGGCCACGGTTTCATATTCAAAACAAGATAACTTTTGCTGTTTCAGAAAGAGAACTTTTCTTCCACACTCTAGCAAACGAAATCCTTCACCCTTACCGGATTCCAGTAGCTGGACTTCAGCTTGCGACTTCCTTCCGTCTCCCCTCTGCTCTGATTCCACGCAAGCAAAGCTTCCCACAGCCTCCGCCTCTCTGTCTACGTGAGACTCCACCCGTCCGACTACACCTGTCTGAGCTCAGCCCTTCACGCAAACCTCAACATCCAACGCCAAGTCACAGAAACCGATCTACGCGAAGCCTAGCTCCCCCTTGTACGCAGCAGATCTGTTTTCTCCTCTCCAAATCACTCGATTACAGCTTATATAGCAGATTTATTCTTCCCTCACCCGTGAAACAGCATCATTACCTTTCACCTCAATGCCTCTGTCGATTCCCACTTCACATAGCTGCTGCAATCTGTCCTCTTTTCTTCACTTTAAGCCAAAGCTAAGGGGCCATTAGCCTTCATTTCACAAAAAGAAGTCAGGAGATTCCTCTCCACGTGCAACTTTTAGCCCATTCGAATCTTTTTTTAACAGTCACTTGAATCCTCATAACAGGTTTTTGTCTTATAACCTTACCCTTTCAAAAAAAAGAAGGATGGGTTATGATCACGTATACATGATTTTTTTTTTGGGGCTTTTTGCTTAGACATAAATCATTGTGAGTTATAATGTGGTTCATAATGTGCTATCATTGTCCTTTCCTTCCAACATACAGCAGCTTTTTCATAAATTAACTCCACCAGCATTCATCTTTTCCCTTTTCATGGTTAATGGAATCTTACCCAATAACAACTCATTTCAGAAGCCCATTAACCCCCTAAAAACCCACGTTATCTCTCCCTACTGTTGTTGATAAAAGTTTTGAACTACATCTTGATTATACAGACTATCCACTCAAGAGCCCATCCACCAAATAAACTCAGCCCGTATTATCACTTTCCAACTTGCCTGTTAAAATAACCCACCTCAAAACAGCCCTCTAAACCAATAATCAAAGCCCATATCTCTACCTAAAGTCAGCCCACTTAAGTAGCTCTCCTCCATTTTCTGTAATCCATCCTACAGCAACCCATTTTGCTAAGCCATTCATAAGCCATAGCCCACTACTCATAAACCCACCCAAATCTACATTGGCTATAGCCCATTCTGCAACTACATCCTTCCTACAAAAACAGCCCATTATACTACCATATCTCAACCACATTAAACCCACCTCTTCACTACAGAACGCTCACAAAAGCCAACCCATTCAAAATCTGAACCTCAACAACCCCTTAACAGTAAACTTTTCTTTAATTCATTATGATGGTTTATTAACCCTTGCATTAGCTAGTGTTGTTTATGTTTGTTATTAGTTTTAGATATGTATATATTTGTACGCATGTATATTTGTAAATGTGTTGAACATACGTATACGTATTTATGAATATGTATATAGGGGTATGCGGATGTATGCGTACATGCAAAAAAAAAAGTGAGAGGAAAATTTCAAAAAATAAAGAGTGGAAAGGAGGATAAAAATGATGAATAAAAAAAAGAAGACAAAAAAAAGATAGAGAAAATTAAAAAAAAAAAGGGAAGTGGAGGAGGAAGGGGTTTTGGGTAATTTTGCATTTTGCCATCGCCGCCGACCCTTAAGGTATAAATTTTCAAACTCAGATTCTCGTTCTCGTTGTTTGCAGCGGACCGGCAAACCCCCATCGCCGCCGACCCTAAAGCAATCATTCAAGAGATGAAGACTCGAAAGTGCAAGATGTACAGTGTACACCAGCTCTTATGGGCCGTTATGGGAGATTCATTGTACACCCAATCTGTTGTCCACAAGCAAAATACAAGGAGAATACATTAAATACGAGCCCCTACGAGTTATTGTAGGAGACCCGCTATAAATATAAAGTGCCATCCCTGAGCAAATGCAGGAGACCGTCATCAAATACGAGCTTCTATAAGATGCAACAACATGCCACCGGATCCGCAATACTCATACAAGCGGACAGAAGGCGTGTTCAAACTCTCAAAAGGAATGCCGCGCACCTTCAAATAGCAGTTGTCAGCACAACTGAAATGTTCCAGAAACACCCCTGCACATGCACCTTAATTTGTATACACATAGGTACACAAAAAGGGGGGGGGGGGGGGGGGAAGCTACAACCAAACACCCGTATGGGCCCCGACGAGCGTATTATTGGTACACACACGACGTCTAGGGATGTTGTGCGGATCAATAAATTTGAACCCGATCCTCCTAAAGCAAGTAAATAGAAGATGACAAGGTTCAACAAATAATTATAAAATGCCCCCAAACACCCGCATGGGCCCCGGCGAGCGTGTTATTGGTACACACGTGACGTCTAGGGATGCTACGCGAGTTAATAAGTGAATTACAGTTCGAGCCCGATCCTTCTATACGGGTAGATAGAAGTCGATATGGCTCGAACCATTAAATAAATATGCGGCCGCCATATCGACCGAGATATTTATTTTATACGTTCATATTAGGCCTTCAAGGCCTATAATCAAGAGAATTCACTAACAAGAGCATAAAGCCTACGAAACTCGATCCTCTGTCGGCAGCTCGACAGAGTGGACAAGGTTCAATCCATTAATATGAATGACCCCAAACACCCCGATGATGGCCGTGTTGAATGTAGATCTCAATCGGAGGGGTTCATAAACACTTTCAAAATGCCACCCAAAACCTAAAAATCTAAAAAAAAAAAACATCAAAATTCCAAAATATTTAAAATCGAAACTCAACCATTCAAATCACTTAAAGTAAAATTCATCCATCCTCCACAACAGTTTGCCGAGGTGGACAAATTGAAAAATACTTCAGCTCACAAAGAGCTAATGCCTGGTCGAAAATATCACTAGGATCCATTCTCAAATAATCTCCTGTTAGTAAGGACGTGATACGTGTCCTCTAATCAGCAGTTTCGCCGCCAAATGGCACTGCAGGATAAACGGTTATGACCCGGGGCCCTCTGAACCGAGTGGTTTTGCCGCCAAATGGCACCATGTAATACCGGTTATGGCCAGAGCCAATACATTCCTTATTGACATCAAATTCTTGAGATATGAATCAATAGGATATGATCGATAGGGCACAAAGCCCTCTGTTAGCTAAAGTGAATTCAAATTTGTCCCCTTAGACAAACATCCACCCTAGGTCTACAAGGTACCCTTGGACGAACCAACCCATGGCTGCCGACAAGGATCCTTCTGTCAGGTTGGGTCGACTACCTCCTCTGACTAAGTAGACCAGGGACTATGATGGCCCGGGACGACGGAACCATGGGATCTTGATCGGGTCCATCATCCATTCCCCTACCATCCGCTTTAAGTGCAAGATGGTGAAATTTCTGATTTTTAATATCAAATTTTCAAACTTCCAATAGTCATACCCATGCTGCTACTATATGCCAGATTCGTATATTTCTACGTATCTGATTGACGACAACCAAACACCCGTATGGGCCCCGACGAGCGTATTATTGGTACACACACGACGTCTAGGGATGCTGCGCGGATCAATAAATTTGAACCCGATCCTCCTAAAGCAAGTAAATAGAAGATGACAAGGTTCAACAAATAATTATAAAATGCCCCCAAACACCCGCATGGGCCCCGGCGAGCGTGTTATTGGTACACACGTGACGTCTAGGGATGCTACGCGAGTTAATAAGTGAATTCCAGTTCGAGCCCGATCCTTCTATACGGGTAGATAGAAGTCGACATGGCTCGAACCATTAAATAAATATGCGGCCGCCATATCGACCGAGATATTTATTTTATACGTTCATATTAGGCCTTCAAGGCCTATAATCAAGAGAATTCACTAACAAGGGCATAAAGCCTACGAAACTCGATCCTCTGTCGGCAGCTCGACAGAGTGGACAAGGTTCAATCCATTAATATGAATGACCCCAAACACCCTGATGATGGCCGTGTTGAATGTAGATCTCAATCGGAGGGGTTCATAAACACTTTCAAAATGCCACCCAAAACCTAAAAATCTAAAAAAAAAACATCAAAATTCCAAAATATTTAAAATCGAAACTCAACCATTCAAATCACTTAAAGTAAAATTCATCCATCCTCCACAACAGTTTGCCGAGGTGGACAAATTGAAAAATACTTCAGCTCACAAAGAGCTAATGCCTGGTCGAAAATATCACTAGGATCCATTCTCAAATAATCTCCTGTTAGTAAGGACGTGATACGTGTCCTCTAATCAGCAGTTTCGCCGCCAAATGGCACTGCAGGATAAACGGTTATGACCCGGGGCCCTCTGAACCGAGTGGTTTTGCCGCCAAATGGCACCATGTAATACCGGTTATGGCCAGAGCCAATACGTTCCTTATTGACATCAAATTCTTGAGATATGAATCAATAGGATATGATCGATAGGGCACAAAGCCCTCTGTTAGCTAAAGTGAATTCAAATTTGTCCCCTTAGACAAACATCCACCCTAGGTCTACAAGGTACCCTTGGACGAAGCAACCCATGGCTGCCGACAAGGATCCTTCTGTCAGGTTGGGTCGACTACCTCCTCTGACTAAGTAGACTAGGGACTATGATGGCCCGGGACGACGGAACCATGGGATCTTGATCGGGTCCATCATCCATTCCCCTACCATCCGCTTTAAGTGCAAGATGGTGAAATTTCTGATTTTTAATATCAAATTTTCAAACTTCCAATAGTCATACCCATGCTGCTACTATATGCCAGATCCGTATATTTCTACGTATCTGATTGACGACTAGCCTTACTCGAAAGTTCTCTCTCGTTACCGGGAGGGGTAATTAACTATAGGGGCTTGCGCTTATAGGAAACCAGAACTCAGATTATAAAGTCCTCACAAAATGAGGGCGAAATCTCTGGGTAGTGTCTTATCTACAAACTCATCTGCCTTCCAAAATTTACCTCGGAACTTAGTTCGTTAAAACTCCCCCAGAAGATAACAAAGCGGGCGGAGGCCGGGGCCGAATTTTAGGAGCCCACATACTACCACTTAATTCTTCGATCATATCATACCAACCAAGGTGATAATGCAAAGTTTGTGTGGTGATGCTCAACAATAACATTGAATTGTTGAAAGGAAAGATTGACATCTATTAGAAGTTGTGGGACCCATTATGTTTTCTTCGCATATTTTAATCTATTTTTAGGATGAAGGTATTCTTATTATAATATCTCATCAATAGAAAGCCCTCTTGAGTCTTGAATTTCAATACCCAATTACACTCTATTTTTAAACATTTACACAATCTCCACCATTCCCATCAAAGTAATCAAGTTCACTACCATTTGGGATGTCAAAAAATGACCCAACCTGAATACTACTAAAAAAATTCAACTTCTGTTGCAGAGATGTTTGATTTAGGGGTAAAACAGGTTGATCTAAAAAAATTTCCACGATCTATATAATAAAGAGGTTGATTGGGTCGGGTTTATGATAGACGACTTCAAAATGAGCCAGGTTTAAGTCAAACATTCTGACAGATGAGATAAACAAATCAAATTCAATTCAACCATATTTGAATTAGTTCAACTGCCGGTCAGACCCAAACCCAACCCACCAACCTATTTTGAAAACCCTAATTACCATTGTACATATATATCAATAAATTCAAACCAAGCCTAACACAAAATCTCTCAAATGCATATTTCTTGGGTATCTACAAAATTAAAAGATTACAAGTGTTGTTTGCTAATAACAAGATAGTTCTCCAATGTGGGCTCCGAAAATTCGGCCCTGACCTCCACCCGCTTTGCTTTTCTTCGGGGGGATTTTAAAAGGAATTAAGTTCCGGGGTAAATTTTGAAAGGCAGATGGGTTTGTAGATAAGACACTACCAAGAGATTTCGCCCTCATTTTGCAAGGACTTTATAATCTGAGTTCTGGTTTCTTATAGGCGCAAGCCCCTATAATTAATTACCCCTCTCGATAATGAGAGAGACCTTTCGATTAAGGCTAGTCGTCAATCAGATACGTAGAAATACGTGCATCAGGCATATAGTAGTAGTATGGGTTGGAAGTTTGAAGGGTTGAGAAATTTGATATTTAAACTTGAAGATTTCACCATCTTGTACTTAAAGCGGATGGTGGGGGAATGAATGATGGACCCGATCAAGATCCCATGGTTCCGTCGTCCCGGACCATCGTGGTCTTTGGTCTACTTAGTCAAAGGAGGTAGTCGACCCAACCTGACAGAAGGATCCTTGTCGGTAGCCATGGGTTGCTTCGTCCAAGGGTACCTTGTAGACCTGGGATGGATGTTTGTCTAAGGGGATAAATTTGAAACCACCTTAGCTAACAGAGGGCTTTTTGCCCTATCGATTGTATCATATTGATTCATATCTCAAGGATTTGATGCCAATAAGGAACGTATTGGCTCAGCCATAACCGGTATCACGTGGTGCCATTTGGCGGCAAAACCACTCGGTTCAGAGGGCCCCGCGTCATAACCGTTTATCCTGCACTGCCATTTGGCGGCAAAACTGCCGGTTAGAGGACACATACCACATCCTTACTAGCAGGAGATTATTTGAGAATGGATCCTAGTAATATTTTCGACTAGGTGCGCTGAAGTAGTTTTCATATTTGACCACCTTGGCAAACTGCTGCGAAGGGTGGATGAATTTTATTTTGAGTGTTTGATGGTTGAATTTCAATTTTAAATATTTTGGAATTGGGGTTTTCTGGAATTTTGGATTTTTGGGTGTTTGGGATGTCATTTGAAATGATCTGTATGGATCCCTCTGATTGAGATTTACATTCAACACGACCATCATCGGTGTATAAAGGGATCATTTCCATTTATGGATTGAACCCTGTCGACTCTATCGAGTTGTCGACAGAGGATCAGGTTTCGTAGGGTTTATGTCTTTGTAAGTGAATTCTCTTGATTATAGGCCTTGAAGGCCTAATATAAACATATAAAACAAATATCTCAGTCGACCCCGCGACTGTACATTTGTTTAATAGTTCGAACCGTGTCGACTCTTATCTACTTGAATAGAAAGATCGGGCTCGAACCTGAATTAACTTATTAACCCGCGCAGCATCCCTGGACGTCACGTGTGTACCAATAACACGCTCGCCGGGGCTCATGCGGGTGTTTGGGGGTATTTTATGATTATTTTTTAAACCTTATCGACTCCTACTTACTTGCTTAGGAGGATCAGGTTCAAATTTACTTACCCACGCAGCATCCCTAGACGTTACGTGTGTACCCATAACACGTTCGCTAGGGGCCCATGCAGGTGTAATGATTGTGTACCCTCCTTTTTGTGTACCTATGTGTATACAAATTAAGATACATGTGCGGGGGTACATTTTTAGGATATTTGACACTGATCAGCAATGTGAAAAACTACCATTTAAATGCAGCATTTTGTTTGGAAGCTTGTATACGCCTTCTGTCTGCTCGTGAATGGGTTGCAGATCCGATGGCGTGTTGTAGCAGCTTCTGGATTGAAATGCTTGCTACTTTGTACAGGTGGACTGTCGTGTACTACTCATTGCTTTCCACAGGTAGATTGTAGTACACTAACGAATCTCCTGCTTTGTATTTGTAGATGTTTGTAGATGGCTTGTTATCTGCATGATGAGTTTCCCACAATAATCCCTAGACACTTGCACTTGATATAGTCACTTTATATTTTTCTTGTGGACAATAGATTGGGTGAACTACGGGTCTCCTACAGTGGCCCATGGGTACTCACATTTATTGTATTCTCCATGCATTTTGTTGTGGTCTTTGGTCTTTTCAGTACATCTGCTACTGTTACTTGTAGGCAGGTAGATACATTCATTCACTTATTGAATTGACTACAGGATACTGTACTTACTGAAGTCTTTTTGCATCTACCCATATGTGACATGTGGTATGTATGTTTGTATTCGTAAAGGAATCATTTATGTTGCATATCTCCAGATGTCACTTATGGAATAACATTTAATGACACTGTTGGTACTTTCACCCAAGTCCGTTGCGTATCTCCCACATTCTATTCGTGAGAAAATCACTGCATGCCTTCTTCTGCAGCCACATCATCCACTATTTGTAGATTACCTATTTGCTAAGGCCTTCGCATGTTTGCTTGCAATCGAATTATGCATGAATCTACTTATCATTGCTTATGAGTGAGATGCATGAATCCTTCCTTATTTAATCTCACCCGTTGACGCATCTTCTTGGAGTTGAATTGTTGTTGGTGATAGGGACACTACTAAATTCCTTCATGCTCATTCACTTTGCAAATTTGTTTAATCAGATAAATCCCTCTAGTTGTATTTGCTTGTACGACTGCATTTGAATACCCAAAGTCATTATTTGCTTTTGATGTCAAAGCTTCGATCACGTCCTCTATTGATTCAAAATCCAAAGCTTTGCTATTTGTTTGAACTCCAGTCTAATTCGTCGTCGTATTCGAGCTCAAGTTTGAGTTTGCAAATTCTTCTTAACTGTTTAAATCATTTAGATTACGGTCCTCTACAGTTCATTGAGTTCAAGCTCCCGTTTTCATTCTGTTCGAATTCAAGTTCAAGTTTCACTGTGTCCAACATCTTGTTCAAGTTCTCTATGGTCCAACCCAAGTATTTGCTTGAGTTCAAAAGTTCAAGCTATGTTCTTTGTGATCTTGTTGAGTTCAAGTTCTCTTGCATCGAGTCCCCTATGGTTCTTTTCAAGTTCAAATCAAACCCAAAATGAGTTCAAGTCCATTTTTGTTTAAGTCATTATTATCTCATTTGATGCTCAAATCAAATGCAAGTTCACTTAATGCTCAAATTGAGTTTGAGTGTAGTCCTTTGTAGTTCATCAAGTGCCTTGTATCACTTTCAAGTTCAAGCTTCTTGTTGTTCAGGTGTCAAGTCTGAGTCCCTCTCACTTGGTTCAAACCAAGTTCATAAGTCTCAAATGATCTTGTTCAATTCAAGTTCATTTTGATCAAATTTGAATCAAGTTTGAATTAGCTCTTTGAGTTCAATCAAATTTAGTCCCAAATTTCTTCAATCAAGTTCAACATGAGTTTAGGTTCATTCCTCCTTTTGAGTTCAAAACACAAGTTCAAGTTCTCCATTCAAGTCTTTGTGATCCTTCAAGATTTTTCTTAGTCAAAATTGATCTAAGTATTTTGCTCATTTATTTGGATTAAAATTTAGTTCATTTGTAGTCCAAATTAATGTCTGAATAGAGTCCAAGTCTTTGTATGTTCGGTCCAAATTTCGGAAGCCTCTCGGCGTCTCCCCCGTTTAGGAAAAACTACAGGAAATTGGGCCTTCCCACCATGCTTAAGAAAGCGTGTATGGTAGGTGTCCTTTGACACCGCAGCCATATGTTCTTCGTCCCCCCACCACGCTTAAGAAAGCGTGTATGGGTCTTCAAATGTACTTGAAAAAGAAGAACAATTGTTTCCCCACAGGTACTGGTACTTAAGATTGTCCCAACCACACTAAGAAAAGCGTGCATATGGCCTACCCGCCTCGTCGTAGGTGTCGCACCGGGTTCCCTTCCCACCACGCTTAAGAAAACGTGTATAGGCGGTTTGCCGGCTCGACACGAATGTCGAATGCGGGATTTGAGTTTAGGAAGTTTTATACCTTCGTAGTGGATGTCGACGGTGGAGGGTCGTGGATCGAGGCGAAAGAGAGAGAAGAGCACTTCTCTCTTTCTCCTTTTTTTTATTTACTTTTTGTTTTATCAAAACTAATTAATTATTATTAATTATAATTACTTATAATTAGAAATAATTAATTAAAATAAAAGATAATTATAATTAAATTTAATTAATTATGATTGGTATTAATTAATTATAATTAAAAATAATTAACTTATAATTAACTTAATTAATTATAAGTAATTATAATTAATTATAATTAATTAAATTAAAAACATAATTAATTATGATTCAAATTAATTATTTATAACTAATTATTTTTTATTACTAATTAATTATAATTTAATAATGATTAATTTATAATTAACTTAATTGATTATAATTAATTATAATCAATAATAATTAATTAAAATTAAAATAATAAATTATAATTAAAGTTAATTAATTATAACCAATTATTTTATCATTAATTAATTATAATTTAAAATAATTAACTTGTAATTAACTAATTAATTATAATTAATTATAATAAATTATAATTAATATAATCAATTATAATTAAACTTAATTAATTATAACTAATTACACTAATAATAATAATAATTATTATTAAAATTTTTTTTTTTTTATTATTGCACTAAAGGGGCTATTCGGCAACAGGAGGATTTGGCCGAAGAAGCTAGCGGCAGGGAGAAAGTTACCCTTACGGCCAGTGAGCTCCTGTTGTTGCTTCCGATCGAAATGTTGTGCCTCCCGATCCGACAAGAAGAGAAGCTCGTCAAAGGGGCAAGGTCGAATGGCAATGTACGAGCTGAAGAAGCGACCGAAAGGCAGAAAGTTGGCTTCACTGCGAGCAAGCTCCTGCCGCCGTTTCCGATCAAACAGGAAGGGAAGGCCACCGGAGAGCGAAGTCGAACAGCCAGGAAGAGTCGAAGAAGCGCACAAAAGGGAGAAGGTTAGCTTCGTAGCGAGCCGCTCTCGTCGTTGTTTCCGATCTAAATGTCGTAACTCTGATCCGATAGGAGGGGAAAGTCGTCGAACGAGCAAAGTAGAACAACCAGGAAGAGTCGAAGAAGCACACGAAAGGAAGAGAGCGGAGAAAGCGAGAGTTTTGAGCGTGAGGAGGAGGGCTCGAACAAGAAGATGGCTTCGTTTCCTCTCCCTTTTAACGACGCAAAATGGTCACAGAAGATTGCGAGGTCAGAGCAAGGATTACGCGATTGAGACTCGAGCGGCACCGTTTGCAGAGGGGTGGGGCGAATGGCAGAGCAGGATTTGTGTAGGATTTGGTACAGGTAATGATTCATACATATTTTTTATTCTCTCTTTTTGTTTTATCCGTTGGCTGCAGCATGGAGGTCAACATCCAACTTTGGATGTCACATTCTTTGGGAATCAAGTCTACTATTTCAATCCTTCAATCCAAACAGAAAACTGTCATAAGAGAACCCTATCAAAAGTGATGAGGAGCCTTCCAGCTATAGAATTTAAGATCAAAGCTTGTGTCGCCTCAAACACTTTCTTAGCAAGAAAGTGACTCATTTGAGAAAAGGTATATTCATTTGCTAATGAGTATGCTCTACAGCTACTAAAAATAGGGAGGCTTGGTTGTAAATTGGCTCACAATCCTATGAATCTAATAACAAATACATAAACAAAAAAGCCCTCTTGATGCAAAAGGAAAATATCAGAGGTTGATTGAGAAGCTCATTTACCTCACTCACAGTGCATGATATTAATTTCTTTGAGAGCATGGTGAGTTAGGTCATGAACAGTCCTAAGCAAGAACACTTGGGGTTTGTATATCGAATTGTGCAATACTTGAAAAGAAATCCTTCACAGGGATAATACTTCAAGAACACTTCCATTAGAGAAATTGAAATATTTATTGATGCTGATTAGATTGGATCAATAACATATCAAAGTTTATCCACACAGTTTTGTACTAATGTGTAGGAAAACTTAGTTACTTTGCGAGGCAATAAAAATTAGTAGCTAGAAGCAACCAAAAAGCTAAATTGATATCTATGGCCCATGGCATGTGGAGGTATGTAGCTAAGTTACTTTTTTTTTTTTGGAAAGATGTAGCTAAGTTACTTGGGGTACTAAGAATGTCAACTGCAAAATCTAAGTTATTATGGAATAACAAAACTATCATAGACATCTTAAGATCGATCGTCATTTATTCAATGAGAAGCTAGAGGAATGACTAATAAACTCACATACACACCTAAAAATCTTCAAACAACAAATACTCTTACAAACACTATCACATGCCAACTTTAAAAGTTTAAAGTTCAAGTTGGTAATGATTAATATCTACAACCTAACTTGAGAGGGTATATGAATATTCGCCCATCTCCCTTCCACATATAGAAAGAACTAAATAAATCTTCCAAGATTTGAAAGTATTTATGTTGGGAATAAAGATTTTGAACAAATAGTTCAACTCTCTTTCCATTTATTTGTTTCATGTTTTTCCATATGAATTTTAGGTAGTTCTTTGATCATGATTAAGAGATGATTTTGATCCTTTAGCTATAAAGAGAATCTGGACTAATGTATCCAAAAGTAGATAAAAAGAAAAAAAAAATCTATCCTCTTCAAAATCAACATGATATATACTGCATATCACCTTCACTTGGTGCACTATTGATTAACTCAAAGAGGTCTTTGCCTTCAGCAGAGAAACCCCAACGATTTGGAGCTGGACCAGCAATGTATGCACATGCTCTTTCATCAGTGTCCTTTAGATATACCTGTAAATGAATAAGTTTTGTAATGCTAGAGAGTGATGCAAGACGAACAACACGACAGAAATTAGTAGACTTACGTGATTAAAAAAATAGCAACTACAAAGAATAAGTTATGAAGCAATAAATAAGTTATGAATTAATGTACTTTTCTGTAGATATTAGTTAATAATTTTTTCGAAATGAGCATATACGTGAAAAGGTTGGAATAGCTCTAGTGGCCGATAAGATTAGAGAGAGTCGCCTTAGATGGTTTGGTCATATAAAATGACGGCCTTCCGATGACTCGGTTAGGAGAGTAGATGTATTAGATTTGACCAATATTAACAAAGGTAGAATTAGGCCTAAAAAGACTTGGTTAGAAAATATTAGAAATAACATTTCTTTATTAGATCTAAATGGGAATTTGACTATTAATAGGACACAATGGAGAAAAAGGATTTATGTAGCCGACCCCATGTAGTGAGATAAAAGCTTGATTTTGTTGTTTGTTGTTGTCTGTAGATATTAGACAATTGGATATATGAAATGATGTTGAACAAGTGCATTTCAATAAATTGAAAACTAAGAAAGAGAAACTCATCTTATGTTTTCAGCCCTTAATGTTTCTTAAAGTTTATTGTCGAATGCCTTTTAAGATTTTATATAGAATATGCAATGTCATGAACGTAAGAAATACCTAGAAAATTTTTATCCTCTCTACAACAATTCCCAAGAAACCCTCAGAACATTCTCTAGCCTTCAAAATGGAATGCAAGTAAATCGAATTACAAGAACATCCAAATGATTCTATAACATCCTAAAATGAAAAAGAGCGTCTATTAAGTAGTGCAAAGACCTAACCCTATTGATTTCTTTACATCAATCAGAAAGTAACCATAAAAATTTGTGCTATTCGTGTAATATTGAACATTTGAAGCTAGGATACTACTTAAAAGCCAAAATAAAAATGAACATTTTAAATGAACAAGCTTCACTATCTTATGGTCTGCGAGACAAATCAAAAGGAAGTGATGCACAACTTTTATAGGCGACTGGTCCTTCTTTGATAAATATATATTTCGAGAGCAGTATAGTTATTCATTTATGCTGTTTCTTTAATGCTACACTTAGGTCATATTTTATTTTGATGTATTACGTTATTATGATCTTTCTGTTAACTTTTAATGGTTGTTTCCTTTGTTATGTTCTAAGCCCTCTTCAATATAAAAGGATTAGTGCTTCTATTAGAGATATACGTAAGTGATCCACAGGATGAAGCTTTCTAGATTTGGCTGCCGCCATGACTTCAGCATGAGTTTCTTTATCCTATCTCAGATATGTCCTAAAGGATCTTGAATTCTCCCCTCTTTTTTAGCTCCAAGAGTCCCCTTTCCTAGTAGAAAAAGCTTATCCCTCCTCTTAGTTGGTATCATATTCCTCTCTCCATGCAACTCAACTTCATTTTTCTCTATGAAAAATAAAATATGGTCTCTTTGCCTTCCCTATAAGGTAGTTCCAAAAGAAAAGTACAAGGCGGAGCCTCAAACAGCCTCGAGATGTTCCGCCTCAAGGTGTACACCCCGTCCAAAAATATTGTATGGTGAGGCTTATGCCTCGACTCGCCAGAGTTCCAACTGAAATCGTGGCACGCCTCCAGGCGTACGCCTCAAATGCTATTTTAATCGATGATAGCTACTACGTCCCTCGAAAGAGAATCATAGTTTTCGAAAGGCTGTACCACTTAGCGACCCCGATGTATTTAATGTGAATTTGGGGTGCCTCAAAATCTCTGCGCAGTACAAGGTCTATGAATACCCAAGGTAGGTCTTGATATCATGATCATTCTCCCTAGTCCTTGTTTTTGATTCTGCCAGTGCACTTATTTCTCCCATGATTGCTCTACGCAAGTGCGATACTACATTCACCAAGGCCGTCGACTTCCCAAACTCGTGCATGACCACTAAGCACGCTGACCACGCATACTTTCGTTACTGCTTTGCACACAATGGCTTTAGCATGCAAGTGCCAAGTTAAGGCCGAGGAATAAGGTACAAGATTGGCATATAAAGTTTGACTTTGTTCTCAGCACCAACCGTATTTAGTGCCCATATTGTTGATCACATTAGTCAAAAGCAAGGAAAGCTTGCCACCTCTTACCAAGGAGGAGACTTTGACCTTGATCAATGGCCAGCCACTCATCACCCTTTACCATCTTAGCTACATGAACATCTTCAAGACTTTTTATAGTAAGAGTTTATTTTCGTCTTTTTTCTTGCGAAGTTATCAACTCCTTTCTGATGTACTAGCCTCTATGTATGTACAATGCATCAAGGGCTATGAGTTCCCAAAGAATGTCACAATCCTTAAACGAGTAGCAAAGTCCTTCGAGAGGATGGAAGAGAAAATGAAGGCAGTGCTAGCTGAGGGGTTTGTCAAGCCATCCAAGAAGGAGAAGGAGCCGCCTCAAGAAAGTGCGAACTGAGAAGAGGGAGGCCACTCGCCCCAACAAATCGGTCCCAAACCCGAAGAAAGCATTAGCGACGAAGGAGTAGCGTCCACCACCCACAAAGCCAAGGAAGGCGGCATCGTATCCCGTGGCAAGGGGCGTGGTGATTGACGAGGCAACGGCTAAGCGAAGAGTCGAGCTAGAGTGGAGTTGGATCAAGTGTTGCCAGATGAAATTCGCTTCAAAGGGAGAAATTCCCCCAAGGAACCAGAAACCAACCGCCTTCTTCAAGGACTTTTCTACAAGAGAGGAGAGTTATGGCGACCCATCTTTTGTAATAATTTTTACCCTAAGGGTGATTGTACATGTAACATTTTGCACAGAAATTAAATGAGAACTTACTCTTAGAGGTCTCCTTTAGGATTTAAATGTATTGTTATCAGATTTTCTAAACTGTAGGACTGGCTTATGTTTAGTGGTGTGCATGGGCATTCACCCATATATATGAAATGATAGTAATGGTGTCTAAGGGCACTCGCCCATGCAAGAAACATGAAGTACTTTTTAAAAAAACTCATATAAAACTTGAACTTATAGATTTATAATTTTAATACTAAGCTCGGAAAGTAAAGAAAAAAGAACTTTTATAAAATAATAATAGCTTCTCAAACCTAGGCTCAATATTTTAGGGTTTAAATAATTGAACACACCATTTGGACCGTGCAAGCGTGGGCTCGACAAGAATTTCCTCATTCCTGAACTTGACATAAACGAATTAAAAAGTTATAATTAGGTAATCATACCTGAGCATTGCCATGGGGTAGGCATGTCGGAACTCATCGCAAGTTCCTTTGTGCTTAAACTTGGTAATATAAAAAATAACACCCGAGCGAGTTTGCTAGTAGAAGAATTATTTGTCTTGGCATAATGGGACAAATTGTACGATTCCTTGTTTGTAACTGAGTGAGATGTGACTCTTTATAGAGTAACCTCATTGCTGTAGGTTTAATACAAAGTCTCCATAGGTGGGCCGCACCTTACACCAGGCTTTTAGCCTTCGCAAGGGTAGCCACCTAGAATCGTTGGCCATAAGGGGCTCGCACGCTACTCACTACAGATCTTGTCGCAAAGAGGGGAGTAATCCTACAATGACAAGATGGTCTACTATAGGAACTCGACAACTAGATTTTTGTTAGCATGTATGTTGCATATTTGCAAGTAAGCTTTTTTTGAGTTTTGATGTTGTTCATTGTCTAATTGATGGAATTTTTTATGCCATACTCCATTTTTTCCTTTCTCTTTTTCTCTCTTTTTTACTTACTAAGCTGGCTCGCAAAATAAATGTATAAGAATTTAAACATGACTCTACTAGGATGCTCGGCAAGTAATAAGAAATGAACTTCACTGAGCAGCGAATTTTCCTCTCCTGAGGGCATTGGCTCGCCAAAAGGTCTTTGGGCATCGGGCCTCTGCTCTACTACAGGGAGCAGACAAATTCGCTTTTTAGTTTGAGCTTAGATGAGAAGACGCCTAGCTCCATCTCAGTCAGTCAGAGTTGATTATTACGGAGTCAAGCATCAAAGGCCAACGAGTTTTAGGTCCTAGTTTATTGGGAGCTTGCCCAAAGTTTGTGATAGGTCGCCCACGCGCCTTGGGCGATTCTTGATCAATTATCTCAGTAGAGAGACTACCTTGAGCGAGTTCCTCGAGCATTGGCGCTCCAAGTCCTTTGAACCTCCTTTCTAATGTGAGTTTACAGCTGATAGGAGCCTGAGCCTACTTATGCTTTAATGATGTAGGGCCCTTCCAACGAGATCGCCCACTTGTCAAGAATGAAGAGGCGGGCCTTAGTATTTGCCTTCATGAAGACAAGGTCACCATGTTGGAAGGCTTTATCTTTGGCGTATGAGTCATAATACTTCACCATTCTCCTTTTAACATCTTCATATCTGAGGGGGATCATGGTCAGAGCTTCTCCGGGAGATTTGCTGCAGTTCTCAACACTTCCTGATTAGTCGCCTCCCACTCATCAAATTCATCTTCTTCAAAATTGGTTGTGATGACTACTTGCTAGCTATCTAGGTCAAGTTTAACAGACAGTACGATTCAACGTTGTGGAAGAGGAAGAATGGTGTTTGCCCGGTTGCTGAGGAAGGAGTCGTCTTGACTGCCCACGAAACAAAAATGAGAGCCTCCACCCATTTATCCTTGGACCCTTCTATGTTCTTCCTTAAGAGATTGAGGGTTTGCTTGTTGGCGGTTTCAACTTGTCCATTGGTCACCAAATGGTGGACTGAGGCAAATTTCAGGTGGATGCCATGCAAGTGACAAAATTCCTTCAGTATTTTGATGGGAAACTCTAGCCCATTATTAATGATAATAGTGAGAGGCACACCACATCTGCAAATGAGGGCTTTGTAGTCCTCGTTTCAAGAAAACTTCATGCTTATGAGGACTTTGAATAAGGGCGAACACCTCTTACTAAGTCAAGAGATGAATTGATTGAGGCGGGCCACCCGCTTAGTGTGTGGCTAGACCTCCTTGATTGTTTTGGGGGACTACATATCTAGTATAGCCTTCACTTTATTAGGGTTCACCTTGATACCTTCAGGTGTAAGGAGGAAACCAAAAAATTTTCTTGAACCTATGCGAAAAGTACACTTCATTTCAATCGCATATTGTACCTCTTAAGGGTATCAAATGTCTCTTTCGGATCTTCAATGTGCTGGCTAGCCAACTTACTCTCTAGGAAGTCATCCAAATACACACATATTCCTCCGCTTCTCATTCTAAAAGACCTTATCCATCACCCTCTGATAGATCACTCCCGCATTCTTCAGGCCAAAGAGCATCACCTTGTAACAGTATAGGCCTGTTGCAGTGATGAAGATTGTCTTCTTGTAGTCGCTTGGGTGCATTTTTATCTAGTGATAGCCTGAAAAAGCATTTAGGAAGCTCATAACTAGATAACCCATTATCTACATCTATCCTTAGCACTGGGTAGTTATCCTTTGGGCATGCGTAGTTCAGATTAGTGAAGTCCACGCACATCCTCCATTTTCTAGTCTCTTTTGCACGATGACTATATTGGTGATCTAATCTAAGTACTAGACCTCACTGACAAAGCCGACCTCTACTTTGGACTTCCACACTTGTGAGTTCGGCAAGTATAACAGCTATCTTCCTAATTTTTTGCTTAATGGGCCTGGCATCTTTTCTCACATTGAGCTAGTAGAAGGCAACTTCCTCATCAAATCCTGAAATCTCTACTATCATCCAGGGCACCATTGAGGGCTTAGATCAGCTTGCTTCAGTGCTCCTCGCTGAAGGACAAACTTATTCTCTGGGTTTTTACCGAACTCGCCTTCAGTTATTGCACTTCCTCCAAGGCCTCTGTATTCTTCAAGCCATGGCGTTACTCTACAACCAATTGCAGCACTTCTTCCCAAGAAGTCGCCGCCTTCCCTATTGGTCGTAGGTAGCAGGTATGCGATTGGGTGAGGTAGCCACTTACAGATTTTTTCTCTCCCTTCAGTTGGGAATTTGATAGCAATGTTGTAGACACTGAAGGTATTGAGTAGGGACCAGCCTAAGATGGCATTTTAGGCGTCAGGACGAAGACTGTAATGAAGGCATCAACTATGTTGGCAATTGCCTTCGCCCCATGTGACGGATAGTGCGGGTACTCAATATGTCTCCCTGCACTAGCCAAAGAATTAAAGAGGTCCTGCAATATGGGTAAGCTAGGAGGCAAGTATATTTATTCTCTCAAACACTAATTTAAATATTATATTCAGAGAACTTTATGTATTTATACAAAATGCTGCCAATATGACAATTGACGACTAGGGCAATGATGAACACATCATCATTGTGCAAGTTCCATCCTGCGGGTATGTCTGCTTTGCTGAAGGTGACGAGTAAGGTCCATGGGTGGGGCTCATGAGGTGGTTATTTTGCACTTTTTGATGACTATGTATGCTCACCACCTATGATGGAAGGTAGGACTCTAGCAATGTGCACAAAATGAGCAGGAACTGGCTCATTCCCACTGCTTTTAGCTGTTACCTTTCCTTGGCGTCAACCAAGATCGCAAGTACAAACTCCTTCAATTCTCCAACCTTGATGAGCTCCTCCACAAGGCTTCACAAATGGCAACACTCCTCCGTGCCATTATCTTGGTCTTTGTGAAAAGTGCAATACTTGGAGATATCCCTAGCGTGTGTGGTCACGTGCTGCACACCTGAAAAGTTATTTGTTCTAAATGGCCTCAGTGGAGTGTAAATGGGGTAGGTCGGCAAAGAGTTCGCAACCCCTTCTACATATGGAGAGTACCATAAATTTGTTGTCCCGTCCTTAGTGCAAGCAACACTATGATCTTCAACAGTCTAGCTTGTAAGGGTGCCTTTCTTTAGAGTAATGTTGACCACTAGGCGAATTCAATCTCCTATCACTATTATCCCTAAGACGTTTTCATTCTGTCGTGCGACCTCGTTGCCGCTCTGTTTTAGCAACAAATTCATCAGGGCATGTGACTGAGAAGGACTCGACCGCTAGGTTGTACTCTTTAGCATTCACATGACTGTTGGTCAGCTCAAACAGTTCGACGAATGCCTTCATTGCCACTCTCTTTGGGTCAGAGCGACCTGGGTGACTACAAGCTTTAGATCCTTCACTTCCAATATCTCTCTCTCAAACCTCACTATGAAGCTCCCCAATGACTCCCCAGATTCCTGCCTCATCTTCAACAGAGCTTGCAAGCTCTTCTAAGGTTTTTAAATGCTGGAAAATTGAGTCACAAACATTCTTTTGAATTCAACAAAAGAGGTGATAACTTCCAATGGCAGACAATTGAACCATCTCTTAGCCAACTCCTTCAGTATCATGAAAAACAGGTGATACTTAAAGGGCTCAATGGTAGCCACATGGTCGATTGGATTAGTCTTGCCCCGATAGGACTCCAAGTGTAAAAATTTAAACTTGGGAGGTGGCTTGACCTCTACAATCACCCTAATGAAGGCACTGTTGAGCATAGATTCAACCCTTCTAACTCGCTTGACCAGCAAACTATAATCTTCATTGTTAGTCATAATGCAGGTAAGATCAAGAATGAGCTTCAATGTCAATGCCTGATCTTTTGGTCCCTTGCGGCGTACTGTCAAGTCAAACTAATCGTCAAGGTGGTTATCTCTTCGAGCCATCCTAGGGCGTGGTCGATTGGATCAGTCTTGCCCCAATAGGACTCCTAAGTGTAAAAATTTAAACTTGGGAAGTGGCTTGACCACTACAATCACCCTAATGAAGGCACTGTTGAGCATAGATTCAACCCTTCTAACTCGCCTGACCAGCAAACTATAATCTTCATCATTAGTCATAATGCAGGTAGGATCAAGAATGAGCTTCAATGTCAATGCCTAATCTTTTGGTCCCTTGCGGCGTACTGTCAAGTCAAACTAACCGTCAAGGTTGTTATCTCTTCGAGCCATCCCAGGGCGTTCTGAATTGTCTCCATTATTCTTTCATCACTAGGAGGTCTTAGTGAGTAGAGTACTCGTCGATCCCAATCTTCACAAAAGGCTCCTATTGAACTCACTCATCATTTCAAGCTTTTCTTCTTGTCAATGGCATCAATCTACACTAACCACACTTTTTAGAAAGTTGGATCCAAACCTTTTAGAAAGTTGGATCCAAATTTATCTATAGATGACACCTGACTTTACTAACAAGCTGCTCTGATGAGCTAGGATTTATGAGAGAGTAGAGGAAAATCAATAAAATGCTAAAGGAACTAAGAGTATCAAAATTGGCAGAATATCCACTGTATGAGTCAAAAGTTAAACATAAGGTCTAAAACCATTTATAATCATCTCTTATTTATAGGATTTTGAGGGCAACATGAAAGGCAATATAGAGAAAAAGTAAAAAAGTACAATGCTATACAGATCACCCACACAATACTACACAGATCACCTATACTACAAACTACCCTAAACATATATCATCCCCTGATTGGTAGAGGGAGAGCAGATGTTGCAAAGTTCTATCTATCTATCTCTAGGCGAGCCCTATAGTGTGGGCGAGCTTGATAGTGCTGAGTAAGAGTGGGAAAGCTTGCAAGTGAGTTCCAATGAGGGATTACTTGAATGCTCCAAGAGCGACTAGCAATTGTACAAAAAGCTTGGATCACCTAGGTGAGAAGGCGAGTGATCCATGATTATGGACAAGACATGCTTAGTGATCGGCCGATCACAGTAGATAACTTTTTAAGCTTCTAAAACTCCAGAACTATAATATAAGATAAGGTTTCCTTCTTGTACTTGTAGTGTTTGAGAGGAATTTCTACTCGCACTTTGAGTTACAAAAAGTGTGGAGTACCTTCTATTTAACTTACTTAACCTAGGAGGTTAGGGATGTTTAGTAAACATTGAGTTGAACTAATTAAGCTTTTTAACCAAGGATGACTGTCAATGTTAAGGAACAAAGCTTAGGCCCAATGATGCTATTCTGGTATAGAGTAGGCTTACCAATAATTTTCATATTAAGCTTGGTGTCAGGCAATATAAGCATCCTATACCTTAGGATTGGAGCATTTCGGCATTATAGATATACTGAAATGCTTGTACCACTCTACAACAAAATCAAACCTTTATCCCACTACGTAGGATCAACTATATGAGTCATTTTTCTCAATTGTATCCTGTTATGAATTAAATTCACATTTAAATCTAATAAAGAAAGGTCATTTCTAATATTTTCTAACCAAGACTTTTTACGTCTACTTCAACATTTCTTAACATAAGCCAAATTTGATACATCTACTCTCCTAACCGGATTATTGGAAGGCCGTCATTTTATGTGACCAAACCATCTATGGCGACTCTCTCTAATATTATCTTCCAATGCAGCTACTCCAACCTTCGCGTATATGCTCATTTCTTATCCTGTCTCTAAATGTAAAGCCACTCATCCACCTGAGCATCCTCATCTTTGTAACACTTAACTTAATATTATGCTTCTTTTTAATGTCTAACATTTTGCACCATAAAACATTGCAAGTCTCACCACCATCTTATAGAGTTTTCGCTTAATTTTGAGGGGGACATTTCTATCACACAACAAGTCCGATGCATTTCTCAACTTCAATCATCTATCTTGAATTCTACTAATAATAACCTTATCTATTTCACCAACACCCTGAACACTAGACCCAAGATAACTAAAACATGTACTCTTATCAATGACTTGATCGCCCAAAGTTACAATCCCCCCACTAGATTTATTACTACTAAAATTACACTCCATATATTCAGTTTTAGATCTACTCAGATGAAAGGCTTTAGCCACTAAAGTTGACCTTCATAATTCAAGTTTACCTTCAACTCTCTCTCTCTCTAGTCTTATCAACAAGAAGAGTATCATCAGCAAAAGCTTATACCAAGGTACAACCTCTTGCAAATGTCTAGTGAGAACATCCATGACTTAAGCAAAAAGATATGGGCTTAAGGCTGATCATTGTGCCACTCTAAGTATTTTTTATTGATAATTTGGTTGTCGTTGGTCAGGGCAGAGAGCCCTCAACTATGTTGTGCCATCAGAGGTAAGTTCTAAGACCAGGGAGCCTTTACTACTAAATGGGCTGCATTGTTCAAAAAATCATATTGTACAAGGATTATTGCTGTTACAATGTTTTATTGGCTATAGCCTTGAAAGATAACGATAATTAATCTCTTCCATTCATGTTGCTTTATTGGCTTTAGCCTTGAAAGATAACAATAATTAATCCCTTCCATACATATATTACAATGATGCTCAAGTTTTTTATGTTTTCAATTACATGTTTTTTATTCTTCGATGAGCTATATGTTTTAAAAGCAATCTTGTGGAGACATTTCATATATTTTCCTATTCCATCAGTTAAGCATCCTTGATGTATCCTTGTTAACTTATGTTATTAACCTTTTTCATTCACATGTTACAATGATAATATATTTTGCATAATAACATTTATTTGTCTTATGCTGGTTGCAATATGTTCCACATGCTCAATGACTCTAGTTGGAATTTATAAATTATAACTGGACAGTTCAATATGGCATGGCTATGTTAAATTCCTACATAAAGATCATAACAGTTGAATGGTAAGAACTTGAATAAGTGGTTATAAAACAAACCTCACAAGCTCTTCGGAGGGATGTGGGATGCGAGTGAGACGAACATCCAAATGAATGACAGAATTTGTGGTCAATTGCATGCGCAGGAAACAACCAACGATAGATGGAAGAGAAAATGGGAATGTGTTCGAATTGTTGTTGTTACTAATTGTATCAAATATATGAGTTGTAATTAGTTACAAGAGAATTGATTTCAAGAATGTTGTTACATTCTATTAAATCTCAGCCATTCACTCTACAGGAGATCCCACGATCCAAATCAGGATCCGTGGGAAGCCTGATTAGATCACACCTAAATCACGCCCAAACTATATTGATTTCTTTCCTTAGTTAGGTAGCCGAGTTATGAAGGAATTTATGAGGGCAATAATGCCTGATTTTGTAGTTATTTGTTTCGCTATTAAGATGTCAGGTATAGACCTATAAATAGGGCAAAACTTGTGTAATAAAATAAGCTTTTCCCCTCTCCAAATTGTCTAATTTTAACATGGTAGCAAAGACACTAGGAGGTAAAAAGGAAGTAAGCCAACCAAAACGGACGGAGCCGGAAGCCTCGAACAAGAGCGACGGAGACTTACGGACAGAGTTGGAAGCCGGAGCCGACAGAACCCTAGCAGGAAGAAGTTGAGCAAGAAGGAGCCGAAGGTTAAAGCCCTGCGGACGGAACCGGAAGAAGAAGCTTCACAGGACGGACCTTGCGGACTGTGACGGACCACACGCAAGTTTGCTGCTCACACATGCGGAAGAAGAAGAGCCCGAAGACCTTCTTATTCACGCAAGTTTTTACTGCTCACGCGTGAAGAGCCCGAACCCCTTCTTATCCGCGCGCTTTTTGAACCAAATCGTGCTTCCTGAGTTAATTGCTTTTGCAATCTAATTAAAACACTAATAAATATCAGCCTTCATTGCTGATATAATTACAGCCTTAAATATTTTTTTTTTAAAAAGATAGTCTTTATTACTATCTATTAGTAACATCATGATGTACGAAGAAAATTCATCCCAAAGTTGTTATCAATTTGAAGACTCTATGGTACGCCAAGAACGAGGTGACCTCCAAAGCATGCAACCTTTCTATCGCCTAAATGGGGAGAATTATTTAAAGTGGTCTCAATTTGTGAAGACCTATTTAAAAGGGAAAGGAAAAATACACCATCTCCTCGGAGGACCAAAAGGAGATCCTAATTTGGGGCAAGAGATGAAGCGGACTCCATGATTATGTCATGGTTATGGAATTCCATGGCAGCAGAAATTAGCAATACGTTTATGCTTCTTTCCACTGCAAAGGACATATGGGAGGCTGCCAGACAAACTTTTTCAAAAGCTCGAGATGCTGCTTAGATCTTTGAAATAAAAGTAAAAGTAAGAAATACAAAACAAGGAGGTAAGACCGTAACAGAATATGCCACTTCTACAAAACCTATGGCAAGAACTTGATCACTACAGATGTATAGAGACCAGATGTCCAGAAGATGCTGCTATCCTGAAAAATTTTATTGCAAAAGATAGAGTTTATGATTTTTTAGCAGGATTGAATGCGGAGTTTGATCAAGTAAGAGTTCAAATCCTTGGCAATAAGGAGACATCATCATTAAATGAAACCATTTCTCTCATCCGCGCCGAAGAAAACTGACGAGGTGTAATGTTAGAACTAAAAGCCGTTAAAAGCTTGGCAATGATGACCAGAGAAACACCATAGAAGGAAAAAAATAAAGACTGCAAAATTTAAAGATAAAGATTCTCTTTGGTGCAGTTATTACAAGAAATCAGGACATACGAAGGAGACAGGGTGGAAGATACATGGAAAGCCCCCAAGTAAGGAGTGAAATCAAAGAAATGAAAGAAGAGCACATCATATGCCAACACTACAACAAGTCAGCCTAACCCAGAAACACTGACCAGCTTGAAAGACCTCAATAAAGAAGATATTGAGGAACTAAAACAACTCCTAGTATCTCTTAACAAACCACAAACATCTTCCTCTCTTGCACTTTCAGATAAGTTTTCTATATCCACGGGACTAAGCGCCTTTAGAAATCATCTGAAGAGATTATGGATCATTAACTCAGGAGCCATAGATCACATGACAAACTTCACTACCCACTTCATCAACTATAACCTTTGCCCAAGTGACAAGAAAATCATCACTGCTGATGATTCTCTTGCCAAAGTAGAAGGCCAAGGAGACATAACCTTATCTCCTTCCCTAACTTTAAAAAACATGCTCCATGTACCTCAATTATCCACCAATCTCATATCCATACATAAACTTACTGGTGACCATAATTATCAGGCTCTATTTAACCCTACCTATTGCTTATTTCAGGACCAGAGATCAGGGAAGAAGATTGGGCTTGCTAAGAAAAAAGCTGGACTGTACTACCTGGAAGAGTTGAACAAATCTAAGATTAGTTACTCTATGTTATCCCTAGTTGAAGAAAAAAAACTACTATTTGGCTTCACTATTGTAGATTAGGACATCCATCTTTCGATGTCTTAAAACATGTGTACCTAAATCTTTTTCATAAAATGGAAAATGAACATTTTCATTGTGAAACATGTGAATTAGCGAAACATAAAAGAACCTCTTTTCCAAACAAAAATAAAAGATGCGATACTCCGTTCTATCTCATTCATAGTGACATTTGGGGACCCTAAAAAATTCCTAACATTTCTGGAGCTTGTTGGTTTGTATCTTTCATTGATGAGTGTACTTGAGTATCTTGGATTTACCTCCTCAAAAATAAATCTGATGTGAGCATCATTCTTCCCATTTTTCACAACATGATCCAGAATCAATTCAGGGTAAAAATAAAGAAATTTCATTCTGATAATGCTAAAGACTACTTCAACCAAACCCTATACTCCTATTTTCATAATGAATGTATCATCCACGAGTCTTCTTGCGTTTACACCCCACAACAAAAAAGGGTTGCGGAAAGAAAGAATGGTCACCTTCTTGCCTCCACTTGTGCCTTTCTCCTCCACCACAATATACCCAAATCCTACTGAGGGGAAGCCCTCCTAACTACCACTTTCCTCATAAACCGACTACATTCACAAACCTTGGGATTGAAAACTCCAATGGATATTCTGTCCTCCTTTTACCCCGAGTTTCGAACCCATAATAACGTTACACCGAGAATCTTTGGGTGCTCTAGCTATGTTCACATTCATAGTCAAAATAGAGAAAAATTAGATCCAAAGGCATTCAAATATATCTTTATTGGATATTCATCCACCCAAAGAGGTTATAAGTATTATCACTCACCTACAAAGAAAACCCTTATATCAATTAATGTCACTTTTGATGAACAAAATTTTTATTTTTCTAAACCTCATCTTCAGGGGGAGACTGGAACAGAAGAAGATGAGGAAAGTGGGCTTGCCCCTCTTGACCTTCCTCCACCACCTAGAATTAATCCACCTGAAACATACAATAGGGAAACTAAAGACAAAGTTGTCATTAGATTTGGGAAGGTATATTCCAGGCGTACAAGTTCAAACTGTAATCCGAAGCAGCTCCAAGAATCTGAACCATTTCCTGAAATAAAGGTAAATTCACCGCCTCCATTATACCCTATAACCAACTCTATATCCTTCAATAACTTTTCATCCTCCCATAAAAACTTATTGGTTACACTAAAAGATATTCATATTCCTAAAAATATTTCTGAGGCCTTATCTAATGAAAATTGAAAAAATGCTATGAAAGACGAAATGCAGGCACTAGAGAAAAACAATACATAGGAGATCGTCAACCTATCGACAGAAAAAAAACCAGTCAGTTACAAATAGGTGTTCTCTATAAAGTATAAAGCTGATGGTACACTGAAAAGACACAAGGCAAGACTAGTGGCAAAAGGATATACTCAGACATGTGGCATTGACTACCAGGAAACCTTTGCACCCGTAGCCAAGATGAATACTGTCAGAATCCTACTCTCCCTAGCAGCTATGTACAACTGGCATATGGAGCAATTGGATGTAAAAAATACATTCCAACATGAGGATCTGGAAGAAGAAATAATTATGAAAATACCACTAGAATTTAAGGAATCTGGAGGTAATAGGGTGTGCAGGTTAAAAAAGGCTCTATGTGGGCTAAAACAATCTCCAAGGCTCTATATGATATTATCTTAACTGGGAATAATGAAAAGGAGAAAATAAGTCTAAGGAAAAATCTTGCCAAGGAATTTGATATCAAGGAACTTGGTAGGCTTAAATACTTTCTTGGAATTGAAGTAGGTCACTCCAGCAAGGGAATCTTCATTTCACAACAAAAATATATTAAAGATCTTTTGAAGAAGACAAGAAAACTAGCATATAAACTAGCACCAACACCAGTAGAACCAAACCTCAAATTGGGAGAAGCAAAAGAAAATCAAGATGTAGATAAGGGTGCTTACCAGAGACTGGTGGGGAAATTGGTCTACCTTTCTCACATCAGATCAGATATAGCATTTGCAGTAAGTATGATTAGTCAGTTTATGCAAAATCCAAAACATACACATACGCAAGCGGTTGACAGAATATTGCACTACCTTAAGGGAAACCCAGGGAAAGGGATCCTCTTTAAAAGAGATCACGAATTAACTCTAGAAACATACACTGATGTTGATTATGCAGGATCACCAGTAGATAGAAGATCCACTTTTGGGTACTATACATTCCTTGGAGGAAACCTAGTTACCTGGAGAAGCAAGAAACAGAATGTGGTGGCAAGATCTAGTGAGGAAGCAGAATATAGAGCTATTGCCTTTGGAATATGTGAGATAATATGGATCAAGATGATTCTAGAAGATCTAATGATCAAATGGGAGGAACCCATGAAATTGCATTGTGACAACAAATCAGTTTCAACATAGCTCACAATCAAGTCCAGTATGACAGAACCAAACACATAGAAGTGGACAGACATTTCATAAAAAAAAAAATTAGACAGTGGTCTTGCCATATATCTTCAAAAGACCAACTTGGACCAACTTGCAGATATCCTTACCAAAGGATTGGATAACTCTGCCTTTCCCAAAATGATTGCCAGCTGGAAATGACATATCTATATTCCCCAGCTTGAGGGAGAGTGTTAAATTCAGCCATTCACTTTACAGGAGATCCTATGGTCCAAATAAGGATCTGTGGGAAGCCCGATCAGATCATGCCTAAATCACGCCCAAAATACATTGATTTCTTTTCTTAGTTAGGTAGCTGATTTATTTAGAAATTTATGAGGGAAATAATGCCTGATTTTGTAGTTATTTGTTTCTCTATTAAGATGTCTTGTATAGATCTAAAAATAGGGCAAAATTTGTGTAATAAAATAAGCTTTTTCCCTTTCCAAATTGTCTGATTTTAACTCATTCAATAATTAAAAAGATAACTAATTGATTGAAAGCATAAATACAACATTCTTTAGCTTAACAGGGAAGCTAAGATGATTTTTCTGTTATGGTTTCCTCTCTTCTCCATCTTCCTAATTCCACCAGTTTCAGTTTTAGAGTTCGAGCAGCTTCAAATTACTTTGATATGCACCAGGCCCTATCAGGTTATTTTTCTAGACCATTTCACTGCTTAAATTTTGGAATGTTTTCCTCATCAATAACATATTCATCTTTTAGTTGGGCACATAGGAGTTGCAAGTATAAATCTTCAACACAAAATGCTGAAATGCCGCATTCAACTTTAGAAAATGTTGCCCTCCTAGAGCTTCTCGATAGTTTCTTTTGGTAATATTTACTTAAACTATGATTAAATGCTTAGTTCATATCAAACTTCTATTTATTGATCTACAAAATCAATGAATGCATGTGCGACCTGCTAAATTTCTTTTCAGTTCATTAAGAGTATGTTTAATATCTTAGTGTTTTTCTTGAAGCACATCCTCCATAAGAAAGTGAAAAGCTCTTTAAGTACTTTCCTTTGCTCAGAAATGCTAGATGGCATAGAAAGCCTCTTTCAATTTGGCTTCTTTGGGCTAGGAGGTTGGGGAAAGGTAGAAGAGACTTGCTCAACCAGTTAGGTTGATACTTTCTTATCACGAATCCTATACTAAGTTTATATCTTCTCTTAGTTATTTTTACTGTAGCTGGGCTTTGATCATATTATCCCATGCTACCGTTGTTGTGAAAGAATCTCCGCAGTAAATAACACATGGTCGTAGCATTCCTACAAAAACTAGCGAGTTAGTAGCTCTGGTATGAGGCACATAAGAAACCAACATAAATGGTCCACCACATACAGAATGAATTAGGAACAAAGGATCTCTACATGTTCTACTCTTCAGCAACATCAAAGCTGGAAACCAGAGCAAGATATGACCGCACTTTCTTTACAAGAATAGATTATTAATTAAATTATACCTGCTGAAAATGAAGATCGGATGGAGTTGTTCGAAACATAATTGGCTCAAACCTCGTGGTGTCAAAACTTTGCTTTGCTCTAACGGTACCCAGGTAATCAAGGATGCAAGATTCAATTTCTTCCTCCGAGAAGTCACCAACAATACTAACCTGAATTGCTTGCAAGAAATTAAGAATAACTAACAGAAGGAAAAATTATAATAAATAAACATTTAAAACTTTAGTGATCATTCGTACTGCTCAATCATCTATATTTACATTTTTTACATTTAAAATTCATTATTTACTTTCATAACATCAAAATTTTAAATGCATTAATATGACCACTCGTTTAATCTATTCTTACCCCTCTCCTCCTCACTATCCCTTATGAATTCCTTCACCAACAAAGCAACCACACAACCATCACCTTCACCATCCTCCACTGCCTATCCCTTCCACCACAAATCAAGCGCACCAAAAGAGCCCTATGCAAGCTCCTCTCAGCCACCACTGGCCAAAGTAGTTCAACATCAACCTATCGCTGGATTTGACAAATTTGCTTGCGGAATGGACATCTATAAGCTATGGCAAAGTCTTACATAGGGGAGTCAATTCGGGTTGGTGAGTCAGGTTTAGGTCTGACTGAAAGTTGACCATAACCTAAGTCGTTTATTAGAAAGCTTAAAATGTTAGACCCAAGCCCACCCAATTTCTGTTCATTATACGAATCATACATTTTTTTTAACACAACTAATTTAACCCAAAAAAGACCCATTGAACCCAAAAATGACAAATTTAACTCAAACCTGACATCTATAACCCCAAATTGAATAGCATTTGGGTCAATTTTGAATAAATTTTGGATTTGTGGCTCAACCAAAACCTAACTCAAATTTTTTTTTAATAACAAGATTGCAGACCTGAATCTAACCTAAAATGTAATTAGGTTAATCCAAATTGGGATTCTTCGAGTTGGATCCATGTCAAGTTGTAGTGACCAATCACTTACCGACACCCCTGGCCTTACAAAGCATTCCCACCCACATCATACAAAACCAAATCCTCTTCTAGGACCCCACCATCCCCATCCCTTCGCCCTCTCCATTATTCCAACCGACATCCACTTGTACTCCAATGTCCGTCTTCCTGCCAATAATGACCATCTAGTTTGGCCCACCCTCTCCTTCCCCATCTACTCCTACTCTACTCTACAAAACCCTAGCATCTGTAGGTATCATGATCAATCCCTTAGCCTCACCCACATCAACCAGCAACCAGCTCGCTAGCTTTGGCGCATATAGGATTAACATTAGATTGAAGGAGTAGAAGTTTTAATATATTTAAAGATTTTTGGCGGTATTTGAGAAAATAATAACTTTTAAGTGTTAAATATATATAAATAAAAATATTTTTGATGGTATTTATGAAAACCTCCAAAAATTAATTGGGGTTCTATGAATGATTTCACTAGGACAATAAAAATAAATTAAGAAAGATAAAATTTTTCGAAAGGGAAAAATATAATCTCAAGAAAATGACTTCGAACCTCCATATTGTCACCAACAAACTGATTCATCACAGCTTGTTTAACTGATTGAAGTGTTAATTTTTCCAATGAATCCGGCGTTGGCTCAACAAATCTCTCATCACCATTCAACATTGCCAACATAAGTCTGTGTGCAGTTGAACGTTCAAGGCTTTTTGGTATGGATCGGTAGTATGAAAAATACAGTTGCCTGGCTCTATCAAACGCATCTTCCAGCCAAACACTATGCTGCACAAAAGAAACAACCATTATATGTCAATATTTTACAATTAACCTTGACAAAGAAAACCTGAAGAATAAACTACCATATGAGTTCATCAAGTATTACTAAGACAATATTCTTAAATTACCACTCCATTGTGGTAGCAGTTTGAAATCTGAGAGATACAGCACGGTTCCTCTTAAAAGAACCAACAAAATTGTGGCTTTAAAGAGACTATGTAGTTCTGGCTAGTATAATGATAGAGTCTATTTGAAACTTGACTTTATGATATATGTGTCCCCATACTTGTCAGCGGCGAAAGGCGCACCAGGGCATAAAGTTTCCTATAGAGTCATGGTGCATAGCGCAGGGCGCGACACGCTTCACTTTAAACATAGTGCACAATATAAAATAATTTATATATATATTAAATACTATTAAATAGCAAACAATAGGTTGATTAGAATAAAATTTAAGCATAATATTATGTCAAGCAGAAAAAATGATAACTTTAAATCATACAAAAACTTATATCAAAAGATTTAAACAGGATTTAAGCATAATTTAGCCTAAATCCCGTAGCAAAAATGACAGCTTTAAATCCTCAAAAAATTAAATCCTTTAATTTTTTAAATATTTTATTAAATTGATGTTTAATTAATTAATAATTAATTATGATATTAACATATAAATCTTAAAAATTATAATTATAATTTTTAATTTAAATTTTATATTATATTAATAAAATAGAACGCATCATTTGCTTCTTGCACCATGTGTCATTGCCTATGCATAGCGCAAATAGCACGTGCTATTTTGATGCGTCACGCAAGGCGAATAGCGTTGTATATGCGCCGCGCCGAGCACCATTTTGCACCATTGACATTTATGTGTGTGCCACCCCAATCCACTGGGTAATAGAAATAATATTTCCATAAATGAGGATTGATCCAAGTAAAAAGATAATATTATTCAAGGGAAAATAACAATAACGGGTCAAGTGTAAGAATTACAATGGCATCAACAATCAGGAATTCAAAAAATTTATATAAATACATCTTCAACTAAAATGCATTTTGATCATGAAAAATTTTTCAAATAAAAGACAGATCAAAGTCAATTTTAAAAGAAATTGAAATGCTAAATAAAAGTTGATAGACATAAAATTTACCTCAAGAACCATGTGCAGAAGTTGGAATGCAGCTCTCATCCCATTATCTCTCAAAGTAAATCGAAATTCCATACATATTACCTCCTCATTGGACTCCAAAGAACAGTTTATTAGGTGATTTACACAAAAAAGTTCTACCTGGAGAAGAACGCCAATAATAAATAAATAGCTGCTTCAACAAAAGGTGCAGCTTGGACTTAAATCACCATAAATTGAATGAGAAAGCACAAGAATTAATGAATAGCAAATAGCTAAAAACAGTGTAGGGGCAAGTCATCTACAGAAGATCTACATAGCCATTTCTTTTAAAATTGGAATTATAATATATCTAGTTCATATCAATGCCCTGTTAAATGATTCCAAATTAAGGGTCCGTCTATGTGACCACAACTTTTTTGTGAAAGTAGCATAGATCCGTTGTAGGAAAAAATAGATTTTCTTTTTTTTATTTTTATTGAGAGTTTTATAGACTTTTCCCTTTCGAAAAAAATAGATAAAAATTTCTTACAACTACCACACTCTAGTCTAGTTAAAAATTGCAACTTCCTATCACAGGTATTTTTAGAAAAGCAGCAAAAAGGTCGAATCCAAACGGAAGTATGGCAGCTTTCAAGATAGCAAAGTTCTAAAAAAGCTGCCCTAAAATAACCCTAAATGTTTTTTTCTTTGTTAACTTCAAAATTTTATTAATAGAAACCAGCCCACAAAACTGTTCTCCGATCACAAAAATCATCGCTGAAATTTTAGAAACCAACCCACGATGGTCCCAAAACCTGGCTCTGATACCAATATGATAGGAAATACTTGAATATTTCAAGTAAGCCCTAACAAGATTGAAAAAAAAAACAGCTGGAAAAACTCAACAATTTTAATGAAAACAATCAAAAATAGTAAATTTTGTTGTAGGAATCAAATCAACAGAAGGAAATAAAGCAAAGATACAATTGATCCTCAATTCGAGAGGTGGATCGTTCTCTTCCAATCTCTAGGCGAATCTAGAGCTCAAGACACCAAGAAGAAACTCCAAGAGCACACAATAATCAAGTATAACCCTAACCCTAATTTCTCCCTCATACTTAAGGCATACAATTAATCATTAAAAAAAAATACAATTAATCATTAAAGCAAATAGACCCAAAAGCCCTTTCCGCCCCCTCCTTTGGCTCCAAACTTTGAATTTTAAATCTAGTGGACCCCACCCAATTCCCCCTCTTTCTCGTGCCGCCGCCCCTTTCTGCTATATACATGAACCGGCCCCTTAGAAGGGTCCGGCTGGATCGGCCTTAATATATGGCTTATGTAATGAACGAGCCATGTGATCTTGATGGGGTCTACCTCCATTTCTCAAACTCCCCTCATTAATTAAAACCCAATATTAAGCCTAAGTCTAAAATTAAGGTTGTATAATCATCCTTAATAGAGAGTGCTCTCCTGCAAGTGGAGGGGGTGGGGTGTGGGTAAATAGTTATAGGGGCTTTCATCTGTAGGAAGTCTTGGCCCTTGATCTAAATAACAATGGTAGATTTAGCATGAGTTATTTAGATCCAAGGGTTCCCTTCTCATCATTTGGATGCATATTACTTTCTCAGCTTATATGTTATCTTGATCTTGTGTAATTTGTTTTTTTGCTTGTTGTAGGGGTTTGTCCTAATTTTTGCTTACATCAGAAAGGGGAAACTATGGAGTAAAAGGGGGAAACTATGGAGGAAAAGGGGGAAACGGGAGAGATCAGAAGGTGAGAAAGATAAAGATACCCATTTTTCAAGGGGAGGATACACACGGGTAAATCTACAAAGTGGAGAGGTATTTCAATGTCAATGGTCTAATAGAGGAGGAGAAATTGACAGCAGCAGGGCTATGTTTTGAGGGGAAGGCACTGTCGTGGTATCAGTGCAGGGACCAGAGGAGGCCCATATGGGACTGGAGAGAGTTCAAGGAGTGCTTACTATAATGTTTCCGAACCGACAGGGGAGGGGACTTCTATGAATAGTTCTTTGCATTAGTACAGGACAAATCAGTAGCAGACTACCATGAGAGGTTTGAGCATCTGGCCAGTCGGGTGGAGCCACTATCAGAGACGGTGTTGGAGGGCAACTTCATGAAGGAGCTCAAATCCGAGATCAGAGCAGCGGTGAGGGTCATGAGGCCTCGTGACTTGGGAGAAGCCATGGAGTTGGCACAGTTAGTAGAAGATCAGAGGTATCTAGAGAGGGGAGCCAAGAGCAACAGTTCAGGTTGCTCCTACAGGATGACTACCACTCTTCTAGCACCCTAGGGTCCTTCAGTAGGTGATTTTCGGGAGACTATTTGGGAGAAGCGAGTAGTAGGAGGGAGTGGGAAAAATTTCAAGAGGCTGACGGAGAGGAAAATGCAGGAGAAGAGGATGAAGGGATTATGCTTCAGGTGTGATGAGAAGTATATTCCAGGGCATATGCGTAGGGACCGAACTCTTCAGGTTCTCACCATCAGTGATGATGAGGAAACTGAGGGAGGTGAGGGACAGGTAGAGGGAGAGATGGAGCAGAAGTTGTATCTGGATCTGGTAGAAGTTTCCCTGAACTCTGTGGTAGGATTCACTACGAATCATACCATGAAGGTGAAGAGGGAGATAGAGGACAGGGAAGTGGTGGTACTAATTGACAGTGGGGCTACCCACAATTTTATTTCCACTCTGGTCGTCGACCAACTGAGAATGAAATTGGTGGACACCGGTTATTATGAGGTGATGTGGGTACGAGGAAGGTAGAGAAGGGCCAAGGGATCTATAGAGGAGTGATGCTGACCATCTAAGGGATTCAGGTGAGGGAGGATTTTCTCCCACTAGAGTTAAGAAGTACATATATCATCTTAGGGATGAAGTGGTTGCAGACCTTGGGGTACACTAAGGTTAATTAGGGAGCACTCATGATGGAGTTGATGGTGGATGGAAGAAAGGTGGTGATAAGGGGAGATGCAGGGGCTATCCAAAGCCATGATATCTCTCAAAACCATAGTGAAAAGTATACAAAAGGTGGGGGGAGGTTTTCTAGTCGAGCTGCATCGGCTAGAGGGAGTTAGATTGGAGGAGGGAGGGGACATACCTCTCTTAGTACGGCCGTTGATACAGTTCCATGAGATTTTTCAGCTATCTCAGGGATTGCCACAACCAAGAAAGCAGGAGCATGCTATTACTTTGGGAAGATGTATCACCCATCAGCATCAAGCCGTATCGTTATCTTCAATTTTAGAAGGATGAGAAAGAGAAGTTGATTAGAGAAATGCTGTAGACAAAAATTATCAGGCCCAATGTTAATCCTTTTTCTAGTCTAGTATTACAGGTTAAGAAAAAAATGGTAACTGAAGGTTTTGTGTGGACTATAGGACGGTAAACAAGGAGACTATGCCAAACAAGTTTCCTATATCAATGATTGATGAGTCGTTGGATGAGCTGAGTGGGGCAGTAATCTTCACTAAGATAGATCTGAAGTCAGGATATCATCATATCAGAATGAAGATGTACCCAAGACTACTTTTAAAACTCATGAGGGGCATTATGAGTTCCTAGTGATGTCTTTTGGCCTCACTAAAGTGCCAGCCATGTTTCAATCACTCATAAACAAGGTCTTCGGACCTTATCTCAGGTGATTTGTCTTAGTGTTCTTTGACGATATCCTAGTTTACAGTAGGACTGAGGAGGAGCATTGGGAGCACTTGAGGAGAGTGCTAGAGGTGTTGCAGGAGCATCAGCTGAGGGCCAACCTGAAAAAATGTTGTTTTGCCCAGGCTAGTGTGGAGTATTTGGGTCATATTATGTCCAAAGCGGCGGTAGTAGCAGACCAATCAAAAATTGAGGCTAAGTTGAGATGGCTAGCACCTAAGAATCTGAAGGAGCTGAGAGGATTCCTAAGACTGACAGGATACTACAGGAGGTTCGTGAAAGGGTACAACATCATAGCATGGCCACTAAAAAAATAGTTGAAGAAGGATGGTTTCCTGTGGGGAGAGGCAGCTGCAGTAGCTTTTGAGAGCTTGAACAAGTCTATGATGATTGTACCAGTCTTAGCACTACCGAACTTCACTCTGATGTTCATAGTAGAGACAGATGCTTTAGGATATTGACTAGGGATACTGCTCATGCAAAATCATCGACCCATTGCCTATTTCAGCCAGGTGTTGACAGCTAGGGCCAGGCTGAAATCAATTTATGAGTGGCAGTCTATGGCCATTGTATTAGCCATCCAGAAGTGGCGGCCCTACCTATTAGGTAGGCATTTCGTTGTCCGAACGGACCAGCGGAGCTTGAAATACTTATTGGAACAGTGAGTGGTGACAAAGCAGCATCAGAGGTGGCTATCCAAGTTGCTGGGATATGATTTTAAAATCCAATACAGGCCAGGAGTGGAGAACAAGGCGGTAGATGCTTGTCCAGATGTATGGGGGAGTTGCAGGCGATAGCAGTGTCGATCCCATTGATGTTAGATTGGGAGGCCATAAGGAGAAAAGTGCCCAGGATGAGGAGTTGGGAATGATCAAGGTTGATTTACTGAGGGAAGGGAGTAACCATCCGGGGTATTCCTCGGAGGGGGAGAGGCTTCTGCACCAGAGGAGGTTTGGGATGCCTAGGACATCAATCCACATTCCACACTTGCTCCAAGAGTTTCATGGGAGTGCTGTTGGGGGTCATTCAGGGGTGCACAAGATTTATAGGAGACTAGCTTTAGAGCTGTATTAGAAGGGGATGCATAAGAATGTGGAGGAGATGGTAGCCAAGTATGAGATCTATCAAAGAAACAAGTACATGGTCATGTCTCCAAGAGGATTATTATAGTCATTAGCTTTACCGGGTCGGATATGGGAGGAGGTGCCCATGGATTTCATAGATGGGCTACCCTGATCAGAAGGGTTCATAGTGATCCTGGTGGTGGTGGATCGATTGAGCAAGTATGTTCACTTCATTCTCCTAGGACATCCATACATCGCACTGACAGTGGCATCAGCCATCATCAGAGAGGTGGTCAGACTACATGGAGTACTAGAGGCTATAGTATCCGACAGGGATAAGGTGTTCCTCACCATTTCTGGAGGGAGTTGTTCAGACTACAGGGGACAGTATTGAAGAGGAGCACCGCCTATCACCCACAGACGGATGGCCAAATAGAAGTGGTCAATATAAGCTTGAAAACTTACTTAAGATGCTTTATGTCGGAGACACACAAGTTATGGGTCAAATGGCTCGCATAGGCTGAGTATTGGTACAACACATCTTTTTATTTTACTTCTCAGATGTTCCCATTCAAGGTGTTGTACGTAAAGGATCCATCTCACTTGGTGCATTTTGGGCATGATAGCACTCCAATTTCTTCAGTAGAGGAGTACTTAGAGGAGAGGGATAGGATATTGGAATAGTTGAAGAGGCTCTGCTGAGAGCTCAATAGATTATGAAGAAATAGGCAGATGGGCATAATAAGGACATCCAATTCGAGGTAGGGTAAAGGGTGTTCTTGAAGTTTTGACCTTACTGGCAAAGGTCAGTCGCCAACAGGAGGAATGAGAAGCTTGCCCCAATATACTTTGGGCCATATGAGGTATTGGAGAGGATTGGAGCTGTGGCTTATCGGCTGAAACTACCACCAATGGCGACTATACACCCAGTGTTCCATACATCTCAGCTGAGAAGGGATTTTGGAGATTATGTAGCAAGCTCTGAGTTACTGGTGATACTAATTAAGGATTTAGAAGTGATTTTAGAACCCTTGGAATTGATGGGGGTTCGCTAGAGAGAAGATGGCTCTAAGAAAGTGTTGATCAAGTGGAAGAGCCTCCCGAACTACAACGCCAAATGGGAGCCCTATGAGAGGGTGAAACATCAGTTTCCCTATTTTCACCTTGAGGATAAGGTGATTCTTTGGCAGAGCGGTATTGTTAGACCGCTCCTTAGTAGACCGGTCCAGGAAGGGTCCGATTCATGTATATAGGAGAAAGGGGCGGCGGCAAGAGAAAAAGGGGAAATTGGGTGGGGTCCACTAGATTCAAAATTCAAAGTTTGGAGCCAAAGTAGGGTGCGGCAAGGGATTTTGGGTCTTTTTGCTTTATTGATTAATTGTATGCCTTAAGTATGAGGGAGAAATTAGGGTTAGGGTTATGCTTGATTCTTGTGTGCTCTTGGAGTTTCTTCTTGGTGTCTTGGGCTCTAGATTCACCTAGAGATTGAGAGAGAATGATCCTCCTCTCGAATTGAAGATTAATTGTATCTTTGCTTTGTTTCCTTTCATTGATTTGATTCCTACAACAAAATCTACTATTTTTTATTGTTTTCATTGAAATTGTTGGATTTTTCCCACTATTTTTTATCAATCTTGTTAGGGCTTACTTGAAATAGTCAAGTATTTCCTATCACCATAACATCCAAGAAATCTCATCAGCTAATATAAATTGCCCCCTCTTAAGTACAATGAGCTGACTACGTGAATGTATAAGAATTTTAATTATTTTTTTATTTAGTTTATTTAATGGGCTTTTTATCATGGGAACTTGCTGGAATATAAGTTGGGTTGGGTCTTATATTCATTGGAAGGACATAATTTAATTAGGATTAAGCATGTTGCTCTATTTTCACGTAGCTTGAAAGCTGAGTCATATGGCCATGTCCAATAGAGAAGGCAGTCCAAGAATTTTGATGGGCTTATGGCTCTGTCCCAGCCTAGTGAATTCAATTGAAGCGCAGCTTACATCATTAAAATGCCTGCTTGACTAGCTTTGAATAGTCATTCTAAATTTTAATATGAATATTAAAGCTAATAACTTTGACTGTTGAAAAAAGTCAAATGAGTAGGGAATTAGAATCCAAAATTACAAACAATCCATTATAAGTGTTGTCATCCAGACTTTAAGGTGGCATTTCACTAGACAGAATCTCGATCCAATGATACAGAGTTCTTGACATAGCTTCAAACAAAAATGAAGTTGACTTGCCACCCCACCCCAAAATAAAATTTAAAAGAAAAAGTAATGCTCGAGGAGACTAACTTTAGTGCCAAATTAAAGTCAAGGGCATCCACTTTGATGTCATTGATATAGCTTAGCCTAGAGGGGAGTTGCCTTGATTACTCCTTAATGCTAAATGAATCTGATCTCCTAAGTGATCATCTAAGGGATAGCGGATGTTATATTCTCTTCTTTAAGTGGCTTGATGTTTGCCAGGATTAATGGATTACCCTTATTAAGATGGCTTATTGATAAAGCCAAGTTGACCATATAAGTAGCATATGTTGTGAGAAAGCATGTGCGTGTAGCCAACCAAGGAGTGATCATCGAAGTTATTTGTAGTCACAAGCAACATGGTGTTGGCTCAAGAAAAATGGCGCGTCGGCACGAATCCTTCTTTGCAACCATAGGATTCCATTTCCCTTAGTTAAATTGTAGTTAACCAGATTTCCCCTGAGGGTAGTGTCAGGGTTTAATTAAATCTGGGGCTCTTACTTCCTATGAGCACAAGCACTCATAGTTAATTATCCCTCTTAACACGTAAGAAAGAACTCTCGATTAAAGATTAATAATTTTTAGGTGTTTTAGTTTCGATTGTGGGGGAAATAGAGGTAAACCCAATCAAGATCCCATGGTTCCGTCATCACGGGTATATCAAATATTTCAATCTACCAATACTAACAATCATTGACCGTAATATTCGAGAATTTGATTAGCAGCCATAAGTTGTTTCCTCTCAGGGATTTCGAGTAGACTGATGTGGTTAAATATGAGTTTTAATTTTATTTGGGTTTTGAGGTTTACATCTATTAGAATACCTAGTAGTTGGTTTGGTTTGGGATTTATAACTTCATTTAGAAGTTACCTAGAAGTTTGAATTGAAGAGAGTCTTATGACTTCTCTTAAAAGTAGCTCAAATGTTTGAATTTGGGTCGGGGCTTACGACTTTCATTGAAAGTAGACCGTAAAGCGGGTCTTACAACCAAGCTCTACAGCAAAGCTGCCCATTAATTTTGAATTTGGTTAACAGGTCTTACGACTCCTTTAAAAGTTTGCCTATATGTTTTATTTAGAGTGAGACTTATAGCTATACTTATAAGTTGCCCAAAGATGGATCTTACACCTTAGCTCTACAGCAAGACTGCCTATGAATTTAATTGTTTGGATAGGTTTTACAACTTGCCTTTGAAATTTTGCCTAAAAGTGGATCTTACAACCTAATCCTTTAGATTAAGATTCCCGTTAGAGGCTGCCTAGTTATTTGGGTAGGACAGGTCTTACTGTTTTCCTATATAAATAGCCTATTAATGGGTTTTACAATTTAGCCCTATAGGCTAAACTGCCCGTAAATTTGAATTTGGCTGAAATTTTAGGAATATTACATTTTATTTAAAGACTCTCTAAAATGTGGATCTTATTACTTCAATTAGAAGTGGCTCAATAGTGAGACTTACAACCTAGTCCTATAGATTAGGATGCTGAAAGGTTTAAATTTAATTTGAGAGGAGTTTCTCTCAAATAACAAAACTTCTTTTAGAAGATGCCTGAAAGTGGGTCTTACAACCTAATCATTTACATTAAGACGCCCCTTAGAAGTTGCCGAGTTATTTAGGTAAGACGGGTCTTACTGCTTCTCTATAGAAGTAGCCCATTAATAAGTTTTACAATTTAGCCCTATAGGTTAAAATGCTCGTAAATTTGAATTTGGTTGAAATTTTAAGGATATTGCATTTTATTTAAAGACTCCCTAAAATGTGGGACTTATTACTCACTTATAAGTGACCCAGTAGTGGGTCTTACAACCTAGTCCTATAGATTAGGATGCCCAAAGATTCAGATTTAATTTAAGAGGAGTTTCTCTCAAATAATAGGTCTTATAGCTTCTCAGGAGCGCTGGAGAGTTTGTACAATGTTGTTTTATTTTGAGAGTGTTGAGTTGGAGAGTTTTGCTTGAGTTTCAGAGTTTTAGAGAGCTTTGTTTATTGTGTTGAGTTGAGTTGAGTTTGAGTTGTGTGTTGGTTGAGTGTTGTGTTGGGTGGTTATTGAGAGTTATATTTGTTAAGAGTTATGTTTGTTCAGTGTATTTTAATTTGAGTTAGATGAGTTTCAGTATTAAGTGTTCAGGTTGTTTGTTTGAGCATTGAGTTAATTTTTGTGAGTTGTATATGTTGATTAGTATGAATATTTATATTTATGCATTTTATTTCACTTTATTTAAGTGATTTTAAATTGATTAATTGGTTGAATTTTAAATTGGTTAGTTGGTTGAACTTTAAATTAATTAATTAAATTTAAGTTTTTTTTAATTAGATTTTAAAATTGAATTTAATTAAAATATATTTAGTTAATTAAATGAGATTTCAATTTGATTAACTAATTAGATTCTAATTGAATTGTTTTAAATTTGATGAAATTTTAAATTGGTTGAGTGAGGGTTGAATTTTAGATTTATTTTGAAGTGATTTAATTAATTGCTAAATTAATTGCTGAATTAATTAAATGATTTTTTATTCTAAGGTTAATAACTAATTGAATTTTAATTAAAGTTTTAAGTTTAAAGTTAAAGTTTTAATTTGATTTGGATTATAAATTTATTATGTTTTAATTAATTATGTGATTTAGTTAATTAAATTAAGGTTTTAATTTAATTAGATTAATTTTAATTTTGAACATTTTAGAATTTGTGTTTTATTTTATCAAATTAATTAATACCACTCTTCAATTACTCATGGACATTTGGCAATTTCTAGGGGCAATTTTGGCAGCCTCGCAGGGAGGTCGGGGCAGCGCTTGTCGTTGTTTCTTCCCATCCAGACCTATGGTTGACGGCGTAGGGTCTTCGACTTTAAAAAATCATCCGCCCAAATCAGAGATTGATGGCGCGGGTCTTTGAATTTTAAATCGTCCAACAAAGATCAAAGATCAACTGCGTGGGGTCTTCGAAATTTAAAATCATCTGCTTGAATTAAAAATCACGATGCGGGTCTTTGAAATTTGAAATTCATCTCGCCCAGATCAGAGGTCAATGGCGCAAGATCTTCGAAATCAACATCCATCTGTCACTTTGTAATTGTCATAAAGGAATTTATTTTATTGCATAGCAATTTGTTTAAATCAATATTATTAATTGGAGGGGTACTATACATATCTGACAATAACAGACAAATTTTGATTTTTATTCTCTTAAGTAAATTGAGAACAGTGTCTGTCTTTTCTTGCATTAAATGCATTAAGTGCCAATCCTGTATAATGGAAACAATTCACATGCAATAAACAAATAGATAGCTTTATTGTGATTTAACTTCTTAAGGAAGTAAGCAATTTGAATATCAGAATTTAGGATTTATCTGCTTTGAAAATCCGAATTCATTCTAAATAATATGCATAAGCCATCTAGGACTAGGCTTTAGATTGAAACCCATAGACCACAGGAAGCAAGCGGAATCTGGATAAATTATATAAGCAAGATGTGCACGAATGGATTGTAAAAGGAATAAGATTGTGGGATGAAGTGGTTTCTTACAGGCTGGAATATTTGACAGTCAAAGCGGAGGAGACGTGGAAATCCGGAAAAAACTTTAGTTTTGGATTGGGTTTCGTGGATCTCGCAAAGAGGGGATGGAAGGAGGCATTTGCAAACCTTGCAAGCGGATGTATGTGTGTGGCTTGGTGTCTGATCAGGCGAACCAGACGATGTATTCGATTCGGAAAGGGCAAGGCAGGTGGAAGTCCAAGCAATCGGCTAGTTTCGCATGGAGGCGCGTGTGAGGCAGCTTGGTTCAAGTGTGTGGAGGCGTTGGAGTCAGACGTGAGTGGAGGCTGGGCTTCGCGTGGGAGTCGTCTGCTTCACTCGATTGGACTAAAGGCAAAGAATTTGCTTGCAGACGGAGGAGGTATTCAACTAGTTTTCCCACGAGTAAAACGATTGCACAAACAGAACAAGTCAAAACGAGAGTAAGTTTCTATCTTTTTTTTAGTTCAATTTCATCGTTCTTTTTATAGATCAAATAACCAGAGGGAAGTTATTGTAATGAAGCGTTGTATCTTTTGGCATTCAATTGCTTGAAGTGGGACAAGATCAAACTCACGAAGAGATACATCTCTTCGATTTCTATTTCACTCACCTTTTTTTAATTTCATTTTACTTATTTTTCTTTTTATCATTCTTTTTTTTTAATTATCAATCAACACATGGTTGAACTAAGCAACGGTAATGCAAAAAAATGTGTGAATGCATTTGGTGGTAGGGCAAGAGAGCTTAAGGCATAGATATTGAATGAATTGAAGGAGTTAGCTGTGATGCAAGTCGTAAAAGAAATGGATATAGCGCAAGCAAAATTGAGACATAAAACTTGAATGAGATATCAAAGGTGCAAGTGAGGTACGATGCATGCAAGGTTGCAATGCAGTTCTTGAAGGAGACGGCTAAAGAGAAATTAAGATTATAATGCAAGTCTTACAAGAGAGAAATGTAAAATAAGCAAAGTTGTGTCATAGCTCTTGATACAACAATGGCTATGACGCAAGCAAGGTTGCAGCGCAAATCTTATAGGAGATGTTTGTGATGCAAGTGAAGTTGCAGCGCAAGTTTAGAGATGACAACATTTACAACACATGTGAAGTTAAGACATAAGTCATGAAGAAGATGGTTACTTTGTTGACACAATTTTTGTGTCGACCCGACTTGAATCAAGTCAAATCTAATCCAATTTGGTCTGATTGAGCCCAATTGACTCAATTGAGTCTGACCGAACCTAGATCGAACTCAAATCAAGCTTAACCTGAACCAATCGGTTTAGCAATAACCCAATTTCCTCTTCCCAAATTAGGAAACCCAATTTAATAGTTGACATTATAGTAAATTTTCAAAATTTTTGCTACTGTCTCCCTATCGTATCCCAGAATTTACAGCATGGGGACAAGACCTTTTCTTTTCAATAGCTCGAGACATTTAGGAAGAAACCGAGCAGGAGATCTCTCTTCCTCATGTGTCCATATAAGATCGAGCGAGAGAGGGAGTGAGCAAAGAGACCATTCTTCCTCATGCGTGCCTAGGGCGAAGACCAGCAAAAGAGGGAGCAAGTGGGAAGGCTTACTCGTGAAAAGTCTAGGATGGAGACAACCTGGGAGAATCGAGCAGCCTAGTACCATGCAATCAACAGAGAGCCAAGAAACCTAGGGAAAGTCGGGCTAGCATGCTTCTAGAGCCAAAAATTAAACCTGAGAGCTCATTTTAGTGTCTGGAAGGAGACAGGGCTGCTATTTCATGACTTCACTGAGTGCGTTTGGCCGGCTAAAGCAAGAGCTTGGGTGAGAGGTTTCTTTTTGCTACCGTTGTTCTTCAAACAAAGAGTAAAGGAGATGTTGTTTTCTCTCTTTTAAATAGAAAAGGGGAAAGTAAGAGAACAGGGAAGGTATTGGGGGCTGACGGCTCGTTGTAGAAGCCTTTCCTTATACATAGTGTCCGGTGAGGAAGTAGTGAGGTCGTGACATCCCTAGCAACCTCAATAGTGGTCTTTTCATTCAATTTCAAATGCCTTTGTCTCTTCAGGACAAAGGCACTATAGTTGGCAACCATCAGACATTAGCTTCAGTGAGGTATATCTCTCAAACTTAGAAAGCCCTAGGTCTCTAAGCCATTAAATGTTTGTATGACGCTCCCAAGCCCTTAGGACCATGTAGAAACTTAATTTGTGCTATTCATAAACCCTCGTGCCGACTGTACTCTCCGCAAACCCGTGGAAATTTGGCGATTTCCAACAGGTTGTTCTCATTTGAGAGCCCGAGGAGGATGACTGTGAGCGTCAGGTTGTTGGACTCGTGCCTAATGATCCCCAAATGCATGAAATCTCATTCATGTTGCATCCCAATCAGTCGCCTATAATCGATCCCTAGGTTAGGTGTCATCATTGGATCCCAAATCAAATGGCAATGTGTAGGTTTCGATCACCATTGCTTGCATATACTTCCCAGACAATGACAAGTCATGACAAATTTGACCTTCAAATCCAGGAGCTTACACAAATAACTAGAACTTGCACACGTTAACATTCTTGGATTTTCAAAGATTTGTTGAATGCCTGGAAATGAACTTTGAATAATTCAAAAAATCCCTAAATTGTTGTGAGCTTTCTCGTAGGCCCTCAAAGGCCTATGTTGTAAATCCCAAAATGGATAGAGTCAATCAAGTTCATCATTGAGCACTTTTTGAGTGCTAAAATAATAACAATCAATCACTCAAATTATCAAAACACTTAACATTCAAGAAATCATTTGATGCACATCCAAGCCCGTAGATTATTACAAAATTAATCCTAGGGCTCTCCCAAAGTTATTAGAATGAACATTTTCTACTTTAAATGAATCCAAAAGTTTCTAAAAAATGGAGGAAACATCCTTTAGGATTTGTTTTTCATTTCGTGCAATGTGCCTTGAAGCTCCCTACCTCCCTAAAGCTTCAAGTATCATGCTACATGATCCCCTAGCATATCTTAGGAACTACTATAGCCTTAGATAGATCTTAAATTTTCCCTGATTCAAGTAGAACTAAACTCAACCAAAATCACCTTGGTTCACTTCCCCCTTTGCCCGGTGCCTTCTTGAACTCATATAGAGATTCCTAAATGATCTTTAAAGAAATCAAGAGAGCATTGTGTCCAAAAATATAGAGGTTCTTAAATTCCCTTAGTCCATTTGTTGAATCAAAATCAACAAATGATCCCACATTAGATATAGGACTCAAATCTTAGTCCATTTTATTTGTTTAGCCCAAATTAAGTAAATAAACATCCCACTTTGAACATAGAAGTTTGAAGGGCTCTTATGACTTGTAATCAAAAACTACATATTACTGTCTTGATTGTCCATTGCATCTTCTTTATTCAAATTAAGTAAATCAAATCCACATCCTTGAATACAAAATTCAATGACTTTTCATTGATTTACAACCTCAAAGTTACAAATCATCCTTCATTTTCTTTAGCTCCAGCCAACAGAAATTCTTCAACCTTTAATACAAAAATTATAGGTTGTATCATATCTTCACTTAGCCTCAATGATGTAGGAACCCAATATCACCTTAGCCCCAAAGCTATAGGTCCCTCACAAGATAATCGAGAATTGGTTAAGATAATCGAGAAGATTTGCTCTTAAAAGTCGAGGCAACAAAATCTTGGGGCGACGGAAGAAGAGAGACTAAAAGATCAAGGAGGCCGCAAAGAATGATCAAGACAGTCATCCTAAAAGTGAAGGTGCATGACATTGGTTTGGTAGGTCACAATATAGAGGAAGGTCATGGATGCAACTAAGAATGGTGAGGACAATCTTCTTTAAAAGCATAAGTGACTTAACTTTATGGCGGAAAATGAAGCCACACACCAAGTCTAGGCGATAACTAAAGAAAAGTTTGTCAAGGACTCCACGTAGTGTTCAAAGCACAAGAATTCTGCTATGGTCCAAAAGTTCAAAATTCTCCTACTAGCCAACAAAACTATTGTACCAGAATTCAAGTAACTAGAGAGAGACTTTGATTACTTTAGCTCTAAATAATGACTAACAAACAATCAAATAAGTAAAATAGAATTAGTACAACACGCATGGCTTTATATGGAAAATTCAAAACAAACAAGAAACGCAATGCCGCCTTTCACCAATAATAGAAATGAGTTGTAAAGTTTCAGCTTTCTTAAGAAACGGGCTCAAGACGAAGCATGTGAAAGTAAGCAATTGCCAGTATTCCAAGTCTTGGAGATTCAATAAGGTTGAGTGTCAATATGGTCCTCTAAAAGGAAGGCGATGAACAAGGTAGTCCCGAAAAGTCTAGGAGACCAATGAAAATGTCCCAAACAGCATTCTTTTAGAGGTGAAAGCAGCAAAACCCAGAGATGACAAATGTGGCTGTGCTGAAAGGGAAGGGGACCTGAGGATGGTTAAGAAAATCCTCCTTAAGGGAAAAGCGACATGACTCTATGGCAATGGAAGAGTTAGCATTGAAAGATGGATAAAGCTACTAAGGATAGCTAAGATGATCCTCCTCTTAAAGGAGGAGGTGAGAACTTGAGACAACAAACAAAATGATATAGGAAAGTTAGGGGAGAAAGTAAGGGTGATGAAACGGCTCCTCTTCTTGGAGGTGATGGAGCGACCTGAAAGCTATAAACAAAACAGTGCAGGATAATCTTGAATGCAACTGAGGATGGCCAAAAATATCCTCCTCTTGGAGCCGAAGGTTGCACACCTTAAACATAAGTCTTCAACAAGAACTTCAAGTGGCCGTCATAGCTCTAGAATACAATTATGATACAAAGTTCAAAATATCTTCAAATATAATTAAGGCTTATTTATAAATTTTGAGAGGAATATTCTAATAATAATTCTATGGAATGCTCAGAATGTTCCTAATAATTAACACTGAATTATGCAAATCATACCTTGCCATGATTGATATATGATTGAATAATCCTACCTCTTGATTAGCTTGACCAACCCACACATGCCAAGAGACAGTCATGGTTTGGTGGGGGACATTGTCTACAACATCTTCAATCTATGAACTAAACATAACATAATATTGATCTTGATGTCATGAGACCAACGAAGGCAACGAATAGAAGTTCTAAAAAGTGGATTTACAAGAATAATTCCAAGATTCATCTCTCAAATTTGGGGAGCTAGAATATCATGATGATAGACTATCATTCTTTTATCAAAATATTCATCTCATTGAGAACAATAATTTGTTATAAACAACTTATAAAACACAAATTCAAAGAGATCGCAAAAGCTCCATAAAGGAAAATTCTAGTCAAATGAATTGCACATTAAAGAGCACGATCAATGCAATTGGATAGAGCGATGCACTTCCCTCAACAAAGATACACTCAAGGTTGAGTCATCCCCCCTCCCCTGATTCGATTCAATTAGGCAACCTTATGTCCCAAGATTTGGATGTTTATGAAATTATTGAATTCGTTTTGATGAGAGAAAATTCTAGGCAGTATTTTTGTATCATTTTGAGCTTGCATGGCTTCGGAATTTTTTTATGTGAAATTGATGGACAATTGAGTCTCTTTTAATTGCTTTAGGATTTGTGTAAACTTTTTCCTTAATTAATTAAGAATTTTTATTATCCCTATATTTTTATTTAAAAGTTTATTGTTTACAAACACTCACATCTATCTGTCTTAGGTTCAAGCAATGATGGAGCTGAAAAAGATACAAAACTCACTACAACAACAACAACATCAAGCCTTTATCCCACTACGTGAGGTCGGCTACATGAATACTTTTTCTCCATTGTGTCCTGTTCAAAGTCAAATTCTCGTTTAAATCTAATAAAGAAAGATTATTTCTAATATTTTCTAACCAAGTCTTTTTAGGTCTACTTCTACCTTTCTTAACATAAGTCAAATCTAAGACCTCTACTTTCCTAACCGGGTCAAATCTAAAACGCACTAATAAATGCCTATTTTAGTTAATCATCTATCGACATTTACGTTCAATATGTTCAGTTGGACTCTTCTTAGAATGTGAAAAAATTAGGTGAAAATAATCTTAATCATCTATTGCCATTTACGTTCAATATGTTAAGTTGGACTCTTCTTAGGATGTGAAAAAAATTAGGTGAAAATAATCTAAGAATTAAGTCAATAGTATTTAGCATGCTTCTAAGTGACTAATTCATATGTAAGATTTAGATAACATAATAAGAAACGACCTAACATCACATGTGATATTTCCATGCATAAAATCACATCAAAGCTTGTCACTATAAGTAGAAAGTTGAATCAACACTAAACATCTATATAACAAGAACTGAAGTAGCCAAGTTTGTTTCAAATTTTAATTTCATGTGATCAGTCCAACAAGTAGTCAAAATATTTCTTATGAAATTTATTATCATGCTTAAATATTTTGAAAATATACAAGTCTTTTTTTGAAATCGAATTTAATTTAAGGCGTAAACATAATACATCTCATAACATCTAAAGATAATTCCACTAAATCATCTTCAAAATCACTTATTTCTTAATCAAATTCATGAATTTCCTTTCTTTCATTAATTCCTTTACATGCCTCCTCTTCTACATCAACAGGTGAAATTTTTCACTTTGGCATTCATTTCCATAATGAATAATGTGATGACATTTAAAACATATTTTCACAAAAATTTTAAAACAAGTTGTAGTAGCAATAGATTTTTTCTTATAATCTTTGTTGAAAGTCGTGTTACTGTCCTTAGACGCACTATTTTAAAATTGGGTATCTAAAAAGATAGTTTCCATTACATGTAACACATATCATAGTAACAAGAAATAATTATAATATTTGCTCAACAGGTAATGGAAGTTGGAAAAGCATCCTCTAATGGTGTAAGCAAATGAGGTTTCAACTCTTTTTTAATATCAATCCGTATCTAAAACGATAAAATATTGCTCTGTGATTTCCTACTATATCAAAAATATTAATAATCGCTCAAATTTAATTGTATATTAATTAATAGTGTTTTGTTCCTTATTTTAAAGTATTAAATTCATCAAGTAGATGATCAATGATATGAAAAAGGGTGATAATTTTCTTTAAGCACATTTTCATTTCAGACCAAGTCATTGCAAGTTCTCATCTCTCTTGTATATCCATTCTAATCCAATATATCTTAGCTTGCCCAAAGAATTTTAACATGGCAAATACAATTTTACATTCAACAAACATACTTGGCTTATCACTATTAACCTCCATGTTGACATTTTTTTATAAAAAGGAAAAGAATAATATCATGAGTGATAATAATATGATTAGAACTACATCAAACTACTAAACACATGATAAAAAAAGTCATAAATCTACAACATAGGCAATGTTTAATAAAATTTTGTTAAATCCAATTTACACTTTTGGTTCTCCGTCATAACATCAGTTCAACAAACAAGGTAAATGCAAACTTCATGCAAAAATTTTAGTTGCCAAGGGTAATGTTGATGAAGAGTAAGTTGGATATAAAAATGTGAAAGTTGGATTGCCCTAATGTGCTCAAGCCTTAAGAGCATATGTTAAGTAAATCCTATCTTCATAAGCTTAGGTATAATGTGTGCTTAATAATCTAGAAACTTCCATTAACATGAAATTACTCCACAACACAACACATTTATGCACATAGAAGTCTTATTAGATAAATACTTGAAAAGAAAAAAAGATAAGAAAAAACAGCAGAAAAAATATATCAGATAAAGCTGGTACTCTAATTTTCATAATAATGACGATCACCAAAACAATGCATCTATTACATCAAACCTGTTCCCTCGAAAATTTGCCGACACAGCCCCCTTCACTGAGCGTTCTAACTCCTACAACAATTGATCCCTTTGAATCAGAAGTTTCTGCTGCTCTTCCACCACCCACAATAAGTCGCATGATACCACCTCTAGCTTCATTTTTTGTAATCTATCACCAAGTTTGCAAAATCAGGATAAAATAAGAAGCAAAAAAAAAAAATAGTAAAGAGATGTAAAAATATATAAATCAAGTATGTTTGCTAAAACAATTTTTGTATGACTTAAAACAGTCTCCAACAATGTAATATAAAAGATTTGATGTCTCTATGATTGATATTAGCTTCTCCATAGCGGCTATAATTCTTCTACATACTTGAAATCTAAACAAGATTAGTAGCACTATATACCTTTTGCTTTATATTAATGATATGCTAGTTGCAATTGCCAGCTTAGAAGAAATCACAAAAAAATTGTATTATTAAATACAATCATAACTAAAAATCTACATTATGCACCAATTTTAAGGAACCATGAAGAATGGTTGACCACCATTTGCATCACCTGTTCTTCTAAGATTGGGGTTTCATCACCTCCAATCTCTTACTTTCTCAATTTTCTTTATGTGTGGTAGTAAGTTAATTGGCTTCTATCATCCATATCTTTTTCATATTTGATACCAGTTTTGCATTCATCATGTAAGATAAAACAAAATTTCATTCATATTTAAGATTATTTGCTTTGTTTCTTTACATGTTAGTCGATTCCAGACTTTAGATTTTCAACAAATATTTTATCTTGAAACATCCCTCAATAGCAGTGGAGTCAGCATAGTTACATTAACAGTACAACTTTTAAAAAAAAATAGCATACCATTGAACAAAACATCAGAAATACCTTATAATTAACAGGAATTCCATTTGAAAGGCAGCGCTGCATGATGCCAGTTTCCTTGTCAAACCGTTTTATCATTTCCACTTCTTTGCTTAAAGAAACAAAAGCGGGCTTACGTTGTAATCTCAAGTCCTCCAGTTCTGACAATGTTATCAACTCTTTTGGCACCTCAAGCTGCAGAAGCAAAAAGAAAAATTGAAGAAATTATCAGCAACATAATACCCAGCTTTATTGCACACCAGGACCCTAAATAGTGAAGTGGGAATAGTTCTAAACAAACAAACAAATAAAAAAATAGTAAGCAAGCCCACAACATTTATAATGGCATGTTCACATAGAACATGCATAAAGAATTAAACTTGAAGTCATCCCGGAACCATGGATGCATTGCATATGCTTTATGGTATATAGATTTTAACAAAAGAAGATGGATTTATCCTTTTTCTCTCCCAACCATCCTAAACCCAACCGCAAAAAGGGCAAAAACCACAACTCAATAAACTATCACCAGAAATACTTTTAATTATAATTAGGCAGCGTTCCATTGATATAGTTTTACAGATGACTTATTTAATAAGGTTATTTGTCTTTTTTTTTTTTTTTGGTAGGGACTATTTTTATATTTTAGTCAAGTAGGGTATTTCAGCAATATGAGGGGCTTTGGACTCTTCTATTTAAGGACCCACCCTCTTGATGTTCTCTCTGTTTTTAGTGAAGATGTCTCGGGTCATCCTGATTTTGGAAATGATTTCCAAGTTCAAGAGTAGGTGCAGAGAGGGAAGTGTTCACAGTGGAGTCTAAGACTCGGCCATCTCCAACAATGATATGGACTACTATGCTGAGCCATGGGGCTTCAAAAATCCCTAGGGACATGCAGGTGGCATCCAAGAAGGGCTGCAATTATGCTTAAGAGCAGGGGGATTGAACAGAGGGCGTCCACAAACCCTATAGAGTCTCAGCCAGCCATCCAAAGGGGTAAGAGCAGCTATACCTGAAGTTGTTAAGAAGACTTGTTCCAGGTTATTTATCAATCCAGAACGTCAAGAATCCAAGGAGTCTAAAGGAAGGTTGACAAAAGGGAGACATTTGGGCGCCAAGAAGATCTTATCAGGTTCTCTGTTTTCTTTTAATTCTATTATCATTTCTAATTCTTGTGTACAGACATTCTACCTATCCCTTTTCCTGTTTCCTTGCAGGGAACAATAATTGCTGAAACCAAGTGCTGGGAACGGCAGTGGGATGTCTTCTTGAAAAAATATCAAATAACTTTTGGTTGGAAGATAACCCTCTCCTAGATTTAAGAAAGACTCAAACCTGTTGACTGGATTTATCCAGTCAAGTGCATCAAAAAAAAAAGTAAGTTGAAGGTTAGGAATTCAGTATAGTTTGCAACAAGCTGGATGTAGTTAGCAGAAAACAGTCCTGTTGTCAGTTTCCTTGGCAAAGAGAAATCTAGTGCTTATATCTTACAGCATGCAAGCAGAGAAAATGTGAAGTGCATTCTTTCAACTCAGATGGCAATCAAGAAGAAAGAGAGATGGGGAACCCTTTTTATCATGTATTTCAAGAATTATCAGAAGCGGACAAACCAATTCAAATATTTCCAAGCAGAGAACCATGAAAGTAGTATCAAGATTTCAGGATGAAATTTGTTATTCTAGATTTCAAGAGAGGTTTGAATCCGAATGATTTTATTATTGATTATATACAAACAAGTGTATATTTGATTGTAAGGAAATACCCATTGATAGGTGAGTATAGCTATTATCCATTAAGCTAAAAATGAGAGCTTCTACTTGGTGGGACAATTTAACTAGGAATAATAAAAGTAAAATAGTTTCGTAGGATAAAAAGAAGCAGCTATAAAAAAGATCTTTGTCATCTCATTTTCTCAAGATGCCTTACACAAGATCCATATTTTTTTTGCAGGAGCTACCTATAGAAGAATATATTGTTGAATTGAGCAGCATATATTGAAGTGCGATGTAATAGAACCATAAGAGCAGACCATAGCAAGGTTCATAGGTGGTTTATGTTCCGCAATCACTAATATGATGTAGCAGCAATAATACTAGACGCTCTTTGAACTTATCAAACTAGAGTTCAAATTTGATAAATGCAACATACTCCAAAGAGCTACCCACCAAGATTGGTATAAGAACCGCACAAAATCAATAATGAAACTCGTGAAAGGACAAACTATTTTCCATCCCAACATGTTCCATATGATTGATCCCAAGTTGCAATAGTGACAAAATAAGTGATCCCATCAACAAGATCGAAGTTATCAAATGTCTTAGATGTCAAAAGTTGAGTCATATCGCATCAAATTATCCCAATCATTGAGTTATTTCACATGTAGAAGAAATCCTACAAGAAAATGAAGAGGAAGAATAAGCACCAAAACCGAATGCGAGCATTTGATATATTTGAAAGAGGGAAAATTATTTATTGACGATGAGTACTGAGCATTGTTAGATAAAAATTCAAAATGACTTGACCAAGCCAATCTGAGGTGCACCATTAAAGGAAAAATATGCAATATCACCATTGATCGATAAAGCTGTAAGAAGGTCATGTCCGCTAAAAATGCAGAAAATTGAACCTTCCCACAAAAGATCATCTTATGCCTTACAAGCTTTCATCGTTGTGGAAGTAAAATGTAATTAAAGAGGTACAATAATGTTTCATGCACTTTTTCATCGACAAGAAATTTCAAGACAGTATTATGTGATATCATTCTGATGGATGTTTGTCATTTATTAGTAGGGAGTCCATGGCAATATGACAGGCATGCTATCTATGATAGTTACAAGAATACATATACTTTAGAATTTAATCATAAGAAGGTGGTGCTTACGCCCAGCATGATGGAATTAGAAGCTGAAAACAACATGATCTTCAAGTCCATGTTCATGAGTCATACGAGACTTAAAGCTCACCCATACCTTGATGGTTCTTGAAAAAAGTGTGAACAGGTGCCAAAGGAGGACCATCCCTTCTTGTAATAATACTAATATGTGCTTTTTACCAAAAGGTAGGCATGTTAAGCTATGATGCACAGACATGGACACGGTGACACGATTATGACACGACACGGACATGAGACACGTCAATTATTGAAAATATAGGACACGGGTTGGACATGGTATTATAATTTTTATATTTTAAAAATAGTGTATAAAAATTAAATAAGTATAATATTAAAAATAATTTAGAAATAATAAATCATTTAACTAGAATTTATACTTAAAATGATTAATATTAGGATATCGAGAGTCAGCTGTTGATGTCTTGTATTAGGCATCAAGAGAGAAGATTAATTTGAAATGTCGATGTTGTAATGACATCAAACTTTGATGTTGAGATGACATCGGGCATTGTTGTGAACCAAAGTCGCGACCCGCCAAAGAGAAATGAAAATGAGAATATTTGATGAATGGGTTATTGAGTGCGGACAATTGATTTGGTATAATAAATAGGGAATAAGAAATTTAATTTTTATATTTAGATGAATAAAAATTTTAAATACAAGAAATTATATTTAAAAAATTCATAAAATATTTCAGAAACACGTGTTGGGCATGCGTGTCCAATTGATATTTAATATTTTTTTAATCGGACACATTTTCGACATGTATAACATGTGTCGGAGGCGTCGAACTCGTGTCGTATCAGATACGTGTCGGACACTGCATGTCTTTTTTAGAAGAAGTATCGGTAATCATATATGTTAGGTGAGCCAAAAGTTTTTCATCTTTCAAATATAGTTTGAAGCGTAGATCAAATGTCCAAAATAGAATCATTGATGCCATTAAACGAAGGTATCCTCTACTCAATACTCACTAGTCGAAGGTGGTTGGATTCGAGATGATCGAAAGAACTTTATAAAACAATAGAGATTTTTGCAAGTTGCATAATGCTGAGAAGATCATTAAACACATTGAGGAAAATAGTTACATTATTGATTTTCAAGGTCACCCCAACATATACACAACCATCAACATTGTAGATCTTTCACCTTACTAGAAGTAAGAAATATTCAAGATATTAAGAATAAGTATCCTTCAAATCGAAGAGAATGACATAACTTTATAGATGGCTTATTAAATAGGTTCATTTGTGTCATTTTTTTCGTAGGGACTACTTTTAAATTGTATTCAAGAAGGTTTGGACTATTCAAGGAGACACCCTCTTGATGATCTCTCAGTTTTTGATGGCGCTTTTTCTAAGGTTATCCTAATTTTAGGAAGGGTTTCCTTATCTTTAGAAAAAGCAAATTTTATCAATCAAGTTGATCATACATGACATCTCTCAACATTTAATTCAGATGAAAGATAAATTGGTGTGAAATTTAAATCATAAACCAATAATCAAACAAGATTGATGAGCAATTCAAGCATGTTCATGGAGTAAAATTCATCTCTGCTATTACCTCATGACCATTCAAGAATCATTAAAATAGAAATTTCTTGTTTCAATGGGGATAATAAAAAAAAATAGTTTGTTAAGGTTGATCAATTCCTTTTGTACCATAATCTATTTAACGCACAACATCTTAATGTCCTCGGCTTATACAGATGGTGTGGCATTATGTTACTACCACTTGATGTCTTCGAACAAGAACTTTAGTCCTTGGAATTCGTTTAAGCAAAAAATACCACAACAATTTGGCTCTCCTCTCTCCTCATGAGATCATCAAACCCAATCTTGGAGATCATACTGCACAAAATGAGTATCACAATATTGCAAGTCCATTTGCTGAAGAAATTATAGACGGTGTGGATGAACAAAATGTAATGGACTTACAACAAGTGCACAAAATCGTTTCTTGATTTCTGCAACAATTAAACTACTTGTCCCTTTTGGTTTGCCTTAGCAGATGGCTGAAGAATTCAACCAGACTACTTTGTTTCTGGGCAATCGTTGATAGGATGGAGAAATGTCAGCCGTGGAAGGAAATCAAGACAAGCTAACATCCAAACACAAAACTAGACCACCTTCCAATGATTCATTACCATTAGGGTGGAAATCCTACCAGCAGTTCAATATCTCATATTGCCAAACAGTGAGGATTGATTGGAACGGCAAGGCTTTAAAAATCAGTGAATATTGTACATGTTTCTTATAATCATGATGTTATTTTTTTATTTATCATGTAATGTTGTTTAGTGTCATAAGAGTCTTGGGAACGGTGTATTTTTTGGTAAACATATTCTTGGTAGTTTTTTGTCCTACATTATCAGTTGTGAAGTCCAGGCAATCAATGTTTTCTTTTGGCAACTTCTTCGTTCCTCTAGCGCACAAGAAGTTCTGCTTAAGAAATTGTGGTTGCATGTTTGTTCACCACCTCCATTTGATTGACTAGGATGTCCGACCTTGAGGACAAATCACTGTGACAGGGAGAGTAATGTTGTAAATTCAAACCATAAGTGATAATTATTCAAAAGGTAACTAGTAAACCAGTTAAAAAGAATGATTAACTAGTGAGACTTTGTATTCTATAAATATCCCATTTCTCTCCATTTGGGGAAAGAAAAAGATATGAAGAATAATGAATGAGTTCCTATTTCTCTATTTAGTTCTCTTTTCTTTATTTTGGGAGAGACAAAGCAACTTGAAATGTTATTAAGATCGAGAATCCTATGCCTTTTCATAACTAAGAATTTTCAATATTTGTATTGTCATCCATCAAGGGATGTTAGGATCTCCTAAATTGATAATTATTTTCAAAACTTCACATATGCTTAAGAATGCTAGCTATTTGTGAGCATAGCTAAGCTGCAAAGACCAGAATAAGTGATGACTATGGAAACCTGCCATCATCCCCTCTGTCTTTATATTCATAACACTCGTGACCATAACACTAAGCAGCAAAAAGAAAGAATAACCCGCATCGCTTTGAAGATGTTGAAATGACCAAATACTGAAAGCAGGTGAGTTTCTGATGCAGAACGCAATATATAATGGGAGGAACACCTCAGGCTCTGCATGTATTGGTTCCTGAAGGCCTGCTTGTATGGCATCAATAATTTCCTGTGAATCGATCTTAAACTCAGTTTCTCCAACTCCTTCACTATGCACTCTCATTGGAACACAAGCAACAATAGCTGCAGAAAGTGGTGCAGTAGATTTTCCAAAGTCAGAAATGAACTCCAACACCTCCGCACCAACAGAGTTAACCTGCAACATGAAATTATCAATTATACATAGAGAAAGACTTCATGGTAAAAAAAAAAATTTGCCCAGGAAACTAAACAACCAAAGGAAAATGATATAAAAGAAAGCGCCACAAAAGTTACTTCTTCTAAAGTAACAGTTTCTGCAACTGCAACTAAGCATTCATGGCCCTGCCTTTGATCCATTACTGTATGGCTAAGTGCATCACTCTCCATAATAAAATCCAGATTATCAACAGACGGAACGTTATCAATCATTGCAGCTAATTGTTCACTATCTTTGATCAGTGCATCCATATAGCGAGTTAATTCTCCTTTTGTTACACCAAACTCTTTAAGCCTTCGGACCTGTCATGAGGCAAATTAATCAGTGAGATTGACAGAAAACAATATTCTACATCAAGATGCATTCAAGAGAATACTGCTACCATACAAATGATTAGCATATATAGCCCAAAACAATCTAGAAAGATTCAAATAATCAAACTAAAAGAATTAATAAAACTCTCAAAATTTAAAAAAAATAGCCAGAAAATAAACGCTTACTAAAATAATCTTATCAATAGAAAAAATATCACCAAATTTTAAGAAGAATTATAACAAATAAAATACTCAAATATATTATTATGGCAAAAAATAAATTTTTATCATCATGAGAAGATGGACTCCACGTGAATTTTTAAGAAGAATTGGAATAACATCTCGTAGTTCGTTTGTTGATGCTGTAACAAGCTCTTCTCATCCTAGAAGGAGACTTATCCTTTTGTAAAGAAATTTGTGCCTTCTCAAGGTTCCCAAGGCAAGACTCCATATCTCAAGTATTTTTAAGTGTTTTGAGAAGGCTCATCCTGTTAGAGAATATGCTTGGGATGTAAGAAAATTAATCGTTTCATCTCTTATCCTTTCTCCTATCCTTTCTCCGAACATGTTAAGAAATTAATCATAAGTTTTTCATCCAATCATCTGAAGCCTGAAAATGACAAAAAAATTCTCAAAGATTTAGGTTATTGTTGGATTTAAATTTATCTGTATATAACACGAGAACCTAAGTAATAATAATGGCCAAGTAATAAGAGAAAAAGAGGAGACAATGAGAATCTATGGGATTTCACTAATTGGCCTGAAAATAAAAAATTTAGACAATGATGGAATGTGTCACGTTCAGCCCCTAACTCCCTACTTATATGCTTGGGTCAAGACAATGCTATAAAAATTGCTACATTTATGCTATAAAAGTAAAATTATATGGCAAGACTTAACAAGTGATAGCTGTAACATAAACGTAGCTAGCCGGTAGCTAAAGAATACATAAAGAGTACATGTTGAATAATAAGAGGAGATTCCATGAAATGATGATGGTCAACTTCGCTAAGATCTACCAAGTCCTACTATGTAGCTTCAAAAGTTTGGATGAGTAGCATTGCCGAGTAATATGAATAACCTTGACAACAAATTCCCCTAATGGTCCTTGGGGCCAAACATGCTTTGGCCTAGTAGCCTTAAACTTGGTTAGTTGGTTTGCTAAATCCAACTTTGGTCAGCCAGTCGAACCAATCGATGTGGCCCCACCAAGGGGGGCGGGTCTAGTTGGCAGGCGAAGGAGCCCCATGGGCCCCACTAGTGTGGGCAGCAGGTAAGGAGAGAGGAGGGCTCAAAGGGGATTGATTCTACCCTTAATTACTTACCATAGAAAATCAAAATTGGGAGAGAATTAGGAAGGTTTATTTAGGGAACGATGGATGATTTAAATTCATATTTTGGAGATAATTAAAAAGGGCTATTTAGGGAAAGAGGGTTGATTTGAATTCAGATTTGGTAAGGACTTGGGAAGGTTTATTTAGAGAAAGAGAGCTGATTTGAATTCAGATTGAGATGGAATTAGTAAGATTTATTTAGGATTAAATAGGTTATTTTCTTTTTTATTAGGGGATTTTGTGTTTTGCAGTAGTTTTCTGTGGAGTTGTTCCTAACAGCGCCTAGGGTTTGTGAAGAGTCAATCTACCTCTCGAATAGTAGATTAACTTGTATCTTTATTTTTTGTGCTGATATCAATAAAATTAACCAATAATCTCACTCTTTATCATTGATTTCTACTACATTTTCTCTTTGTTATTGTTGGTTTTGGCTGTGTGGAGACTGGATACCTATCAAATTGATATCATAGCACCTTTTTAGGGACCTATCGCAGCTAAGAAGGTTAATGTGTTGGAGGAGAGGCTTGATGAGGAAGTTAGAAATCTGAAATCAGAATTCAGAGAGCAAATTTCAGCAATTGAGAGCAGATTTTCGAATATGGAAGAAATGATGAAAAGGAAGTTAGTGTTTCAGGCCAAGATGGCATCATTAGAGGTAAGGGCACCGTTGACCGAATAAGGAAATGGGAAAAACCTAATGTAGGGACGATGAGGGAGGATTGGAAGGTGAAAGTTTTGGGGGAAGAAGAGAAGATGCCACCTTTGGAGCCAATTCCAAGGAGGGGAACGGGGGTATGGCCAGCAAAAAAATTAGAATGGTGAAGATCAGAGAGTTGATTTGGGAAGAGCGAAACATGAAGGGATCATAACACTCGCTACAACAAAGGAGGAAGAAGCAACTGGGGTAATGGTGATCCTAGGGTGAGAATGTTGAAGATGCCAGTTTTTTAGGGAGCATGGGTGGATTATAGGGTAGAGCAATATTTTGCCATAAATGGGCTGACAAAAGATAAAAAACTTACCCCAGCCTCTCTATGTCTAGAGGGGAAGGCTCTGTCCTAATACCAGTAGAGAGACTTCGGAGATCCGATCCTATCATGGAGGGAGTTCAAAGATTGTCTACTAGAATATTTCTGAACCAGTCGAGAAGGAGACTTCTATGAACAGTTCTTTTCTCTGGTGCAGGAGGGGATGGTGATAGAGAATTAGGAGAAGTTCGAGTACTTCTCAAGCTGATAGGGAAGGTTGTTAGAGACTGTGCTATAGGAGAATTTTGTGAAGGGAATCAAACCTGATTATTGAGCAGCTATTCAAGTAATAAGACCAAGTAGCTTAGAGAAACTATGGAGTTAGTCCAACTGGTGGAGGATAAGAACTTATTGGAGAGGAGTAGCCGTAGCAGTAAATCAAAAGTCTCCTATCGCACGACCACTACATATTTGGCACCAAAGGTGTAGACGATGCCTATTCATAAGGAGCCCTGAGGGATAATAGTCAGGGGGTATGACCATGGGTTGACTGAGACAAAAATTCAAGAGAAGAGGGCGAAAGGTTTATGCTTTAGGTGTCATGAGAAGTTCTCTCCAGGCCACTATTATAAGAACCATTCGTTACAAGTCCTAACAGTCTGCGATGAAGAGAAAGATGTTGCAGAAGAGGAAAATGATCACCTGCACTTAGATGTGCAGAGGTATCCATTAACTCAGTGATCGGGTTCACACCGAACCACACCATGAAGGTTAAGGGGAAGATCGGGCATCAGGAGGTGGTAATGCTGGTGGATAGTAGAGCTACCCAAAATTTTATTTCTAACAAGATGGCGGATCAGTTGGGACTAAATAGTGGATATGGGGGGATTTAGGGGATATGCTAAGAATAGCAAAAGTAGAGAGTAGAGGAATTTGCAAAGGGGTGATCCGAATCCTTCCATAGGTTTAAGTATTGGAAGGCTTTCTGCCATTAAATTTGAGGAGCACATATGTGATACTAGTAATGATGTGGCTACAGAAGTTGGGGAAGATCAAGATTGATTGGAAGGCCCTAACAATAGAGTTCAAGGTTGAGGGGAGGCAAGTAGTTATTAGAGGGGATTCTTGCTTGTCCAAAACTATGGTTTCACTCAAAACCATAGTGAGGGCAATCCAGGGTGAATGAGTGGGATTTTTGGTGGACCTGCAGAGTTTGGAAGGAGAAGAGAATGGGGTAAAGATGAAAGCATCATATATGGTTCGATCACTCCTACAACAGTATGAGAGGTGTTCCAGCCAGTTCAGGAATTGCCTCCTTCGCGGGAACATGGGCATATTATCCTCTTGAAGGATTCTCGCCTACCAGTGTTCATACATACCGCTATCGCCAAATCCAGAAGGATAAGATCGAGAGATTAATCAGGGAGATGTTAAAGGCGGGGATCATTCGACCCAATGTCAATCCATTTTTCAATCCAGTGCTATTAGTGAAAAAGAAATATAGCAGTTAAAGGTTTTGCATGGACTACCGAGCGTTGAACAAGACTGTGCCATATAAGTTTCTTATTCCAGTTATTGATGAGTTACTGGATGAGCATTATGGAGGGCTCTTATCTTGAAGATTGATTTGAAGTCAGGGTACCATCAAATTTGGATGAGGCCCGAGGATGTTCCCAAGACAGCATTTAGGACTCGTGAGGGACACTATGAGTTTTTAGTGATACCTTTTAGCCTCACTAATGCTCTAGCTACTTTCCAGTCCCTGATGAACAGGATATTCCAGCCATATCTGCGAAGTTTTGTGCCAATCGTCTTTGATGATATTTTGATTTACAATAGGATTGATGAGCACTTAGAACACATGGGTTGGTGTTATCTACACTGCAAGATCACTACTTGTTTGTCAATCTAAAGAAGTGCTCATTCGCCCAACCTAGAGTGACATATTTGGGGTACATGGTATCACGGGAAGGCGTACCAGCTGACCAGAGCAAAATCGAGGCCTTGTTGAGGTGGCTAATACCAAAGAGCTTGAGGGAGTTAAGAGGGTTCTTGGGGCTTACATGCTACTACAAAAAGTTCATGAAGAGATGCAGTTCAATAGCCTGGCCGTTGACCGAACGACTAAAGAAGGATAATTCAATTGGGGAAAAGCAGCTACCAAGGCCTTTGAGAAGGCTATGACTAACATGTAAGTGTTAGCACTGCTTGACTTCAGCCAAGCTTTTGTGGTGAAGACGAATGCTTATGGGTATCGGCTAGGAGTTGTGCTTATGCAGGACTAGAGAACAGTAGCTTATTTCAGTCAGGTGTTGACTGGTAGGGCGAGGCTCAAGTTAGTCTATGAGAGAGAGCTGATGGCGATTGTACTGGCCATCCAGAAGTGGCGACCCTATTAGTTGGGGCGACACTTCATTGTTAGTATTGATCAAAGAAGCTTAAAGTTTCTTCCGGAACAAAGGATGGTTACAAAGGAGCATCAGAGGTGGCTTTCAAAACTGTTGGATTATTATTTCGAGATCCAGTATCGACCAAGGATAAAGAACAAAGCTGCAGATGGCTTATCCAGCTATATAGGGGAGCCCCACATTATGGAATTGTCTATTCCCTTAGTTGTGAATTGAGAGGCATTGAGAAGGAAAAATCAACAAGTTAAAGGATTGGAAAGAGAGACTTATTGGGGAATAAGGATAGACATCCAGGCTATAGCTTAGTCGATCAGAGACTGTTATACTAGGGGCAAATGGTGATACCAAGGACGTCGCCATATGTACCCAACTTGTTACGGGAGTTTCATGGTAGTGGCATAAAAGAGCACTTGGGGGTACAAAAGACTGATCGTAGGCTAGCAACAGAATTATATTGGGTTGGAATGCAAAAAAGATGCGGAGAAGATTGTGGTCAGCTGCGATATATATCAGAGGCACAAATATATGACAATGGCTCCCGGAGGACTTCTGCAACCTCTAGCTCTTCCCGAGGAAATAATCATGGATTTCATTGAAGGTTTACCAAAATCAGAGGGGTTTCAATGATTTTGGTAATAATTGATATGCTGTGTATGTATGCTCACTTCATTTCCTTGTGATACCCATACACGACAGTTTCAGTGGCAACAGTATTTATGCGAGAGGTGGCCCAACAATATGGAATTCCGAAGTTCATAGTGTCAGATAGAGACAAGGTGTTCCTAAGCCACTTCTAGAGAGAGCTATTCAGGATGCAAGGTACCATTTTGAAGAGAAGTACAGCATACCATCTACAAACTAATGGGCAAATCGAGTTGGTAAACAAAAGTGTGGAGATTTGTTTGAAATATTTTGTAACAAAAATAGTCATGACCCAGGGGAAGTGGTTACCTTGGGCCCAGTACTAGTTTAATACATCCTGCCATAGTGCAGCACAGACTACCCCCTTTAAAATCCTTTATGGAAGAGACCATCCTCACCTAGTATACTACGGGACCAAAGCACTCCAATTTCATCAATGGAAGAGCAATTGAAGGAACGGGGAAGAATATTGGGAGAGCTAATGACGTGAAATATAAAGCAGTTGTAGGAATTACGTGGGAAGTATAAAAAGTTAACAAGCTTGCTAATTAAAAATTAATGTTTCACAAGATTATATTCTAGGATTTATCAATTAAAAATCTTATAATAGCGTACAGTTACAATAAAGAGTAGGGAGAAATTAAAATAAGAACAAAAATAGCCAATGCTTAATTTGCCGATTATAAGAATCCACCGGTTAACAAATAGAACGGTCACCTTGAGTTTCGGTCACCTTGAGTTTCCCTCACTCATAGTCCTAAGTAGTTTTAATGGAAGAATAATTTATACAATATTAATGATGCCACCACAAGACAGTAGGCACTTACAGTGTAGCTCAATGAAGAGTTATCCCGAGAAGAGGTAATTGGTGGAAGAGGGAGAATTTGCCACTGAACAGGAAGTTGATTCTCGTCAATGGCGTTGGTCAAGGTAAAGAAGATCCGATCGATGTAATCTTCGACAGAGTGGTTGATCTCAAAATCGATGTCAAAGAAGGGAGACTGAAGAACATCTCGTCCTTGAGGGTCATACACGAATCCATGATCATGCTCAGGATCGGCCATTCATGAGTGGAGAGCAACTTGGAGCTTGGGGAAATTCTGGACAACAATTTCCTTGCTCCACAAAATATGGGTAGCAACCAAGAAGGCTTCCTATCTTCCACGTAATTGGTCCTAAGGGGAGAAAACCTAAGTAGTTGACAAGGGGAACAAAGGACAGCAATTACAATAAATTTTGGAGGCTAATTAGAGAGATTTCGGTTTGAATCCCAAGGAAATAAGTAGGGAAAGGAAGTGGCAGCAGCTTGATGGATGGGGTGATTGGGAATTCCAATTGGTAAGGTGATTAATTTAGGAGAGAGGAAAAAAGGGGAAGGGGAGCCGGCGGCATGCATGGGGATGGGGGCTTTAATTGGAGGAGTTAGGGCTTACTTTATTTAGGATTGTAAAATAGGAAAAGATATTTTAAATCATCTCCTATTTAAAATTCAAATAGGCATAATTTGAGGGACTTTCCTAATATAGCTCATGATAATTTAGGAAAGAATTCAAATTTGAAATTGATTTCAAATTGGATTGATGTCCTCCCAAATTTATCAAGATCAATTTTAGGAAAGTTGAAGCCAAGGGAAGGGGTGTAGATAGCGGCTAGGGCTTTGGCAAGGGAGGTCGTCGGCTATAGGAGGGAGGGAGCTTGGGTTAGATGGGTGTAGGGCTGGCGGGTGGAGCCTAGGACCGGCGGTTTGGGTGGGGAGAAGGGGTGGTCGGCAGTGTGGGAGAAGGAAGTGGAGGCCGGTGGTTTGGATGGAAAAGGGAGGGAGGAAAGAAAAGGGTAGGGGAAACCGAGAGGCCAGACACTTCCAGCGGCTGGCGGGAGTTAATTTTGCCCTCACCTAAGGACTTCTCCTCTCTCTAGAGCTCCCAACACTCATGAGAACAAGAATGCAAAATTTTTTTTATTTATCATTACCCTCTCCTACAATAGCGAAGACCTCCATATATAAGCCTCAAGAATAAAAGAGACTCAAAGACTAAAATGCCCTCGGGGCTACAACACAAACTAATCCCACATAAGGGTATAATGGGAAAGGCTAAAACATAAGCATAAGAAATACATAAAAATCCATCATAAATAAAGACTTCTTATCGTAGCCGTCGATCTACGATTCCTCCTGTGATAGATGCGCCATAATCTCCTGCTGATATCCTCATCATTCTCCCCGAGTGGGAGAAAACTCGACCCTATCGAGTAAGCATCGCGAGTGCCTTCATACAACTCAAGAATGTCGGGATCCAATCTCTATAGCTCATCACGTTCAATCCATGTGTTCTCCATCTCCGATTTTCCTTTCCATTGAACTAAATACCTTTGGCGCCCACCTTCTTTGGTGGAAATGATTTCATCATTAAGTATTGCTTCAATTTTCTCCACATTAGGTAAAGAAGGGATATCTGGGCGTGGAGATAGGCTAAGGTTCTCACCAGGTAGGGTCACATAAGGCTCAATATTTAGTGCATTTATGGGGACTCTGGTCCCTCAAAGGCTACAAGATCTTCAATGTTAAACGTAGGATTCATGTTAAAACCTTTAGGTAGGTCTAGCACATAAGCATTACTATTTATTTTTTATATTATTTTAAAAGGTCTCGCACTTCTAGCATGTAACTTTTTAACGGTCTCTTATGGGAACCGTTCCGAACGAATCTGTACCATTACAAAATCTCCAACCTCAAATTATTTAAATCTTTTCTTACGATCCGCATTAAGTTTATTATTAGTATTGCTTTGTCCAATCTTTTTATTAATTTCCTTGTACAATTCCTGGAGATGCGATGCAAATGCAGATGCAGACTCAGATATTCTTAACTTAGGATACATAGGGATCAAGTCTATAGGTTGTCCAGGTTGGTACCCGTACACAATTTTAGCGGGACATAGACCCGTGGTTCGATTAATAGAGTTATTATAAGTGAATTCAGTTGTAGGAAGTTTAGAGTCCCAATCTCGAACGTGTTCTCCTACCAAGGTTCTTAAGAGGTTGCCAAGACTCCTATCAATAACTTCTATTTAGCCATCAGTTTGAGGATGAAAAGCGATAAAAAATTGCAGTTTGGTACCCATCTTATGCCATAAAGTCTTCCAAAAATATCTAGTAAATTTGACATCTCGATCAGACACTATGGTTTTAGGTAATCCATGTAACCTAACAATCTCGTTGAAATATAGTTTTGCGATTCAAGAAGCGTCAAAAGTTTTGGAACAATGAAGGAAATGGACCATTTTGGAAAAACGATCAACTACCACGCAAATAGAGTCATGTTTTCTAACAGTCTTAGGTAGTCCAAGGACAAAATCTATGCAGGGGTAATTAGGGACTGGGAGGGGTGTGTAGAGACTAGTGTTTTGTTTACGTTGTTTAGCTAGCTAGTCCTCCTGGTGAAACGGAGGCAATGGTTTTCGTTCGGCCAAAATGTCCAGCTAGTCCTCCAATGTGTAATTCCTAGACGAGGAATTCCCAAAGTGACGTATTGAGGATGCAGAGCTTTCACGACTTGAACAAATACCCGTCCTCAAGAAAGAAATCATTAATTATTCATTCACCCCCAGTTGTCATTAAAGAATACATATCCTTAAAATCAGGGCATTCTTTGTAATTCTCCTTGATACTCTCAAATCTAATTACTTTCGTCCTCATTTCTCGAGTGATTATCAGATGACGACTTAACGCGTCCGCCGCTTTATTTTCAGAACTTGCGCTTTATTTTCAGAACTTGCTTTGTGTCTGATTGCATAGGTATATTCTTGCAAAAATTCGACCCAACGGCCATATCGGGCATTGAGTTTATTTTGGGAGTTTATATAACGCAGGGTCTCATGATCAGAGAAAATGACAAATTCTTGCGAGAGAAGGTAGTGTCTCCAATACCTAAGAGACTGAATAATGGCATAAAATTCTTTATCATATGTGGAGTATCATTGTCTAATGTCATTTAATTTTTCACTGAAGTAGACCACGGGATGTCGTTCTAGGGAAAGGACTCCACCAATACCAAGGCCAGAAGCGTCACAAGTTACTTCAAAGACTTTAGAAAAATCAGATAGACGCATGACAGGGGCTTCTATTATTCTCTTCTTGATCTCTTCAAAAGCTTTAGAGGCAGATATGGTCTAATAAAATTCGCTCTTTTTCAAACAATCGGTTATTAGGGCGACGATGGTGCTAAAATTCTTAAAAAATCTCCGATAGAACGTGGCCAATCCATAAAAACTTCGAACATCCTTGATATTTTTAGGTTCATGCCACTCATTAATTGCACGCACTTTTTCGGGATCTGCTGATATCCCTTGAGATGACATAATAAATCCTATGAAGGTAACACTATCCGTGAGGAACTTACATTTCTTAGTATTTGCGTATAATTGTTCTTTCCTCAAGACCTCACAAACTTGTTTTAGGTGATCTAAATGTTGTCCAACCGAATTACTATAGATCAAAATGTCGTTGAAATAAACTACCACAAATTTTCCTAAGAATGGGAGGACTTGAGTCATAACCCTCATGAAAGTGCTAGGTGCATTACTAAGGCCAAAAGGCATATGACCATCCATTCATATAAACCATCCTTAGTCTTAAATGTCATCTTCCATTCATCACCAGGACGGATCCTGATTTGGTGATATCTACTCTTGAGGATAATTTTTAAAAAGACGATGGCTCCAGTCATCATGTCTAGCATATCATCCAAGCGGGGAATGGGAAAATGTTATTTTACCGTGAATTTGTTGATTGCGCGACTATCAACACATTCTCCATGAACCATCTTTCTTGGGAGTCAAAAGTGCATGAACGACACAAGGGCTCAGACTCTCTTTAATGAATCCTCACGGAAGTAAATCATCAACTTGCTCTTTTAACTTAGCATGCTCTTCCGAATTCATACGATAGTGGGCAGGTTGGGTAAGGAAGCTCCAGGTACTAAGTCAATAGCATGTTGGATGTCCCTCAAAGGGGAAAGTTGATTGGGTAAATCTTCGGGGAACACGTCAGCGAAAGTTTCAAGGAGAGGTTTGACCTCTTCCGGGATTGGTTCTTCCGTATCAATTATCGCTTCCCAGGCTACCAAGGCATAAATAAGTGATCCATGACTAAATTCAGCGTCTAAATCTTTTGCAGCCAGGAGGTTTAGGCCTTGGCTAGGTTTAATAGGATTAGGCTTAACTTCCACTTTAAAAGGCTTGGGCTAGGAAGGCAAGAGTTTAATCTTTTTACCATCATGTTCAAACATTCAGGCATTAGATCTCCTATAAATATGAACATCATTGTCAAATAACTATGGGTGACCAAGGATAATTTGACCTACGTCCATTGTCACAACGTCGCACCAAATCTTTTCATTGTATCTCACAAACTCAATGGGGATAAGGCTCCTGTCTTTTACTTCTAACGCGGTTGAATTGATCCACACAACCTTATAGGGATTCGGGTGGGGAATCGTTTTCAGATTAAGTTTGTTGATCATGGTGGAAGATACAGCGTTAATACAGCTTCAACTATCTATCCTTGTAGTTCTAGTCACCAATCTTGGTGAAGGTGTGAAAGATAAAAGTTCTACGCCAGTCGTCACTCGGCTTAGGTTGGGATAAGGCACACCTAACAACTTGAAGTTCAACATGGTCCAATTTTTGTAGATAGTGGATCATGGCGGTATCTTCCTCACAAAAGAAATCGTCCTCGTCATCAATATGATGAACTAATTCAGTATTAGGCTCATCCTCATCCTCAACAACTTCTTCAATTATGGTGACTTTATAAGGGTTGGAGCACTGCGAGGCAATATGTCCATATCCATGACACTTAAAACACTTAGTCCCAGGGTTAGTTTTGGGTGCCTCATGCTCAGGAGTTTTCCCCTTGTAGTCAGGGCGGGGTTGGGATTGGCCCACAATGGGTCAACCAGTCATAGGGTCGGGAGGTTTGTGTTGAGGTTGACTGGGGGAAGCTTTGAAAGGAGGTGGTCGGGTGTCTAGGTTACGGGAATGGGACTGAGTCCTAGACTCTTCAAGATCAAGTACAAGACTACAAGCAGCTTCAAGAGTGTTGACAGCTCTTGCGAAAAGTTCATTACGAAGGTCCTCCCTAAGGCCAGCTCTAAACATGGATAGGATCTGGGCCGGGTTGGTAGTCTCTTCGCCACTACAACGAATCATGTAATCATCGAAAGCAGAAATGTAGTCTTTTATGGGTTTGTTACCCTGAGTCAGTTTATTCCACCTATCTAAGAGTTTGGGGTAATAGGACGGAGGGAGATACTTCTGCTTGAGTTCTTGATTCATGGCTCTCCAGTCAGTGATGGGATATTCACCTCGAGCTTCACACATATTTTTTAAGTTCGTCCAGTATTGACAAGCTCTTCCTGTAAGTTTCATCAAAGGAGAGTGCCATCAAAGGAAGGGGCATCAATTCGGATGTTTTTGAGTAGCTGGGCATCATTATCTCGCCAATTCGAATCATAACCCACTGGTTCGCGATTGGGCCTATGGTTATTATGATGGTATGGGTCTCGAGGAGGTTCGTCATCAGCTCGTGCCTCATCCACATAGGGGGACGGAGGCCTAAAGGGGGTATACATCGTGAGGTTTCCTAGTCTCTCAATGCTGTCTAAACATTCTCCAGCTTGGCAGCAAAAATCAGCTAACTTACCTTGGGTATCTATTAGTTGTTGGGTCACAGTTCCTAACTGACCTACGATAAAGTCTAAGGCATGCTGAATTTGTTCGGGGTCCATTAACACTGAAGTTTAGTAACTAATGCAGACACAATGGTAACGTAATCACGTTGAATGGAAAGGGTGAATGCAACTAAGATGTCTATTAAATGCGTATGCGGAATCCTAGAATGCTATGACGACACAATCATGCTCTGATACCAAGATGATGTAAAATATAAAGCAGTTGCAGGAATTGCATGGGAAGTATAAGAGTTAACAAGCTTGCTAATTAAAAATTAATGTTTCACAACATTAAATTCTAGGATTTCTCAGTTAAAAAATCTTATAATAACGTACAATTACACTAAAGAGTAGGGAGAAATTAAAATAAGAACAAAAATATCCAATGCTTAATTTATCGATTACAAGAATCCACCAGTTAACAAATAGAACAGTCACCTTGAGTTTCCCTCACTCAGAGTCCTAAGTAGTTTTAATGAAAGAATAATTTATACAATATTAATGATGCCACCAAAAGACAGTAGGCACTTACAGTTTAGCTCAATGAAGAGTTATCCGGAGAAGACGTCATTGGTGGAAGAGGGAGAATTTGCCACTGAACAGGAAGTTGATGCTCGTCAATGGCATTTGTCAAGGTAAAGAAGATCTGATCGATGTAGTCTTCGACAGAGTGGTCGATCTCGAAATTGATGTCAAAGAAGGGAGATTGAAGAACATCTACTCATCCTTGAGGGTCATACACGAATCCATGATCATGCTCGGATCGGCCATTCATGAGTGGACAGCAACTTGGAGCTTGGGAAAATTCTGGCCAGCAATTTCCTTGCTCCAAAAAATCTGGGCAGCAACCAAAAAGGCTTCCTATCTTCCACGTAATTGGACCTAAGGGGAGAAAACCCAAGTAGTTGACAAGGGGAACAAAGGACAGCAATTACAAGAAATTTTGGACGCTAATTAGAGAGATTTCGATTTGAATCCCAAGGAAATAAGTAGGGAAAGGAAGGGGCGGCAGCTTGATGGATGGGGTGATTGGGAATTCCAATTGGTAAGGTGATTAATTTAGGAGAGAGGAAAAAAGGGGAAGGGGAGCCGGCGGCATGCATGGGGATGGGGGCTTTAATTGGAGGAGTTAAGGCTTACTTTATTTAGGATTGTAAAATAGGAAAATATATTTTAAATTATCTCCTATTTAAAATTCAAATAGGCATGATTAAAGGGACTTTCCTAATATAGCTAATTATAATTTAGGAAAGAATTCAAATTGGATTGATTTCCTCCCAAATTTATCAAGATCAATTTTAGGAACGTTGGAGCCAAGGAATGGGGTGTAGATAGCGGCTAGGGCTTTGGCAAGGGAGGTCGTCGGCTATAGGAGGGAGGGAGCTTGGGTTAGATGGGTGTAGGGCTGGCGGGTGGAGCCAAGGACCGGCGGTTTGGGTGGGGAGAAGGGGTGGTCGGCAGTGTGGGAGGAGAAGGAAGTGGAGGCCGACGGTTTGGATGGAAAAGGGGGGGAGGCCGGCAATTTGGATGGAAAAGGGAGGGAGGAAAGAAAGAGGTAGGAAAAACCGAGAGCCCGGACACTTCCAGTGGCTAGCTTGCTTTTGCCCTCACCTAAAGACTTCTACTCTCTCTAGAGCTCCCAACACTCATTAGAACAAGAATGCAAAATTTTTTTATTAATCATCATCCTCTCCTACAATAGCAAAGGCCTCCATATATAGGCCTCAAGAATAAAAGAGACTCAAAGACTAAATTGTCCTTGGGGCTACAACACAAACTAATGCCACAGGGGTACAATGGGAAAGACAAAAACATAAGCATAAGAAATACATAAAAATCCATCATAAATAAAGACTCCTCATCGTAGCCATAGATCTATGATTCCTCCTATGATAGATACGCCAGAATCTCCTGCTAATGTCCTCATCAGCTAAGGGGACACCCACTGAGAGCACAACAAATTATGAAGAAGCTGGCTGACGAGCATAGAAGAGATGTACAGTTTGAGGTGGGTAATAAGGTATATTTTAAGATTCGACCATACAGATAGAAGACCTTAGCTCGAAAACGAAATAAAAAGTTATCTCCATGGTACCATGGGTATTACGAGGTGCTGGAGAGGATTGGTGTCAGGCATATCATTTGCAGCTACCCCTACTTCCACCATACACTTAGTATTCCATATGTCCCAGCTAAGGAAAGTTACTGGCGACCACACTCCATCAGCTACACTACCGATGACCTTGACAGAAGAAATAGAGGTGATTCTGAATCCAATGAAAATGAGAGGAGTTTGCTCAACAAGCGGAGGAGCAAGAGAAGTGCTGATTAAATAGAAGGATCTAGCCAAGTATGAAGCAACATGGGAACTATACCAGATAATTCAGCAGCAGTTTCCTTCGTTCCATCTTGAGAACAAGGTGGCTCTTTAGGATAGGAGTATTGATGGACCAGCTGAGCTGGTCTAATCAATCAACCCGGCCCCAGCAAGGGGACCAATCTAGCTGGCGAGCAGAAGAGCCCTGTGGGCGATACTAGTATGGGCGGAGAGCAAGGACAAAGTGGGGCTCAAAGGGGATTAATTCTAGCTTTATTATTACCATATAAAACCCAAATTGGGAGGGAATTAGGGAGATTTATTCAGAGAAAGAGAGCTGATTTAAATTCAGATTTGAGAGGGAATTAGAAAGATTTATTTAGGGAAAGAGGGCTGATTTGAATTCAGATTTTGGAGGGAATCATGAAGGTTTATTTAGGAAAAGAGGGCTAATTTAAATTCAGATTTATGAGAGAATTAGGAAGGTTTATTAAGAAAAAGGAGGCTGATTTGAATTCAAATTGGGGGGTATCAAGAAGGTTTATTTAGAATTAATTAGGTTGTTTTATTTTCATTGGGGGGTTTTATGTTTTGCTGTAGTTTTCTTTGGAGTTATTCCTAGTGGTACCTAGGATTTGTAGAGAGTCGATCTACCTCTCGAATAATAGATTAACTTAGATTTTGGTTCATTGTGCCAATATCAATAAAATTAGCCCATAATCTCATTCTTTCTCGCTAATTTCTACTACGTTTTCTCTTCATTATTACTATTTTTTGCTGTGCGAAAATCGGATTCCTATCATAATGATAATATTAAAGGTATTTCTTTGAACGGTGTTCCTTTCAAATTCGTTTGTAAACCAAATTCAAATACTCAGTATATTTCCTCAATCTCCGATTCCTATGGTATCCTCTGATGAGTTTGCAATAGAAAATAGTAATGTTGTTGCCTTGCAAATTGATATGTTTCTTATTTCACCCAATTTAATTCCTGTCTCTGAATGATCTTCTGTCCGGTTTCAATTTCAAAACCATCCAACTAGGTTAACAATACCCACGATATGAGCCTTTTCTATTCATGCCAATGGGGAAAAATTGTTTAGGAATTTCTTTGATCAGAAGAGCATAGTGATTGAGAAGAGCACAAGATATAATCATTCAGATATTTTTAAAGTTTTTTTTTTTTTTTTTTGATACTTTCTTTCAAACCATACAAAACTACCCTTTTCCTTGTGTGGCAAGATAGCCATGTCAAAAATCACTAGACAAAATGTCCAGGAAAAAGGTTATAATGCCTTCCCTCAATTGCCTTCCCTCAATTATTTAAAAAACAAATTCAAGAAAGTTCAGTTATATGCATCACTGTCTTTAAGCAAGCACATCAAAAAATGTTTTCGATGACCAACATTTCATTGCTTTTCGGATGACTGGAATCAATTTTCATACTGAGTCTGTTCCACAAGTTAGGGACAACCCCTGAAGTGTACTTTTGTTTGAGCATATCAACCTCTTAGGCTTCGTTTGATTATTTGATACTTTTATAAAAGTTAGTTTTTAGAAACTTTGTTTCGGAGAAAGGAATTTTTGGAACGGAGAAGCATATATAAAAAGCTTTTTTCGAACAGCAGAAATATGAAAAAAACTGTCACAGTTATTGAGAACGTCTGTTGAGAAACCAAACAGTGAAGAAGAAATAAAATTACGGTTTTAAAACGGAATAAGCACAAAAAACGTCCAACCAAACGAGGCCTTATATGAGGCCTTTAAAATCTTCATAAAAAAACCTCCCTAATAGACTAAAGCCCTTAATGTCGATTCCATTGGATGATTTCCAAGGTGCTTTCTTTAAGTGAGGGGCAGGTTGGATCATATTATTGTCTTAGAAGAAAAGTGGAAAATTTTATTTTCGAAGTGAACTTTAAGAAAAGATTTTTTAGTAGCAAAATTATCGATTGGGTTAAAGAGTCCTTTATTGATGTTAATTCTTTAATCATTGTTAAGGCAAAGTTTCCAAACAATTTAATTGTCAAAGGGGCCTTCATCATGGTGACCATCTCTACCCTTTACTCTTTCTTTACTATCATGGTAATGTTCTCCATTAAATATTGACTATTGCAACTTGTATAGGGTTGATTGAGAGCATTAACCATTATAGAATTTTAACAGCCTTTATATTATTCAATTTACATAAGATACCTTAATTTTTGGTGGAGCTTTCACTGATCAGGTCTTGAATCTTAAGAACATCTTGCAAATCTTTGAATGGGTTTCAAGTTTCAAATTGAAGTTAGTCAAATCCTCTCTAATCTACCATGGAAAGTCAGCTAACAAAAGTGGAATCTAAGCAAAATTACTGGGTTGCAGATTAGAACTCTAAAAATATCCAAAAAGCCCTTCGGATGCCTGTCATTAATAACGTTCAACAGAAGGTACCTTGTTGAAAAGGTATCTCTCTAGAGGTGGAAGACTTATGCCCATCAGCTCTAACCTTACTTCTAACCCAGTCTTTTAATTTTCTTATTTCAGGATTCCTGAGTGGATTATTTGAAAAATTAACTCTATTAAAAAGTAGTTCTGGCATGGTAATAAAATTAATAAGGCCTTCACTAGGTTAAATGGAAATCCATCTGTCATCAAAAATGCCAAGACCTCTATTAAATTACAATTAGAAATTCATTTGTTATCTAAGAACCATAGAGGTATTGGCATTTTGGATCTTAGATTATTCAATATTTCTCTTTTAGATAAATGGATGTAGAAATCTATTAAGTAAACAATATCTTTCTTGATGCCAGACTTATTCATTGGAAGCATATAAATAATTGTAGTCTAATGAATTTTTGAAGTATCTCTACTACACATTGTTTCTCGTTCATAAAGGAGTACGGTGGTGCTTTCAGATAGTCTTCGCCAATATAACTTGGAAGTTAATTAATAGAAATATGTCAATTATAGCATGTTAAAGAACGTAAACAGCACAGTAATAAAATCAGAGAATGTTTCCAAGCAGATGAATGGCATAAAATGTATCTCAAAAGAACCAAGACCACAGACCTCCTGAACAGCAACTTTAATGGCACTTTGCCAGTTTTTTGGTTCAGCAGTCACCGTAAGAGTAGTAACTGTGCACCCTTCTCTGCCAGAGTCACTATGATCTAACTCAATTGATGTGAAAGGAGGATTTGAACTCTGCAAATAATTAAAAATAATAAATCTAAAATTAATTTGCATAGACTACAAAATGACGAATTAACTTCATTTTAAAGCCAAAAGTAATCAAAAGAAATGAGGAAATTCAACACAAGATAATGCACAAATTAAAACAAGAAAATAATTTCTATTTTCATACCCGATAAAGCTTCAACTGCACATAATACAGGTAGTTTCATTTAAAACGTAGGTCTTAGCCCAGAAAAAGACTATTAACTCAGTTCACAATATGATCTTCATTGTTTTCCAGATGAAATCATCAGCAATTAACTAATTTTCAGGAAATAGTTGTTTATTGTAACAGTTTATCAAAACATAAATGTCTATATCAACAAAGACCCCAGACAGATCATGTGAAGACTATTAACTCAGTTCACAAATCAAAAACGTAAACAGCACAGTAATAAATCATCAGCTGATTTATGCGTTAACTTTGCTATTTTTAGTTCGTTCTATTGGGATGACATTACTATGAATAAGGTTCCTCCTTCTTTTCTAGATATTTTAAAGGAGGAATCTGTTGGTAGTACCTTGTAGTTCTTTCTGTTTTTTTTTCTCTATTAATGCAAATTCTGATTTTTGCTTCTTCAAAAAAAATAAAGACAGATCATGTGAAAGAAAAAACTTAGAAACTAAAAACCTCAAAAAGAAAAAATATATTGAGTTAAAAAAATGAATAGATTCAGCACAGCTGATGAAAAACAAGATAAAAGCTTGTTAATCGAACATGATTATTTCACATTTTATGCAAAAATTCCAATTCTTTTTACATTAGCATAATATACAAAAATAATTTTTCACTCCGACTTCCTTGAGATGTAAGTTCAATTATAGGCTTTACTGAGACAATGGTTAAAAGGCATATAGTTCTCTTAATCTATGTAAGCCAACGTTCAAAAGTAAAATAAGAATAGTAATGTCAAAAACAATATTTAGCACGGAAACTTCCAGAGGATCATTGTATCCCAGAGGAAATGACAAGCATAAGAATGCTTAGAAATTTCATGCACGTGTTAAATATGATTGCTTATTTTTTGAGATAACATCAGGCAATTGGTGCATAGCTCTGAAACATTTTGAACATGAAATAAAAATAAATCACACCTCTAAGCCACTAGGATTCCAAAACATTAATTTTCCTTCTTTCAACATCCTGATTTTCTTAAAAATTCTTGCCTCGCACCTTTTTTTCCAATTAGCATAATTCTTAACTATCATGGTTGTAAACATATATTTGTTTTCTTTCAGGCAAGAAATGCTACTTTTAAAAAATTAAGCATAGCATTAATGCATAATTTCCCTAGGAATTTAATGCAAGAAATCTAAAAGATTTTCAAGCATATTATCATGATTCACTCTGTCCACATCATCTCAGGTTCATGCCCCTTTACATATCCAAGCTTCATAGCATATAATAAAAAGAAAAATAAAACTTTCAGAACTAGTTGGCGTGCTTGTTGTAAAATAGAAATTATATAATATTAAAAATCACTCATGTAACCAATTCTATTTGAATCTTTTTTATGTTTGGAGGCTCTTTAACAATAATATATAAGTGGTATTCAATTTGGTATTCAATTTTGAATATATATATATATATATATATATATATATATATATATATATATATATATATATATATATTGATATTCTTCTTGTTGATAAGACGAGAGAGGGAGTTGAAGGTAAACTTGAATAATGGAGGTCAACCTTAGAATCAAAAGGTTTAGTTTGAGTAGATCTAAAACCGAATACATGGAGTGTAATTTTAGTAGTAATAGATCTAGAAGGAGAAATGTGACTTTAGGCGATCAAATCATTACTAAGAGTACACATTTTAGATATCTTGGGTATAATGTTCAGAGTGATGGTGAAAAAGATGGGGATATTATTAATAGAATTCAAGTTGGATGGTTGAAGTGGAGGAATGCATCGGGCTTGTTGTGTTGTAGAAAAGTACCCCTCAAACTTAAGGGAAAAATCTATAAGAAGGCGGTGAGACCTACAACGCTTTATGGCGTAGAATGCTGGCCATTAAAAGAGAAGCATAATGTTCATTTAAGTGTTGCAGAGATGAGGATGCTTAAGTGGATGAGTAGCTTTACACTTAGAGACAGGATACAAAACGAGCATATACGTGAAAAGGTTGGAGTAGCTCCAGTGGCAGATAAGATTAGAGAGAGTTGCCTTAGATGGTTTGGTCACATAAAACGGTGTCCTTTCGATGACTCGGTTAGGAAAGTAGATGTATTAGATTTGACTTATATTAAGAAAGATAGAGGTAGACCTAAATAGACTTCCTTAGAAAATATTAGAAATGACCTTTCTTAATTAGATTTAAATGAGAATTTAACTTTTAACAGGGCAGAATAGAGAAAAAGGATTCATGTAGCCAGCCCCACATGGTAGGATAAAGGCTTGATAATGTTGTTGTTGTTATATATATATATATATATATATATATATAGTGCTACATATAATATATTATAAAGCATGGTTTTATATGTGTATTTAAATAAAAATCAATTTTAGCTCAACCAAAAATCCAGTTCAAACTAACTAGGAATTGGGTCAAGGTAACTCAACTTTTTGATCACTAAAAGTTGAGTTCTACTCGCAAGAATCGATTTTTTTTTTTTTTTTTTGACAAGCCAAACTCAAGATAAACAACCTAAATCCATGGCTAGAGAAGCTTTCCATTTTTGTTTGTCTTGCTCCTTTTTAGTAAGATATTCAATTTTAAATTCAATTCACGGATCAGGTATGACATTTAAGATAATATCTTAATGACAATTTTTAGGTACGTTGGTTTCTGTTAAGATAAATAATAAATATACCCACTTCAGAAATGCTGCATCAAAGACTAATTGGTGATTTTAATACTAATCTGACATGATAATTTAAAATTCCCTGTTAATCCATCATCGAGGCATCCATCTGATGAAACTTATTGCTTTTTCACCTAACATCATTCCTTGCATCACCTCTGTATAATAGTCTATAAGAACTTCAGCTATGAAAACTTATTCTAATTTTGAGTGCAACATTAATGTAAATTGCAGACAATATCATGAGATTGTTAACAATACTTCATGCGCATGGTTGATGGCCTCATACTAAATAGCATTCAATCACGATAGTTCACATGCACAGTCTAAACAATAAACATACATCCACATCTGTTATCAATATATATATATATATATATATATATATATATATATATATATATATATATATATATATATATATATATATATATATATATATGCCTGACTGTGCGGGGTCACAACACAAAGAAAAGCAAGGCCAAAATTTTAAGCTGAATTTTGAAATGCCGTCAAAAGAGAAGCACAATACTAAGTTATGTGTTGCGGAGATGAGGATGCTCAGGTGGATGAGTGGATTTACTCTTAGAGACAGGATACGAAATGAGCATATACGTGAAAAGGTTGGAGTAGCTCCAGTGGAGGATAAGATTAGAGAGAGTCGCCTTAGATGGTTTGGTCACATAAAACGGCGGCCTTCCGATGACCCAGTTAGGAAAGTAGAGGTATTAGATTTGACTTATGTTAAGAAAGGCAGAAGTAGGCCTAAAAAGACTTGGTTAGAAAATATTAGAAATGATTTTTCTTTATTAGATTTAAACGAGAATTTGACTTTGAATCGGACACAATGGAGAAAAAGGATTCATGTTGCCGACTCCGTGTAGTGGGACAAAGGCTTGATGTTGTTGTTTGAAATGCCGTCAGTTCAATTTTTTATAGATAAATTATGCAAACTTAAATGCATGCTTTAATGAATATCCGTTTATTGGGATACGTATCTATTGTAAACCAATACTAAGTTAATTACATACGGGACATTTAGGTCAGGGAAACAGAGAAGGTTTAGAAGTTTCCATTATTGTAGGATGCAGCCCAAATGTGTCCATAAAAAGTGATTGATTTTTGGTAAACAAGAGTCTTGACGTGTTATTAAAAGGAAAATAAATGATGCTAGATGGCGGTAACACATCCAAGCCAAAATAACTTGCTTAGCAGGTCAGTATTTAACTTGCCAGTTCAATAAATAATGCTAATGTTGGATCTTTTTGTTTTTTATTATTTTCTCTTTACTATTGAGCAGCATCCAAGCTATTTTTATATATTTACATCATAAATAACAATTCAATTTGTGTTGGGCAGTATTTTTTTATATCATTGTAAGGGCTACATGTTTAGCTATAGTGTCTACAGTTCGTATCTATTTGATTAAATAAAGAAAACATAATTTGTTTTCCATCCTCAAGCTGATGGATTACCTTAAACTTCATCCTTGATGCAATTATTGTGGGAAAAAAAATAAACAATCTTAAGGTTTTGTGTCATGTGATGATCACCACAATGCCCTTTGGTCAATGTTGTAAGTTTCCAAGATCTGCTGTCATTTAGCATCTCAAATGCCAATGATTCATGCTTCTTAGAACCAAACTTATCAACAACGAATGGCATGCCACGGCACAAAATTTTCCATGGAGCCATGGCACATAGTACACGGCACAATGAGCACCATTTTAAACATAGCACACAATATAATATATATATATATATATATATACACTATCTATACTATTATATAAGTGCGGCTTGGGATTCTTCCCATATAAAATCCTAATCATACATTTATAAACTTAAATCAATTTGCAACGTTCATCTATACTACTATTTAAGTGTGGCTTGTGATTCTTCTCATTAAAAATCCTAATTATATATTTATAAAATTAAAATAAATCTACAACGTTCATTTTAAATGATTCATATTCTAATAGCTGAGTAGATTTATTACTTCCATTAGACAACAGTTTCTCTAATAGCCGAGCTTTTTCACTCAGTCTAGTAGCCAAACGGTTGCCTCAATGCTAAGTCTTCCACTACCGAGTGGCTAAAAATCAAAATTAAATATTTCACCCTTCGGTTTCATTGTCAATGGGTCTCTCCAATATTGTTTCATTGCCGAACATTTTCTCCAATATTGGAGCATTTCATTGCCGACCGTTTGATTTCGTGGCTCTTCAAGCTGTCTTCCCCTTCGGCTTCGCATACAGAAGAGATTTTGGAAGAGTAGCTAAAGGAGCTCCTCGCCTTCTTCTACGAACATTGTTCATGCGGATCAGAAGTCACCACTAGAGGTCGCCACGTGCTCTCCTGAAGAAGAGTTTTGAAAGAGATAAATGGCTGTCAATTATTCGCCTCCAAAAACCCTGAGACGATTCCATAGGAAACGCAAGTGTTTTTTTTTTTTTTTTTGCTTTGGATATTTATAATTAACTTTTTTCCCATATGGGAGTAGTCTTAATCGGGGGAAATCTTTGCCCTAAGTTTATTAATTGATCATTTCCCTCATGCTCTTCCCAAGATTTCTAGCTCATTTATGCGAAGCTTTTTGGTGATATTTGCAACTCTGGGAAATGGAGGCGAATAAAGAGAAAGGGTCAAGAATGATGAAGCGACCAGTTATACAATATTAGTTCTAGAAGACAAGGTTTTTTGTTTTCTCTATTTTTTTTTTTTTTTTTTTTTTTGCTTCCATTTTATGATGATTTTCTATGAGAGAAATTTTTGCGATTGAGTTAGGCAATGCTGATCACGTCTCTATATATTAAATTTCATTTGATCTTTTTCCCCACAATATACTGTTGGCGATGGTATTAGGGATGCATATTGAATATGGCTAGTTGGCTAGCTTGCATTCCATATTTTACATGGTTTTTGGGTTTTGTCTCAATGTGTCATTTGTTTTGTTTCTCACTGATTTTTTGTCACCTTTTTCTGATGACGTTGAGTCTCTCGTGAAATCAGAGCAATAGCCACCAAGAGAACGGCAAGATCTGTGAGGATGATGCACTTCTACTGCTCGAACTTGAAGTGAAAAATGGTGCATGCTCCTCATCTCAAAGACCATGGAGGTAGAGGGGGTAAAATTGCTAGAGGAACAATTGAGAGAGGAAGAGAAAGCTAAGCAAGAAGAGCAAGTGATGTCAAGCTTGGAAGTGAAGTTCAGTAAGTTGGATGAACTTCTTCCTCAGAAGCAGTTGAATTCCAAGTTTCTTCTAAAGAATGTGGGGGATATAGCATTTGTACTTTTTCTTCAATGACTTCTTAAGTTCTATAAAATATGTGTTATTCTTTTGTGTATAATGCTAAACATTTTTCTAGCAGAACAGTTTGGAAAATCAAACAGAAGCGGACGTCTCTAATGGGAAAAATGTTGGTCGTGGTGAGGAGAGGAAGGCAACTAGCCAGTATAACACAGTGAGTCCTATAACAAATATCTCAGCAATATTTCATACATGAAATCACTAATCGTGCAAAGTTCAAAGTTTATATTTGACTATTTAGAAGCATATGAAACATACATGTTATGCTCAAACAAAGGATAAAATAAACTTTTATTGTATTGTCTATAGTCCTTTTTAATAAGGTTGCTTAGGTGTTTTACATATATGCATTCTACTTTATTACAAACTCTTGGACAAAGATGAATATCTTCTTGGGCATGCATTCGGACTATGCTTTTTTTTGCTACATCTATGAATCTCTAATTTAGTATATTTTGATATTCATGAGGCCTTCATTTCAACAGTCGTGGATGGTATCAATGGCAACCTATTAATATAATTTAAGCTCCTTTTTAATATCTAATATGAGAATTTAATCTCATTCAATTTTAACTAATTTAATATTTAAATTAAATAATTCATCTTATAAGTAAGACTTAAGGACAAGTTGCTTTTAAAATTTATACTTACAGTATTTAATATCTGAAATGAGTTGTGAAAAAGAAATAGAAAAAAATTTTATGTGTACAATATCTAAAATCATTATTTTATACAAGCAATTTGCTTGATAAGTTTCACTAAGATATATTACTTCATCTCCAATAAGTTTATTGTTTCAGAAAATCAAGGAAATCCATTTTATTATGTCATCTTAGCAAGAATTGAACAATAATTGTCAAAAACTTTAGGTGCAAAAATAAATTCTCCATCAATGCATATATGTTTTTTCCACCTCTTCATTTTTTATGTAAAGGGAATTTTCATATATTTGTCGTCTTCTTACTGCAAAAGCAATGATCCTCATATGATAATACTTTAGTTACTAAAATAAATGAGTTCAATAAAATATAAAATGAGATGAAAATCATTACTTTGACTATTTCCTCCAATCCACATTGACAACGAACAATTGGACCAACATAAGAGAGCTACACAATTTTTACACCAAATTTGGAGCAATATGTATTGATAAAACTCAGACCAATATTGAATGTTAACTCATAAGTAATTGTGTTAATTAGTATTGATAATATGTGGATAATCATCCTTGATGATATATGAGCTTATTTATAGGTAACTGCTACTATTGACTATACTAACAAATCTTAGCAATATTACCAATCTTTGTTATCTTCATTTGTTCTCTATATTTGCATTTTTAGTTTCATTTTCTTCATCTAGCTCTTTAACATCATTCTATCGGTCACCATCATTCTCTCCATCATCATCATTGTCACTATCATTACTCTCATTTTAATTCTAATTTTCAATCAAAACATCATTAATATTGATAGGATTTTGTTGCGCATCTATGTAAATTTGAAATTAAACCTCAAAGTTTTCATTCTCAACATTCACTAGCTCACTAATAACATTTTCTATAACTCTTAGTGTTGACATCCTAAATAAACCATACAAAGTAAAAAGAAAAAGGAACATTGTTGCCATCAGTAAATATCTTCAACAAAAGCAAGATTAGAACAAATATGTATCCTGAATTTGATTTCCTCACCACATTGTATCCGCCTTAGCATCGTTGATGCTTCATTCAAATACCTTGATTCCACATTATGTATCCCTAAATTATTACTTATTTATTTAATCACATCGCATATTTTCTGCAATAATCTGATAGTATCTTGTAGCCCTACTCCTAAATGCAAAACAACAATTTCTAACCTAAGTTATACAAACTAATAATCGCATTTGAAATATTCAAACATTGTTATTAAGTTCTACTTACATGATCATCGATTTTGAACTTGTGATAAAGAATCAGTTGTTTCCTATTCAAGAATTGTTTTGCTCTTCTCAGTGATGAAATAGGTGATAATGAGGTCATTAATTGTGGCTCATATGTCTCAAATAATCACATTCACATAAAATGATCTCCATATGAATCTTTTATGTAAATTAAATAGATTCCCCTATATCAACTTGATTTTTCTTCCTACATTTCATTATCTCTCTCATAACTTCATTATATCACTCACAAACATATTACACTTATAATTACCATATATTAGATTTAAATGATAATTTGACTCTTAATAGAAGAAAATGGAGAAAAAGGATTCATATTGTCGACCCCACGTAGTGAGATAAAAGCTTGATGTTGTTATTGTTGTATAATGGCCACATAATTATCATATTTTGAATATCTACAGTATTCTTAAATATTATTGTCAAGTGCTTTTGTGAGTTTTTTTTTTTTCTGAATGAATTAAGATAAGTTTACACTATCGTTTATCCTTTTAATTTAGTATTTACTATATCAATATCAGACTATAACGTCATATATGCCATATTCATAATGAATTTTTGAGCCTTTCTTTTAATTATGAATTGATTGTTTTTATAGCATTATTAGTTATACAGAGAAAAAATATGTATTGTTTAGTTCTGAATTGTAAAATTTTATTAATATATTTTCTCTAATATAATTTTAACAAAAAAGTCCACCTCTTCATTAATATAATTAATAATTATAATTACTTATAGTGGTAAATTTAATATTTTTTCTTTTTAAGAATGATAATATATATAAAATATTCCTAATATAATTTTTTTTATTTTTTTTATTTTAATTCACGTGCATTTATGCACGTGTAAAAAAACTAGTATATATAAAATATCATTAAATAGCAAATAATAGATTGTTTTGAATAAAATTTAAGTGTAAATACCTTGCCAAATAGGAGAAATAATAACTTTAAATCCTACAAAAACTTAGATCAATAAATTTGAGCAAGATTTAAACATAAGCCTAAATCATGCCTGATAGTCAAAATAATAGCTTTAAATCCAACAAAAAGTTAAGTCCATTAAATTTTTTTGATATTTTATTAATTTGATGTTTAATTAATAATTAATTATGACATTGAAATAAAAACCTTAAAAAATTAATTATAATTTATAATTTAAAATTTATAACATGTTAACAAAATTACGCGTGTTATTTGCATCATGCACCATTGCCCATGTTCAGCGTAAATAGCACATGCTATTTTGATATGCTACATCACACCAAGCAAATAGCGTCGTATGCACACTATGTCGTGCGCCATTGACATATATATGCAGTGAACATAATTAGTGCAGGAGGATAATAGCTTAAAATGCCATGGATCATTGCCCTTGCAATATTTCTATCAAATATCAGAGTTCAACTCAAATTATGATCCATGGCATATGATAATATGTCATTTCTTCTTTTCATGGCAGTTAGTAGCTTAAGGATTCGGGTTATACATGTTGACATGTAATTGTATATTCAGAACCTCTCGTACAACTGATAATTTGTAGTTACATGGACCTAGAATATTTCCAACAGCTCTTAAGCAACATGTAAGCTGCATGCACTCACGATACTAGAGAATAATAAAAAAACAATGATAATGAGTTCAAGAATATTGCTTCGCATTATCAAAATAAAATAAGAAATAAAAATTCAGGTACAAATTACCTTATATCTGGTGTTTATTCTAAAATGCAGAGCTGATAAAAATATTCTCTTCATCAAGACAGTTCTCAAATCACCATATGATCGAACAGAGTTTACAGGTATCTGTCAAGTAATCAAAAAGAGTGAAATAATTTCCCTCACTCAAATCATCTTTATTAGAAAATCTTCAAAGATGCTAACGGAAATTAGAATTTCCATAAACATGCGATTTCTATAATGAGATGGACAGCAATGTTGAAGACTGAATAGACATATATGCTTCCGCACAAAGATTTAATCACATCTTTCAAATACATCAAAACCTAGCCTAGCAACTATAAATAAAATTGTGAGCAAGCACTTATTAAAACTAGTAACTAACATCCATACTTAGCAAGAAAAGGTTCTACGATATCAACTAACAAATTATATATTAGAATAATTTCAGGGTTGAACTAGATAAGCAAACTTCATAGAGTTCATTTATCACTGACTTCATCTCCCGTACAGATTACTTGTTAGAAAAGTTTATTGCAAAAATATCTTCTAAGAAACCTTTTCTATAATTATTATTTTGAAGTAAAATATATCATCAGGCAAATAGTGAGCCGAATCCTATTTAAAAAGGTTAAACAAACAATAAGAAACTATACATAAATTTAAATTGATTTTGCCAACTCGAATGATCATTAAAAAGTGCAGAACCTTTCCAAACGACTTTAAAGAGGAGTTGAATGCTTATAATTGGGGAAAAAATAACTAAACAGTAAGGTAGGAATTTTAACAACAGTACTTGCCGAATCTTGAGACCAATAATACAAATTTATACAGACAAATGTTGAAACCAATAATACTAAAGCAAAACATAGAAGATGTCAGATGGAACTGGTGAATTTCTCCTAGTTTTGATCTCTAAATCATTATGTTTGCACAGCACGAATGTAAGAGATCAATGAAATCAAGTACACATTATGTTAGACAAATTCACAATGATTGAAACCTTTCTCTGGGTTGATGTTTTCTTTCAAGTTGTACTCCCATTATAGATCTAGATTTTAAGAAATAAAAAATCAAAACAGGAAGAGAGAATGATGTTGTTCTAGCAGTTGGAAAAAAGTTGAAACATTGTTTATTTACTTCTTTTTTACTAAGATTCAAACCTTAGAACTCTACATTTAAGGTTAAATATAATACTATACAACTAAAAGATCATGCTTTTGCTCAGTCAACTTTAAAATTTTCCAAGTCACAAGGACAATTAACATTCCCATCATCATGAAAAGATGGGTTTCCAACATCTTCAACCCCAATATCTTTATTCATTAGTACTTAAAGAAAGCACAACAAATGATGATGGCATCAACTTTTATTGGTTCAGCCTAGAAATTACGTTTCCATCCAACAACAGCTACAGAGGGAAGAATGTAAATCATTACAATACAATAAGCTATGCTAGAACATTGTTCTGTTATGTTTGGGATTTCAATTTTACATTTTTATATTAATTGTTTGTCTCTATAATTTTTACTTTCTAAACGTTTTCATCAGAACTGATGTAGGGGGTCACAGGACCTAGGGTTTACTGATGCAAACTTAGAATTGGATGCACAAAAGATCCAAATTTACAGTCCACCAATAGTTTAGACAATTCTATTTTGAAGCAAAAATAGAAACACATAAAACATACACCAAATATAATTTAAAGACCATCAAAATATAAAATTAACAAAATTTGAGATCGAATGAAAATCAATCATTGATTAGGATTCACACTGCAAAAAGGAAAAACTAAATTGCAATAGAATTGACCAAATCTCAATCAAACAAAACCAATAAGAAAGAAAATAACTATTCGTCTTTGAAGCAAAAATAAAAACTAAATTTCACAGTCCACCAATTCTTAGTTTAGACATTCTATTTTGAAGCAAAAATAGATACACATAAAACATACACCAAATAATAATTTAAAGACCATCAAAATATAAAATTAACAAAATTTGAGATTGAATGAAAATCAAGCAATGATTAGGATTCACACCATAAAAAGGAAAAACTAAATTGCAATAGCATTGACCAAAACTCAATCAAACAAAACCAATACAACAACAACAACAACAACAAGCCTTTAACCCACACTGTGGGGTCGACTACATGAATATTTTTTCTCCATTCTGTCCTGTTAAGGGTCAAATTATCATCTAAATCAAATAAAGAAAGGTCATGTCTAATATTTTCTAACCAAGTCTTTTTAGGTCAACCTCTACCTTTCGTAATATAAGTCAAATCTAATACATCTTTTTCCCTAACCAGGTCATCGGAAGGCCGCCATTTTATGTGACCAAATCATCTAAGGCGACTCTCTCTAATTTTATCTTCCACTTGAGCTACTCCAACCTTTTCACGTATATGCTCATTTCGTATCCTACCTTTAAGAGTAAAGCCACTCATCCACCTGAGCATCCCCATCTCTGCAAAACTTAACTTAATATTATGCTTCTCTTTTAATGGCCAACAGTCTGCGCCATAAAGCATTGCAGGTCTCACTACCATCTTATAGAATTTTCCCTTAAGTTTGAGAGAGACTTTTCTATCACATAACAAGCTCGATGCATTCCTCCGCTTCGACCATCCAACTTGAATTCTACTAATAATATCCCAATCTATTTCACCATCACTCTGAACAATGGACCCAAGATATCTAAAACATATGCTCTTATTAATGACTTGATCGCCCAAAGTCACAATCCCTCCACTAGATCTATTATTACTAAACTTACACTCCATATATTCAGTTTTACATCTACTCAAACGAAAGCCTTTAGACTCTAAGGTTGACCTTCATAATTCAATTTTACCTTCAACTCCCTCTCTAGTCTTATCAATAAGAAGAATACCATCAACAAAAAGCATACACTAGGGTACAACCTCTTGCAAATGTCTAGTGAGAACATCCATGACTAAAGCAAAAAGATATAGGCTTAAGGCTTTGATGTAATCCAACTGAAATAGGAAAATACTTGGTCAAACCACCTTGTGTTTGAACACAAGTAACAGCTCCTGCATACATATCCTTAATAACTTGAATATAAGTATTATTAACCCCTTTCTTATGTAGAACTCTCCATAGCACTTCTCTTAAAACTTTATCATATGTTTTCTCTAAATCAATAAAAATCATATGCAGATCCTCCTTATTCTCTCTATACTTCTCCATCAAACCTCAATAAATATATAGCTTCCATAATAGACCTACCTGGCATGAATCCAAATTGATTTTGAAAAATATTAGTGTCACGCCACAACCTATGCTACATAACTCTCTCCCATAATTTTAAAGTATTGACACATTAACTTGATTCCTCTATAATTCACACAATCTTGTGCATCACCTTTATTCTTTAAAATAGGAACCAACACACTCGTTCTCCACTCATTTAGGCTTGCAATATACCTATGTTCGTATTCAACAGTCACACATAGGTTGAAGATTATACTAAAATTTTATTGATCCATTGAATGAATTTCTGCATGACTTAAGAATACTACTTATAATCAAGAAGACCTAAACTAAGCAGTTTTCTCAAGATATCCAAGCCATGGTATAAAATTACAAGTTTTTAATTCAATAATCTCATATTCCAACCCACTCAGCAAGTTTCCAATCCAACCTAGTCAAACCAACAAGCATTCATTCCTATTATAGTTCTAAACAGAGAGAATACAGCCAAAGATCATCAATAATAAAGCCACAAATCCACTTACAAGAGCAAATCAGCCAAATAAAGAAACCAACAACAGCAAGTCATACAAGAAAAATAATTTCTCAGATTCCAGCAAACTCAACAACTTTTGATCTAGCCTGGTCAAAACAACAAGCATGGTTTCCTATCATAATTCTAAGACGAGAGAATAACGAAGCTTACAGTCAAAAGCCATCAACGATAAGGAATGTCAAAAGTTCATTTACAAGAGTAAATCATCCAAATAAGAATACTGACAGTAACAAATTAGTCAGATAACAAAAACCGATAACAACACCTACACAAATCTTGCACGAGGAAGAACACCATCATATGAGAAGAAAAGTGATGGTGTGAAAGATCAAAAAGAAAAATTAATTTATTCCAAACTTGAATGAGGATGCAAAAGTAAAATTTTGATGGTATATTAATCATGAGTTGATTAATGGTGTGAAATGTAGGAACCAAATTTTCTAAAGCGGGAAAAAATTTATATCCTACCTTTTGGCTATTAGAAGTAAATAGGAGAAAATTACATATTTTTGAAGCGGTGTGATGGAGGAGACAGGCTAGGAGGTAACATGAGAAGAAATGTATCGGGGAGAGACCTACTTGAATTTTGTGGCCATGACTATTTCATTAAAGATTCATCATGTTTGTAAGTTCAATTTTGAGTTTGATTTATACATATGATCTACTAATTATTGATGTATGATTTATTTAAATTAAAAAAGAAAAAAAGAAGATGAGGGTTTCATCACATCAATATTGGAGCTAACAAAGAACCACCAGCTTGAGCCAAAAGGATGGTCGAAGGGTCAATGTAACATAACTTGAAATCAACGGTATCAGTTTTGGCCAAAAGCATTTTGGCAACTAGTGAAAAATGGAGCAAATAATGAGCATTTCACTAAATAGCATTAGTTTGTGAAGGGCTGTCGAAGGGAGAAGTGTAATTCATAGTTGGTAAGAATTTAAATTAAGTTTCTATTAGATATATCATTGTATTCTCATATATATATATATAACAAAAGGGATACAAATAGCATGTTTTTAGTAGCAATGTAAGGGTCCAACGCATCGCTTGCCCACGAAGTACAAGTTTGCAGAAAACACACATCCTGTTATTTTGTCGCATCGCAATGTAGCACTGTGTGTTCAACTCCAACTCATAAAAATCCTTGTTTAAATTTAATTGTTCGGTTCAGCATCTACCAAAATAATTAGGGCATGAATGTTCGCTTCTCCTCAATAGTTCTCATAGGTCATTGATTCATTGCTCATTAGTTCTCTATTCCCTCCCACTGGAGCTAGTTTCCTCTTAGTGATTCTAATCACTCCTTGGCCTCTTGGTATTTACCCAGTCTCACAATCCCACAAGTAATATTGACTTTTAAGTATAATCCTTCATCACTTCATTCATTATATCTTAGATTATTTTTCCTAACCTTCTCACAATTGAAAATTAATGTTATTGAATGTATCATTATATCTGTTGAATATTATTAACTCATGTGGAGGTTTGGTTAATTAAAGAACTACTGTATACACACTATATGTATACATAACATACATGTCATGAGCATGCTCCAATTTTAATCGCATTGTGCTCTGTGTTGAAAACAAAGCATTCTAATGAGAATGTCCTTGGCCTCAAAAGCTGACAGCAATATAATTTCTAATCAGCTATCGTTCACACTTTGCTAATTCCTTGTATCACATTACATATGATGATTGCATCGTCTGTTGAGATGGATTTTGTTTAGGGCTGTAAAAATCGGGTCACGGTTCGGGTTTGGGTCCAACCCGGAACTGATCTGACACTATTCGGATCAACCCGAACCCAACCCGTTTTTGAAAACGAGTCAATTTTTCGTACCCGAACCCGAAGCGGACACATAAGCGGCAGTGGCCCTCCGTTCACGAGCAATTTTTCGGACCCGAATCCCGTAAGCGGCAGCAGCAGCCTCCGGGCCACGGTAGCGGGCGACGCGTAGCATGACAGCAAACACGAAGAGACACACGAGTCCATGCAACGTGGGCAAACCCGAGCAGGCGACGCGGGCAGAGGCATTTAGCCGGGCCATTCTGGGTAATTTTCGGGTCTTCGGGTCAACCCGAACCAGACCCGATTTTATAAACGGGTCGAAATCCCTATCCCGAACCCAACCCGGTTCGGTTCGGGTTAACCCAAACTCGAAATTTTCGGGTCGAGTTCAGGTCGGGTTTTTGGGTCGTGTCAAATATTGCACCCCTAATTTCATTAGATGATTTGATATCAGAGTTGTTCAGCAGAAGGTTTTGAGGTACTATAACAGTTTAGCTTTCTATAAAATTATTGATTACCACCAAGCATTTTAAAATATAGCATTGTATAGGTTATACTGGAACGTGACATTTTAAACAAGAGAAGGAATATCTAAAAGCTTTGATCTACTGAGATATAATATTACTGAAGATACTAATAACAGAGTTAAACATTGAAGTTAACAAAGAAAAATAGAAATGTCATTTTGAGAAATCATTCAAAGAGTGCTCTAATAAAGAATTCTTTTAGAATAGCAGAACAATAAGAATTATAAAGTATATTATATATTGATAAAAAAAAGTGAAGTTGACACAGTTTCAGAGAAGATTCATAAAAGTTTTACATCTGAAATAAGATAGTTGCCGAAATTTGGAGTTACCCCAGATGTCAAAATACCCTAGATAACAATTTTTTAATGAGATCCAAAAGTGCAAGAGAATGTCAAATAACTAGAGAAGAGTTTGCTATCAATGAAATGTTTCGATTTGGGTAATTATACAGAAATCAAAAACTATGAGCTCCGCAATTAAATAATTTGAGAGAAGGTAGGCTCAAGATTTTTTTTTTTTTTTAGATAGGCTCAAGAAATAAGGTTATAATTGAGAATCAATTTATTTATATGCTACAAAGATTGATATTGATATAATTTTAAAACTAAAGTAATGAAGTATAGAGGTAGCATAAGAATTGTTAACTGGTATTTATATTACCAAAGAGCTATAGCTCAAGCAATGTGCTTCTACATCTTAGGGTGGACGTACCAGGTTTGAGTACGACTTGTGACTTTTTTTAAGTAAATATTAATTAGCTCACTACATAGAATTTGATATGTGATTGGCCTTGTGTCATCCTTATCTATAACTAATCTCATGCCCAAATATATATAACTAGAACTTAGGGTGGACGTCCCAGGTTTGAGTACAACTTACGACTTTCTTTAAGTAAATATTAATTAGCTCACTACATAGAATTTGATATGTGATTGGCCTTGTGTCATCCTTATCTATAACAAATCTCATGCCCAAATATATATAACTAGCCTTGTGTCCTACCTTTAATAATATAATATATTGTATGACTTCTATTAAATTTAAAAAAACATGTATTCAAGTATTATGATATTGATTTGTTGTGCATCAAGAAAAAAAGGTGTAAAACAAGTATTTAAGTTATTAAATGCAATGTCGTAAAAGTATTTGAGATAACAAAAAAAATTGAATCTTCTAAGAATATATCAAGTGTCCACATTAACCCTATAGCTTTAGGATTAGTTTTGGAGATGTTTATAAAAGATTTTTAGATCAGGTACCTTGGCACATGATATTGGCAAATCAAATAATATTAATAGAAGAGAACTTTATAAGAGATAAGTTGGAACAAATGCAACAATTTTTAGAAAGGAACCTAGGATTAATAGTAAAAAGATTGAACACAACCTATACAATTTTACGAGAAAAGGACCGAAATGGCCCCTCAACTCTTTGTGAGGAATCAAAATAGTCCTTCAATATTTTTTAATTAAATTATTTATTAAATATATTTTTCAAGTAATAGTAATTTTTTTAAAAAAAATTTAATAAACATTTCTTTAACAAAAATTATTAATAATTCTAGTTTTAATTTCAAAAAGTATTAATAATTCTAGTTTTAATTTAGGATCATTATAGACTAGATTTATTAATATTTTTTTATTAAAGAAATGTTTAATAAAGTTTTTTTTTAAACCAAAAGCTATTGCTTGAAAATTATATTTAATAAATAATTTAATTAAAAAATACCAAAATTTGATGTTAGGACAAAAAAGACCCCAAAATTCAACTCTTTTGAGGAACCATTTTGATTCTTTTCTCACAATTTTATTAAACGTAAAATAGACTATTATAAATCCATATTACAAGGGGATCAAATGATAACTGGGGATTAGGTTTAACTAAATTGAATCAAACATATATGAAATTAGTGTTTGATGAGAGTACGATGATGAGTCTTGGAAGTAAATACCGCAAGTAGACAAGGAAAAAACACAGGAACCAAATATTAGAGCTTATTTTTTTATTCTCTTCAACAAATAATGAAAGATACAATTGATCTACTATTCGAGAGGTAGATCGGCTTTCCCACAAACCCTAGGCGTCGCTAGGAACAACTCCAAAGAAAAACTACAGCAAACACAATCACATAACCAAAATAAAATCACCCTATTAATCCTAATATAAACCTTCCTATTTCCCTCCCAAATCTGAATTCAAATAAGTCATCTTTCCCTAAATAAACCATTCATAATTCCCTCTCAATCAAATCAGCAATCTTTCCCTAAATATTTCCTAATGTCCTCCCAATCAAATCAGTCATTTTTTCCTATTTTTTCTAAATAAACATTTTCTAATTAGTTCCTCCATACATAATGAATAATATATCCCCTAGGCCCCACAAGGGCGTATCAATACCCCCCCCCCCACCCGCCAACCCCCCCTCCCCCAACAAAAACAAAAGATGCACCTGATCATCTTGTATGGCTCCCATGTGGCTTTATCCATCTTTCTTGATAGTGTATCTGCGGCCTTGTTCTCCAGTCCTAGGCGATATAGGATCTCAAAATCATATCCAAGTAACTTGGATAACAACCTCCTATGCTCCTCAGTCATCATCCTCTTCTCCAGCCGAAACTTCAAACTCCTCTGGTATGTCTTAACAATAAAGTGTCGCCCCAACAAATAGATCACCACCTTTGGATGGCTAAGATAATTGCCATCAGTTCTTGCTCATATACGGACCTAAGCCTCGCCCTGGTCATGAGCACCTGGCTGAAATAGGCAATGGGATGATGAACCTGCATGAGTACTGCCCCTAGTCCGTATCCTGGTGCATTCGTCTCCACCACAAATGATCTAATGAAGTCAGGAAGTGCTAATATTGGCATGCTGGTCATGGCTTTCTTCAGCTATTTAAAGGCTTGTGTTGCTGCTTCCCCCCAATTGAAAATGTCCTTCAGCTGCTCCATCAGTGGCCATGTTATCGCGCCATACCTCCGCACAAACTTTTGGTAGTACCCGGTGAGACCTAAAAACCCACTCGACTCCTTCAGGTTCTTTGGTAAAGGCCAATCCAACATAGCCTCAATCTTGGATTGGTTTGCTGCTCCCCTGCTCTGCACACCACATGTCATAGGTACTCCACCTATGACTGTGAAAAGGAACATTTCTTCAGATTGGCATGTAACTGGTGCTCACTCCAAGTCTTCAATACAATTCTCAGGTGACCCACATGCTCTTCCTCCATACAACTGTAGATTAGGATGTCATCAAAAAATACTAAGACTAATTTCGTAAGGTAAGTTAGAAAAATCCGGTTCATAAGAGACTGAAAAGTGGTTGGAGCGTTAGTAAGGCTGAAAGGCATCACCAAAACTCATAGTAACCCTTATGAGTCCTGAAAGCTGTCTTGTGTACATCCCCCAACTTCATTCTAATCTAATAGTACCCCAACTTCGGGTCAATGTTTGAGAAGACGACTGCCCCAAATAGCTCATCCAGCAACTCATCAATCACAGGGATAGGAAACTTGTCCAACACAGTTTCCTTGTTTAGGGCTTTATAATCGACGCATACCTCCAATTGTCGTTCTTTTTTCTCACCAATAGACTAGGCTAGAAAAAGGGCTCACACTGGGCCTAATAATCCATACCTCAAGCATCTCTCTGATGAGCCTCTCCATCACATCCTTCTGAATCTGCGAGTATAGGTACAATCAAACACTGATAGAAGAAGCTCCCTCTTTCAAGGTAATGGTGTGCTCGTGCTCCTAGGTGGCGATAATCTGCTAGGATGTTGAAACACCACAGGAAACTACTGCAGAAGCTGACGTGTACACTCAAGGACCTTGACCGGCTCTAAATCTCGGATCTCCTCTAGGCTCTACAGCTCCACCAAGTAAACCAGCCTACTCCCTGTATCGACTTGACCATGGTTTTGAGTGAAACCATAGTTTCACATAGGCTGGCATCTCCTCACAACACCCTCTTCCCCTCCACCTGGATCTCCATAATCAAAGATTTCCAGTCTACATTCATCTCCCCAATCATTTGTAATCAGTTTATCCATAAGATTACATCAGTGCGCCTCAAATCCAAAGAAAAAAAATCCTCCACTATCTGTATGCCCTTGAATGTCAGCACTAACCTATTACAGATCCCCCTACTCCTCTCCACCTTCCCTGTCCCCATCAAGACTCTAAATCTTCCTGTATCCACCTATTTCAATCCCAACTGGTCCACAACCCAATTTGAGATGAAGTTGTGAGTAGCCCTGCTATACACCAAGACCACCACTGGCCACTCCCTCGGGCTAAACTGAGTCAAGCCAAGTAGGTGCTTAGTCATATTTAAGCTTGTTTATTATTAGCTTGTTCAAGCTTGGTTCGAGCTCTATTCGAGCTTTTTTATTTGTGTTAAAGCTTGGCTCGTTTAAAAGAATAAATGTTCATGTTTGAATTGTGTTTGGTTCATATTCGGTTTATTTATGCATACCGAGCTTTAAACAAACGAGCCATATCGATCATACTAAAAACAATCACCTAGAGCCGTTCATGAACATATATAGGGAGTGATTTCGATAAACCAAATGAGCCTGTTCATGAACAAACAAGCTCATAAAATGATTCTTATAAACAAGCTTGTTTATAAACACTTTAAACAATAGATACTGCAAAAATGAATAAATACCTCTTGTTTATGAACAAATTCATTATAATAAAATAATATAACATAAAAATGAGAATAATTTATTATAATAAAATTAAAAATTATGTGAAAATATATATAATAAAGATTTAATCAAGCTTCTTAAAGAGCTTCTTATCGAGCTTGTTCACGAGCTTTAATTGATATTATTCATGAACATAGACAAGCCGAACATATAGTTATTCATGTTTTTTTTTATTTAATAGTCAAGTATTTAAAAAATTGTTCAAATTTATTTGATTATTTAAACAAACGATCAAGAACGAGCTGTAATCGAGCTGAACCACGATTACCTTGTCGAACGCTCGGTTCATTTGCAGCCCTACCACTCCTTGATCTCTCCTCTCACTTTCATGGTGTGATTTGGCATAAATCTCACCACTGAGTTAAGGAACACATCTATCATATCAAGGTATAGGTGCTCGCCTCCCACTTATGCTTCCTCTTCAAACTCCTCGTTATCGGTCTCCTCCTCATCACAAACAATAAGGACCTGGAGTATGCAGTTCTTGCACCGATGGCCTAGTGTATACTTCTCATCACATCGAAAGTACAAACCCTTCGCTCTCTTATCAAATATCTCTGCCTTTGTGAGGCACTTGAAGTTGGCCCTGGGGCGAACTCCCCCACTCTTCTCCCTTGGTGCCTCCAGCTGAAATGACACTGACTAGGTCCTTGGTGCCAGTGAAGTCGAGGCACTCCTATAGGAGCCTCCCGTGACTCTGCCCCTACAGATCCTCTCCATCTATCTCTAATCATTTGTTATTTGGGCTAGCTCCATCATCTCCTTCAACCCCTTCGGCCTCAACAATCAGAGGTCTGCCCATATATCAGTCTTTAGGCCCTTCATAAAATTTTCTTCCAACACTACCTCTAAAATCCCCCTCAACCGTCATGATAGCAACTCAAATCTCTCCATATACTCCATCACGGTCCCTTCCGAATTCCAGGCAAAGAATTGCTCGTGCAGGTCTCCTTCCCAAATTGCTCAGAAACATTCCAACTAAAAGTGGATTGGATATCTAGCCTCCCTCCACTAGAACCAAGCTAGGGCTTTCCCCTTCAAACATAACTCTGCTACCATAAGTATCTCCCCCTCATTCAACCCATTCACTGTGAAATACCTCCACCCGATACACCCACCCAAAGGTGTCATCCTCTTTAAATATCTGTATTTTCAATTTCCTTACCCGAACATCTCCACTTCAACTTCCTCTCCCTCCAACAATTCCCCCCATATATCAAGGGTGAGAAACACAACTTTCTTCTTTCCTCCTTGCATGATCTGATTCCCATGGCTTAGTTCAACCACCACTATCTTCGATCATCCATTCCCCTTGCTCGAAATACCTCACATAGTGGTCGGCCATCCTACCACCTCCAGCACCAAATTCCCTCATTGCCTCCCATTCAAAAAACCTAATCCACCCCTTATCAAAGCCTTTGATGAATCTTAACTCTAAATTTTTTTAAAAAAAGAAAAAAAAAATATTAGGTGGCTCTTGATGAAAGAAACTCTCCTCATCAAACTCCTCTCGTCCGATCTCCTTTCCCTTAGATTCGGCCAAGGGAATTACGGTCAAATCTTAGTTGGGGTTAGCAATCTAAATCACCAATGGAGTTTTGAATTGCATCTCCATAAGCTTCCTCATCATCTGCTCCAACCCTCCAAATTGGCTCTCCACCTGATTCTCTATGGCTAAAAACCTTCCTTCGACAGTTGAGAACTTCTCCATCCCGGATTTGATTTGCTCCACTTCATCTTTCAATGAATCCACCTTCTTTGCTATGATCTCTAATACCAATTTGATGCGTCTTGGAAATAAAAACAGCAAGTAGATAAGAAGAAAATGCAGAAACCAAATATTATGGCTAATTTTTTATTATCTCTTCAACAAATAATAAAAAATATAATTGATCTACTATTCGAGATGTATATCGGCTCTCCCAAAACCCTAGATGCCACTAGGAACAATACCAAAGAAAAACTACAACAAACACAATCACATAATCAAAATAAAACAACCCAATTAACCTCAATATAAACCTTCCTAATTACCTCCCAAATATGAATTCAAATCAGTCCTCTTTCCCTAAATAAACCTTTCATAATTCCCTCCTAATCAAATTAGTCATTTTTCTCTAAATAAACATTTCTAAATTCCCTTTCCATCAAATCAGTCATCTTTCCATAAATAAATATTTCATAATTCCCTCCCAATCAAATCATCCCTCTTTCCCTAAATAAATCTTTCCTAATTAATTCCCCCTTAATTCCTCCTCCTTGCATAATGAATAATAGATTCTCTAAGCCCCACAAGGGCGTATCATATGACTTCATATATTAAAAAAGAGAAGCTTTAGGACTACAATATAATAAGAGAAATTCATAGAGACGTAACATTGGATTTATAAAGATAAAATTAGGATGTTTATCACATATGGATCCCATGTTGAGCAACCAAGAGATCACTAGCAGACAAATTGAGTGTGATAAAATGAGAAAATTAAGATAATTCTGTCGTAAAAATAAAACAAGGTTCAATAAACTGATAGATAACATAGGAAAAACTAACAGAAAAAAAAATAATAATAATAAGGGTAGGAGTTGTGCATCAAAATTTGTCTAAAATAGATTTAGCATTTTATGTGACACTACTATCATGGGTATTTCCATTCAATCATCCATCCCAATATAAGGTGAAAATGAGTTTTGTTCATCTTCAAGCGAGAATGAGCTTATAGCTTGTCTATATGGATTGTACCTCAATGGCTTCTAAAATGTCAACTCCACAAGAATCATTGAAGTTTTGGAGGATGAAAAGCAATATAGGTGATGTTGATTGGGAAACGGATCCTTCTAATATGTGCCAACGAAAGGCTTCTGTCTTTGTTGAGAGACTAAACTATCTTGGAAAAGAAAGCTGCAATAGACAGGTTCTCGAACTACTGCCAAAATGTGCCACAAGACTTGTAGCTATCATATAACGTAACAAACAACAAGAAATTAGAGGTAAGATTCATCAAATCAATCCCAAATAGTTCGCACAAAGCTACTAGACGAAGGTTTTAAATGGTTTGAAGTCTTGTATCTGTTTTAGAGATTAGAGTGAAGCATGCAGATTGCTTTGCAGTTGTGCCTCAAATCAGAAAAAAATTTGTGCTTTCTGCATTGGCAAAATTGTTACTATGTAATACAATAACCACCAATATATCTGACTATCTGTTCCCTGTCATAATGAAACTCTTCTAATCATGCCTATTTACTATAGTGCTGGAAAAAAACATAGAACTAGGCTATGTCAAATCAGCCGTCACATGCAGTCAAAATATCTAACTCCATCATAGAAGGATTAAATATTATTTTGTTAGTGGAAAAGTTGATGCTAACATATAAACGAAGATACCTTACAAAACATGTTGATTGAGAAATTTTGAATTAATTCATGCTGGAATACTTGTGGAGGCTTAGCAAATTGACCAGATTCAGGAAGAGACCATATATGTTGAACAGGTGGTCTAACTGCATGCCTTTCTTTCCTTATAAGCTTTGATTGGTCTAACGAAGCTGGTCTTTCATGAGAGAGACTACCAGAAAGTCCACTTGGCAACTTAGGAACAAGAAAATTTGCCATTGCCCCAAATGCGGAGGTAGAATGAACTGGAGGTGCTTCTTTTTCCTCTAGTGCCCGGCCAAAGACAGCCTACATAACACAAACATTAGAAAACAAGCAGAATAAATTGGCAGAAGTGAATTTTCAAAAATTAAAAAAACTGCAGAATCTTAATGTCAACATACTTCAATTTGGTAAACTGCCTTGTGAATGTCATCAATGTCCCCAACTAAATATAAAGTGGCATTTGCAGGAAAGTACCAGCGCTCATGGAATCTACGTATTTTTTCTGTATCCCATTGTTTAATCTGTTCTTCCAATCCAATAGGAAATCTTTTACTCAGTTTGTTTTCAGAATGCAGATGTTGTAACAACTGTTGGTTGAGGTATAGAAATAAATTAGGGACTTACAAATTACAATACAAAAGATCATGGCAGCTTGTGTTGCATTGAATACAATCATCTACTTTTGATCTTCTTACCTGGCAGTCAACGCGATATTCTATAGTGTTCATCATCTGTAATTCAGAGAGGATAGCTCTTCTCTCTTTTTCAACACGAGATGGAAGAAACTTGGGATAGAAAGCTATCTGCAACCATAAGCATCTTTTGTAACATAATTTCATCACACATAACCAAAAACAATATACATGCTTACATGTAGGCATATCCATACATACACAAATAAATTCAATGTCACTAGAGAAACCACAGCAAGATATCAAAAGAATGACCATGCCAGCAATGACAAAATAAACCTATGCACGCATAGTGAAAATAGAAACAGCTTAACGTTCATAGAATGCTGCAGTTATTTTTGATAAAGGACAATAAGAAGCACATAAAAAAAAATCATCCATGCCTGATAGAATATCATTATATAAACAAGAATTTTCAGATGATAGAAAGTTACATGAATACATGAATGACTAAGATAACATAAACGCTGGATCATCCAAATGAACAGAATAGAGTTGGCAATCATTAACGGATAAAATTAGAAAGCCAATTGTAGTTAAACAAGAGTACACAATGACACATAGCAATCAAATCATATGTTTGAATAAACCAACAAGAAAAATAAAGCAGCAGCAGCTAAATATCCACAGAATGTTATGGATGTTTAAAAACACAAAATGATATCACAAACAAAAGACGCATGCATAATGAGCCATAACTTCTCTTTATTGAAAAAGGAAAATAAGAAATACATAAAAAAATTGCCCATGTCTATAGAGTTAGATTTCGCAAATCATTTCTGCATATATGAATGCAACAAGGTGACATCCTGTTGAGTATCCAAATCAGATAAAAATGGCAACTCATAAAATGATAAAACATAAAAGCCTACTGTAATCCAACGACAGTGACCAATGACACATAACAACCAAATAATATGTTTGAATAAACACAATATACAACATACACAGAGATTCAAAATTATCACAAAATAGATGAGGTAATTTGCAATTCTGTGCGTTTCATCAGCCATAATTAATACTTGCTTCCATGCTGTTTTACCTTGGAAGCAGCAATAATTTTGTACTAAAAATAAAGGGATATTTACATGTGTATCATCAAACATTCCTTATTTACAAAACGGTCACCAAAGTGTATAAAATGAACTAATAAGGCTATATGTATCTGTTCGTCATACGAAAAAATCATTAAGAATTTAAAAAACTAATGTGAACAAAAGTTAGCATCTTTGTTCTCTCTTCAAGATTTGGGTGGAGATATTGTAAAAAAATAGTTGGATAATAGGTTTTGTAAATAAGGAAGATTTCATAGGTAAACATGTAATTGCCCTACAAACAAAATAGGATGGCACGCTACAAGCACAAAATCTCCAAAACTGTCTCCCGTGAGTTGTCAACCACCAAGCACCAACAAACTACTTGCATTATCCTTAACGTGCCATGGATACTAGGCTATAACAGGAATTTATCTTAAATAACTTGAGCATTCAAAAGACCCAAAAGAAACTCAAAAACACACTCAGATGTTACAACATTTGTTCCAAAAGATATCTTCCAACTGGTGCTAATAGATTCTAATAAAGCCCAGTTGTTCAAACAAGGATAAAATTCCTGTTTCATAAAATAGTTAAAATTCATATAAATGGTGCTGAAAAAAAATCTACAAACAAAAAAAGGTTACCTCATTTAGAGCATCCAACACAAATGGAAGTAAATCCCCATCTGAGTCCTGAAATAGCATGAAAAGTAAGTCGAACAATACATACAAAGGTAACTAGATTTAAAGGGGAAAACATAAGAATTGTGGTAGCAAAGGTTCACTATAGCCTAATTTGAACAACTTGAAGAACTCACAAATTTAGATAGGCTGAATGCTTTACCGTGACTTTAAGGCTTACCATTTCGCATGGACCACAAAACTGGAACGACACAAAGTACTTCTCAAAAGAGGGGAACATAGGCACTCTATATTTTCCTACTAACTACGAAGTACTTGAAAAGTTGGTCTGTCAACCCTTTCGACCACACAATTTCTTGCTTTTGCTATCATGCGCCATTGATAAAATTATACCAGGTAAAAAGAGTGATGGTTCCACAGGAGTGCAATTTTAAAATCAAATACAAAATAGAACTAGAGAACCTAAGCTAATAAACTAATCATTTTGTTGTAGCAAAAATAAGTGAAGGATGGAAAATGTATCTATTGATGCATTAAGTAGATCATGTCAATTCCAAATCCAACAAATGCCTCAGCTGTCCACTCTAACAACCATTCTTCTCAACTCTCTCTCTTATGCTTTTCTTCTCCCGAGTTGTGTGGGCATGTGCACATTTAAAATTAGGAAGGCTTGTCTTCATTTAGGTGAAGATAGTTGATAGCATTCACCATACCAGTATTATCTTAAAAAAAAAAAAAAAGAAATTCATTGTATATGATAAAGATGCTAACAATAGTACAAATTATGGTTATAGTTTTCTCTGAACAAAAGCCAATTTAATTAAAATAAGTCCTTCAGCTACTCTCATTGGAGAAAAAGCAAAAGATGCTTGGTCCTTAGGACCAAGCATAAGTAGGAAGGCTTTTCTTCGTTTACATGATAAAGATGCTATGAGTATAAATGATGGCATAGCTAGTCCAAGAGAAGCTAATTTAACTGAACCAACTGCCTTGGGCTAATCTCACAAAGGATCGAGCATAACAAGACTAGAACCAACAATTTGACCAACCTTTGAGGTAGTCGGGGAATGGATATGAAACACAGTGTGATGGAAATCTGTATATGCATTAGACCTTGCTCCAGTTCCAAGAAGTTTCTCTCGTTTTTTACTCCCAAGAAATGCAACATGTTCAATCATATGGGCAATTCCCTGCTCATCATCTTCTTCATCAATTGATCCAACATGAACTTCCATATGTGCCTCAAACCTTAATTAAAATAAACAAAAAGTTAGGGATTTCAAATTATAAAGTTTGCATTTCATAATGTCTTGAAGAGCAGAGATAGAGAACATTTCAAATATAACATGGATCGTTAGATTACTAAAACCAAGAGTTCAATACTAACATTCCAAAAGAGTGGATCATTATTTATGGTATCTGCATCACACAAGGCATCATCATTGTAATTAGCCATATCCTAAGTATTTGGGTCAACTTTAAAAATCCTAATTTTCAATTCTTTCTAATGAGTAATGCATGATATGTTAAATTCATTTTTCACAAATAATTTTGAACTTTTATCCATGTGAACTTAGATTTATCCCTTCCCATTCCCAATCATCTAACATTACTATTATCTACCCATTTAATGAATGTATTTTCTACCCTTCATTGTACATGTCCAAACCACCTTATCATATCTTTCCTAAATGACATTCTGTTATGCCTTGGCCGGCCCAGGAGGGGCCGGCTGGACCGGTCCAGCCTGGACCGGTCCTGGATCTCCTTCTCCGTCAGCTTTTTAAAGTTTCCTCCAGGCCCACCTCCTCCATACATCTCCTTCGGTACTTCTTGTAATCCTCCCTGTCCCGCTCCTTTGGGAGCAAGAAAGGGCTTAATGCAAGTTTTGGAGGGGAAATTTTGAATGTAAGGGCTGTTTAGGTATTTTGTAATTTTCCTTTGTTTTTAATTAGGGGAATAGGAGGGAATTAGGGGGGATCTTGAATTTGAATGTGATTTGGAGATCCAGGGTTTGTGTGCGGGTTACTTGCGAACTCAAGTATTTCCTATCACATTCCAACTATTCCCTTATTACAATCATTCATTAATTTATCCCTCTTGAGTTTGTCAAACATCTATTTTAACATTCTTATTTCTATCACCCTCAACGTAAATATCAATAATTTTTTACTGCACAACTGTTGGAGAAATTTTGTCATCCTCAACAGATTGCATATTTCATTATCGAGGACGGCATAGAAAATGATATATTATCCCGAAGATCAAAAATGTCATTTCCCTATAGACTTAATCACAAAATTTATAATTTGAATTTTAAACAGAAATTCCCCCTCCCCCCATTCAATATTTGATTAAATGGAGTTTATTTTATTCTGGGGTATGAATGCCCCATAGGGGCAAAAGTTAATTATCTCAAATGTTTGTTTTTTAAGAAAACTTTGGATTAAACTAATGGTTTCCTTTTTTTTTTTGAAAATCATCGAAATATTGGCTAAAATTTTTATTTTGAAACCCATGAAATTATTGTTTAAGGATTTGATCTTTAAAAATTTCAAAGGAGGAGGACATCAAACTTTAATCTGATTTTTGGAATGGAAAAAGGAATGAAGCGTAGGAGTACTTTATTCTAAGGAAAACTCATAGGTACTCAAACTATCCTATGTTAGACTTTACATTTTAAAATTAAATTTTGTTTTAAGTTAATCATTTTCATTTAGAATGTTTAGGCTTATATTCCAACAACACAGGTTGGAGGAAATGCCTAGAAGGTGAGAGCTCATGAAGTGATTGAAATCAACATCTGCCTCAGACACTAGAACTAAGGTGAGGACTAATGAGTAGTGGTGCCTTAAACCTAAGTCTAACGGAGTGCAAGGGACTTACAAACTACACCTCCCATGAAGCATAGCCAACCCGTCCTTTGGAGTTATTGCTCTGCCTGGAAAGAGCTACTAGCTAACCCACCTAATCGCTTTAACTCAATTATTCTACATAATAGATCCAAGACACTTAAGTAGATCACACCTAAGTATCACCTAATCTTTTAATAAATATTAATATTACACCCACTAAAATTATGTCATATACTTAATATTTGCTCTACTAATTCTAAGTCCTCTATTTTCTACATAATTATAGCTTTTCACTAATTTCAATGGATAATTAACCAATTAGAACTATATAATCGGCAAAAAGCACATGCAAAGCACTTCACTTTGAATATCCTTGAAGCAGCTCTATAACCAACCAATACAAAAAGAATATTTGATGTAAACATATTATAATTAGAAACTCTTAATTTAACTTCTAATGCATCTAATTTGATCAAACTTTTTAGATCTCTTATCTCTTAACTTAGATATTCTTTATATTGCATTTCATATTTCCTTAGTAACAAGTTTATTATATAACCATCAAATGTTGTGGCCTTTGATTTGCTCACTACATTGTTTGCAAGACTTCTAGTTTTCTAATAATCACTAAAAATCTCAATAGTAGTAAATTTTTCTTGCACTTTAAAAGTGCAGTTCTTTCTATTTATAATTTTTTGCACCTTCTCACTCAACCATCAAGTCTCTTTTGTGCGCAATCTATTTCTTAACTTTCCTAAAAATTCTATTATAATCCTCTTAATAGAAATTATCCATCTCATCTCACATTAGATTCAGCTCAATACAAGATCCCAATCAAATACTCAAGCTTATGTGTAGACTACCACCATTAAGCATAGCTCATGATAGACCTAGTGTGTGTAAAACAAGATGTCACAGAATGTTATAACAAGGAAAATAAGTGCAATGAAAACATGTTCACAGTATCACATTAGTACCTGACATAACATTATATGGGAACAAAAGTAAGCCACTCATTCAACAAAGTAATATTAAACATCACATAATTTATTTATCCAAGCATTAACTATGCAGCTTCAAACAATGTTTACTTCTCTTCTCCGTATATTAGTTTAAGAAAAAAAAACAATGGCATTATACTGATTATCTAGTATGGTTACAATAGCTTTATCCCAAAAAAAAAACTAAACTAAATAGAGAATAAGAATACCAATAAATTAGAATGATAGAAAAGGCATCATCCAAGCAATCCATTAAACATATTTAAAGGAACATCAGATTCACATGCCTGTCTCAAATATATTCAGATGTAAAACAGACATAATATATTGGCCACACAATCTGTTTGGCCTTTTATATACCCTGATAGCAAAATCACAATCAATGAATCTAGGAATCTTTACCAGAGCTATTTGTAATACCTGTTTGCAGGGACCTTATTAGGCAGAATAAGGTAGCGTAAACCATTTTTTAGTTGCCCTCTGTGGAGCTTTGGATGTGAAGGAAGTGGTGAGCTAAACAAACTTTCAAGTTCTTCCTTCTCAGCTTCAGGACCCCAAAAGCCCAAACCTTGTTTCTCAAGGATTGTCTCAGAACACGATGTGCTGGCAACATGGGGTTCATCAGGGCCTAAAGATGCACAACGAATACGTGCTGGTTTCACCTGAAAACATTAAATTCAAGATGGGCATTATCCATGTATTCAGTTGCTAAACTAAGTAAAGGCATAATAGGCCAGTAGGATATTAATGTGTATCAATAGAGACAGTTTTGTTTTGGTTGTTAACAAAGTCACACCATGAAATATCACCCAAAGGTCATTATAATTGAAATGAACAAAAAGGAAAGGTTTTATTATGAGCTTCCTGGTGATGAAGGATAAGAAGGTAAAATGAAATCAACCAAACTAAGAGAATTACATAGGAAGGCAGTGTAACATGTTTGACCAAGGGTGCCCAAAATAATGGCAGCATCACTTGGGCTTTGTTTGGTACAGCTATGATAATTATATGCTTTTGATGTATTTGTATGAAATAAAACCATCATACTCTCAGTCTCTTGCATAAAAATACAAATTGCTTCAAAAATCAATCTGTATGTTAATAAAGTAATAGAGAAAGTGCATGTGCAATTAGAACTTTTAAAGCAGTTTTTTAATAACAAATCAAAATTGTGCTTCAAAAAGTTAAGCAATAAATAAGCAAAACAAATTAAGCCTTAGTCGCAAATTAAGCCTTAGTCATTTCTCGAAGGGTCACATCATTGTTGAAAATTAAACACATTGGGGTAATAAAAGTTTAAACTTACATTGCTAAAAACTGAATGCTTTGCGATAGGAAAAGTTGATTTGTCAATAAAGACACCTGAAGTGTGTATTTTAATATGACCCACAAGCTTATAGCGGCTACGAAAGCGAGCTAGGCAGCATAGCTTCCTTGAAGAAATACTGGGTACATTTATTTCATTAAACCTGTGAATGTGTGATTTCCTTGTGCTTCCTAATCGTAATTTGCCTTCTGATGTCTCCTTCAAACCAAAATGTAGGCACCTACAAGAATGAAAAAGATAGAAAGTTAAAGCATTTTATCCCTATTGGTTTTTGAGTCCAGCTTACATAGCATAAGAATTCAGAACAGCAAATATATGAGAAAAACATTCGATGTTCAATCATCTAGAAAGACTACGACAAGAAAAAAAAATGAAAATGAAATATTAATTTTACAAAATGTTGGAAATAAGAAATATGTTGGAAACATTAGGGTTGATGGAGAAGTACTACTATTTTTTTCCTTGCTTGCAAAACTGTCCAAAAGTTGGCAGCCAAATACTATGACTGCACCTATTGTCAAAACAACCAAATGGCTCCTAACAAAGTTCTGCAGAGTAAACAATTTTATGAGCACTCACATAGTTCACACTACAAACCTTTTACAAGGGAGATGAAATCGCATGTATGTTAGCAATTGACACTAGAATTTAGTATAAAGAAATTCTAACTTTGTTTGTAAAAACAATGTCAGGTAACACGCTTGCAAAGATAAGGCATACAACGAAAAAGGGGGCTAAAGTTGGCATCAGACCTTCAATTTCAGATGATAAATACCAAGTAAATTACAAAACAAAACATTAACTCAAGCTTCTCACTAAAGCTCTATGCAAGGTCATGAGTGTAAATATAAGGAGTCGAGGCGAGAAAAGTTATCAAGCTCCAATGGTGAAAGGGCTAAGCTCAAAACAAGATATGCTAATAACCAAAAACATAGTAAAGCCCAATGGAAAAACAATATTCAAAAGAGATTTCATGGAAAACCATTAACTCAGAAGTAGGAGAAATGTTTAATATCATGGAAAATCATTAACACAGAAGTAGGAGAAATGTTTAATAGTTCTATCATAATGAAGTCTACAAAACATGTTACATGGGACCATATAGCAATCAGAATTACATGTCGGATACTCGTGAATTAATAAACAATCAAGTGCAATCTAGATTGTTAGATCCCAATTACTTGTAGAGTGACACAAAGCCTAAGGAAAGAGAGCAAGAGATCGGTTTAGAGATTCTGGGTGATTGATAAAGACCTGATTGACCTTTAGAGCACAAAAAGAGAGAGTCAAAAGAGGATAGAGGGAGAATATATGCTTTTAATAGGATAAATTTTTGACCAAAAAGTACAAAATAATTCCATGCACATGCCTAGTCCTTAACCCCCTATTTATACGTGAGGGACAACATACGTGGTATAAAATTAGATACATAAGGGAAGAATTTGAAAAATGCATAAAAGTGATTCTATATAACTAGCCATGTAGAGGGCAAATATGATTGAGTGTCCAGTGTACAAGAACTTACAGCAAGCGACTTAGCCAAGGGAAAGTCCACTTGATGCCTTGGCACGTTCTACTCAAGAGAACCCTTAATTGGCTTTGGTGAGTACTCTGAACGAGTAGCCGAGATTTGTGAATGAGTAGCCTAGCAAATTGCCTTAGGGAGAGTACCGAATCAATTCACAACAAGCAATTTGTTGAACATGATAGAAGATTATATGCCGAATTGATCGACCTAACCCAAATGAATATACATATAAATAGATAATTATGAATTAATTAAATAAAATAATTTAATTTTCATTTGATTTAACTTTTTACATATAGCATTTTTTTCCCTTAATATCCAGACATGATATTACATATAGCATAATTTGTCATAGTCCTCATCATCAGCTTTACCTCATCTATTTCAGCTGGATATATGAATCTTTCTTTTCAATCAACCCTCCTAAAACTTACATTTATTGTTAGCTCCAACATGAAATAATCCTTTTGCTTTAGATGTATTACCGCATGATTTGTAACTAAATCCAAGCCAACTCGTAAGATTCAATGAGTAAAAACAGTTTTATTTTGCACAGGGCAAATAAATTTTGAGTCAAATATAAAAAAAGCATGGACAGCAAAAAGCAAGGCAGCAGGCAATTTGTGAACTACAGGCATACCCCAGGATTTCTGGTCCTAATCCTATTATCCAATAACAGCAGAACGAAACTACAGTTTCAAACTTAAAGAGCAGGAGCTCCACAAGCGAAGGACCCTGCCTACAAGTGTCTTTTCTACAATAACTTCATATACGAAAACCTTGCTATACTGAAAATTTTAAAATCAAATGACTCCCCACCACCTCAATTTATTTTTTCGTACATATAAAAAAAGGCTAATATTGATTCGAATTCCAGAAAGGGTGAAGTTCAGAGAAGAGCGATCCAACTAAGTCGTTTAGGAAAGTTTACCGTTGCTCATGATGTAGGTACCGCCGGCCAGGCCGACAACCTGGAAAGGACGGGGGTATGAGGAGGTTTGTGCGGGAGAAGGATGAGCAGTGACCGTCGGCCCTCGGGCTTGCATAACCGAGGTGAGGAGTTGCTGCCATAAGCGAAGACGACGCCATACCTCACCGGCCCGAGACGGGATAGAAAATGAGAGGAGTGACGATAGATAGAGAGGTGAGAAATTGACTCCCTGGGGGGGCTGGGCAAAAAAGAAATCTGCGACTTTGGTAACCCTCGACCGGAGTAAACTGCGCCTGGAAAAGTATCTGCTGTATTGTGTTAGCGTTTGGCAAGTGACTCAACAGTTTACGCCTCCGCCGCTCAAGTGCCTATCTATTCCACTGATTCCTCAAAGAGCCACGTACTGTTCTAATTTTAATCTGTTAGTTATTTTAATGTTTTTTTTTTTTGAAATATTTAGATCAATTAAGACAGATTTATTACACATCACATACATAAGAGTCGAACCTAAGACCTCTTAGTTGATAGTCAAAACTCTCAACCAACAGACCAAGGTGACCTGTGTTGATGTCTAATTTCATTTATAAAAAAGTTACTATATTCATTGGCCCTATTTGTCAAAATGTTTATGAAAATTAGGCTGTGGCATTATAAGAAAGTAAGAAAAATTTATTTTATAATCATATAAATCAAATTTAAGTTTATATATCTCATAATAGTAGATATGTTCGACAATAATTTCAAATTAAAAATATCCTTATTTTTAACAAATAGAATCTGAACTCATATTAAACAGTTATGACATCTTTTGATCATAGAAGCTTATTGATCCTTCTTCGTAGCATGTTCTCTATTTCTAACAATTATAAATTGAGCATGTTCTGGTTGCGGCAAAATTTTATGGCAACAATATAATTCTATTCATTAAATTTGAATGTTTATGATGTTATTCAATTGATTATTAACTTAAACTAAAATGTTGGTAGACTTCATATTGCCTTATACAAACTTATCAAAATTATAGACTCGTATATGCCTATGTAAGTAACACTCAAGTATCTAATAGCTTCCAACTATAAGACTCGGTTGAAGTTGTCAGATCACTCAAGAGGAGAACTTGTTTGAGGGAATGAGACATCAGAAAAAACTAGCTAACACCAGCTAGCAGATCGATGGCCACTCTCTTCTTGAGGGATCGCAACATGAAGACTCATCTTGGTAGGTCAAACCAAGGCAACATTGTCATCAGCAAGCCCTAGATGTCAATCGCCTCAGTAGAGACCGCTCATCCATAGTTATACATAGCAAGGCCACCCACCTACCAATGACATTCCAAATCCAGCTAAAAGAAATCGCACACTTCAAAAGCCCTTAGCTATGATTTTTAAGCTAAATCAGTTCATTGTTCAGAACTATGTTTGCCCAAGGGCCCTTCCGCTCATGTTATAAGGTATGAATAATGACTTTATAGGCTCTCCACTACTGTCAAAGGATTCACATTCATAGACTCTCCCCTATTCAGTAGATAGAGAAGACTCACACAGGGCTCACCCTCAAAGCCTCACCTAGGCACTTGCTTGGGTGAAAGTCTGGTTAAGGATCTACGAGGAGATCGATCAACTAGGTCGTTGGTGTTGGAAGTTCATTTTCAAAATCAAAGGCTAGGAGAGCTTTAATGGAATAAGGTGGGCCAAATATAAGAAGCAAAGTGAAGATATATAATTTAAAAATTGGACAACTTTTATTTCATGAAGTTTTTATATAATATTATATAATGTGTGGTTGTATTTTGTGTTATATATATATAGAGAGAGAGAGAGAGAGTGAAAGAGAGTGAGTTTTAAGTGGTGAAGGAATAGCAATTTGCATCATTAATCAAATTAATTAATTAATTATGTGAGTGGAGTGGAGTGGAGTGGCCTGACATAGCAAGGTTGTTATGGTGGTTATTTGGAAAGGATGGCCCACCTTTACCTATTCTCTCCTTTAATTTTAGGTAGAATTCATTTGTCAATTGATTGTAAAACTATATATGAAATTTTTTTCTCTATGAAATGAAGTGTAGAGATGTTTTTCCACTAATTTTGAGTTGGAGAACTCCATTTGTTGTTTATTGGTCGCCTAACATAGAAGAGTGAGTTTAGTGATTCCTTCTTGCAAAAACCACTTTGATTAATGTATTTTATGGTATTTTTTTTCTGTAGAAATGTTATTACTCCTCCCTTAAACACTAGAAAATTAAATTCATCACAACTTTCTCAACTATTGTCCAAGAAATTCAAATGGGAGTTGTTGGCAAAAGGGTGCTATAGTAGGTTAAGCTAGTTACAATTACAGTTTGGTATTCTTAAATTCTTTCAAAATTTTTGAAAAACTCCAAAATAAACTTGGATGCATTATATTTCAAGAATTGTTCCTCCCATTAAATGAAGTATTCAAAGCTTTAAACCTTGGTTTGTGATATATACTGAATTAAGATTTGCAGTGACCCAAATTTTATAAATTAAAAAACTATATATATATCAAAATCTCTTGAAATTTTATTTCTCCAAATTAGAAGTAGACACGTCCTTTTTAATTTCCAAGTGATTTCAAGGGTAAAGGTTGTATAAATTGGTTATACTAAGAGTGAAAATTCATCCTACCAATTTTTTCCTAAGTTTTGTTTTATGATGGCTAACAACTCTCCTTATCATATCATTAACTCCACTAAGAAATATAACCATTCCATACTCTTTAATGCTTTTCTAAGCTTCTTAGAAAAGCCCTTCAAGCATCTTTTGGTCATTCCAAAAGATCCAACATCAGGCCACATGAAATATTGATATCAAAGCATGTTTGGAAGGAAATTACAACTAGTATATCCACTCAAAGTGTGGATGAAGGAGAAATCACTTGTATGTGGTGGGAATTGAATCTTATCAAGGTTAGTCTTTATTATTTGGAATTGGTTTATTTTATTTATCGATATTATACTTTCCTTTGAAAAAAAATATTCTAACTAGAATGCATATGGTAGGCAATCTTATTGGGCATTTGTGTTTCTACCAACTAGTTGACTCCACTTACTAAATCTAGCCTCACCATGTTAAAGTATCTATAAACCTACATCATTTGTGTGCCAAATTTGATAAGGGAGTGTTCACTATAAAGCATTGACCTAGGTTGCACACAATATTTAAAAATTTAAGTTATGTTTTTTAGGCTTTTGTGGTAGTCTCTTTATCATTGTATTTTCTATTTTATATTCATATTTGTATTCTATGTTAGAATAAAAGCTATATTAATTTTTAAAATTATTGCATCATCTTTTAGTGTTAAAATCATAGAACATTTCAAATATTTTTGATAAGATTCATTTGTGTTTGAACTCATTTAGCTTGCATATTCATTACATCAAATATTCCTCTTAAATTCGCTAGCTTAGATCAAATAGATAACTTGAGTAGGAGGATAGAACAAATGGCATTAAAAAAATGAGGAGAAATTCAATAGGCTTAAAAAATGATCATGAAATTAGCCAATTATGCCCAAACCATGAGCCCTAGAGCTTATAATCCATCTTTGGTTTAACAACTTGTTGAGCTTGGCAATTTTGGTGAGGGATTTGTAGATAATCCTAGAGAGGAGCATCCACCTAGGAGACATCCTCTTAGAAACCCTCATAGAAATGACTAACTTAGGCCTCCTTAACTAAAAAAAAGAGTAAGGTAGAAGCTCTAACCTTCGACAAAGTTCATGATTTAAATAGGTTGTTAGATTGGCTCACCAAGATAGATTCTTCTACTGATATCAAATGAATGACTATCAAAGAACTACATTTACAAAAATAAATCTTTTTGTCCATGTTAATATATATTAAAATAATATTTTGGTTAAGGAAGAAAGACTTGCTAGGTCATTCCTTATATGGGTGGAGAGAGAGAGAGAGATGCTTAGGGCCAAATACTATCCTACAAATCATGATAAAAAAAGTTTTATAAACAATTGACCACCCAAAGAAAAGAAAGCATATAGGTAGTTGAATATATAAGCTCTTTGAGGAACTTGTATATAGCATCAATTACACAAATTGGGATTGGCAATTATCCAATAAATATATTATTGATCTTAGAAAGAGACAACAAGAATGAAGTAGAAGTATAGGGCCACAAACACTAGAAGATGTCTTTCATTATGCCTTAATCACAAAGCATCAGAAAGGGACATTTATATATAAATCCAATCACCATAACTCAACATATCAAATTAATGTCTAATGTTAGACCTAGCCCTTCATCATATAATGTCCAAACCAATAATACTACCACTAAATCTACCACAATGATTATACGTTACATAGATTACTGTAAGATTTATATGAAGTACAACATGTAAAATCAATGAACGGTAAAAAATTTATTTTTAGATGAAGTTGATGAGGAAGAGGATGATAACAACATTTAGAAGACCATTGATAGTACCCACTATTAGATGATGATGGACAACAAATCTTAAAGGATTAAATGAGTGTTATGATATGCATGAATGTATCCAGTGATGAGGATTGGAGCAAAAAAAAAATCTTTATCATGTATGTCATGTGTAAAGATAAAAAATGAAAATTAGTCATTGATGAGGGTAATGCAATGAATATTATATCTGCTAATACTATAACAAAAACTACTAAGTCTGAACCCCATATTGATCCATTCCATGTATGTAGGGTAAATCACACTTCATTACCCATTACATTTAGATTCCTAGTGTCCATTAAGATAGGTAGTTTTGAGGATCATATATGGTATAATGTCCTTATAGATATAACATGCATTTTACTAAGCAAACTTTGGCTTTATAACTTCAATTTTATGCATTGCACTCATGAGATCATGTATGGAATGAAACATAAAGAAAATACCATGACTTAGTCCCTATAAAGCCAGTAGATAAGCAAGCACCTACCATTCCTTACAAATACCATTCTAAGATCCAACATATAGCTACTAAAAAAAAAAAAGCAAAGTGCCATTTTACTTTTATGTCACCCATTATTGAAAGGGAGAGCATTTCAAACTTCACCTATGAAGTTATTATATCTTCTGATTTTTGGATTTAACAATTGGGGCTTAAGAGTTTATTGAAAGGGTTCTTTGATCCCACCTCCTACATAATTAAAGGAAGTCACTCATGATGATGATGAGTGCCACATACTTGCTATGGTCTCATGTATTTTAGATAATTATAGGTTTTTCATTCTAAACAAATTATCATATGAGTTACATCTATTGAGAGACACAGACTATGCCATAGATCTAATTCCAGGTTCCCAAATTCCAAATCTACCACATTATAAGATGAACCCAAAAGAGCATATTGAATTAAAGTGGCAAGTAGATGATCTTCTTGAAAAAAGGCTTCATTCAGGAGATTTAAGTCCTAATACTAATCTTGATCTTTTGACACCTAAGAAGGATGACACTTATAGAATGTGTATAGATAACAGAGAAGTTAATATGATCATAATTAAATATATATTTCCTATTCTTAGATTGCATCACATGCTACATGATAGTATTTGATCATATTTTTTCTCTAAAATATACCTTAAGAGTGGATACCATCATATTAGAATATGGCATAGGTATAAATAGTAGGTAGCTTTTAAAACCCCACGTGTCCTTTAAATGCCTTTGGACTATTAAATTCCCTTAGCACATTCATGAGGTTGATGAGCACAGTTTCAAACCTTTCATTGGATATTTTCTTGTGGTGAATTTTGATAACATACTTATTTACAACCTTGATGAAAAAATCTTATTTATACCATTTGAGGTTAGTTTTGGGAAGTTGCACGAACCAAATCTTTATAAAAATCTTAAGAAATACGTCTTTTGCCAGCTAGAGGTTATCTTAATAGGTTTTTTTTATATCTACTAATGGATTTAAAAGTAGATGCATCAAAGATCAAAACTATTATAAACTACCTAACTCCAAATCATTTACAGATGCGATAAGCTTCCATGATTTAACAACTTCTATAAAAGATTTAATAGAAATTATAGCACTATAATGACTCCTATCACTGATATTCTAAAAAGAGTTAAAATTTATTTTGACCATAAATACTAAAAAATCCATGAAAGAGATTAAGGTTCTTATGACCTATTCAACTATCCTAAAACTTCTCGACTTTCTAAAAATATTTTATAGTGATTTGTGATGCTTCATGTGTGGGATTTGAGGGGTGCTAATTAAGTCAAGAAAACATTCCCATGATATTCTTCATCAAAGCATTGAATGATGTTAGGCAACATTATTCCACATATGATTAAGAGTTCTATGAAGTATTCAAACTTCTAAGTATTGGAGATATTATTTATTGCATAAGTAGTTTATACTTAATATGGATCATCATGCTTGAAAGTATATTATTACCCAAAAGATGTTAATTATAGACATGATAAGTGAGTGTAATACCTCTAGGATTTCTCTAGTGTTCTTAGATATAAGCCTGGGATAGAGAATAAATTGACAGAGGCATTATCTCGAGTATCTCTTATAGTCATTCCTTTAGAGTTTCAAATCCTTGGATTTAAAAATCTAAAAGATGATTATAAAAACTTGCCCAAATTTTCATTTGGTTTATTTGGAGCATGAATCCAACCCATTTCATTTAAAAGATCTTCTTTGGTCATAGATGGTTACCTTTATAGAGGTGAGAGGTCATGTATACTTAGGACATCCATCAGGGACTTTTTTTTATTATAGAGCTTTATTCAAGAGATATAATAGGGCACTATAAAAAATTTTAAAACTATAAACCTGCTAGAACATCATATCTATTAGCCATTCTTGAAAAGAGACATTGTGACCATAGTCACCTAATTCTATAATGGTTGTCAAGCTACGGCTACAAAACAAAAATAAGGAAGATACATAAGTACATAACATAACCTATTCATTGTAAACCTTATGAGGACATATCTAAGGATTTTATGTTATGCCTACCTAGAACACCAAGAGAACATGATAACATCATTGTTCTTGTAGACAAATTCTCAAACATGTCCCACTTCTAGCCACCATAGTTTCTAATAGAGATGTTAAATTTGTGTCTTACTTTTAAAAAACTCTTTGAAAATTATTGGGTATTAAATTAAAACTCTCCTCTTCATTCCACCCTCATATAGATTCTCCAAGATGGCTATTCTTTAGGTAGACTAAGGTGGTTAGTAGAACTCTAAGAAACCTATTGAGATGCTTAGTTGGAAAGAATCTTGAAAATTGGGATTTACTCTTACCTATATTTGAACTTGTATATAATAGTATTATTTCTAGTACAACTAATAAATCACGTTTTCAAATATTCTATGGGTATAATCCTAAAAATCCAATTGATCTAGCTAACATACCCAATCATACATTCCCTAACTCTACACATTTGCATGCAATTTTTATAGCCTTCATGATAATATAAGAAAATAATTAAAACTTTAAAATACTAAGTTTGCTAAATAAAGAAATAAAAATAATTTTTTTAAGGAATATGATGTAGGTGATTTTGTATTGGTACACATTCGACCTAAGAGGTTAATTTCAATAAAATTTAAAAATTACAAATGAGAGGATGTGGGCCATTTAAGATAATTACGAAACTTGGTACAAATACTTATATGTTTGGATTTCCTTTTGACATGTTTATTACCCCTTTTTTAATGTGAAAGATTTAATGTTTTTAAAGAAGTTACTCGGCCTCTAGATTTGTAGGAGGAAATGAAAATCATTTACAAGTACCTATCAAGCCTATATCAAGCCTATTATTATAATTGATGAGGTGTCATTATATAGAGATATTACTTGAGAAGGATTAAGACTACATAGAGTTAAACTCTTTAAAGAAGAGTTCTTTGAGATCCAAGGGAAATGGTGAAGCTAGAACCTGGGGACAATTAGGAGCTTGGACGCCCATTCACAAGATCAAAAACTAGGAGAGCATTAATGGAGCAAGGGTGACCAAATAAGAAGCAAAGTGAAGAAGCAATCAAAAAATTGTATAATTTGTATGTAATATTACATTGTGTAGTTGTCTTTTATTGGACATATATACATTTTTTTTTGGAGTTTAAAAGTTTTGACAGAATAGCAATACACATAGTTAATTAAATGGAGTGCAGTGGTTAGCCATAGTAACATAGTTATGGTGGTTATTTTGAGAGGATTGCCACCTTTGTCTATTTCCTCCTTTAATTCAAGTTTGAATTCCTTTGACAACTGATTGTAAAACTATATATGGATCTTTTTCTCTATGAAATTAATTTTTTATACATTTTATCAGTGAGTTTGAGTTGGAAAAATCCATTTCTAGTTGCTTGGTGCTTGGCCTACTAAGAAGAGGGAATTGGTGATTCCTACTTACAAAAATCACTTTGGTGGGTGATTTTAAAATTTGTATCATATTTTTTATGTGATTTTTTTTGCTGAGCTATTTTAATCCTCCCATAAACCCTAAAAAATTAAACACATCACAAATTTTCCAGCTATTGACCAAAAAATCCAAATGGGGGCTTTCGACCGAAGGGGTGCAAGACTAGACCTAGTCTAATTATAATTAGGGTATGTTGTTCTTTCTATCTTTTAAAATTATCAATAAAATCTTGAATTAATTTAGATACATTATAGTTCAGCTTTTAAGAGTTCCCAAGAACTTTCCCCCTCATTTAGCTAAGCAATCAAAGCCTTGAACCTTAATTTGTATTGTAGGCCAAATGAGGGATGTGGTGACCTAAACATTTGTAAATTCTACCAAAAAAAACCTTGATATTTTATGAAATTCTCTAAGTTGACACATCCCTTTTTCATTTTCAAGTGATTTCAAGGGTGGAGGTTGTGTAGATTGGTTGTACTAGAAATGAAAAAAAAAAAGGAACAATGTACCAGCTTTTTTCCTATGTGTTATTTTATATTGGTTGACCACTCTCCATACCATATCTTTAACTCCTCTTACAATATAACCTTACCATACCATTCAATACTTTCATAAGCCTCTTGGGAAAGCCCTTCAAGCATCTTTTGGTCATTCCAAAAGATCTAACATTAATCCACATCTATAGTTTTTCTATCACTCATGTCATATATTTATTTTCTAATTTTTATAAGTATGTCATTCGTTATATCCCTCTAAGCTTTATAAATAAAGTGTGAAGGGATGTATTTTGGATATTTTGGGTTGATACTTAATTATTGTGAGATTTACTTACATATTTTATAGCTCTTCTCTAGGTCTTCATACTCACTCAAACCTTGCCATTTTCTTAAGTCTAACTCAACAATCATTTTCTAGTAAGGTCGATCGATGTTATCTATGGATAAATTTAGATCCAACATCCTCAATTGTGTGGTGAGTGTGGATTGTGGAATGATGTCAGCGATTAGAAGACAAACACACCTTATAAAGTAATAAAAAACAAGCAAGTCATCAGTGAATAAGGAGAACCAAACCTCCACAACCCATCGTGACTTCATGGAAATGGAGGAAAGACTTACTCAACTTTTGAACCAATCTCCTTTGAAAATTCCAAAGTTCTTATTCTTACCTTCTACTTTGAAATCTTAAAAATATTGGCCACTTTTTAAATAAAAGTATTCACAAGATATTCCTCTCTTGGAATGTAATTAACCATAAGAGTTTGCTTTTTTGGGGAACTTGCAACTCCATATTAAAATTAACCCATTCTTATTTCTAAGGTAGGGCAAATACCCATGCATGGAAATACATATACATTTTCAGAAGTCTTTTTTTTTTTTCAAATACCATTGTAGAATATCATGTCTATGTCTTAAGATAGTATGTTATTCTCTTTATTGTATTTGATTATGAAAATGGCAATTTTCGAAACCCTATTATTTTTTAATCAAGTATAGAATATCATTTATATATTTCAAGACAATATGTTATTCTCAATAAAGTATTTGAATACAAAAATTGGAGCATCCAAATAAGTGGTTTATTTTTCCCCATTAAGGTCTTAGCTAGTATTGTGCAACTTTGAAAAGGTTTAGAGTTTATTAGTGGGTTTTGGTTCATGAAGACCATGAGTTAGTCATTTGCGTTAAATGATCAAATCTAGTTTAAAAATGATAAAATACCCTTGGATTTGGGTCAAATGTGTCAAATTGTTTTTAGAGAAGAATAGGAATAATGAGAGCCAATACTAAGCTCATTTAATTTGATTTGGTTTAAATTCAAGTTGGTATAAATTAAATCAATTGGGGTAATTTTGTTAAACACATTTAATAATGGTTTAATTTATTTGAACAAACCTTCTTGAGATAAAACCAAGGTCTAAGGATGTTCTAAGATTGCCTAAGATGGGTCCTAAAGGGTTAGGATACCTAAGGTTGGCCAATTAGGGTAGGTGGAATAGGGCTAAAATAGGGTATGCTACTCCTAGGATTTTGGGTTTTCTTAAAGGTTAAGCTAAGGTTGACCTAATAAGCTTTACTACCTATCTATCATAAACAAGGAGCGCCCTAAGGTCACTCATTACGCTCTAAACAAATCTTTAAGTTAATCTATCCTAGCTTGGTCCAGTTAAGACCTAAAGTTTCATTAATGGCTAATTTAGATTTTATAGTATTGGATTGAATTCAAGACTTTGAAAGGTTCAAATAATGTTCTAAACAGATTTTAGGTGTCTAAAGTAGACTCCAAAATATCATGGGTACCCCCTAGATTATTTTAATGTGATGATTAATGTGCATAATATACTATTAATTAAGGATAATAAACTAAAATTATAAATATGTAAGATTCAATAATTAGATAAATTTTATATTAATTTAGATATTTTAAATAATTTGTGTATTATATAAAATTTATCAAATTTATATAAGAATTTTTAATTAGGATAATTAAAACTAATAAGCTTATATGCTTGAAATTTTATTAAGTATATTTATGTATCAAGTTTGAATTGAAAATATTTTATAAAAATTTAATAATATATAAGTGAGTTTATCAAAAATATTTCATAATGTTTTATGAACATTTAATATATTTAAAAATAGATCCGAATATATATAAACTTTTATTTTAATGGATATTATTTTATATTCACTAAATTGCAGATTGATTTTTATTCCATTGGACTCACTATATTTTGTAAATACAAATTGATAGGTTACATGACACATGTTTGACTAAAATTAAATTTATAATAACTTTCAAAATATTACCTAATTTTAATATTGCAAATTAGCTAGCCATTTTTGCATTCTTTTGGATGTATTTGGAGACTTTTTGACTTTCTATATGACTAGCTATTTTCTAGTCATTTGAATCTAATATTTTATTAATATAAATTAATTTATTAAATATTATATTATTAACTCATAAAATAATACTATATTATAAATTTTCCTTAAAATTAGCATAACTTGTATTTTCCCTATAAATATCTCTGGTTCTCTTCGTGTGAGGGTAGCTCTTAACTTAAAATTTCCAGCACATTCTCCCTTATTCTTTCATTTTTTTCATGCTAAATCTTGTGAGGAGAACCTTAAATTTTCATTCCAAGTGCTTTACATCTTTGTAAGATTAAATCTTTGGTTTGGAAGCTCAATGCAATCAATCGAGTAACTTTTCTTAAAGTTTTTGAGTTTCTTTTTTTTCTTTATATATATTTTTCTAATCTTTTAAATTCACCCTATATATTTCTTATAAATATTTATTTTTGGGTAAAATACTAGTTGAGAATCTTAGATTAAGTTTTCTAGGTTTAAAAATCATTTATCTATAATATTAGCAAGCAAATATTTTTTTATTTTTGGCATAGATTTACTGCCCAAATCTAATGCTGAGTTGATTATCAATATTTTATAAAATCACCTCAAATATTTTAATTCTTTTATTACAAGATAATTAGAGTTTGTATTATTTACGTCAAGTTATATTTTCTTTTTCTTAATCTAAGCCATTTGACTTAGTGAGGTTTATATCATAACTAGATTATATTGTACTTACCTATGTTGGGGAGTACTTATGTTGTAATAAACTTATTTGATTTAAAAAGTGGGGTTTGCAAGGCAAATATAGGATTAGTGGATTCTAGCTCGAGAGTTGGCTAGTGTAGACGTAGGTCAGATTGGTGTTTAGGCCAAACCATGTAAAAATATTGTGTCTACTATTTTCTTTACTTACTCTTATTTTTCTTTATCATTTACTTGCAAAATTTTAAAATTGTGTGTTTATTTTTTCTCTTACCAATTAGAATCAAAATTATATTAATGATTTCTTTTAATAAAAAAATTTTTAAGATCCCCAATTCACCTCTCCTCCTAGGGTTCCATAGTCATCCAACAATTTTTCTTTTAAGAAAAAAAAAATAATTTTTTAAGCTATTTTAAAAGTTCAAATCATTTTGATTTTGTATTAGACAACTAGTATGCATTGCATCAGAAATAAATTAAAATTTAAATTTTGATTGTATTTAGCCTTAAGTGAATAACCACCATTCATAAGTCTTGGACCACTTCTAAATTTTTCTAGATATTAGTCTGAAATTTTCAAAAACCTAAATAACATTAGCTTATACATCCTACATTTCATAAAGACTAAAATCATGGCTTTAAAGCTCTAAATGGAGTTTAGTTTTCCACTCAAAGTAGATGTAAGCTCGATAGTGTTAGGTATTCTCTTAAAGATTTGTTATAAAAATTGGTTTAGTTGTAAAATTTTTGATAATTAGAAAATATATAAAGAGGCACGTAAGGAATCTAAGAAAGCAATATGTGATGCAAAGAGTTTAGCTTTTAGTGTTTTATATAATATATTAGATACTAAGGAGGGAGAAAGATATATGAATAAATTAGACAAACAAAAGATAGGAGTAGTAAGGATTTAGTTCAAGTGAAGTGTATTAAGGATGAAAATCAAAAGGTACTTTCTTTAGAAGATGATATTCAACAAATATGGATGAGATATTTTGATAAACTTTTTAATGAAGAATGTGAAAATAAAATTGACTATAGTGGCCTTAGCATCCTAAATGAAAATATAGATTTCTTTTTTTATTGGCGTATTAGTAAAACCGAAGTTAGAGAGGCTTTAAAGAAAATGAAGGGTGGAAAAGCTATTGGACATGATGGTATTCAAATAGAGGTGTGGAAATGCTTAGGAGATGAAGGAATTTCTCTGCTTACTAAACTTTTTAATACTGTTTTGAAGAATAAAAAGATGCCAGATGAGTGGAGAATGAGTGTATTAATCCCCTTTTTTAAGAATAAAGGTGATGCAAAAGATTGTGCGAATTATAGAGGAATTAAGTTAATGTGCCATACTTTAAAACTATGGGAACGAGTTATGGAGCATAGGTTGCGGCGTGATACTAATGTTTCTCAAAATCAATTTGGATTCATGCCGGGTAGGTCTACTATGGAAGCCATACATTTATTAAGAGATTTGATGGAGAAATATAGGGAGAATAAGGAGGATTTACATATGATATTTATTGATTTAGAAAAAGCATATGATAAAGTTCCAAGAGAAGTGCTATGGAGAGTTCTTGAAAAGAAAGGAGTTAATAACGCTTATATTCAAATCATTAAAGATATGTATGCAGGAGTAATTACTTGTGCTTAAACACAAGGTGGTTTGACCAAGTATTTCCCTATTTTGGTTGGATTACGTCAAGGATCAGCCTTAAGCCCATATCTTTTTGCTTTAGTCATGGATGTTCTCACTAGACATTTGCAAGATGATGTACCTTGGTGTATGCTTTTTGCTGATGTTATTCTTCTTGTTGATAAGACTAGAGAGGGAGTTGAAGGTAAATTAGAATTGTGGAGTTCAACTTTAGAGTCTAAAGGTTTTCGCTTGAGTAGATCTAAAATGGATTATATGGAGTGTAATTTTAGTAATAATATACCTAGTGAGGGGATTGTGACTTTGGGCGATCAATTCATTAATAAAAGTACACATTTTAGATATCTTGGATCTATTGTTCAAAGTGATGGTGAAATAGATGGGGATATTATCAGCAGAATCCAAGTTGGATGGTTAAAGTGGAGGAATACATCGGGCTTATTGTGTGATAGAAAAGTACCCCTCAAACTTAAGGGAAAATTCTATAAGATGGTGGTGAGACCTGCAATGCTTTATGGTGCCGAATGTTGGCCATTAAAAGAGAAGCATAATTCTAAGTTAAGTGTTGCAGAGATGAGGATGCTCAGGTGGATGAGTGGTTTTACCCTTAGAGATAGGATATGAAATGAGCATATTCGTGAAAAGGTTGGAGTAGCTCTAGCAAAAGATAAGATTAGAAAGAGTCGCCTTAGATGGTTTGGTCACATAAAATGACGGCCTCCCGATGACCCAGTTAGGAAAGTAGAGGTCTTAGATTTGACTTATGTTAAGAAAGGTAGAGGTAGACCTAAAAAGGCTTGGTTAGAAAATATTAGAAAGGATCTTTCTTTATTAGATTTAAATGAGAATTTGACTTTTAACAGGACACAATGGAGAAAAAGGATTCATGTAGCCGACCCCACGTAATTGGATAAAGGCTTGATGTTGTTGTTGTTGTTGTATTAGACTAGATTTTAGGTTCTACCCTACAGTGGTTTACCTTTGATCTTGGTCCTTATGCTCTAGAAATATAATCATAACTATCTAATAAAATGTTAGCTTAAATAAAAGGTAAATCTTAATTTAAAAAAAAATAAAACCTAACCATAGGATAGGTTGAAGTGCTTTTGAATATCTTATAATCTTAACACTCCCTACCTCTCATCCTTTGACCCTAAAAGAAAAGTTCAAAATTTAAACTAACCGCCTTTTGAAAACTCTAAATTTCTAAACTTTGTCTTAAAACTTTGAAATCAAGAAAAGTTTAACCACTATGTTAATCGAGAGTATTCTTAACAAATTCATTTCTGGAAAGATTTAATTAACCATAAGGGTTTTCTTTTATGGGGAACATGCCACTCTAAATTAAATTAAACCTTATCTTATCCCATATTATAGGGAGAAGATATCTAGGAATATAAAGTGAGCTCGACGAGCGGGAGGTTATTTGCTAAGAAGGTTGTGAAATAGCTATCAAGCTTTTAGAGGAACTTAGAGTGCATGCATCTCTTAATTAAGAAGAGGTGAAGAGGGGAATTACCAAGTACTAAAACTCGTTTATTAAGAAGAAAGCTTTCCACTTGGCCTATTGGTTCTAAATAAAGTAGATGCACTCTGTACTCAACAAGTTGAAATCTATGTGGGAAGGTTCCTACATCATTAAGGGAGAAGTAGGCCTAGGAGCTTTCCAACTGCAAAGACACTCAAGAAAAGAAGTACCAAAGACTTGGAGCACTAACAACCTAAGGATCTTTTATCCATAGGAGGTCCTCATAATTGTATTTCTTATTTACCAATTTTTATCAAAATACAATAGAAGAATCATGCTTTCCCTTTCCATTTCTTTTTACTATTTTTGCATGAAAAGTTCTAGTGTAGGTAAATAACTTAAAAATTCACAACCCACTAAGGTAAATGCTCAAGGAACTCAAACATATATGTAGAGATGTCCAAGTAACTCACATATCCTTGAGACTATAAATGAGATAACTCACCCATATAGTTCATTCTTCCTAACTCACATTAGCAAGTTAAGTAATTATATGTGCTAAGTTTAGGTGTGTCATACCACATGTCAAGCTTAGGCACAATAAATTTTTATTGTTAACATTCATGTTTCTTCAATATATTTTTGAGTTCAAGAATAGTAAGACTCGTGCCAATTCTAGTACATCCACTCATAGCAATGAGTTCAATCATAAATCCTCTTATTACCAAGCTCAAGTTTGGCAAATTATGACTTTATTATCACAAGTTCTATTGAAAAAAAATTCTAAGTTTCTTTTCACTACTTACTGAGTTGGCATATCATTTATTTAATAGCCATCTTATTTTCTCAAAGTCTTCTGGAAGAATGAGTGGACTTTACCGAGTTAAGAATCCTTGCTGAGTTAGTTAATCTTTTTGTTGATTACTGAGTTTATTATTCAACTATGAAACCGAGTAGTGATGAGTTAAGAACTTAGAGATTTTTAAATAATATTTCATACTCTTATATGGGTGAGTGCCCTTACATATCATTATTATGATTTTATATTCATACATGAAAGAGTGCCCAAGAATACTACTATTATTTTTTACGAGCAAGTGTTCTTCCATTTTACTACTATTTCCATACACAAGTGAGTCCAACACTTGGTAAAAAAATGTAACAAAAATAAATGTACAAAGACATAATAAGAAGAGACAAGTAAAACAAAAATTTTCTATTTCATTTCGTATTAGAGCTATTACATGTATAATTCCCTCCTTAGTGCCCATAAAAAGAAGGGTCCATGAGATGGATGAATTCGACTCAACCACTAGTCACACTTGCATCATTTCTCTCCTCACTCTCAGATTACTTCTCGAAGAAGATGGTGGGATACTAAAAATGTGAGTTGACCTCACTCCTTGAAGTAAGTTTCCTCAGATAGAGCTCGATCCCTTCTCTTAACTGTCATCCAAGGATCTCATCATACTTGCTCAAGTTAAAGAAGGTAACCCATTTATCATAGGTTTCCTTGCAATGGTTACCTTCACAACCTCTACCTTAGCAACCTCCTTGGTCTTCAACATTGAGTCCTCCATATATCTCTCTTTCTCCTATTACTCGCCTTGAAGAGTCTTCATTATTAGTTATGTTGGTTAAAATTATATACATGTGTACATGTTATCACTTTTAAACGAATATTATGGGTAAAAGGAAAGATGAATGACAAGTGATATTTGACACATAATTGGATGAGAAATAAGGAAGAAGACTAATTGAGCTTAAATTGAAAATGTGAAGTCGTCAAAGTTTATAATGGGCTAAAAAACCAAGAACACACACACAGGTATAAAATGAAGTAAAAGAAGAAATTTGGAAGTCAATTAAAATACTTGGTTGTCTAACTAATCATATTGTATGATTTATATTATAATTAATGGTAAGAGTGGAAATTTTACAAAAAAGATAATAAAGTGGTATTAATTAATATAAAATTAAAATTAAATTTTTATATAATAAATTATAGTATACAATATATATTATCTTGTAAGGTTTATTTTTTTTAATTTAAACCTATTGATATCTTTTTTTTTTTAAATAGGTAAATTCAAATATGAACTAAACATATGTACGATAACTTTCATACTATATGAAGATTTAAGATATTTATCTATTACAGACCCAAAAAAATAGGAGTCAAATCAAGATAATATTTCATACTGTATGATACATATCATATAATTTGAACAAATAGAGGGGCTATTTGTATGATCTTAAATCGGATAAGTATATCTTAATTTGATTTATTCTACTAATTACTATATGATTTGGCTTGTGCAATCAGATAAAATAGAGAATGATTTTTTGGGGTTCAGGATGATTGGACTAATCAAACTACATAATTCTTCAGTCATACTATATGATTAGACCATCAAATTTATTAAAAACCCTTTTCAGGATGTACCTTGTAAAGACTTTTTATCTATCTTGGGAGTTTAGGGTGTGAAGTCTATTGAGAAGAGAATTGGTGTTGGAGAGTCTTAGTATAAAGACTCTAGATCTATCTTAAATGGTTTGGGTGTGAAGGCTTTTTTAAGAGAAAGGTGGTGTTTGAGGGTCTAGGTGTAAAGCCTTTAGAAGTAGGCTGGGAGTCTGGGGTGTGAAGGATTTTTCAGGAGAGAAATGGTGTTCCCTCTAACATCAATTGCCCAATTATGGTGCCCAACCTCCATCGCTCGATTACGTTCCAATCCACCAACAGAGAAGGCCAACATTCTCTTGAGAAAAACTCTCATGTCACTGGATTCTACCAACTCAATCACATAATTTAATTTTTACGATATATATTTGCTACATTGAGCCAAGAACCTCCCCTAAGGAACAATATTATTTATAATCAATAAGAAACACTAGTGGACTGATTTTAAATGGGTTAGGCTCTATAATTTTTCCTGTCCAAGGTTTTCCACATAAAAAGTCTAGTATCTCTTATGATTATTACACCCCTCTTTCTTATCTGTGTGTGTTGGATATTCATACAAAGCTATGATGTTAAGCTTTTTATCTCTTTACTGCTGTAAATATTCTGGCTTATAATAATTTAGCGTCGTCTATGGGAAATAATTCTTGGCTTGGGGGGTAACCTTTGCTATAACCTTTAAGGGTCATTCATGTCAAAATCTTGGGCAAGATTTTACCAGGGCAATCCCTTTACCAAAATTCATTATCAGGTATGAAGCAAGTCTTTCAATATTGAGGTCAGCCTCACTGCAATAGCAAATATGCATTATTTTATCTCCCCTCAACTATTAGCCATTACAACATCAATTTTGTGGGAAGTAGTTATTATTAGGGGGTAACTTTGGCTATAACCTAAAATATAGATGTGTTCAAGCATGTTCCTCCAATATTTTATGCATTTAAGATAATATTATTGGCAATCAATTTTCATAAAGTTTCTAACAAATATGATAGTGCTTCAAGTGAATCTCAAACTTTATACAGTCCCCAACTGGACTTCTACTCCTTGGGTAAGGTCATTGTCTCGATCTTGAAAAGACAATAATGGTATAAATACATGCCAATATTTACTTTTGATTCAGGATTCATATAACATTTATCCCTCCCAAACAAGGTATAATCAATCCTAACATGGATTCAACTCGACCTCTTTCACACCTGTTAATGTTATCGAGAAACACTCTAACAAATAATCTTAGATAGGTAAAAAAATATTGATGGATTCTCTCGACCTCATCCTCACCAATTAAAATCATCAAGCAACACTTTAATAAATTATAAGAATCTAAATTTTTAAGATAAATTTAAAACAAAGAACCTAGATTTTTGGTTGAATTAGAGCGCTACGATGCCAAGCTTATGAAAATCGTAGTGCTGAGCCTATGAACACATCAACACTAAAATTTACCACCATGGCATTAAAGTCTCTGTTCTATATTAATTTTGAATTCAGTATGTAGCTCTGTGGTGCTAAATATATATATATATATATATATATATATATATATATATATATATATATATGTTAAAACTATTTCTCTCTACTCACTTGCCCCCTCACCATCACTAATACTTTGGCTTGCCATGTAAGGAAGGAAGGGAAGGGTGAGGGAAAGAGGAGAGAGAAAGTTTTCATATTGGTTGCCGATCCATTTCACCATTTTTGTGAAAATGATCAGCTTGTGTTCAGTGACTTTATCCTATTCCTATTTTCAAATATTTTGATTTCAACTGTCCAACTTCTTCTAAATTGATTTTATTACATTTTTCTCAGATTTTGTGAACTTCTACTGCATAACTTTTAAATGTTATAGTCTTAATTATTCTAGATATTTTATTTGATGATTTCATAATTTAACCTCGTAAAATGAAAATTACTTTATTTTGTATGATTTACAAGGAATGGAAATTTCGGTATTTTAATACAAAGATAATGGTAATACAAGGACTGTGAATGGATATGAGTATGTGATTGTGTAATAGTTCATTGCTATTACTATTATAATACTAATATAATATCATGTGTGAGGAAAAGTAATGGTTGGTTTTACTTACATTGGCTAAAGACTGACTGACTTGTACAAAATGGTGGGCGGACGGGCTTTCCTTTAAGTATCGTTGTTTGGTATTATCCCCTACTTATTCATGTGATTCATTGATTAGGAGTTATAAGGAATTAATTACTATGCTAATGGGCAAGAGTGATGTCTGTGTTTATTGAGCCAATAATTACTAACTTACGAACTACTAAAAAGATAATGCGTAAGCTAAAATTCCTTTTCTAGAATGATTATTACTAGATTGCATATTACTATACTAATTTACTACTACTGCACTGCTATCATTGTACTATTTTACTATTTTACTTATTATTATTGATGTTACTATATTATGTTTCTATTACTTTCATCGATTTTACTAATACTGATACTGTTGTTTATGATACTGATATTATTAGTGATACCACTACAAATTTACTATTACTATTATTATAATTAATTCACTTTTTATTGATTTACCGTTATTGAGTATGTGATATAATATACTAATTGATATTGATATAAAATAGTTGAATATTAAGTGCATACTCTTATAGGATTTTACTATATTGATGTAATTTTGATAATCTTTATAAATATTTTAATTTTAGTAATTTCTATGATTTTCTTATTGATTGATAATATTATTGTGATGACTGCTTTATTGATTGTACATTCATACTAATTTATTGGTTTACTGTTTAGATTTTCCACTATTTCTATATCGTACTATTTTATTGGTCTCTTAATCATATTGTTATTCTATTTTATAGATTTTATTACTACTATATGCATCTTACTGTTTTGTATAGATTTATGACTTTAGTGACTACTACTGCTGTGAATTGGCTAATGACCAACATACTGCTTCTTTATTGTGCTTTGAGTTTAGTTGTAGGATATAGTGACCTATTAGGCTTTTAGGCTAATTATAGGTGCTTTAAATGATTTCAGGTTAGGGAATAGGATCAGCAGTATGAGATTGATTAGTTATAAGATCCTCTAAGTTTTTCTATTATTTTATTTAGTTATTCTTTTATGGTTTGGTGCTAATTGATTATACATTACGATTGTGTAAGTCTTAGCTATTATATATACTTTTTTGATTTTTTGACCCTGAATATAGATGTATATTGATCTTTTATTCAATAAAATTATTTTTGCTGCTATTTTTTATTATTAATAAAAAATTTAGATAGCTATGGTTATCATTATTATATTTATAAAAGAGAAAAGAATAATTCTTCCAAATTTAATTCTAGGACATAACATAAATAACCTTGGATAGGTTAAACATCCTTGATGGATACTCTTAACCTCATCCACATAGGTTATCATAATTAAGCAATACTCTAAAAATTAATCTTGGATAGGAAAACATCATTGATAAATTTCCCTCGACCTATTCCACATAGGTTCACATCATTGAGCAATGCTCTGACAAATAATCTAGGATAAGTCAAACATCCTTGATAGATTACCTTGATATTTTCCATATAGGTGAATATTATCATGCAATACTTTGACTAATAATCTTGAATATGTCAAATATCCTTGGTGGATTCCCTTGATATCTTTCATACTATTAGATCATGTTTTATGCAGTGGAGTGATGTTGGGCTGTGCTTTATGCCACCTCTAGACTTAGGAACCCATAAGGAAAATATAATGAGATTGAAATACAAGAAAAGGAGAGATGATATAAGGGGAATTAGATGAAATCTTTATTATCCAAACTTGAAATATAAGAGTTGTAGAAGTAGGAGCTCGATACTATGGGGCATAACCTATATAAGCGAAATGATATAATACTCTAAGGATTATATATCTTTCTTTTCCCTTTTTATCATGCTATTCGACATATTCTCTCCTATGGCTGTAGGAGAGTTTAGGAAGTTTTTGAAGAGAGAGAGAGAGAGAGAGAGAGAGAGAGAGAGAGAGAGAGAGAGAGAGAGAGAGAGAGAGAGGAGGATCCTTTAGTCTCGATCTCTTCGAATCTCAAAATATTTTCTTCTCCTTCCTCCTTCCCCTTTTATAAGGTTTGAAAGGATGTAGGAGTTATTACTTGGTACATAGCTATCCAATCATGTGATAGTAATAGTTCATCTTGTAAAATCACTTAAGTAAAAGAAACTAAACTCTTAAATATCAAGATATTGTCTACTTTGTCCTAAGGGCCTCATGGTTTTGTCCTATTAATTTAACTTTTCAGGAGCTCACCCATCTCAGGATTTCTCTGAGATGAGCACACTGAACTGCAAAGTTTTTTTATGAAACTCTAACCATTACACCAAAAAATGCCTCGATGTTTAAGAGTTTTGTTTCTTTGACTTAAGGGGTTTCACATCCCTTATTTAAGTAACTAACATCATCATTAGCATCTTTATTCTAGAATTATCTGCCATATAGATTGGTTTCTTAAGGTGGCCCCTATAAGTTCAAGTGGTGACTCACATAATATAACACTTTATCCTATAGAAGATTTAAGAGGTAGCTCCCATTGTGTAGCACTTTATCTTATATGGTACTTAGTTCTTATCTTTCTACTAGTGTATTGCTCTGAAATAATTTATAACAGCTAAAACTCTTAACTATCGAGATATTATCCACTTTGACCTAAGGGCCTCACGGCTTTATCTTATTGTGTAACTTCCCAGGAGGACACCCATCCAAAGATTTCTTCGAGATGGGCTTGCTTAATTATAAAGTTTCTTAAGGAAATTCTAACCATTATACCAAAAGGCACCTCAATGTGTAAGAGTTTAGCTTCTTTTACTTAAGAGGTTTCATAATCTCCCATACTTAAGTAACTAACATCCTTGTTAGCATCTTTATCACATAATCATCCACCATGTGGTTGGATTCTTGAGGTGGCCCCTAAAAGTTCAAGTGGTGACTCCTTCCACTTAGCACTTTGTCTTATACAAGGATTAAGAGGTAGCTCTGGTGGCGTAACACTTTATTTTGTCCAGAAGTTTGTTCCCATCTTCCGGCTGGTGTATTGCTTTGATTCTATTTGTAACAGATCAAACTCTTAACTATTAAGATATTGTCCACTTTGGCCTAAGGGCCTCATAGTTTGTTCTTATTGGTGTAACTTCACAAGAGGTAACCCGCCCTAGAATTTCTTGAGGAAGAGCACGCTTAACTGCAGAGTTTCTTAATGAAATTTTAAACCGTTATGCCAAAAGGCACTTTGATGTTTGAGAGTTTAGCTTCTTTTACTTATGGGGTTTCACCATCTCCCCCGCTTAAGTAGTAGACATCCTTGTCAATATCTTTATCCTAGAATCATCCACAAGGCAAATATGATTCTAGAGGTGGCCTTTACAAGTTCAAGGGGTGACTTCCACCATGTAGCACTTTATTCTATATAGGGCTCAAGAGGTGGCTCCTATGGTGTAACACTTTATTTTGTATGCCACTTAGTTCCCATCTTTCAGCTAGTGTATTACTCTGATTTTATTTGTAATAGCTGAAACTCTTAACTATTAAGATATTGTCTACTTTGGCCTAAGGGCTTCACAATTTTGCCTTATTTGTGTAACTTCCTTGGAGGTCACACATTTTAGGATTTTTTTGGGATGAGCACGCTTAACTATAAAGTTTTTTAATGTAATTTCAACCGTTACACCAAAAGGCACCTCGATATTTAAGAGTTTATTTTTTTTCACTTAAGGGGTTTCACAGTCTCTCCCACTTAAGCAACTGACGTCCTTATTAGCATCTTTATTCTAGAATTCTTCAGTAGGCATATAGGATTCTAGAAGTAAGAGATTTGACTGTTACACATATGGTGCTGAGCTAGTCAACATCTAGAGGACTCGAGTCATATTGAATCAATTGATAATTAGGGGTCATCCTGTTTAGGTGGAATAGGGTGAGTGTTACCCTACTGCTATTAATGAAAAATGGAGGGAGGAATCTTCCTAAAACACTATTGATAAGCAAGTATGTTGATTATGTGTTTAAGGTTTCTTTTCTTCTCCCATGAGGCTTTGGTGTTAGAGCAGTGATAGAGGATGAGAGAATCAACTCGTCATTAGATGGGGAGCTGTTCATTCCTATTGACCACTTGACATTGCATCAGAGGTTTTCCTTATGTATAGAGATGGAAATAGTATCAATTTTTTATGGGGCAATCCCCACTCAATCGATGCCTAACTCTATCATTATAGTGATATCCTTTAGTTCTTAGTTACGGTACACAACCTACTATTATTGTTGAACCTATTTAGTCATGTCTTTATGAAAAAGGCATCTCAAGAATACTTTATCCATTTCTTGCATATGGTGGGCCGGATAATTGGCATGGTGAACAAAGTACAAGACTAGAAAGAAAAATTTTTTATGGTTATGAGCCTTCTAGGGTGGAGAGTGCTGACTGCTCTAGTATCATTAAAGAAGAAGGCATTGGTTCTCTCAGAGCTGTCTGTGTTAAAGAGGTTGATTCATGTGTTAGTGAAGAACAATTTGTTGTTGCTCAAGCACCACATGGCTTACCAAAATATCTGTAAGACATTACATGATGAGTGGCTTATTTTGTTTTAATGCAATAATGGTTTTGGGTTCTAATTATTACTTTATCTTCTTTGTTCGGGCAATGTCCTAGGTTGCACTTTTTTGTTGAATATGGCAAAGGTTGCTGATGTGGTAATAGTAGCTATGAGGTTAGGGGAGAGTCCTCTACTGGTCACACAGGGGACTCATCAAGAAGTCTATTTAAAGAAATAATCAAAATAGTACTCTACCTGAGTTCCAAGGTACCAGTGGCCAAGAGGCCACGGGCTCCCTTGGGACGTAGTGGTTCTACCTTACTTATGAGGGGAAATAAAGTTATTAGGACCTCCATCGAGGAGGTATTGATTTTTGATTCATCTTTTAAGGAAGATTGCAATGGCTCTAGGGATGGAGCCAATTGAGGGCAATGAGGACCTTAAGAGTTCCAAAGATTATTTTCATCTAAGGAGCTATCAAAGTCTAGCTAGAAGGAATACTTGACTGGTGGGAGTCAAGGTTTTAAATTGGAATCAAGCTAGTTCTTTGATAATGACCATGTCATAAATAATGCCATGTTGGAAAGATATATCTTAAAATTGGACCCCAGCGGCTTAACCTATTTAACCATTAATTTGCTGGTAAATGTGTGGAAAAAATGTTTTTCCTTGGCCATCTCTTCTTAGGAGTAGATGCCAAACCATGGCGAGAATATGTATTAAAGAGGCATGCTAAGTTCACCCTCTCTGAAAAGGAGATGAATCTATAGAAGCTGGTAAATAAGGCGAATTGGTTGGAGCAAGAGATGGCCTAGATGTAGGAGCTGTACAGATTTGAGTTGGAATCAATGAGGGATGAAACTGCATTTGCTGCGGAGGCAAAATATCAGGCAGAAATGGTTGCTATTGATTATGCTGGGATTATTAAGGACAAGGAATTAGCTGAGGCATCAGTTGTCGATCTGACTGCAAAAGTGAATGAAATGTCTCACAGTGTCAACAATAATGAGCTTGAAGGTATGTTGGGTGATAGTTACCTATATGGAGTCATTGATTTTATTAAAAAATTAGTGTTTATAGGTGAGCTCCATTCTAGGTTTAGTGATCCTTCTAGCTTTTTCTGAGAATTTCTTGAAAGTGAAAGTGAGAAGGAAAATGATGGTGTGAGTATGACTAATAAGTAGGTCACACTAGCCTTTTGTAATAATTGTTTTAGGTATAAATGAGAGAAAAAGATTTTTGAGATATGTCTTTATTAATTTTGTTCAATTGTTTCTCTTTTTTTCTTAGATGTTCCTGGGCCGCGATGTTGGTATGTTGTTGCGTACTAAACACATATGTTGGAACCTTTAAATGCCTTGTCTATCCCATTTGCAAATGCGATTTATTTTTGGTCTAACGGGATTATTGGTGAGAGGCTTATGTCTGGGGTTAGGTTCTAATCATTTTGAATATGTGACCCTAGGGTCCCACTGATTAGGGGGAATTTGCTCTACCTTCATTTTGGAGTTTATTTTTTTCTATGGGAAAGGGGATTACCCACCTGAAGAGTTTGGTGCCATCATCTGAGGTGTTGAGCCTCACTCGCCATAGGGAGGATCCTTGCGCTGCTTTTGTAGGGTTTTCCATAAAAGTGGTGGTGTGTTCTGTTGCAAGGCAATATTTATAGTCGCCTATAGTGCTGGAGCACAATAGTCTTTCCTCTTGTTCAGGACTCGTTCGCTACTCAATGTGAAGCTTGTCATAAATGGGGGTGCTGACCAACCAGTGGTTATGGAATTTGTTATTGGTGATAGTGTTGGTTTCTATAGTTTCCTATAGTGCTAAAGCACATAAGCCTTGCCATCTATTGGGTACTCACTAACTACTCAATGTTGGAGCTCATCGCAAAGGGGGGAGTCGGCAAACCAGTGGCCGAGGCATTTGATAGTGAATTGTAATAACTTGTGTGAATGAGATATTCGGAAGAGTGGCATGTGTATATAAAATAATAGATTATTTTGGAAGGAGCAGAGATTACCCTGGGCAAAGCATGGCGCATTTATTTTGATGCTTTTTTTCAAGATATCCTGAATTTAATTAATTGTTATTCCCATTTATGGTGGCCATCCATGATGCTTCATGTTGTTTCTCCTATAAAAAGAAGCTGGTGTTTATAGAGCATCCAAATGGACATGCTGATGTTTCTGGTGAAGAGAATGCTCTTGGTCTTTTAAGGGTGAGCTTGTTTTTTGATGGCTGGCATGATGGAAAGTCACCATCGGTTGGTGGTGTTTCTTCCTATAACCTTAGTGGCAAAGAAGAAGAGAAATGAAATGTGTCTCTTTTTTTAATACTAATTCTTTGTTGTGAATGGTTTATTTACATAGGGAAAAACTAGACCCTTTTTCTTCTTATGACTGCAAAGAGAAAAACTGGATCAGGTGTGGATGTAACAAGTCATCACTCTGGTTCCATCTTTTTATTTTTGTATGTTTTGTCTCGATGATTAGAATTGTTGGCTTTGGTGGGTGTTCCAACTTGGCTAGTTCTATTTTTTTGGAAGCTAAAGAGAGAATGTATTTTCTCCTTAGGTATGTAAGGCGAGAGCTGTCTTGTCGATTCATCCAAGAGAGTTTGGGTGCTTTCGTGGAAAGCATTTAAACTCTGATTTTCTAGTGTCGATGCTGGCATTGAGGGAGTCTTCAATAAATATAGTGAAAAGATGGCATATATCTCTCTTTTCATTATGCTTGTCAGGGTAGCTTGCTTGGGGAAAGTTCTATCAAGACGGAGTGAAATGAGTGCACTTAGATCGATTGGATTCTGCATGCTAATTCATTAAAATGCTTATAATATGAGACATGTAAAGCAATTGCATGTAAATGTCTGCAATATAAGACATGCATATACATATCAAATAGAATACCTTTTAGACAATAAAGATGGCTTTTCTAATATTGGATTTTGTTCGAGAATGTCATTTCTAAAATGTTCTAATTTTTTGGCACTCACTAGCCATTTTATGATGTAATTTTTCATTCCATAAGTGAGGGAGAATTCGATAAGCTATTATTTCTCTATGGGTGTCACAACCCAACTCGATATGACTCAATATCACATAGGTCATACCGTATCCGATTATGGCAAGACTGACTCCAAGATCTAGTTTGAGAAATACTGAAATAAAACTTTTGATTTATATACTACACATAGCTACTATTGAATGCAATATAAAGCGGAACACTACTAAATCTCAACATGATTTTTCTATATATCATCCAAAATATATATATAACCTGAAATCTATTTGTAACAGTGCTTGGCAACAGTTAGTATAGTAAAAATAAAGCCAAGCCTGCAAAAATCAAAACTAACCAAAACATGCCTACAACCTAGATCAGAGTGTGCTTTCAAAACTACTCAGCTCGCTCTCTACTCTTCCCCGAGCCTAAAAATAAAAGCAAAAGCATGAATGAGCTACACGGCTCAGTAGGCTATCATAGCCTAAAATAGAAATCAATAATCAAAACCAAAAGGATTGAGATCACTGTGTTGAATCATATACCAAAATTAAATATAATTAAATAATATTAAAATAATCTGAATTATAAGCAAACACTTCATAACAGAATCCCACCTTGGTAACCCATTGGCTCAAGCATAACAACACTTAGATAATAAAATCTCACCAGTATAACAGAATCCTACCTCAGTCAACCAGTGGCGCTGGCATAATAGAATCCCACCTCGGTCTCCCACTGGTGTCGGCACAATAGAAACCCGCCTCGGTCGCCCACTAATGTCGGCGCAATAGAAACCCACCCCGATCGCCCACTAATGCCGGCATAACAGAATCCCACCTTGGTCACCCACTGGCGCCGGCACCACATCACAATACTTCATAATATTCCACAATATATTTTTCAATGTATTTCATTAATTAAAGCATAATTGAACTGAATTCAAAAATTGCTAAAGTGTCCCAACGGTAGACAACAAAAATACTACTGAGTAAAAATTCCCAATTTTCAAACATAACCAAATTATAAAAAATTGTGTAATATATCATTCTAAAGATTTAATTGAACTGAAGCACTTTTTTAGATGTCAAAATAAATTTCTAGGCAAGTAAAAATCACAGCTTTTTTAAAATCACCTCGCAAAAAATATTTAAAATATACTCAAAATATTTGTAATCACAATCTCTATAACATATAAAAAGCTATGCTGTGAAAGTTTTACCAAAATAAAGGTATCGTCATTTTTCGGTAACGAAAATATAAATTTGATCGAAAAATACAAAAATATAAATTTATTTAAATATGAAATAAACAAAATGTAACCTACCTCAAGACGGGCAAATTTCTCAACTGGGCCGACGGACAAAAATCGCTCTATAATCGCCAAAACTAAGCTTTTTTCTCCTTCCTCTCTCTTTTTCTCTTAAATTAAAAAAAAAACTTCTCTGTTGTATGGAATGAAAGGGAAAGTGGATTTAAGCTATTTAATAAATCCATTATGGATTTAGAATTTTTTAGAATAATTATATAACAATAATATTATAATAGATTTTTAGTATAAAATCATAGAAATTCTTTTAGGGCTTCCAAAAATTATAAAAAAATTCATAAAATAGCTTATTTTATTTTGAAAATTCAAGTGAAATCTATTGTAAAACAAATACTTGATGATCTCAAAACCCTCACTTGTACCGTTAGGTGCCAAATTCTTAAGGAATTTCACTTGTACCCAAAAATTATAAAAAATTATGGATACTAAAACACAATAATAGAAAAATTATTGAGAAGATAATTTATGATTTGGTCTTATAATGACTCCTGAATAAATTCTTAACTATTGCAGGTAAAAATACAGTTTTTAAAATTTTAAGTTATAACAATCCACCCACCTTAAAAAAATATCATCCTCGACATTCCCAAATCAAAATATGTTAGAAAAAACCTAGTAGAGCTATATCATCTCAGATTCCTTCTCCCAAATAACCTCTCTAACAGTCATGTGCTTCCATTAACCTTAATCATAGGATTTGTTTGCTCCATAATTTTTTGACAGCATATGCCAAAATCTTATTTGGCTCTTCTTTGTAGTGCAGGTTTGGATGAACCTCCACATCATCAACAGATAATCTCTTTCTAGAATCAGATACCCCTTCATTAGAGAAGATATATAAAATATATTGTATATATTGGACATATGATCAAGTAACAATAACTTGTAAGTAGAACTACCAATCCTCTCAACAATCTCAAAATGTCTAATATACCTTGGACTTAGCTTACTAATTCTTCCAAATCTACTGACACCTTTCATCGATCTGACTTTGACATAAACAAAATCACCAACCTGGAATTCCACCAGCCTATGTTTCTAATCATAATACTTCTTCTACTTATCATGTGTAACACTCAATCTTTCTTTGATTAGTTAAATTTTTACTATAGTGTCATCCATAAAAGCTGATCCTATCACCCGTCTCTTAGCCACCCCTGTCAAAGATAAAGATGTCCTACGGTTCCTACTATATAGGGATTCATAAGGAGCCATGCCAATACTAGATTGGTAACTATTGTTATATGCAAACTCTATTAGTGGGATGTGATCCTCCCAACTGCTTCCAAAGTCCAGAATACAGAGTCTCAAAAGATCCTATAGTACTTGAATTATCCTTTCGGGCTATCCGTCTATCTGTGGATGAAATGCTGCACTGAAAAAAAATTTCATCCCCAGTCCTTACTGAATGCCCCTCCATAATCTGGAGGTAAACTGTCTATCATGATTTGATATAATCACCTTTAGTACACCATGCAATCTGATAATATCTCTGACACATACATGTGACTATCTGTCTACCATATTATTCTATCAGATCAGAGTAAAAATGTGTTGACTTTATCAAATGATCAACAACAACCCAAATGGCATCATGTCCATGCTTCGATCTAAGAAAATCTATAGCAAAGTCCATTGTCAACCTTCTCCCATTTCCACTCAGGGATAAGAAACAACTGCAGAATACCACCTGGTCATTGATGCTCTAACTTCACTAACTAATAGGCCTCACACTTTAAAATAAACTTAGTTATATCCTTCTTTAGTCCAGACCACCAAAACATACCTTTCAAATCTCCATACATCTTGCTGCTTCTTGGATGAATAGTATAGCCTGAGTAATGTGCCTCATGTAGGATCTCAGCTCTTAGATCACCAATAGAAGGAACCCATAATCTATCCTTGTAGACGATGACACCTTAATCTTATAAAGATAGTTCAGGTCTCTTACCAACCTTAATATGATCACTCAACTTCAGATAATTTGTATCAAATTTCTGAGCTTCTTGAATTCTTTCCTGTAGAGTAGGCTGAATAATCATCTGAGCTAACAATTTTGGATTTATAATAGCATATACCACCTCTTTGTCCAATTTCTCCAAATCTTGAATAAGAAAGTTTATGAAAGTAAGAAACAAAAGAGAAGTACCTAAAGACTTTTTACTCAAAGCATTTGCTACTAAATTTGTCTTATTAGGCTGATATTGAATAGATAGATCATAACACTTGATCAACTCTAACCATCTTCTCTACCTCAAATTCAGATCTTTCTGAGTAAAAATTTACTTTAAACTCTAATGGTCAGTAAAGATCTCACATCTATCTCCATACAAGTAATGCCTCCAAATCTTCAATGCAAATAAAACAACAGCTAACTCAAGATCATGTGTCAGATAATTCCTCTCATGTGATTTCAACTACTGAGATGCATATGCAATTACTTTACTATGTTGCATCAGCATATATCCCAGACCTCTCAATGATGCAGCACTAAAAACTTGGAACCCCTCAGTGCCCGAAGGAACAGTCAAAATTAGAGCATAATTCAAATGATCATTCAGTAGCTAATAATTCTCATCACACTCCGGAGTCCATATGAAAGCTACTGACTTCTGAGTCAATCTCACCAAAGGCAAATAAATATGCAAAAATCCTTGAAAAAACTTCAGATAATAGCCAGCCAAGCCTAAGGAATTATGAACCTCTAAGACCATACTAGGCCTTGGCCAATAAAAATTAGCTAAATCTTCTCCAGATCTATTAAAATGCCTTCACTACTCACTATATGCCCCAGAAATGAAATGCTCCTCAACCATAACTCACACATCGAGAACTTAATATATAATTGATGTTGCCTCAGAATCACCAGAGTAGTCCTCAAGTGTGTTGTATGCTCCTCCTCAGATCTAGAATAAAACATAATATCGTCTATAAAGATGATTACAAACTAGTTTAGATCCTTCTTGAAAATCCTATTCATCATATCCATGAAGACTGCTAGGGCGTTAGTCACTCTGAATGGCATGACTAAAAATTCATAATGTCTGTACCTTATACTAAATGCAGTATTCACCACATCCTCTGCCATTAACTTTAACTGATGATAACCAGATCACAGATCGATCTTAGAAAATAGTGAATATCTAACTAGTTGATTAAATAAATCATCAATTCTAGGCAAAGGATACTTATTTTTATAGTGACTTTATTCAACTCCTTTTTTTTGGGGTGGGACCCATGGAGGGGCCTATGTATTGATTAAATTTAGAAATACAAGGTCCTTAAAGGGACCTTGAGCTCTCTAATGATCAGAAGAGCTATACTAATAATAAAAAAAATCTTATGAGCTCAAGTTCCGTACTACCATATATAAAACCACCTAAGGATATTCTAGGTTGGCAAGAAGCCATCACCCAAAAATAAAGGAAGAAAAAAGGATACTCTTTAACCTAAATCTCTTCACACAAAAGTTTAGGAACAAGTAACACTACACTAAAAGGTTCCTATAAAAAGCTTGTAATAAAATAAAATAAAGAAAACTTAAAATCAAACCTGCCATAAATGTTATCATAGCTCTGATTATAATTCCCTGCACAGATAAAAGATAAGATGTCCAATTTTATCTGAGTAAAGTAATTATGAACATTCAAGGAAAAAAAGAGCAACCAAAATAGTCCACCCGAGAAGAGAAATGGTAGGTATAAGTTTTCCAGCAGTTAAAAATGAGGTGCACATTAGCATTCCTACAAAAAACTGATTAGAATATACCATAATGGCTGAGATTAAGACCATTTAGCCAACATAATTTATAAACCAGTAGCCATTAGCACAAGAACTAACCAAAACTAAAGAGTGGGTTTGCCTGCTTAAATCACCCCAAACAAAACAACAGGAAGCATTAAAAACCATATAGTTACCATAAGGATGAGCAAGAGCAATGATAATATAAAGAACCTAGCATAAAAGGACAAATTCTGGAAAGAAAAACCTACAATAACTCCCAACAATACGAACCTAGAGAAAATCCAACACACCTTCATGAAGCAGTCCATCATATAGGTCAAAAAACTGCTCAGACGTCCAACCGGATCAATGACCCAGAAACAAAATAGGAAACATGAAGAGGTCAACATCCAACCAGCCCAAATATGATTGAACAAAAAACACCACTTGAACAAAATAAGTAATATGCTAGTAGAGACCATATAATACACCCCACCAACAGATAAAGAAATAAAAAAAAACAAAGCAATAAGTTGGCTGAAATAGTGGTAATTAAACCAAACTTAGTATTACTAAAATTCCTGTTCCAAAAAGTAAGCAACCCACAGGAGACATAAACCTGGCTCAGGTATGTATTATCCAAAAAAACCATAAACTAGAGGAACAACCGCTGCTCAATTCTAATCATCCAAAGAAAGAGAAGTCCCCATTTACGCAGAAAGCTTAAGAAAGACCAAAAGCAACCCCAATTAACCTCTAACATATAGCAAACCCAATTTATCAAATGAATGAGGCCTTTAATAGAGGTCGGCAAATCAACATAAGTAAAATCGGTAGGACTTTGCAAATTGGATCCCATATTTGTAAACCAATTAGCACAAGAGTTGCCTTCCCTATGAATATGAGTAATCTTTATATGAAAAGAAAGAAGCATCTGTTTTATATCCCTAATTAAATTATATAATTTATCATACCTATGTTTGAGGCAATAAATCATATGAAGAGTGTCCACTTCAATCCTCCACTTCAATCCAAATGTTACTAATACCAAGGGATAAACATAATTTCAAACCATAAAAGATAGCAGATAGTTCAGCAAATATAACAGAACAATTAGAAAAAGGAGTGCCATAAGCAATGATAAAGTTACTATTAGAGTCTCTAATAATACCACCACACCTGTAAGAGCTCTGCTTCACCGACCCATCATAATTTAGCTTGTACATATTAATAGGAGGTTTTAGCTAATGCACTAATTTTGGAACATCAATGTGGTTATTAACAAGTTAAATTATACCAAAATCCTTGGCGAAAAGAAAAACCTTTAAAATTCTTAAAAGTTAACAGATGGACATTAAACAATCTAGTAAATTTATCTTTAATGCTCTGAATAATCTGATCAACCTTCTTAGGCAAACCATTAAAAAGGGAGTTATTCCTAGCAAGCCAAAGGTGCCATAAAATAAGAGAAGAAATGAGATGAGTAATATAATCTCTAGCCTTAGAAAACCATTTGTTAATCATCACCCTAATAGACATATTGACATTGGAAGAATTTACTTTAAATTTCCTCAAAATTGAACCAATTTAGCAGCAATGGGACCCGAAAGAAAAACATGATGTAAGTTTTTCACATGGTAGCAACATTGACACTTAGAAGCCATACTAAAACCTCTTTTAACTAAATTATCATACATGGGCACATAGTTATTCATAAGATGCCAAATAAAAAAAGAGATAGAAGAGGTAATACTTTTATGCCATATCATGGAAAAAGTATTATTGAAAATGTGCTTAACTCTAAAAGCATGCCAAGCATTCTTGAGGCTGAAATCACCATTGTTCGCCATATTACATAATATAATATCCTTAGCCACTAAATTAAGAGGAATTTATAAGATCTTATGAATAATGGTTTCAGGAATAACCTCAGATACTTTGTTATAATCCCAAAAATTATTAAAGATAAATGAATTAACTTTGATAGCTAAATTAGAGACAGTATTAAGCATAATATCCACAAAAGTTTGATCTAGCCATTTATCTTACCAAAAAATAAATCAGTATTACCAAGACTCCATAAAATATATGGTTCATCCTGCCATTTGATATCACATAGTCTCTTCCAAACTCTGGAGTTACCCTACTTTTAATTACCCATGGTAGGATGGATATTAGAACAATACTTAGACATCATGAACTTGGACCAAAGACACTTATTTCCATGAAAATTGAACCAAAACTTGAATGAAAAAGCATGGGCTAAATCTCTCATACTTTTGCACCCTAAAGCACCTTCCTCAAGAACACCATAACGTTTAGACCAAGAAGACTAGATAATGTTAGAATTACTACTTTTACCTTTCCAAAAGAACCTATTAAAGAATTTTTCTAACTTATTACACACCCTCAAAGTAGGATTAATAGTTTAAAAAAGATATATATATATATATATATAAAGAAAATAGAATGCTCTTAATTAAAACTAATTTGCCACCAAAGCTAAGAAAGCTGAATTCCCAAGAATTCAGTTTATTCTGAACAGAAGAAATGAGATCATCAAAAAGAAAGAATCTTTTATGACCTTTAAACAAGAAAACAACCAGGTACTTAAGAGGAATAGAAGCATGACTGAAACAAGAAACCCTTTTAATAGCATTGACACAATCAACAGACATTCTAGAGGGGGCAATAAAGCTAGATTTATTTTTGTTAAGATTAAGACCACTAATTTCCTCAAATTTATTTAGAAATTTCATAATAATTCTCACTTTATTAATAGAACCATTAGAGAAGATAATAACCTCGTCATCAAAACATAGGTGGGAAATATGAAAACCACATAAAGTTCTATAATAAAGATTATTGTGGTTTTCATACAGGTTAGTGAGACCTCTAGAGAGATACTTAGCTGTTATAATGAGCAAAGCAGGAGAAATAGGATTCCCTTCCCTAATACCTTGAGAAGACCTGAAAAAACTCATACTTTTACCATTGACAATAATAAAAAAATAAGAGTTCTCTATGCAATTCCTAATCAGGAAATGAAAAGATAGTTAAAGCCAAAAAGTTGTAAAATAGTACACAAAAACTTCCAGTTGATATTGTCATAAGCTTTAGCAATATCTAATTTGAAAATAGTGTTCCCACCTCTAACTTTGAGATCAATATATTAAACTAGTTCTTGAGTCAATAAAATATTATCAGAGATGGATCTGCTTTTAACAAACCCTGTTTGATTTTTAGAGATAATTTTATCAAGCATAGGAGAAAGACAATCCATAAAAATTTTAGAGATAAGTTTACTAAAAAAAGAACAAAGACTAATAGGGCAAAAACCATCCCACTTAATGGCAGAAGCCTTTTTGGGGATAAGCACAATGGAAGTGTTAGAAAAGAACTTAGGTAAGGGAGAACCATTAAAAAAATCTAACACAACACCATACAAATCATCACAAATAATATGCTAAACTTTTTGAAAAAATTTCACAGTAAAGCCATCAGGTTCAGCAATAGAATCAACATTCATAGAAAAAATAGTCTTCTTAAGGTCATCCAAAGAGGGAACCATGGTAAGAAAGTTATTATCCTCATCATTAATGCAACAAGAGATAATCTTAGGATGTTCAACTCTTTTAGGTTCAAAGTTTTTATTAAATAACTTAGTAAAATTATCCACAGCAGACTTGGCAATATTCTTCTATCCCTCAATATGGTTACCTTCAAAATCAATTATTTTATGGATAAAACTTTTAGCTCTTTTTTTCTAACCAACGAATGAAAATACTTGGTATTCTTATCTCCCTCAAGAAGGTGTTTAGAAGCAAATTTTTGTCCCCAAAAAATCTGTTCCTGATCTTGGAGGAGAAAAAGGGAGTTTTTATCTTCTTGTAAAGCCTTAGTATTATCCATAAAGGGGTTAGTTTGAAAAATAATTTCAAGAGAATTAAGATTCTCCTCAGCAGCTAGAATATTAGCAAAGATGTTTTTAAAAATAGTCCTATCCACCAATTGATTTTAAATTTAAATCTTTTAATCTTAAGCCAAAGTCTAGTCGCCCCTTCAATAGAATTATCAGGGTGAAGGGGAGCTTCCCAATTTTCCTTAACTAAATCTAAAAATCTATCATTAAGAAGTCACAGATTTTGAAATCTAAAAGATGATATATAATTAGTATTCCTAGACTTAATTCCAACTAGGAGGGGAGAGTGATCAAAAAATGTTTTACTAAGATGTTCAATAAAAGTATTATAGTAAGCATTAATCCATAAGTCATGAAAAAGCACCCTATCAAGCCTTTGCCACATGTTACAACGATTCCAAGTGTAGGAACTATTGCGAATGTAGATTCAAGGATTATAATTTTGATGATAACAAACATTTCTATTTCTATTTGAATGCCTAACCTTTTAGGTTCACAAGATCAGTTGCAATTCAAGCCAGTTCAATATTGAGTTAGTCTATTTGTGTTTCAGGTTTAATGTATTTTTCGTCTTTCTGGAGTGAAGTATAACGTAATGGATTCCCAAGCTAAGTAACCTCTTACACACACACTCAGGGGGAGAGTTTTGGTGAGTTAGAGTTTCTATTCTAATTTTATTCAAATCATCCTGGATGATAATCACATCATCCTGGATGATCCATTGAAACTAAAAACCCTAATTAGGACAACTATATTAAGTCAGTATGATTAAGCAGATCATCCTATATGATATACCCATCGTACAGGATGATATGCTCAAATCAAAAATTCTCAGCCATTAGACTAAGTTATGTAAGTTTTATTTTTAGAATTTTAGTCTAATCATCCCGGATGATATATATATCATCCTGGATGATCCATTACAATCATGCCTAAATTAGTCAGGTGATTAAGGAAAGTAATTAAAGTTTGATTAATTTGATCATATTATCCTGGATGATCAATTAAAAATCCTGACTGTCTAGTGCATTTCACCTGGATGACCTGAATAGTGTACCGGACGATATTCCCATTTTTAAACTAATCGTAAGGGATGATATCAATATCATCCTGGACGATCAAGTTATTTTGAAATCGTCCAGCATGGTTGACCTGTATGACCTGAATAGTGTACCAGATAATTTTGAGCAATTTTGAACTAATTGGATAGGACGATATATGTATCATCCTAGACGATCATGTCATTTTTCTTTAGTCATACAGGCTTTTCTCCTGGACATCCCAAACTATCTTCTAGATGATATTCCTGATTTGAACCAATCATTTGGGATGATCGTAGAGTCGTCTTGGATGATCTGAATTGATTTTGTCTTCTAATCATCTAGAGGAACTAAATCATCCAGGCCAAAAGGGGCTGATTTATACTAATCATACAGGATGATCTTTGACGGCTAGTTAAAATTTAGGGCAATTTTATAGCCCTCCTATTTAAGATCTCTTCTGTTCTACTACTGAGATCTTTTGCCATTGTCCTCACCTGAGAGAGACTTAAGAGAGAGAGGGAGAGCTTGGGAGAGAGATATATAATCTTGTGAGGGGGAGTTTATGAGGTGTTCACAAAGGTTACTCCAAGTAAGGATTTGAGTCATCATCTCCAATCGTCATCCCTCGTCCCTTGGGGCTTTAAAGGAAGGATTGTATGCAAGAAGATCGAGGTTCTCTGCCTGCTTTAGGAGGAAGCGAAATGAGGTAAGGTTCTCTGTCTGCTTCAAGAGGAAGCAAAAGGAGTCCATGTTCTTTGTCTCACCGGGTTGGCGAAAAAGAGTTTTGTAAAGGCTTCTCCACCTAGCTGTGGGAGTAGAAGGAGAGTCACTGTGTTTTAGTGCAATACCTTGAGGGGAGGCCCCGGATAGTGGACATTGGTTAAGTTGATTGAACCATTATAAAATCTGGTTTATTTTTTCTGATTATTTTTTGTACTTTTCTTTTGTGATGATGATCGTGTGATTGTAATTATTATTTTTATTTTATTAAATATGTGCACATCATTGCAAAATTATAATTATTTTAAAACATTCAAAAAGATTTTCAAAATTATTTTTGCTCAAGAATTTTTAAAACTACCAATTCACCCCCCCCCCCTCTTGGTTAGCCTCGGGCTAGTTCATAAGGGCTTATTATCCCTAATGAACTTTCAAGTGGTATCAGAGTGGGATTCATAAAATCAATTTTTGAAAAACTTTTTAATTTGATCCTTGGCTAACATTAGTAATAGAAACACCGCTAAAGGGTATTCCATTTCTAGACCACCCTTGTTTGATAACATGCCTTTTGATTTATAGAAAACTCACATGTCAACCTTTTTACAATCGATTGATTATCGCATGTAGATGCTTATTAAGGATGGTTATGATGCACCATTTAGACTTGTTAATGGTGTTAAAACTAAACTTTTTTTTACTGAATATACTCATGATGATCATGACTTAGCACAACTAAATACAAAATACTTGAACTATTTTTTGTATCCTTTAAAATCTGAGGATTATATGCGTGTCTCTACTTGCACGACTGATAAAGAAATCCAGGATAGATTATACATTACTTATGAAGGCACATCAGAAGTTAAGTAATTTAGAATGAATATCTTGCTTCACGGCTACAAAATCTTTCACATGAAATCTAGTGAGTCTATATCTAAAATGTATACTAGGTTTATATAGATTGTCACCTCCTTGCATGCCTTAGGAAGAGAACTCACCAACTATGAAAAAGTTAACAAAATATTGAGATGTTTTCCCTCTTCCTATGATGTCAATATAACTGCTATCCCTGAATCTAAGAACTTGAATAATTATTCTATTGATAACTTACTTGGATCACTAATTGCTTACGAGTAAGGAGTGAACCAAAGGCAGCTTGATGCAGGTGAGAAGAAGAAATAGAAAATTATGGCGCTGAAGGCCAATGATACGGAGACTAATTCTTTTGGGTCTGAAAGTGATGATATTGAATTAATCACTAGGCATTTCAAAAGCTTACTAAGGAATAAATATAAGAACTATAAAAAATGGAACAAAGGTAAGATTAGCAAAATTTTAAAGTTTCTTCCAATACAGTTTATTTTAAATGCAGGAAGCCAGGGCATATAAAAGATGATTGTCCTATACTTAAGGCTCACCCAAGCAAGGACAAGGGTGAGGAGAAACTCAAGTTCAGGAAGGACAAGAAAAGGATTCAAAAGGCTTTCTGGGAAGATTCTGCATCTGACTCCTCTAAGACTGAAGGTGAAAAGGAGACTACAAACTTATGTTTGAAGGCGGATGAACATCGTGGTCAGTCTGACCAAGATGAGGTATGTGAACTGACCTACGATCAATTACTTGAAGTTCTGAGAAAATCCATTCATCATATTGGAAACTTAAGAAAATGCATGCTAGCCTAAAATTGGAACTCTTGAATATACAAAAAGAGCATGAAGTTTTACTTAAAGATTATTCGACACTTGATAGTAATTACATGTCATTACTTGATGAATTAAATAAAAAGCATTCTGAATTAATTATTCAACATGATTCTTTGAAAATATCGCATGCTGATTTAGAAAAATCATTTAAAGAACTAGACAACATGGCATTGGATTTAGATAATAGTGAGTATGCATTGAAATTTTAAATTATAAGTCTTAAAAAAGAAAATAAATTTCTAACTATAAAAATTAGTGCATTTGAGAATAATGAAACACCTCCTACATTTGCATAATTTTATAAACCTCCATCACTTGAAGAATCTCATTCAAAATCATCAAAACATGCATCATTCAAACCTAGGAAGAGGCACTATCACCCCTGTAGATTAGTTTACCCTTTTCCTGATGTTAGATATTTCTCATGTGGCATTTTATGACATATCTCCCACACCTGCACTGTTCATCGTAGTATATATTGGGTGTGGAGGCCTAAATTATATGATTCATAGTATAACACACATGCATTACATTCTTCTTTCCATAAGATGGAACCCAAACTTGTTTGAGTTCCTAAATCTGACATTTGATGATTTTATAGGAGTGCTCTCACACAAGACCTTGTGAGAGCATGTGGTACTTGGACAAGGGATGCTCAAAGCATATGACTAGGGATGCAAATTAATTCATTTTGCAGGAGACCAAGGATGGAGGCAAGGTCACTCTTGGAGACAACACCACTAGAAATGTAGTAGGTGCAGGTATAATTAGAAACTCCAAGAACCTTTTAATTGAAAATATTTTGCTTGTAGATGGACTGAAACATAACTTGCTCAGCATCAGTCAACTTTGTGACAAAGGGTTCAACATCAAGTTCCTGGTAAACACTTGTATTATCAGCTTAAATAATAGTATTATTTTACAGGGCAAAAGGATCAACAACATCTACATACTTGATTTAAATAATATTGAATGTGCTACTTTATTTTACTTAAAAACTACTGCTGATGAGTCTTGGCTGTGGCATAAGAGGTTATGTCATGCTAGTATGAAAACCCTTAAAAGTGTCACCCAAAAGGACTTAGTTAGAGGTGTCCCCAAGCTTAAGTTCACTAAGGACCACCTGTGTGATGCTTGTCAATTAGGGAAGCAAGTCCAATCCTCTTTCCACTCCATTAAGGATATCAGCAGCTCTAGACCTTTAGAAGTCTTTCACATGGATCTCTTTGGACCCATTAGCACTACTAGCTTAGGGGGAGAAGTCTATGGATTTGTGACTATTGATGATTACTTGATGTCCACTTGGATTAGATTTTTGTCACACAAAATTATGTTATTTGAAGAATTTAAAAACCTTCTCCACTTAGATTTAGAAGAAGTTAGGTTGTGAGATCTTGACCATTCATAGTGATCATAGTGGAGAGTTTGAAAATATGAGATTTGGAACTTTTGTGAGGAGCAAGCGATTAGCCATAACTTTTCAACTCCTATGACCCCTCAGCAGAACGGGGTAGCTGAACGGACGAACAGGACCTTAGTGGAAGCCGCGAGAGCCATGCTTGCTGAGTATTAACTTCCAAAATACTTTTGGGCAGAAGAAGTGAACACAACCTGTTATGTGTTGAGTAGGGTACATGTTAGATCCAAGCTGAATAAGACACTATATGAGATCATTAAGGGTAGAACTCCAAACCTATCCCGCCTCTATGTCTTTGGCTGTAAGATTTTCATTCTTAATAACGGAAAATTATCCTTAGGAAAATTTGACCTAAAATCTGATGAAGGAGTGTTCTTAGGATATTCAAGTGTTGGAAAATCCTTTAGAGTGTTTAACAAGAGGACATTGGTGGTGGAGGAGACTACTCATGTAGTGTTTGATGAATCTGATCCTAAGGAGTTTAGAGCTGGAAAAGAAGAGGAAATATGAGAGATTACCCAAGGAGTAGAAAATATAAATCTAGAGGAAAGGGTAGAACCTCAAAACACTTTTCCTAGAGATTTGACATATTCTTCGAGTTATCCTAAAGAACTGATTTTAGGAGACCCTTCTAAAGGTGTTAGAACTAGGCATGGACTTAGGAAGGAAGTAAACTATTCTGCATTTATCTTAATGACTGAGCCCACCAACATCAATCAAGCCCTTTCTGTTGAATTTTGGATCTTAACTATGCAAGAAGAACTTAACCAATTTATAAGGAATGATGTTTGAGAGTTAATAGAAAGACCTAAGAATCAAAGTGTAGTGGGAACCAAATAGGTCTTTAAAAATAAAATGAATGATTCTGGTGCAGTGGTTAGGAATAAGGAAATATTGGTGGCTAAGGAGAGATTAATTTTGAGGAGACATTTGCCCCTTTAGCTAGATTGGAAGCCATTTGGGTGCTACTAGCCTTTGCCTATTATAAGGGATTTAAGCTTTTTCAAATGGATATTAAGAGTACCTTTTTAAATGGGGTAATAAAAGAAGATGTCTTTGTAGAATAACCCCCAGGTTTTAAGAGTTCCCAATATTTGAATCATATTTACAAATTAAAAAAGGCCTTATATGGATTAAAATAGGCACCCAAAGCTTGGTATGAGAGGCTCAGTACATTCCTACTAAAAAGAGAGTTTATTTAGGGGAGCGTAAACACCATCCTTTTTCTAAGGAAAGTATGAGATGATTTACTCATTGTCTAGATCTATATTGATGATATACTTTTTAGATCATCTGATGAAAACTTATGTGATGATTTTTCTAAGATAATGAGTAAAGCGTTTGAGATGAGTATGACAGAAGAATTGTCCTACTTTTTAGGCTTTAGCATAAGGCAAATAGATGATGGAACATTTCTTAATTAATCAAAATATACTAAGGACATCCTGAAGAAATATGAAATGAACAAAGTCAAGCCAATCAACACTCCCATGAGTTCCATTGTTCAATTAGATAAGGATTCAAATGAAAAATCTATTGATCACAAGAAGTATAGAGGAATAATAGGATCACAACTTTACTTGACTGCTAGCCGACCTGATATCATGTTTAGTGTTTGTCTTTGTATTAGATTTTAAGCTGATCCTAAAGAATCCCACCTAACTGTAGTTAAGAGAATCCTTAGATATCTGTTAGGGACCTAAAACTTAGGAATCTGGTATCCTAGGCACATCACTTCTTTTGAGATTATTAGATATTCAGATTCTGATTTTGCAGGATGTAAGGTGGATAAAAAGAGCACCTTTAGAACTTGCCAATTCATAAGATAGTCTTTAGTCTCCTGGTCCAGTAGAAAATAAAACTCTATTATACTTTCCACTACTGAAGCTGAGTATATTGCCTTAGGAAGTTGTGTGGCCCAAGTCCTTTGGTTGAAGCAACAAATTCTAGATTTAAGATTACCTGTTCAAATAATCTCAGTTCTCTGTGAAAACACTAGTGCCATCTGTATCTCTAAGAATCCTATCCAATATTCAAGTACTAAACACATTGACATAAGGCATCACTTCATTAGGGACCATATTATAAAAGAGGACATTGAGTTACTCCACGTAGCAACTGAAAATCAACTGGCTGACATCTTCACTAAACCATTGACCTTTGACACATTTAGCATTTTAAGGACCAGATTGGGTGTGATTAAAATAAATGTATAAATTTGATGATTGCTGATTTTTAAATTTTCTATTTTTCATTTATCTTTTAACTTTTGGTTGATTTGATTGTCTGTTTCTTTTTAGATCTTTTATTTTTTTGCAAATTTTCATTTGTTTGATTTGCTTATCGAATTTAGTTATTTCTATTTCATGAGATTTCCTCTTAGATTTTGATTTACTATTTATTTTCTTCAGAATTAGATCACTACTCACTACTGCTGATAAATTAGATTTCTAACTAAGAGTTTTGCCTTATTTTTATTTGGAAGCTTGTAAGCAGTGATTGACTCCTCTAAAATCATTAAAGGAAAGAAACATTGATGATTATTTCTCTTCCTCTAACTCCTTTAATGGTGTATTGTTCCTTCTGTATAAAAATCTTTTTCAAAATTTAAAAGTTGGACTTTGAAATAATGATCTATTTTATCTTCCTACAGGAATCTATCTCATATAAGTAGTCTTCTAAATCATTGAATCACTTTCATGTTTTCTTAATCGAGTGATTACATTTATCATATGAGAATGGTTCTATTTTGTGGTTTACTTTTCCTTATCTAAGAGAGTGAATTTTTTTTCTTCTCTTATATCAGATAGATAATCTCACAACTAAAAGTCTTTTAGTCATTTTGAAAGAAAGGAAGCTTGTAAAAGATGCGCAAAGTATGCCAATCAACTAAAAATAAAAGAAGCACAATTGAGCCCAACTGAAAAGATACGTAATATTTGCCAATAAAATTTAAAAGATACATAAAGTGTATCAAAATCAAAAGATGCGCAAAGTGCACCAAATAATTAAAAAAGAGGCACAAAATGAGCCCATAAAGAAATAAGCTTCCTCCTTTTTCAAATCTTTAAGAAATCTTAGAAGAATTCATGTATCCTTAATAAATTCGAACACTTGACATTAAAAATTATGATTGCTGGTTCTTTAATTTATAATATTATTTTATCAGATATTTTTTTTGGAATGAAGTTTGAAAGGATCGCTTTTCTTATCAATTTTTTTTTCTTCTAAATTAGATTTTTATTTGAAAGGAATTTGAACCTGTAAGGTGTTCGAGGTAGGAGTTACGAAAATCAATTTTCTAACTTTTCTGAATTTCAGTCCGTCAATTTCTTCTTATTGCCTTTTGAATTAAAAAATTAAGGAAAATTTTTGACTTACTGGAGCAAATCAATTAAAAAAAAGTGTTTTTAGTGTTGTTTCTTTATTTTTTTCTTTCCTTTTCTTTTTCTCTGATTTAATTTTGATTTTTTTGGTCCCCTGATCATTCCTCTATATCCTTCATTTTTTCACTTTTTTTTCATATCATACTAGACGATCGCTCCATCGTCCTGGACAATCTGATCAAATCATCCCCATCATGATCAAACAGCTGATATGCATCAATTATTGGTGATCATCTTGGACAATACACCTCATCGTCCTAGATGATCCACATGGCATCAGTTGGAAGATTTAAATTTAGCCTGTTTGATTCATTTATTACTTATCGTCCTGGATGATTCACCTAATCATCCTGGATAATACTTTTCATCAATGGTCCTCCAGCTTGGCTCCTCGGGACCATTACCTATGTCTAATCATCCTGAATAATATCTGATCATCCTGGATGATCCGATCACCTTTTTGACCAATCATCTTGGACGCAATTATTGCTCCTATCGTCCTGGACAATTCTGTGATCGTCTTGGATGATATGGCCATTTTCTATTTAAACAGCTGATTTCCACCATTTTTTCACCACACTTTCTTTCTATCCTTACTCAATCCTCTTTTTATGGCTGGTGGGAAGAGATCTAGGCAACAAGGTGCTAGGTCCTCCCGGAGAGTGTCAGTCCCGACTTTCCTAATGCAGCCAATCAGGATGCCTTCTAGCGCTATCTTGATGTGGGGATCACTCAATGCAAAATCATCAATCCATGCATTCTCACATATCAGGTACTAGACCTTTTCGCTCATACCTCCCTTACTTTCATTCTAACACTGGCTTTTTCATTTAACACTGGGCTTCTCCATATTTTCTTTGTGAATCTTTGCATCGATTCTTTTTACATCACCCTCCGCTCCTATATTAATCGCCGCCCCATAGAATTAACCACTGATGACTTTCATGATATTCTCCAACTGTCCATTACTGGTGATAATCTCCATCTTGTGTCCTCTGACCCTTACTTTAACTGGAGTGTCGCCAATCGCTTTCTTAGGAATATAAATGCCCATACCATGATAATTGTTGCTCTTCCTTAGTCAAGGATGCTAGGACAATCCAGCATGTCCTTTGCTCCTCTATCATTCCAAAGGCTGGAGACCGCATCCATATTACCCTCTTGCTCTCCATGACTACCTATTACATTATGGCCCATCCTGATTTCAATGCAACTGATCTCATATTTCACTATATAGAACACCTCACTAGTATTAGGGATCCAGGCCATAGGAGACATCCCAACCTAGCCTTTGGACTCCTCATTACCTATGCTCTTAAAACAAAATATAATCTGCAATATCCAGTTCCTACAAATGTCCAACCTTTCTTCTACTCCAATAAATCCTTCCATGTTCTTCACAATACTCGACTTCATCTGGAGTCCAGCATGGATGTTGAGGGAGAAGAGGAAGAAGCTGCTCCTGAACCTACTATACCTGCTCCTCTCCATATAGAATCATCGTTAGATCACCGAGTGCATAAGTTTGACCAGTGGGAGGCACGCTTTGACTCCTATGTGGTTGCTCAGGAGCAGTAGCCTGCTGAGGATATGAACCGTTTCAATGCCTATGTAGCCCAGCAATTGCAACAACACGTCCAGGACATGGCCTAATTTGGAGAACAGTTTGCAACCCTCCATAATCTGTTTCATCCACCACCACCACCTCCTCCATCTGATTAGGATCCCCTTTTTTACTAGTTTGCTTGCTTTTTTTGTTTCTTTAGTGTTGGTTTTGTACTATTTTTTTATGTGTCTATGTGTTATTTTCCCCTTTTTGAGATGTCAAAAGGGGGAGTAGTTTGTGTTCTGGGTCATATCAATGTTCAAATGTTCAGTGTTCTTGTACTATTCACCTGGCTAATAGAAATTACACTCCATAGTTTTCATAGCTTTGTTGTTTATTTACTGAATTTGGAATTACTAACAAATATTTATCATCATAAAAAAGGGGGAGATTATTGCAAATCTAGATTCAAGGATTATTATTTTGATCATAGCAAATATTTCTGTTTCTATTTGAGTGCCTAACCTTTCAGGTTCATAAGATCAATTGTAATTCAAGACAGCTCAAGATCGAGTCAATCTATTTGTGTTTCAGGTTTAATGTATTTTTTCATCTTTCTTGAGTCAAATATAATGTAATGGATCTGCAATCTAAGTAATATTGCACACACACACTTAGGGTGAGAGTTTTAGTGAGTTAGAGTTTCTATTCTAATTTTTTTCAAATCACCCTGGACGATATTTACATCATTCTGGACGATCCATTGAAAATAGAAACCCTAACTAGGGGAACCGTGTTAAGTCGGTCTGATTAACCAGATCATCTTGGACGATATACCCATCATGCATGATGATATGCTTAAATTAAAAATTCTCAGCCGCTAGACTAAGTTAGGCAAGTTTTATTTTTAGAATTTTGGTTTAATCGTCCTTGATGATATGTGTATCGTCCTAGACGATCCATTATAATCATGCATAAATTAGTCAGGTGATTAAGGAATGTAATTAAGATTTTATTGATTCGATCATATTATCTTAAACGATCGCAAGATCGTCTTGAACGATCAATTAAAAATCCTGACAGTCTAGTGCATTTCACCTAGACGACCCGAACAGTGTGCCGGATGATATTCATATGTTTTGAACTAATCGTATGGGACGATATCAATATCATCCTGGATGATCAAGTCCTTTTGAAATTGGCCAACATGGTTGACCAGTATGACCCGAATAGTGTGCCGGATGATTTTGAGTAATTTTGAACTAATCAGATAGGATGATATACATATCATCCTGGATGATCAAGTCATTTTCCTTTGGTCAGCCAAGTTTTTCTCCTGGATGTCCCGAACTATCTTCTAGATGATATTCCTGATTTGAAATAATTATTCAGGACGACTGCAGAATCATCCTAGATGATCTGAACATATTTTAGCTTCTAAACGTCCAGAGGAACCAGATCATCCAGACCAAAAGGGCTGATTTACACTAATCTTACATGCAATCTACGGATCATCCTAGATGATTTTAGATGGCTCATTAAAATTTAGGATAATTTTTGAGCCCTCTTATTTAAGATCTCTTTTATTCTACTGTTGAGATCTTTTATCAATGTCCTCACCTGCGAGAGTCGAGAGAGAGAGAGAGAGAGAGAGAGAGAGAGAGAGAGAGAGAGAGAGAGAGGGAGAGCTTGGGAGAGAGAGAGAGAGAATCTTGTAAGGGGGTGTTTGTGAGGTGTTCACAAAGGTTACTCTAAGTAAGGATTTGGGTCGTCATCTCTAGTTATCGTCCCTCATCCCTTGGTGCTCTGAACAAAGGATTGTCTGCAAGAAGATTGAGGTTCTCTACCTGCTTCAGGAGTAAGCGAAAAGAGGTAAGGTTCTCTGCCTGCTTCAGGAGAAAGAAAAAGGAGTTCGGGTTCTCTGCCCTACCGGGTTGGTGAAAAGAAGTTCTGTAAAGTCTTCTCTGCCTTGCTGTGGGAGTAGAAGGAGAGTCACTGTATTTTAATGCAATACATGGAGGGGAGTCTCCGAGGGGTGGATGTATGTCAATTTGATCAAACCACTATAAAATCTGGTGTGTTCTTTCTGATTATTTTATGCACTTTACTTCTGTATTGATGATCATGTGATTATAGTTATTATTTTTATTTTGTTAAACATCTGCACATCATCGCAAAATTGTAATTATTTTAAAACATTTAAAAATATTTTCAAAATCATTTTTGCTCATGAATTTTAAAACTACTAATTCACCCCCCCTCTTGGTTAGCCTCGGGCTAGTTCATAAGGGCTTAACATTCCTAACAAACTTTAAGGAACTACTAGAAAAACCTATATCAACTAACTTACAATCCATATTCATATTATTAAAATCATCCATAGACTGGTAATTCGGTGGGCAGCTGCCAAGCCTCTCACTAGCATTATAGATGGAATTAAAGTCACCAGCAACAAGCCAAGAAGAATCCATAAGACCACAAAAATTAGAAAGTTTCTTCCAAAGATTTTTTTTTCTAATTAACTGGGATGAAGATGAATAAATAAAGGATGCATAGAAAGCAAGATTCATGCATTCAATTTTATAATGCAAAACTTGAGTAAAATCTCCAACAATATTAATAGTAATTGGATCTTTCCAAAGAATCCAAGTTTTATTAGAAACATTGGCCCAACTATGTTTGAAACCAAGAAAAGTAGTCATCTCATTCAACTTACAAACCGAAATAAGAGGTTCAATAATAATAATGAAAAAAATAAATTCCTAACCCTAATATGAGAGGAAGGGCACCCAATGCCCCTAATATTCCAAGTAATGGACTAAAACATTAATAAGCATTTTATTCAAAGTTTGAGAATGGATACTTCTAGGTGATTGAGCACACTAGTTTTTTGATTTGTTATTCCTTTTATTTGAAACTAAAGTAAATTCTTACATATGAGATAAATACTTAGCATTGTCAAATTCATCTTTACTACTCACCAAATCATCACCATTATGAGGACTAGTAGAGTTATCAATACTAGTCAACCCTTTACCATTATTTGAAGGCACAATCTCATTCATCAAGGCAACTCCTTCCATAGGATTGGAACTTGAAATAAATTCACCTTCTTCCATACTTCCCTCTAAACCATTATCCTGCACATTCATTAGAGAAGGAATAGGTGGCAAGTTAGTACACTCCTTATTTTCAACACAAGTAACCAATTCCAAGAGTTTTTTGTTAAGAATAGTAGGCATAACTATAGCCAACATTTGTTCATCCATAAATTCCCCATCTTTACCATCTCTATTCCCATTTTTAAAATTGTTTTGAGAAACTTCTTGATTAACTCATTACACATTAGATAAATTGTAAGGCTCAATCATTCAAGCATCATTAACATTTTCAACCTCATTATGGACATTTTGAACATTCTCCAAAATTTGAGGTTCCACAAGTGCATCCTCATTGTTTTGCGATATTATTTCTGCGTCATTCAAGACGATATTCCCCCTCAAAAACTTTGAATTTCTCCTTTTGCTTTCATAAATGCAGATGTAAAATAAAGCAATCTGACACACAATGACCATGTATTTTACAATGAGAACAAAAAATAGGAAAGTTTTCAAATTTGACTTTTTGAAAGTAACTATTCAGCTCTGATCCAATCCATATTTCCTTAGGATGTTTCTTAGAAACATCCAGTTCAACCATAACCCAAGCCACCGAGGGCCTAGAGATGTTAGAAGTAGCTTGATTAGTTTGTAGTGGATGACCAAAAATTGAAGTAAGAGCAAAAAGAACTTGAGAATTAAAAAAAGTAATCATAGATTTAGCAATGAAATCCATACAGGAACTATCGGAGATTCCTCACAAACATCAAATTCAAGATTCCATTTTAGGAGCCGCATTTGACATCCAACAATATAATAAGTTCTCCTAGAAAAAATTTGGCTATAGTCCATATCATTCATAAGTTGAATAGCAATGTGTTGTTGATCCATTAGACCCATAGAGAATGAACCTGAAAGTTTTAGATTCGTAGAAAACTTGCAAATGATGTCCATATTAGGCCTATGAAGCTCAAATTTAGCCACCAAAATAAAAGCAAAAGGAGCACCAAGTTGTGAGACAAATTTGTCATGAAACATCAAACCTGGCAAACCATTATAAGTCGAATGAAAAAAATAAACTTTCAGATAAGAAGAGGAACCAATGAGCACATCTTTAAAAGAATGAGATTTAGTATCATTATTCGAAAGCCATGGGTTGGAAGATGATGGTGAAGCTCGCCCACACCCAGCCAAAAAAATGCGTTGAGAGTCAAAAAGGCACTAAAAGAACCAGCCAGCAAAATGAAGAAGAAAAATAAACAAACAAACCAGCTGGAGATCCACCCCGATGATAGACAGAGGAGAGCTTGAAGAGAACCCTAAAATTGCCTCACAGTCGCCCAAAATGCAGAGCACTGTAATCGTTGACTTTGTTCAACTCCATATAATCAATGCACATGCCCATCATACCATCTTTTTTCTTCACCAACAGAATAGGTGCTCCCCACGGTTACACACTAGGGCAGATGAATCCCTAATCAACTAACTTCTAAATCTCCTTAGGTGCCATTCTATGTTAAGCTTGAGAGATCGGAGCAGTACCCAAGAAAAGATTGATATAGAACTCGATTTCTCTATTTGGTGATAAAGTCATTAAGTCCTCCAGGAAGAAATCTAGAAACTCCTGAATTATAGGGACACTACTAATAAAATTAGCAGAGAGTCGCACATCTCTGATAGATGCTAAAAATACTATGCTACCTTTCCTCTAAATTCTATCTACTTCTAGAGCAGAAGTCAAACAAGAGAGAACACCTCTGATTCCCTTAAATATGAAGCTCTGAATATTCTGATACAAAGTCATTTTTTTCTTCAACCAATCTGAGCTCCATATCGACTCATCCAGTACATACCCAAAATGACATCAAATGCAAAAATAGGTAACAAAATCAAACCAGATCTCCAAACTCTATCAAAAAATTCTAAATCATAAAAATAAGCCCTACTAGCTATCATTCCATCTCCCATAGGCAAAACTACAAACATAGAAATAGGTAATAATATGGAAGACAAATTGAGAGAATCAAAATACTACTCAAATATGAAAGAATGGCTAGCACCAAAATTAAATAAAATATGGAAGGAGATGAAAAATGTATGCCGTACCTGTCACAACATCTTGGGACTCGTTGGCCTCTTTCTGCATTAAACTGTAAACTCGTGGATGCACTAGGGTCAAAGCAATAAAACTACCTGCACCTCACGAACGTCTAGATGGCTGACTGGGATACCAGACCAACATCCCGGCTACCAGAATCCTTAGTATACGATCGAGGTGGTACTTCCCTCAACCTTACCATGGTCTATTGCATAGAGCCTCTGAAATCAGAATGTCTATAAAAATCACCTTATGGACACTTAGTAATTCTTTTTCCAAACTGACTATAGCAGAAATAGCTGCCTGATGCTCTATAACATTGACCACTGTGCCTTCTACCACACTACTGACATAATGGGGCCTCTCTCATAGTGGTCAATGTTATAGAGCATCAGGCAGCTATTTTGTTATAGTCAGTTTGGATAAAGAATTACTAAGTGTCTATAAGGTGATTTTTATAGGCATTGCCTCTATCTGATTTAGAAGAAATTGCTATTGGTTGTCCCCTCCTTCTGAACTCAACAGATCCAAACCTACTCTTCTTCCCAAAATGGCTACTACTAGCTATCTCCCTGCAAAATATGTTCTTACTTATAGTCCATCGCTACTGCATTACTACCAGATCAGCCTTTATCCTCTTGGCCCTCTCGACCAACTAAGCAAAGTCTATGATATTCTGTGCCAATAGTGGGTGCCTCAAAGCATCTCGGAGTCCCTCCAAGAATTGGTAACACTTCTCCTCAAAAGTGCCAACTAACTGTGGAGCATACCTGAATAGAGAAGTAAACTCTGCCTCATACAACATCACTAACATGCTCCCCTAAATTAACTTCATAAAAGAGCTCTATAACTATCCCCTAGCAGACGGAGATACAAACCATGTCCTGAATGTCTCAACAAACTCATCCCAAGTAATCAGGGTATTTATATGACCCTGAAACTTCTCTCTCCACTGGCCCAACCACCAGCGCTCTGCCTCGCTATCAGATAAAAATGCAGCTAATACAACTCTCCTTTTAGAAGGATAATGTATCCTATCTAGAGTGTTCTCAATCCTAATTAATCAATCTTCAGTGGCTCTAGGATCAATAACACCTGAAAGTCTAGGAGGTTATAATCTCATAAAATTCTATAAATATATGTCCATGTCATCGGACCGGGTACCAACAACTCATGTGTGAGCCTCACCAACTAGCTGTGGTACTATACCTTCAATTTGAGAAATCACGTCAGAACTGATCATAGAAGTTGTACCCTGAACTTGAGCTGCCTGACTTGAACAATGACCATTGGTCATATCTAAATCTAGCTGAGGTGGATCAACCATCTCAAAATATATAGCTAAATGTAATATATTCATATGAAAAATATTAAACAAAATGAGCACCCAAAATTATCCAGAATTATATCACACGCTTCTACAGATTAAAGCCTATGGCTCTGTTATAATTCACTTTACTAACCTATGCTTTGATACCAAAAATCTTATGATAACCCAACCCAATATGACTCGATATCACATAGGTTATACCATATCCGATTCTAGCAAGTCTAATCCCAAGATCTTGTTGGAGAAATACTGAAATAAAGCTTCCAATTTATATACTACACATAGCCACTATTAAATGCAATGTAAAGCAGAAGACTTCTGAATCTCAACATAATTTTTTTATATATCATCAAATATATATATAATTTGAATTCTATTTATACCAGTGCTTGGAAATAATAAGCATAGTAAAAATAAAAGCCAAGCTTACAAAAATAAAAAATAACCAAAACATACCTACAATCCAAATCAGAGCATGCTATCCAAACTACTCAGCTTGCTCCTTACCTGTCATTGGGCCTAAAAATAAAAACAAAAGTAGGAATGAGCTAACAAGGCTCAATAGGTTATCATAGCTTAAAATAAAAATTAATAATCAAAACTAAAAGAATTGAGATCATTTTGCTAAATTATATACTAAAATTAAATATAATAAAATAAATACTAAAATGAATTGAATTATAGAAAACATTTCATAATAAAAATCTACCTCAGTAGCCCATTGGATTTGGCATAACAATACTTAGGTAACAGAATCTCACCAATATATTAGAATCCTACCTCGGTCGACCATTGGCAGCAGCATAAGATAATCCCACCTCGGTCGCCCAATGACGCACCTCAATATCCAATTGGGCATAAGAATACTTAGTTAACAGAATCTCACCAGTATATCATAATCCTAGCTCAGTCGACCATTGGCACCAGCATAAGAGAATCCCGCCTCGATTTCCCAATGATCCCGGCATAACAGAATCCCACTGTTGCAAATTTGGATTCAAAAAGTATAGTTTTGATAATGATAAACATATTTATATTCTATTTTGCTTGGCTAACCCATTTCAGGTACAAAAGATCAAAAGCAACTCAAGCTAACTCAAGATTAGGTCCAAGTGTGTCTAAATGTAATATTTTCCCTTTCTTGAGTCAAATGTAATGTTACTAATCTCCTAGCTAAGTAACCTTGAACACACACACTCAGGGGGAGAGCTTGAGTGAATTAGAGTTTCTATTTATTTTTTGTTCAGATCGTCCTGGACGATATTCACATCATCCTAGACGATCAAGTGAAAATAGAAACCCTAATTAGGGCGACCAAGTTAAGTCTATCTGATTAAGCCGATCGTCCAGGATGATCCATTGATCGTACGGGACGATAGGCTTAAATAAAAAATTCTCATCCGCTAGATCAAGTTAGGTAAGTTTTATTTTTAGAGATTTGATCTGATTGTCCCGGATGATACACGTATCATCCTAGATGATCCAGTACAATCATGCCTAAATTAGTCTCGTGATTAAGGAAAGTAATTAATATTTAATTGATATGATCATATCATCTAGGATGATCGTAAGATCGTCCGGGATGATCATGATCGTCCAGTGTGTTTCACCTGTACATCCAGAGCGATGATCAGGATGATTATGACACTTTTTGAACTAATCATACAGGATGATATCAATATCATCCTAGACAATCAAGTCATTTTGAGGTTGTACAGCACAAGTTCCTCTGGAAGACAAAAGCGGTCTTCTTGATGAAATTCCTAAATTTACACTAATCATCCCGGACGATCGCAGAATCATACCGGACGATCTGCATAACTTTTTCTACTAATCGTCTAGAAGAGCCAGATCATCCAGGCTGAAACAGGTGATTTTGAACTGATCATACAGGATGATTTATCGATCATCCTGGATGATATTGGCCGACCAATTGAGATTTATGGCAAATTTTGAGCCCTCTTATAAAAGATCTTTTTCTTCTAACAAGAAAAATCTTTTGCCACTTTCCTTTTTAGAGAAACCTTGAGAGAGAGAAAGGATCTTATGAGGGGGAGTTTGTGAGGGATTCACAAAGGTTACTCCAAGCAAGGATCAGAGTCATCTTCTCTATTCGTCATCTCTCATCTTGTCAGTTTTTTCTGTGGGAGGATCGTTCGCAAGAAGATTTAGGTTCTCTGCCCGCTTCAGGAGGATGCGAAAGGAGTTCGAGTTCTCTGCCTGCTTCAGGAGGAAGCGAAAGGAGTTTGGGTTCTTTGCCTGCTTTAGAAGGACGTGAAAGGAGTTCAGGTTCTCTGCCTCACTGGGTTGGTGGAAAGGAGTTTTATACAGGCTTCTCCGCCTTGTTGTGGGAGTAGAAGGAGAGTCACTTTTGTGTTAGTGCAATACCCGGAGGGCAGGCTCCGGGGAGTGGACGTAGGTCAAGTTGATCGAACCACTATAAAATCTGGTGTGCTCTTTCTGATTATTTTTTGCACTTTATTTTTCTGTTATTATCTGCTTGGGTAAAATCTGTGGTTAATATTTTCATTTTTGTGTTTTCTTATTTCTGCTGCAAATTATCGAAAAGATTTTTCCTGTTGCTCACGAATTTTTTAAATAACCAATTTACCCCCCTCTTGGTTAGCCTTGGGACTAGTTTATTAGGCTTAATATCCCTATCAAACTTTCAAGTGGTATCAGAGCGGGATTCAAAAATTTAAGTTTAAAAAACTTTTGAATTTGATCCATGGCTAATTTTGGTATTCATAATACTGCTGAAGGTTATTCAGTTACACGATCGCCATTATTTGATAACATACTTTTTGATTTTTGGAAAACTCGCATGTCCACTTTTCTTCAATCAATTGATTATCGCATGTGGATGCTTGTTAGGGATGGCTATGAGCCACCTTTTAGAATGATTAATAATGTTAAAATTGAACTGCCTTTCACTGATTAGACTTTTAATGATCGTGACTTAGCCTAACTGAATGCCAAATATTTGAACTATTTTTTCTGTGCCTTAAAATTTGAGGATTACATGCGTGTTTCTAATTGTACAATTGGCAAAAAAATTTGGGATAAATTATGCATTACTTATGAAGGTACAATTGAAGTCAAATAGTCTAGGTTAAACATATTGCTGCATGACTACGAACTTTTTTGCATGAAATTTACTGAGTCTATTTCTGAAATGTATACGAGGTTTGCAAAAATTGCTACTTCCTTGCATGCTTTAGGAAGAGAACTTACAAATTATGAAAAAGTGAACAAGATTTTGAGATGTTTGTCTTCTTCGTTTGATGCTAAGATAACTGCAATTACTGAATCAAAAGATTTGAATAATTATTCTATTGACAACTTACTTGGGTCACTCATTGCTTATGAGCAAGGGGTAAACCAAAGACAGCTTGATGTAGGTGAGAAGAAGAAGGAGAAAACTGTGGCGCTGAAGGCCAACGATACTGACACTGATTCTTTTGGGTCTCATAGCGATGATGTTGCCTTAATCACTAGGTAATTCAAAAGCTTTCTAAGGAAGAAACATAAGAACTTTCAGAAGTGGAACAAGGGTAAGTCCAGTAAAAATTTTAAAGGCTCATCTGATACTATTTGTTTTGAATGTAGGAAGCCTGGACATATTAAGGCTGATTGTCCTACACTTAAAGCTCACCCAAGCAAGAAAAAGGGTGAGGAAAAACCAAAATTCAGAAAGGATAAGAAGAGGATTTAAAAGGCGTTCTGGGCAGATTCTGCATCCGACTCCTCTGAGACTGAAGCTGAAGAGGAGGAAACCAACTTGTGTCTGATGGCTGATGATCATTTCTGGTCAGTCTAACCAGGAAGAGGTATGTGAGCTTACTTACAAGCAATTATTAGAAGTGTCTGAAAGAATTCATGCATCGTATAGGAAGCTTAAGAAAACTCATGTTAGCCTGAAATTATAATTTTTGAATATATAAAAAGAGCTTGATTCTGTAGTTAAAGATCACTCCACACTTGACAGCAATCACATGTCTTTACTTGATGAATCTGATGAACTGAACAAAAAGTATTCTGATCTAATTACTAAGCATGATTTATTGAAAATATCATATGTTGATTTAGAAAGAGCTTTTAAAGAATTAGACAACATGGCATATGAAGTGGAGAGTAGTAATGGAGCATTAAAATTTGAAATTGTAAGTTTGAAGAATGAAAATGAATTTCTAAAAGTTAAAATCAGTGCTTTTGAGAAAAATGAAACACCTCATATTTTTGAGAAAAATGAAACACCTCGTACTTTTGCACAGTTTTATGCACCTCCACCTTTTGAAAAATCTGTTTAAAAATTATCAAAGCATGTTTCATTCAAACCTAGGAAGAGGTACTATTACCCACATAGATTAGTTAGCCCTTTTCCTAGTGTTAGATATTTTCTTGTGGCATGTTAGGACACATCTCCCACACCTACACTGTTCACCATAGTACATATTGGGTGTAGAGGCCCAAATTGCTTATTTCACAGCACATCACACATGCATTGCATTCTTCTTTTTATAAGAAGGAACCCAAACCTATTTGGGTTCCTAAATCTGATATTTGATGATTTTATAGGTATGCTCTCACACAAAATCTTGTGAGAGCATGTGGTACCTAGACAACGGATGTTCAAGACATATGACTGGAGATGTAAATCAGTTCATTTCGCTGTAGGCCAGGGCTAGAGGCAAGGTTACAGTTGGAGACAACACCACCAGGAGGGCGGTAGGTTCAAGTATAATTGGTGATTCAAAGAATTTTATGATTGACAATGTTTTTCTTGTAGATGGATTAAAACACAACTTGCTGAGCATCAGTCAGCTCTGTGACAAAGGATACAACATCAAATTCCTGCCCACTTGTTGCATTATAAGCTTAAATGATAAAATTATTTTGTAGGGATAAATGATCAACAATATCTACATACTGGATGTAAGTTGCTTTAAAGCTGATGTTTCGATTTGCTTAAAAATTGCTGCTGATGAGTCTTGGTTGTGGCACAGAAGATTATGTCATTCCAGTCTGAAAACCCTTAGGAGAGTCACCTAAAAGGACTTAGTTAGAGGTGTCCCCAAGCTTAAGTTCACTAACGACCACCTGTATGACGCCTTTCAATTAGGGAAGCAAGTCCAGTCCTCCTTTCACTCTGTTAAGGACATTAGCACCTCTAGACCTTTAGAAGTCCTTCACATGGATCTCTTTGGACCCATTAGTACTGCCAGCTTAGGGGGATAGTCTATGGTTTTGTGATTGTTGATGATTACTTGAGGTTCATTTGGATTAAATTTCTTTCACATAAATCTAAGTCATTTAATGAGTTTAAGTCCTTCTCCACTTGGATTCAAAGGAAGTTAAGTTGTGAGATCTTTACTATTCATAGTGATCATGGTGGAGAGCTTGACAATATGAAGTTTGAACTTTCTATGAGGAGCAAGGGATTAGTCACAATTTTTCAGCTCCTAGGACCCCTCAGCAGAACAGGATAGCTGAAAGAAGGAACATGACCTTAGTGGAAGCAGTTAGAGCCATGCTTGTCAAGTATTCACTTCCAAAATACTTTTGGGCTGAAGCGGTGAACAATGGCTATTATGTGCTGAATAGGGTGAATGTTAGATCCAATCTGAACAAGACACCTTATGAGATCATTAAGGATAGAACTCTAAACCTGTCCCACCTCCATGTCTTTGGCTGTAAGGTTTTTATTCTGAACAACGGGAAATCATCTTTAGGAAAGTTAGACCCCAAATATGATGAAGGAGTGTTCTTAGGCTATTATAGTGTGGGGAAATCATTTAGAGTGTTTAATAAGAGGACTTTGGTGGTGGAAGAGACAACTCATGTGGTGTTTGATGAATCTGATCCTAAGGTGACTAGAGCTGAGGAAGAAGAAGAGGTAGGGGAGATTACCCAAGGGGTTGAAAATGCAAATCTGGAGGAAAGGGTAGAACCTCAAAATACTTTGCCTAGAGATTAGAGATATTTTTCGAGTCATCCTAAAGAACTGATCTTAGGAGACCCTTCTGAAGGTGTTAGGACTAGGCATGGACTTAAGAAGGAAGTAAACCACTCTTCTTTTATCTCAATGACTGAACCTACCAACATCAATCAAGCCCTTTTTGATGAGTTTTAGATCTTAGCTATGCAAGAGGAATTGAATCAATTTGTAAGGAATGATGTTTGGGAGCTAATAGAAAGACCTAGGAACAAAAGTATAGTGGGAACCAAGTGGGTCTTTAAGAATAAGATGAATGATTCTGGTGTAGTGGTTAGGAATAAGGCAAGATTGATGGCTAAGGGGTTTAATCAGATTGAAGGGATTGACTTTGAGGAGACCTTTGCCCCTGTAGTTAGATTGGAAGCCATTAGGGTGCTACTAGCCTTTACCTGTTATAAGGGATTTAAGCTATTTCAAATGGATGTCAAGAGTACCTTTTTAAATAGGGTAATAAAAGAGGATGTTTTTGTAGAACAATCCCTAGGTTTTGAGAGTTCCCAATATCTAAATCATGTTTACAAATTAAGAAAGGCCTTTTATGGATTGAAACAGGCACCCGGAGCTTGGTATGAGAGGCTTAGCACATTCCTGTTAGAAAGAGAGTTTGTTAAGGGGAGCGTTGACACCACCCTTTTTCTGAGGAGAGTAGGGGATGATTTACTCATTGTCCAAATCTATGTTGATGATATAATTTTTAGATTTTCTGATAAATATTTATGTGATGAGTTTTCTAAAATAATGAGTAAGGAGTTTGAGATGAGTATGATGGGAGAGTTGTCCTACTTTTTGGGGTTTAGCATAAAGTAAATGGATGATGGAACCTTTCTCAATCAATCTAAATACACTAAGGATATTTTGAAGAAATATGAAATGGATAAAGCTAAGCCAATCAACACTCCCATGAGCTCTTCTGTTTAGTTAGATAAGGATTCAAGTGGAAAATCTGTTGATCAGAAGAAGTATAGAGGAATAATTGAATCATTTCTTTACCTGACTGCTAGCTAATCTGATATTATGTTTAGTATTTATCTTTGTGCTAGGTTTCAAGCTGATCCTAAATGAAAGTTCGAGAGGAATGTTAAGCCCTGATGAACTAGTCCCGAGGCTAACCAAGAGGGGGGGGGGGGGGGTGAATTGGTTATTTAAAAATTCGAGAGCAACAGTAAAAAATCTTTTCGATGATTTGCAGTGAAAACAAGTAAAATACACAAATGAAAAGATCAAACAAAGATTTCACCCAAGCAGTTAATCACAGAAAACTAAAGTGCAGAAAGTAATCAGAAAGAACACACCAAATTTTATAGTGGTTCGGTCAACTTGACCTACGTCCACTCCCCGGAACCTCCCCTCTGGGTATTGCACTAAACCAAAGTGACTCTCCTTCTGCTCCCACAGCAAGGTGGAGAAGCCTGTACAAAAACTCCTTTCCACCGACATGGTGAGGTAGAGAACCTAACCTCCTTTCGCTTCCTCCTGAAGTAGGTAGAGAACCTCAGACTCCTTCCACTTCCTCCTAAAGCAGGCAGAGAACCTGAAATTAATTTGCTTCCTCCTGAAGAGGGCAGAGAACCCAGATCTTCTTGCCGACGATCCTCCCAAGAGACACCGACAAGACCAGAGATGATAAGCGGAGAAGACGACTCTGATCCTTGCTTGGAGCAACCTTTGTGAATCCCTTACAAACTCCCCCTCACAAGATCCTCTCTCTCTCTCTAGGGTTTCTCTGGAAAGGAAAGTGGCAAAAGATTTTTCTTGTTGGAAGAAAAAGATCTTTTAAATGAGGGCTCTAAAATTGCCCTAAATCTCAACTGGTCGGCAAGAATCGTCCAGGACGATCGATAGATCATCATGTACGATCAGTTCAAAAATTAGGCTATTTTAGCATGGATGATCTAGCTCTTCTGGACGATCAGTGGAAAAAATTGATCTGATAATCCCGTACGTTTCTGCGATCGTCCGAGATGATTAGTGTAAATTCAGGAATTTTATCCAGAAGACCGCTCTGGTCGTCCAGAGGGACTTGTGCTGGACGATCCAAAAATGACTTGATCGTCCAGGACGATAAGGGTATCGTCCTGTATGATTAGTTCAAAAATTGCCAAAATCATCCTGAGCACTGCTCTGGACGTATAGCTGAAATACACTAGACGATCATGATCATCCCGGACGATCCTGCGATCGTCCCGGATGATATGATCGTATCAATTAAATATTAATTGCTTTTCTTAATTACCAGACTAATTTAGGTATAATTGTACTGGATCATCCAGGATGATACACGTATTATCCGGGATGATGCACGTATCATCCGGGACGATCAGATCAAATCTCTAAAATTAAAACTTGCCTAGCTTGATCTGGCAGCTGAGAATTTTAGATTTGAGCCTATCATCCCGTATGATGTATGGATCATCCAGGATGATCTGCTTAATCAGACACACTTAACTTGGTCGCCCTAATTAGGGTTTCTATTTTCACTTGATCGTTTAGGACGATGTGAATATTGTCCAAGATGATCTGAATAAAAAATTAAACAGAAACTCTAATTCACTCAAGCTCTCCCCCTAAGTGTATGTGTGCAAGGTTACTTAGTTAGGGGATTAGTTACATTACAATTGACTGAAGAAAAGGAAAAACAGTACATTTAGACACACTTGGACCCGATCTTGAGTTTGGCTTGAGTTGCTTTTAATCTTTTGTACCTGAAATGGATTAGCTAAGCAAAATAGAATACACACATGTTTGTCATCATCAAAACCAGATTTGCAACACTAAAGAGTCCCACCTGATAACTGTTAAGAGAATTCTTAGATATCTTTTAGGGACCCCAAACCTAGGAATCTGGTATCCTAGGCACAACATCTCATTTGAGATTATTGTATATTTTGATTCTGAATTTATAGGGTGTATGGTGGATAGAAAGAGCACTTCTGAAACTTGTCAATTCATAGGACAATCTTTAGTATCCTGGTCTAGTAGAAAGCAGAACTCAGTTGCACTTTCCACTGCTGAAGCTGAGTACATTACCTTAGAAAGTTGTGTGGCCTAAGTTCTTTGGTTGAAGCAATAAGTCTTGGACTTAGGATTACCTGTGGCCATAATTTCTGTTATGTGTGATAATACTAGTGCCATATGCATTTCTAAGAATCCAATCCAATATTCTAGAACTAAACACATTGCTGTAAGGCATCACTTTATTAGGGACCATGTTACAAAAGGGGACAGTAAGCTACATCATGTAGCAACTGAGAATCAGCTGGCTGACATATTTACTAAACCACTGGCCTTTGACTCATTCAACATTTTGAGGACCAGATTAGGTTTGATTGACATAAATGCTTGATTGTGATGACTATTGATTTCTGATTTGCCTATTTTTTTATTCTGTTTCTGTTAATTAGTTGTTTGATTTGATTATCTATTTTCTATTAATTTTTGTTTTTCTACTGATTTTTTTTAATCTTGTTGTTAGCTTGATTCGTATATTTATTTTGATGTGATTTTCTACTTGGTTTTTACTTACTGTTTTATGCTTTTCAAAATTTGATCACTACTCACTACTGCTAATAAACTGAATTTGTGACTGAAATTTTTGCCTTATTTTTTGGTTTGGAAGCTTGTAAGCAGTGATTGATTCCACTGGATCTCTTAAAGGGATGAAACATTGATGATTGTTTCTCTTCCTCTAACTCTTTTAATGGTGTATTGTTTATTTTGGATAAAAATCTTCTTCAAAATTAAAAAGTTGGTTTTTGAAATAGAGATCTATTTTATCTTCCTACAGTAATCTACCTCATATGAATAGTGTTTTCAAAGTTTTGAGTCATTGTTATGATTTTCTGAACCAAGTGATTACACTTATCATATGATGTTTGGTTTTTATTTTGTGAATTATTCTTCCTTATTATAGAGAGTGAGCTTTATAGTCTCTTATATCTGGAAGGTAATTTTTACAGCTGAGATTCTTTAATGATTTTGGGAGGTAGAAAGCCTATAAAAGATGCGCAAAGAGCGCCAAAATGAAAAGAGGTATAAAATTAGTCAAAACTGAAAAGATGTGTAATGTCGCCAAAAATTGAAAGAATACACAAAGTGTGTCAAAAATCAAAAGATGAGCAAAGCGCCAAACAAATTGAAAAAAAAAGGGGGGCACAAAATTAGCCCACAAAGAAATAGGCTTTCTTCCATTTCAGATATTTAAATGTCTTAGAAAAATCCATGCACCCTTAATATTTTCAAAAGCTTGAGACGAAAAATCATGATTTTTGATTTCTTACTTTATAATACTATTATATCAGATATTTTTCTGGAATGAGGCTTGAAAGGTTCTCTTTTTGAATCTAATTTCTTTCTTCTGAATTAGATTTTTGTTTTGAATGGAATGTGCATCTATAAGGTGTCTGAGGTGGGAGTTACGAAAGTCAATTTTTTAACTTTTCTGGATTTCAGCGCTGTCGATCGTCTTCTTATTGGTTTTTAAATTCAAAATCAACGAAAAATTCTGATTCACTGAGCGGATCGATTTAAAAAAAAAACTTCTTCATAGCTTTATGTTTTATGTTATTTTCTGCTTGTATTATTGTGTCTGTTCCTCATCCTTTTTGTGATATTAAAAGGGGGAGTTAGTGTTTTGAGTGACTAGTAGTTTCGTGTATTGTTCTAGTTATTTTATGTATTACTCTTATTTTGTAATTATTTATTTTATTTGTAGTTATTTTCCTATACTGTTCTAGTTATTCAGTGAAATTTAAAAAGATATTTATTTTTTGTATGTGTGTTGGTTAACTCCTAGTTATGTTATTTGAAACTACTGTATCAATGTTTGCCATCATAAAAAAGGGGGAGATTATTACAAATTTGGATTCAAAAAATATAGTTTTGATGATGACAAATATGTTTGTATTCTGTTTTGCTTGGCTAACCTATTTCAGGTACAAAAGATCAAAAGCCACTCAAGCCAACTCAAGATCGGGTCCAAGTGTGTCTAAATATAATGTTTTCCCTTTCTTGAGTCAAATGTAATGTAACTGATCTCCTAGCTAAGTAATCTTGCACACACACACTCAGGGGGGGGGGGGGGGGGGGAGCTTGAGTGAATTAGAGTTTTTGTTCATTTTTTGTTCAGATCGTCCTGGATGATATTCACATCATCCTAGACAATCAAGTGAAAATAGAAACCCTAATTAGGGTGACCAAGTTAAGTCTGTCTGATTAAGCTGATCTTCCAGGATGATCTATTGATTGTACGTGACGATAGGCTCAAATTAGAAATTCTCAGCCGCTAGATCAAGTTAGGCAGGTTTTATTTTTAGAGATTTGATCTGATCATCCTGGACGATACACGTATTATCCTGGATGATTCAGTACAATCATGCCTAAATTAGTCTGGTGATTAAGGAAAGTAATTAATATTTAATTGATACAATCATATCATCCGGGATGATCGCAAGATCGTCCGGGATAATCATGATCGTCCAGTGTGTTTCACCTGTACGTCCAGAGTGGTGATCAGGACGATTTTGGCACTTTTGAACTAATTATACAGGACGATATCAATATCATCCTGGATGATTAAGTCATTTTGAGGTTGTATAGCACAAGTTCCTCTGGACGACCAGAGCGGTCTTCTGGATGAAATTCCTGAATTTACACTAATCATCCCGGACAATCGCAGAATCGTATGGGACGATCTGAACAACTTTTTTACTAATCATCCAGAAGAGCTAGATCGTCCAGGATGAAACATGTGATTTTGAACTGATCGTACAGGATGATCTATCGATCGTACTTGATGATATTGGCCGACCAGTTGAGATTTAGGGTAAATTTTGAGCCCTCCTATAAAAGATCTTTTTCTTCCAACAAGAAAACTCTTTTGCCACTTTCCTTTCCTTAGAAACCTTGAGAGAGAGAGAGAGAGAGAGAGAGCTTGGGAGAGAGAGAGAGGATCTTGTGAGGGGGATTTTGTGAGGGATTCACAAAGATTGCTCCAAGCAAGGATCAGAGTCATCTTCTCCGTTCGTCGTCCCTCATCTTGTCGGTATTTTTTGTGGGAGGATCGTTCGCAAGAAGATCCGGGTTCTCTGCGCGCTTCAGGAGGAAGCGAAAGGAGTTCGGGTTCTCTGCCTGCTTCAGAAGGAAGCGAAAGGAGTTGGGGTTCTCTTCCTGCTTCAGAAGGAAGCGAAAGGAGTTCAGGTTCTCTGCCTCTCCGGGTTGGTGAAAAGGAGTTTTGTACAGGCTTCTCTGCTTTGCTGTGGGAGCAGAAGGAGAGTCACTTCTGTGTTAGTGCAATACCCGGAGGGGAGGCTCCGGTGAGTGGACGTAGGTCAAGTTGACCGAACCATTATAAAATATGGTGTGCTCTTTATGATTATTTTTTGCACTTTATTGTTCTATTATTCTCTTCTTGGGTGAAATATGTGGTTGATCTTTTCTTTTCTGTGTTTACTTGTTTCCGCTGCAAATTATCGAAAAGATTTTTTCTGTTGCTCATGAATTTTTTAAATAACCAATTCACCCCCCTCTCTTGGTTAGTCTCGGGACTAGTTCATCAGGGCTTAACATCCCTATCGAACTTTCACCCACCTCGGTCTTCTTCTGGCCCTAGTGTAATAGAATTCCACCTCAGTCGCCCACTGATGTAGGCATTAAATCACAACACTTTACAACATATTTTTAAGTGCAGTTCATTAATTAAAGTATAATTAGATTGAATTAAAAAATTACGAAAATGTCCCAATGGTAGACAACAGAAATACTATTGAGTAAAAATTCATAATTTCCAAACATAACCAAACTACCAAAATTGCGTAAAATATCATTTTGAAGCTTTAATTGAACTCAAATTATTTTTTGATGTCAAAATAAATCTTAGGCTAAGAAAAAATCATAGCTTTTTCAAAATCATTCGGCAAAAAATTTCTAGAATATACTCAAAATATTTGTAATCATAATCTCTATGACATATAAAATATTAACCAGTAAAAGTTTTACCAAAATAAAGTTATCATCATTTTTCATTAACGGAAATATAAATTTAATCAAAAAAATACCGAAAATATAAAATTATTGAAATATGAAATAGTTATAATGTAACCTACCTCAAGATGAGCAGATTTTTCAATTGGGATGACAGATGAAAATCGCTCTATGATAGCCAAAACCAAGCTTTTCTCTCTCCTTCTCTCTCATTTTCTCTTAAATTTAAAAAAAAAACTTTTTTGTTGCACAAAATGAAAGGGAAGGTGGATTTAAGCTATTTAATAAATCCATTATGGATTTAGATATTTTTTAAAATAATTATATAATAATATTATTAGTATAATAAATTTTAAGTATAAATTCATAGAAATTCTTTTGGGATTCCAAAAATTATAAAACAATATCCATAAAATAACTTATTTTATTTAGAAAATTCAGGTGAAATTGGTTGTAAAATGGATATTTGATGGTCCCAAAACCCTCACTTGTACCGTAAGGTAACAATTTCTTAAGGAATTTCCCCAGTGTCCAAAAATTATGAAAAATTAGAAAAACTAAAACACAATAACAGAAATGTTATGGAGAAGACTATTTATAATTTGGGCTTATAGTGACTTTTGAATAAATTCTTGATTATTGCAGGTCAAATGCAGTTTTAAAAATTTTGAGTTGTAACAATTGGCTCGAGGGAAATTTGGTTGATGGATCTTGCAAGAAAGATGAATTTGCTATGCACTTGTGGCTCTTGTGCTCATATAGGTCTTGAGTTCTTGGGGGCCTCATCTCACCTCAGGGAGTAGTCAAATCTTTTCTTTTAGCTCATACCCAAAAAGGAATTGAATAATCCCTCACTATTCATATGATTATGCTTGTACCTATAATGATGAGTTTGTTGTGAGATTCTCATTTTTTACAATTGATATTATTGGCCCTTATTTGCATGGGTGAGTTGATGAGAGTTTGATTCATTGCAACCCTTATTCAGGGAGAACTTTTGTTCCTACGAAAAAAACAAGCCATATTTATATATATTTAGGCGAAACAATTCTTCCTTCTCCCTAGTTCTTTAAGTATACAATGAATATCTTACAAAAAAGATAGAATATTTTGTGCTTAATGGTTTTCCATGTGAATTTCTAATCATCTCTACAACCCAGACTATAATATTCCTTAGTCACTTAGTGGAGGATAAAGAGAGGTTCTTGCTAGAAAGATAACCTTTCTTCGTGTTGGGGGATCTATTGATCACGTTAGTCTTAAGTTCTTGGGGGCCACAACATGGCTCAAGGAGTAGTCCAATCTTTTCTTTCAGCTCAAGCCTGGAGGGGGGATTGGACGATCCCATGCTACTAGGGTGATCATCTAGTTATTACCAAATTGAAATGGTAAGGTTCAATAAATCTCATGTAAGAGGCTGGTTCGACATTCTAAAATTTAAGGACTAGAATTTTATAAGTTTGAAAATAGATGCAAACTTAATTATTTTAGTAGTCAAAAGATTAAAATTTAGCATATTTCAAAATGAAAGGAAAATGTAATTATTATCATGATTGAGATATTAAAACCCAATGTGTTTGGAAAGAAGGGAAAACTCGATTGTTACCATGGTTTAGAGATTAAAATAAAGCAAGTTTAGAATGAAAGGCATACTTGGTTGTTACCATGGTTGAGAGAACTAATTTTGATGAGTTCAAATCGAAAGGTGAACTTTATTGTTATAGTGGTTGATAGATTAAAATTTGATGATTTTGGAATGAAAGGAGAATTCAATTTTTCCATAATTCAGAGGTTAAAGTTTGGCAAGTTTAGAATGAAAGGCAAACTCAATTAGAGGTTCTCTTCTCTTATTTTTTTTGAAGATGTGGTCTATCACTAGTCACTTAGTGAAGGGAGAAGAGAGGACCTTGCTCATAAGATGACTTAGCTTCACATTGGGGGCTCTGGCGCTCACATAGATTTTGAGTGCATGCGGGACTTTATGCACCTTAGGGACTAGTCTAATATTTTCTTTCAACTCAGAAATAGTGGGGAATTAGGCAATCCCTCACTGTTTGGGTGATTGTGTTTGTTATAGTAGGTCAAGCGACTGGATTAGGAACAAAATTTCCTAGAGAGGGCTGCATAAGGAGTTTTTCATAGCAAGGACCAGGAGTTCAAACATGGCATTTTCAGTTTCCCATGCATTTTCAAATGAAGATTATGTTTTGGTAGGTGCCTTTGATTGTACTTATTGTCCTCATTCTTATATGAGGTTAATTAGGCAAAACAAAATCATAAACAAAACAAAAAACCAAATTCAAAACTCCAAACCCAAATTTAAGGCTTATCCCTTATCCCATAAACCTTTTTGAGTGATTTTTTAGTTACCTCAAAACCAAACTAGATGATCTCTAATTTATGATCTGTTAGTTATGTATTGATTAAACATATCTCTAGGGTTAACCCTCTAAGTTTGAGGGCAATCTGAGCCCTCTAACCCCCAAAACTTATTTGATTTTTAAAGGCTATAAAACTTTCAAATATTTATAGTTCATGACACTGGACCATGTAGCTTATGGAATTTGACCTTCAAAACCTCCCCAAAACCTTTGAATATGTCCATGATCACTCTCATGGCATGTTTAACATAAAACTAAACTTTTGGTGGACCCTAGTTGACCATGGGTCCACTAAACCCCAAAATCCTTAAAAATATTGAAGCTTCTCATAAATTTCAACACGCCCAATCAAACTAAGCCTTCAAACCTCCTTCAATGCATTATAAATATCATTTGGAGGTTGACTAAAATGTTCCAAGTTCTGGTTTGACTTAGTTGACCATGTGTATTGAACCTAGCCTTAAGTTTTGGTTTTACCTAGTTGACCATGTCAATCATTGTCGACTAAAATGCCCCTTTAAGGGTCCAAACATGCATTTCATGTAAAGATCTCTCACCATTGCATGGGACCACCTTCATTGGATCCAAAACATCATTTTTAACTTATTGGACCTAACCTAAACCCCTAGTCTAACATGGTTTACGAAACTAACCCTAAACTTAACCAAATCCAAATTTAATGCTCCAAGCATAACCAAACAAAATTAAACCCTCAATATCATTTCTTTGAATATTCTAAACATACCCAACATCTTCATGAGTCAAACCCCTTAGTCAACCCATTTGAAATGGTCAAAATCATGCATGCAATCAACCTTTCATGTAAACATCCAACCCTTGGCCTCAAATCCCTTGGAGTTTATTCCTATAACAAGGATGACCTTCCCAAGAACTATCCCAATCAGCATTGACTGGTTGATAGGTCAACAAGTTAATAAAACCTTCAAAGCATGGTCAAATAGTCAAGCATTGCCAAGCACTTCATTTCCCTTAAAATCAGCCAACAAAATGCACTCAAATAAACCTTAAACCCTTTCTAAATTGCTCTTACGCCAAGCCCAAGCCTTAGTTTAGCTAAAAGGGGTAAAATATGGTCCCCCTCCCCTCATGGGAGCTCACCCATGCCACTCATATGCATGCTACCATTTCTCAATTTCTTCCACCTAGGACAGGTGTAAATCATCCAAGAAACCATTATGATCAATCCCAACCATCCAAGCAAATCCTAGGAATTAAAATGGGCAAAAGCATGGGAAATATTTATTTTCCAAGTATTCTCATCCTCCAAGCATCCTCTAGCCCCCAATTTTTCTCCTCTTTCTTCTCTAGAGCTGTCGCTATGTTTTCCAAGCCATTCCGTAGCTCCTTGTAGCTTCCAAAACCCCCATTTGAGAAAAGGGGGGAGAAATGAGAGAGAAGCAAGAAATATGAAGATATATCTCCATCAAGTGCAAACCAACTCTTGGGGTCTTCTGCAAAGTTGAATAGGACTTCTCTAGGAGCCAAAAAAGTCTAATATCAAAGAAATCCATACAGGTTAGCAAGATATCCTACTTTGAAGTTTAAAGTTCAAGTTTCATTTTGTCATAGATCTCATTGAATGGAGCCTCCAAACTCCATGCTTTGTAAGATCCTCTAATTAAAAATTTACTCAAATTTGGACGGTTGGATCAAAAGTTATAAGGATTTGAAGTTTTGTTTATTTTGAACTACATGAATTGGATCAATCTGAGCCATCTAATCGGTTGATCAAACACAGTTCAACAAAATGCATGCAATGGCCCTAGGGCTCAGACATGCACCGTGCATCTTTCGTATTAGGTGACATGGCTCTATAAGGAGTGTCCATTCCTACGCGGCTCGATCTGATGGCTTAACTACTTAGCAAAAATGGTTAAGTGGCTAACTGCATGCTCATAACTAGTTGATCGCTGCCTCACCGCCTCTCGCCAATCACTGCTAATGATTGGGAAAATGGTGCCAACATAATAAATGCATTAAAATGCATATAAAAAGTCAATTAAAAGCAAATAACCACAAATTTTCATAGAAAATTTATTTTTTCACCAGATTGAGGTAGGTTTCATCTTAAAATACTAGGTCTCAATTAGTGAACTTAGTGATAATATAAACTCCAAATTTTAATTTCACTTAAGTTTGACTTCATTTGATCATAAAATTAAGCAAAATAAAAATCAACCCCTTTATTGGGCCTCAAACTAAAAAAAAGGTAATAAATCCAAATTAAATAAAAAAAATAAACAATGGGTCAAAATGTTCATAACTGAATACACTATCTAAGAAAAATAAAAGCCTTATGAATAGCTTTGAGGATTGATCATTATTTAATAATAAGTAAACTATAATTATTAATTAAAATAAATAATAAAAAAGAATAAAAAATACCAACTAATTTCAAACACTTGGAATTATCCCCATAAGTCATTCCTAACATTTGAAAAAGATTTCAAGTGATTTGGAATCAGTTTGGTACAAAAGTAAGAAAGTAACTCTATTTATGTAATTAAATAATTTAATTAAATGCATAAACTTCAAAAATTCATAACTAAGTGGCATTTTACTCATCCTAGGGTTTAATGTTTATTAAATATATAAAAACTCTAAAACTTATTTTAAATCAAAGAAATGGACCTTTTATTTTATGCATTAAAATATTCAATTAAATACCAAAAATAAATAAAAAATTAAATTTTTAGTAAGTCACCAATCTAATTAATTAAATCAGGTTATAACATTAAAATTTATAACCAATATTCCATCAATAAAGTTTTTAGAATGGACTACCTCGGGCTACAGGACTGTGTCCTAAGGAGGCCCTAGGTCCTCATGCCCATTGTGATAATGCCCCAAATAGATTTGATGGAATGCAAACCATAAATCATAAGCTTAACAAGTCATTAACAAGATAATCACAAACTTGGATAACTTAGTCAATAAACTAAATCAAACTTAAAACCAAAGATAACTGTTGGGTAACCCTTGCTTATGAGGTTATGAAATTAGCCCCAATGAGGGTGAAATATACCTTACAGCTCTAGTGTAAACAAATATAACTATTATTAAACCTAAATAATTAACCATAAATCAATAATTAATGGTATCATCCATACCTTATGTAAATTCTATTTTGGGGGGTATATGTGTATTAAAATTTGAGGCTTAAGGATTAGAATACCTAATTAAAATTTAGGACCTTAGAGAAATAATAATTAACCAACTTCAACATTTAAAATTTATTCTAAAATGAACATCAAAATATCAAACTTAAACTCAAATTAAATTCCCCTCGACCTATAATAAATTAATGGAAAATATTAGTAAAATCCAAATAACAACCTATTTTGGATACATCCAAACCGCACAGCTTGACGCATATACTATAAATGATTTATTAGGGAAATCAAGTTTTAGGTTAGGTTGTTGTCCTTTTATACATGCTTTACTCTCTTGTGTGATATGAATTTATGTAATTTTTTGTGCATGCAAGTTGTTGTGATTTAGTTTGATTTGTGATGTATATGATGTGATATTTTCTTTTACCATGCTACCTATGATATTATATATGATGGGCACTTAATTTTCTTAGGTTAGGAATTATCTGGATGCTAATTAAGTCTTACGCATGTGTCCATGCTTATGTAGGGCTAGAAAAATGGGGCCAAATGAAATTTTAATAATAGAATTTTCTACCAGTGTTTTAAATGCCTAGCCTCTAAAAATTAAAAAAAAAAACATGGCCAAGTGAATGTGCTTGATCAAATGTTAGCAATTTATTAAATAAATGCTTGAGATTTTTGATGACTTCATATATAAAATGCTTAGGATAACGTACAGGTTGTAAATTTTTTTGGTGACTAAAGTTTGAAGTTGAAGACTCTCTATACTACTATTATAAAAGGTGCTTAAGTTTCATATGAAATTAAAATTTCAATGAGTTGTGAAAGTTAATTTAAAATGGGATATTAATATCCAATTTAGAATTTAAAGAGTAAGGAAACATCCCTTCAGGGAGGAGTTCCTTCCATTTAGAGATCCAAATTAGGATTACTTGAAATCTGAAGAGAAAAGAAATGTCCCTTCGAGGAGTTCTTTGATTTGGATATCTGGACCCAGCTGATCCGATGAGCCTAAAGGAAAGAGCTGGAAAAGCGAAGATAAAGAAATTCTTATTTTAAAACTTGCGTCATTTTGTAGGATTAAAACTCGGGATATTGCTAGTGGAGCCCAGCCAATTTTAATATCTACAGACCCTGGGTTGTAATTAAGTGGCATTTTCACACGGCTTTTATGTTCATTTAATATTTTATGATTGATAATTTGTTTAAATTATTTATGCATTAAAAATTTCCTTGCTTTCTAGGTTTATTACCTACTTGCAGGATTTTTTTTAGCCTGTAATGCGATTAGGCTCTTAAGGAAAACAAAAAAATTCTTCTTGCAATTAAACAAAAAATATTAGGGTTACATATAAGGATAAATGCTCCTAAGACGTAAGCCTAGGCACGTTGGGATTTTTTATACATTCATATTTATATTCTCTCTTTACTAGGCACCTCTCCACCTGCAGGTCATGGCAGACCACCTGACCTATTAGGGTGCAACTCTATCTAGGGGATATTATACATCTCTAGGAAAAATCTATTTTCTACGCATAATTTGTGAAGTTCATCATATAAATTTTACATACAAGAGTCAATCAGTATACCTTGCATTAGAAGCTAGCTAAAAATTAATAAAATTTAATTTCATTGAACATAATCCCACCATATAAGTAAAGGGACCATTTAAGACATTCTCGAGATGTCAGCCCCAATTTCTCAAAAACTTAAATAATAAACCTTACTTATGTGTCATAAGAACAAACTCATGATTTTGAAGTGCCTAGGTGGTGTAGCTAGCATTCCAGTCCAGGCTAATGTAAGCCCAGATTAGAATTAGGATCTGGGGCAGACCCAAACATATAAGTCCCCAATATCAAAAATTTAATCCCAACCTTCTAATGAAATGCATGAAAGTTCATTAGGGATGTTAAGCCCTTATGAACTAGCCCAAGGCTAACCAGGAGGAGGGGGGGGGGGGGGGGGGGGGGGGGAGGGGTGAATTGGTAGTTTTAAAAAATTCTTAAGTAAAATTGAAATATCTTTTTATATCTTGTAGCATAAATGAATTAAATCAATAATAAAAAGAAGCAGTTAATCGTAATAAAAAAAAGTGTGAAAAATAATCAGAAAGAACACACCAGATTTTATAGTGGTTCAATCAACTTGACCTAAATCCACTCCCCGGAGCCTCCCCTCCATATTTTGCACTAAAATAAAGAGACTCTCCTTCTGCTCCTACAACAAAGCAGAGAAGCCTTTACAAAACTCCTTTTCACCAACCCGGTAAGGAAGAGAACCCAGACTCCTTTTGCTTCCACCTGAAGCAGGTAGAGAACCTTACTTCATTTTGCTTCCTCCTGAAGCAGGCAAAGAACTTTACCTCATTTTGCTTCCTCCTAAAGCAGGCAAAGAACCTTGATCTTCTTACAGATGATCCTTCCTTCAGAGCACCAATGAATAAGGGATGACGATTGGAGACGACAACTTAAATCCTTGCTTTGAGTAACCTTTGCGAACACCTCACAAACTCCCCCTCACAAGATTCTCTCTCTCTCCCAAGCTCTCCCTCTCTCTCTCAAGGACTCTCTCAGGAAAAGACTGCGGCAAAAGATTTCTATAGTTGCAAGAAAAAGAACTTAAATAAGAGAGCTCAAAAATTGCCCTAAATTTGAACTTGTCGTTAAAGATCATCCAGGATGATCCTTCGATCGTCCTGTACAATTAGTATAAATAAGCCCTTTTTTGCCTTGATGATCTAGTTTCTCTGGACGATAGAAGATATGGTTGTTCAGATCATTCGGGATGATTCTGCAATCATCCTAAATGATTAGTGTAAATCAAGAATATCATCTAGCAGATAGTTCGGGCCATTTAGGACAAAAGTCTGGATGATCTAAAGAAAATAACTTGATCAGGATGATATGTGTATCGTCCAGGATGATATGAATACAATTTGAACAGAAACTCTAACTCACTCAAACTCTCCCCCTGAGTGTGTGTGTGTAAGATTACTTAGCTAGGGGATCCATTACATTACACTTGACTCAAGAAAGGTGAAAAATTATGTTGAAGCTGAAACACATATAGACTGACTCGATCTTGAGCTGGCTTGAATTGTAATTGATCTTATGAACCTAAAAGGTTAGGCACTCAAATAGAAATAGAAATATTTGCTATCATCAAAATCATAATCCTTGAATCCAGATTCGTAATAGTCTCCCCCTTTTTGATGATGGGAAATATTTGTTAGTAATTCCAAATTCGGTAAATAACCAATAAAGCCATGAAAGCTAAGGAGTGCAATTTCTATTAGCCACGAGAATAGTATAAAAACACTGAATGTTTGAACATTGATAATTCAAAATGCACAAAGACTCAGAACATAAACCACTCCCCCTCTTGACATCTCAAAAAGGGGAACAATAGTACAAAGAAAACAAAAAAGATAAGACAAACACAACACTAAAACATAAGAAAATTAATCAAACTAGTAAAAAGGGGGATCCTGATCAGATGGAGGAGGAGTGGTGGCTAAAATAGACTATAAAGAGTGGAAAACTATTCTCCAAACCAGGTCATGTCCTGGTCATACTGCTGTTGCTGCTGGGCTATGTATGCATTGAATCGGTTAACATCCTCAGCATGCTGCTTCTCCCAGGCAACCATATAGGAGTCAAAGCGTGCCTCCCACTGGTCAAACCTATGCACCAGGTGATCTAACAGTGATTCTATATGGAGAGGAGTAGGTACAGTAGGTTCAAGAGCAGCTTCTTCCTCTTCTCCCTCAATATCCGTGCTGGGCTCCAGATGAAGTCGAGTACTGTGAAGAACATGGAAGGAGTTGTTGGAGTAGAAGGAAGGAGGGATATTTATTGGAACTGGATATTGCAGATTATATTTTGTTTCAAGAGCATACGCAATGGGGTGTCCTAAGGCTAGATTTGGGCATCTCCTGTGGCCTGGATCTTTAATACTAGTGAGGTGTTTGATATAGTGAAAGAGGAGATCAATAGCATTGAAATCATAGTGGGTCATGATATAGTAGGAGGTTATGGAGAGCAAGGGGGTCATATGGATGTGGTCCCCAACCTTTGGAATGATAGAGGAGTGAAGGACATGCTAGATTTTTCTAGCATCCTTGACTAAGGAGGAGCAGACATTATTATGGTATGGGGCATTGGTGTTCCTAAGAAAGTGATTGGCGATACTTCAGTTATAGTCAAGGTTAGAGGACATAAGGTGGAGCTTATCACCAGTAATGGATAGTTGAAGAATGTCATAAAAGTCCTGGTTGGTTAATTCTATGGGGCGTCAATTCACATAAGAGCGAAGGGCGGTGTAAGAAGAGTCAATACGAAGATTTGTAAAGAAAGCACGAAGAATCTCAGTACTAAACGAAAAAGCCAGTGTTAGAATGAAAGTGAGGGAGGTGTGAGCGAAAAGGTCCAGTACCAAATATGTGAGAATATGTAGATTTATAATTTTGGATTGAGTGATCCCCACATCAAGATATCATTGGAAAGCAGCCTAATTGGCTGCATCAGGAAAGTGGGGATCGACACTCCCCCAGGAGGAACTAACTCCCTGTTGCCTAGATCTCTTACAACCAGCCAAGAGGAGAAGTTTGTATGAGTGTCCAAGGAGAGTGGTAAAGAGAGCTAGATGAGATTAGATATTTAAATAGAAATCGGCCATATCGTCTAGGACGATCGCAAGATCATCCAAGATAATTGCAGGATCATCCAAGATGATAGGTAGCAATAATTATGTCCAGAATGATTGGTTAAAAAGGTGGTTGAATCATCCAAAATGTTCATATATCATCCAGGATGATTACATACAGGCGGTCGTCCCGAGGAGTCTAGCTGGACAACCATTGACAAAAAGTATTATCTTGGTTGATTAAGTGGATCATCCAGGATGATATACAATAAATGAATCGGACGAACCAAATTTAAATCAACCAACTGTTACCACGTAGATTATCCAGGATGATGAGATGTATCATCCAGGACGATCACTAATAATTGGTACATATCAGCCATTTGATCATGATGGGGGTGATTTGATTAGATTGTCCAGGATGATGTGACTAAAAAAATAAAAAAAGATGAAGGATGGAGGAGAATGATCAGGGGACCCAAAAATCACAAAAAAATCAAAATAAAATTAAAAAAAGGAAAAAGAAATAATAAAAATAAATAAATAACACCAAAAACAATTTTTTTAATCTATTTGCTCCAGTAAATCAGAATTTTTCTTAATTTTTTAATTCAAAAGCCAATAAGAAGAAAATTGATGATGCTGAAATCTAGAAAAGTTGGAAATCAATTTTCATAACTCCTACCTTAAACACCTTACAGGTTCAAATTCATTTCAAACACAAATCAAATTCAGAAGAAAATAAGTTAGATTTGAAAAGAAATCTTTTCAAGCATTGTTCCGGAAAAATATCTGATAAAATAGTATTACAAAGAAAGGAATCACAAATCATGATTTTCAATCTCATGTTTTTAAAAGTATTAAGTGGAGCATGAATTTTTTTAAGACATTTAACGATCTGAAAGAGAAGAAAAATTATCTGTTGGTGGGCTCATTTTCTGCCTCTTTTTTAATTTATTTGGTGCACTTTGCTCATCTTTTGACTTTTTGATATACTTTGTGTTTCTTTTCATTTTTGGTATTATTGTGCATCTTTTTGTTTTTAGGCCCATTTTGTACCGCTTTTTATTTCTTTTACAAGCTTGCTTCTTTTCACAATCTTTGAAGAATCTCGGTTGTGAAATTATCTTCTAGACATAAGAGAGGAAAACACTCACTCTTTACAGTAAGGAAGAGTAATTTATAGAACAAAATCATACTATATATAATAAGTGCAATCACTTGATTAAAAAAATATAACTATAATTTAATGCTTTGAAAATACTATTCATATGAGATTGATTACTGTAGGAAGATAAAATAGATCTCTAGTTCAAAAACCAACTTTTTAATTTTGAAAATAATTTTTATCCAAAAGGAATAATACACCATTAAAGGAGTTAGAGGAAGAGAAACAATCATCAATATTTCTTCCCTTTAACTATTTTAGAGGAGTCAATCACTACTGACAAGCTTCCAAATAAAAATAAGACAAAACTCTCAGTTAGAAATCTAGTTTATGAGCAGTAGAGAGCAGTGATCTGATTCTAGAGAAAATAAATAATAAATTAATAAAAGAAGAAAGAAAGCACATAAAAATAAATAATCAAATCGGGAAAATAACCACGATAAAAAAAATCAGTCGAGAATAAAAACAAAAAAGAAAATAGATAATCCAATCAAAATAAAAATAAAAGGGAAAACTAAAAAATAGAAACATCAGAAATCAGTGATCATCAGATTCATGCATTTATATCAATCACACCCAATCTGGACCTTAAAATGCTAAATGAGTTAAAGGCCAGTGGTTTAGTAAAGATGTCAGCTAGTTGGTTTTCGGTTGCTACATGATGTAGCTCAATGTCCCCTTTGGTAACATGGTCCCTAATGAAGTGATGTCTTATGTCAATGTGTTTAGTTCTTGAATGTTGGATAGGATTCTTAGAGATGCAGATGACACTAGTGTTATCACATAGAACTGAAATTATGCTAACAGGTAATCCTAAATCCAAGATTTATTGCTTCAACCGAAGAAGTAATCCTAAATCTAAGCTTTATTGCTTCAACCAAAGAACTTGGGCCACACAACTTCCTAAGGAAATGTACTCAGCTTCAGTAGTGGAAAGTGCAACAGAGTTTTATTTTCTACTAGAGAAGGAACTAAGGACTGTCCTATGAATTAGCAAGTTCCAGAAGTGCTATTTCTATCCACTCTAAACCCTATAAAATTAGAATCAGAATATCCAATAATTTAAAAAGAGGTGTTGTGCTTAGGATACCAGATTCTTAAGTTTGGGGCCCTAAGAGATATCTAAGGATTCTCTTAACTACTGTCAGGTGGGATTCTTTAGGATCAACTTAGAATCTAGCATAGAGACAAATACTAAATATTATATCAAGTAGGCTAGCAGTCAAGTAAAGTAATGATCCAATTATACCTCTGTACTTCTTTTGAACCACATATTTTCTATTTGAATCCTTATCTAACCGAACACTGGAGCTCATGGAAGTAATGATTGGCTTGGCTTTATCCGTTTCATATTTCTTCAAGATGTCCTTAGTATACTTTAATTGATTAAAAAAAGTTCCATCATTCATTTGCTTTATGTTAAACCCCAAAAAGTAAGACAATTCTCCCATCATACTCATCTCAAAATCCTTACTCATTATTTTAGAAAAATCATCACATAACTTTTCATCAGAATATCCAAATAGTATATCATCAATATAGATCTGAATAATAAGTAAATCATCTCCTACTTTCCTCAGAAAAAGGGTGGGGTGTACACTTCTCTTAACAAACTCTCTTTCTAGTAGGAATGTGCTAAGCCTCTCATACCAAGCTCTAGGTGCCTATTTCAATCCATATAATGCCTTTTTTAATTTGAAAATATGATTTGGATATTGGGAACTTTCAAAACTTGGGGTTTGCTCTACAAAGACATCTTCTTTTATTATCTCATTTAAAAAGGCACTCTTAACATCCATTTGAAATAGCTTAAATCCCTTATAACAGGCAAAGGCTAGTAGCACTCTAATAGATTCCAATCTAGCTACAGGGGCAAAGCGCTCCTTAAAATCAATTTCTTCTATTTGGTTGTACCCCTTAGCCACCAATCTTGCCTTATTCCTAACCACCACACCAGAATCATTCATTTTATTCTTAAAGACCTATTTGGTTATAACTACACTTTGATTCTTAAGACTTTCTACTATCTCCCAAACATCATTTCTCACAAATTGGTTAAGTTTTTCTTGCATAGCTATGATCCAAAATTCATCAGAAAGGGCTTGATTATTGTTGGTGGGTTCAGTCATTGATATAAAGGTCAAATAGTTTACTTCCTTCCTAAGTCCAAGCCTAGTTCTAACACCTTCAGAAGGGTCTCCTAAAATTAATTCTTTAGGATGACTTGAAGAATATCTCCAATCTCTAGGCAATGTATTTTCAGGTTCTACCCTTTCCTCCAGATTTGTAGATTCTATTACTTGGGTAATCTCTCCTATTTCATCTTCTTCCTCAGTTTTAGACTCTTTAGGATTAGAATCATCAAACACCACATGGGTAGTCTCCTCTACCACCAAAGTCCTCTTGTTGAATACCCTAAAGGATTTCCCCACACTTGAATATCTAAGAATACTCCATCAGATTTTGGGTCAAATTTTTCTAAGGATGATTTTCCATTATTAAGAATGAAGACCTTATAGCTAAAGACATAGAGGTGGGATGGGTTTGGAGTTCTACCCTTAATGATCTCATAGGGTGTCATATTCAGATTGAATCTAACATTCATCTTATTCAACACATAATAGGTTGTATTCGCTGCTTCTACCCAAAAGTATTTTGGAAGTGAATACTCAGCAAGCATGGCTCTAGCGGCTTCCACTAAGGTATTGTTCTTCCGTTCAGCTACCCCATTCTGCTGAGGGGTCCTAATAGCTAAAAATTATGACTAATCCCTTGCTCCTCAGAAAATATTTCAAATCTCACATTTTCAAACTCTCCACCATGATCACTATGAATGGTCAAGATTTCACAACCTAACTTCTTCTGAATCTAAGTGGAGAAAGACTTAAATTCATCAAATAACTCAACCTTGTGTGATAGAAATCTAATCAAAGTGAACCTCGAGTAGTTATTAACAATCATAAATCTATAGACTTTGCCCCCTAAGCTGGTAGTGCTAATGGGTCCAAAGAGATCCATGTGAAGAACTTCTAAAGGTCTAGAGGTGCTGATGTCCTTAATAGAGTGGAAAGAGGATTGGACTTACTTTTCTAGTCGACAGGCATCACACAGGTGGTCCTTAGTGAACTTAATCTTGGGGACACCTCTAACTAAGTTCTTTTGGGTAACTCTTGTAAGGATTTTTATGCTGGCATGACATAACCTCTTATGCCACAACCAAGACTCATCAGTAGTAGTTTTTAAACAAAATGAAGCAGCACATTTAATGTTATTTAAATTAAGTATGTAGATGTTGTTGATCCTCTTGCCCTATAAAATAATGTTATTATTTAAGCTGATAATGTAAGTGTTCGTAAGGAACTTTATGCTGAACCCTTTGTCACAGAGCTGACTTATCCTGAGCAGGTTGTGTTTCAGTCCATCTACAAGAAAAATATTTTCAATCAAAAGGTTCTTAGAGTTTTCGACTATACCTGTGCCCACCACTTTCCTGGTGGTGTTGTCTCCAAGAGTGACCATGCCCCTAGCCCTGGCCTCCAGTGAAATGAATTGATTTACATCTCCAGTCATATGTCTTGAGCATCCGCTATCCAGGTACCACATGCTCTCATGAAGTCTTATGTGAGAGCACGCCTATAAAATCATCAAACATCAGATTTAGAAACCCAAACACATTTGGGTTCCTTCTTATGAAAAGAAGAATGTAATGCATGCATGTTATGCTATGAATCATGCAATTTGGGTCTCCACACTCAATATGTACTATGGTGGACAATGCAGGTATAGGAGATGTATCCTAGCATGCCACAAGAAAAATATCTAACTCAAGGAAAATGGTTAACTAATCTACATAGGTGATTGTGCCTCTTCCTAGGTTTAGATGCATGTTGTGGTGGTTTATAAAATTGTGCAAATATAGGAGGTGTTTTGTTATTCTCAAATGCACTAATTTTTATACTTAGAAATTCATTTTCTATTTTAAGGCTTACAATTTTAAATTTCAATACATGCTCACTACTATCTAAATCACATGCCATATTGTCTAGTTCTTTAAATGCCTTTTTTAAATCAGCATACGATATTTTCAATGAATCATGCTTAATAGTTAATTCAAAATATTTTTTGTTTAACTCATCAAATTCATCAAGTAGTGACATGTGATTTCTATCAAGTGTAGAATGATCCTTAAGCAAAACTTCATGCTCTTTTTGGAGGTTCAGGATTTCTAATTTCAGGCTAGCATGAGTTTTCTTAAGTTTCCTATATGATGAATAGATTTTCTCAAAAACTTTAAGTAATTGATCATAGGTCAGTTCACATATCTCTTCTTGGTCAGACTGACCACGATATTCATCCACCATCAAGCACAAGTTTGTGGTCTCCTCTTCAGTTTCATTCTCAGAGGAGTCGGATGCAAAATCTGCCCAGAAAGTCTTTTAGATCTATTTCTTGTCTTTCTTGAACTTGGGTTTCTCCTCACCCTTCTCCTTGCTTGGGTGAGCCTTAAGTATAGGACAATCAACTTTTATATGTCCTAGCTTCCCACATTTAAAACAAATCACATCAGAAGATCCTTTAAGATTTTTGCTACTCTTATCTTTATTCTACTTCAGAAAGTTCTTGTGTTTCTTCATTAGAAAGCCTTCGAATTGCCTAGTGATTAAGGTAACATCATCGCTTTCAAACTCAAAAGTATCGGTATCTATATCATTCGCCTTCAGTGCCACTGTCTTCTCTTTCTTCTTCTCGCATGCATCAAGCTGTCTTTGGCTCACTCCTCACTCGTAAGTAATTAGTGATCCAAGTAAGTTATCAATAGAATAATTATTCAAATCTTTTGATTTAAGTGATAGCAGTTATCTTGGCATTATAGGAAGAAGGAAAACATTTTAAGATTTTGTTAACTTTTTCATAGTTGGTGATTTCTCTTCCTAAGGTATGTAAGGGGGTGACGATTTGTGTGAACCTAGTGTACATTTCAAATACTAACTCACTAGGTTTCATGCAAAAGACTTTGTAGTCATGAAGTAAGATATTCAACCTTGACTATTTAACTTCAGTTGTGCCCTCATAAGTGATACATAATCTATCCCAAATTTCTTTACAGGTCGTGCAAGCAGAGACACGCATGTAATCCTCAAATTTTAAAGCACAGAAAAAAAATAGGTTAAATATTTTGCATTTAGTTGTGCTAACTCACAATCATCAAACATCCATTCAGTAAAAGAAAATTTTATTTTAACACCATTAACTAGTCTAAAAGGTGTATCATAACCATCATTAACAAGCATCCACATACGATAATCAATTGATTGTAAAAAGGCGGACATGCAAGTTTTTCAAAAATTAAATGGTATGTTATCAAACAAGGGTGGACGAGTAATGGAGTTACCTTCAGCAGTGTTTTAATTACTAAAGTTAGCCAATGATCAAATTCAAAAGTTTTTTAAAACTTGAGTTTATGAATCCCTCTCTGATACCACTTGAATGTTCGTTAGGGATGTTAAGCCCTTATGAACTAGCCTAAGGCTAACTAAGAGGGGGGGATGAATTGGTAGTTTTAAAAAATCTTAAGCAAAATTGAAATATCTTTTTATATCTTACAGTAGAAATGAATTAAATCAATAATAAAAAGATAAATCAAAGATTTCACCCAAGTTGTTAATCGTAATAAAATAATATGTGGAAAATAACCAGAAAGAACACATCAAATTTTTTAGTGGTTCGGTCAACTTGACCTACATCCACTCCCCGGAGCCTCCCCTCTATGTATTGCACTAAAATAAAGTGACTCTCCTTCTACTCCCACAGCAAGGTAGAGAAGCCTTTCAAAAACCTCTTTTCACCAACCCGGTGAAGCAGAGAATCTAGACTCTTTTTACTTCCTCCTAAAGCAGGCAGAGAACCTTACCTCATTTCACTTCCTCCTATAGTAGGTAAAGAACCTTACCTCATTTCACTTCCTCCTGAAGCAAGCAAAGAACCTTGATCTTCATACAGACGATCCTTCCTTTAGAGCACCAAGGAATAAGGGACGATGACTGGGGATGACAACTTGAATCCTTTCTTTGAGTAACCTTTATGAACACCTCATAAACTCCCCCTTATAAGATTCTCTCTCTCTCTCCCAAGCTCTCCCTCTCTCTCTCAAGGACTCTCTCAAGAAAGGACTGCAATAAAAGATTTCTACAGTTACAATAAAAAGATCTTAAATAGGAGGGCTCAAAAATTACCCTAAATTTGAACTTGTTGTCAAAGATCATCCAGGATGATCCTTAGATCGTCCTGTATGATTAGTGTAAATCAGCCCTTTTTGGCTTGGACGATCTGGTTTCTCTGGATGATTAGAAGATATGGTTGTTCAGATCATCCAAGATGATTCTACGATCTTCCTGGACAACTAGTGTAAATCAGGAATATCATCTAGCAGATAGTTCAAGTCATCTAGGACAAAGTCTGGACAATCTCAAGAAAATGACTTGATCGTCCAGGACGATATCTCTATCGTCCTGTATGATTAGTTCAAAAATACCTAATATCATCCTATGCATAGTTCAATTTGTCCAGGATAACTTATGTTGGATGATTTTAAAATGACTGATCATCCAGGATGATAAAGTTATCATCCTATATGATTAGTTCAAAAATGGTAGTATCGTATGGCAGACAGTTTAGGTTATCCAGGTAAAATGCATTGGACAATTAGGATTTCTAATTGATCATCCAGGATGACTTTATCAAATCAATCAAACCTTAATTACTTTCCTTAATCACCTGACTAATTTAGGCTTAATTATAATGAATTATTTCAGACGATACACTTATCGTACGGGATGATTATACCAAAATTCTAAAAATAAAAATTGCCTAACTTAGCCTGGCGGCTAAGAATTTTTGATTTGAGCATATCATCCTATATGATGGGTATATCCTCAAGGATGATCTACTTAATCAGACCGACTTAATATGGCTGCCCTTATTAGAGTTTCTATTTTGAACGGATCGTTCAGGATGATATGTGTATCATCCAGGATGATCTGAACTAAATTTTAATAGAAACTCTAACTCACTAAAACTCTCCCCCTGAGTGTGTGTGTGCAAGGTTACTTAGCTTGGAGATCCATTACATTACACTTAACTCAAGAAAGGTGAAAATTTATATTGAACATGAAACGCATATAGATCGACTTGATCTTGAGCTAGCTTGAATTGCAATTGATCTTATGAACCTAAAAGGTTAGGCACTCAAATAGAAAGAGAAATATTTGCTATCATCAAAATCTCAATCCTTGAATCTTGATTCGCAACAATGCCTACTTAAACTAAAGCTTTCTCTATTCCAAAATTTAAAGCCTAACGTATGATAGATTGGGGTGTTTCTCAATTGTTTTAGAATCCAAAAATACCTCCTACTTTTCATTATTGGCCTCCAAAAAAATTTCAAAATTGACTAAATCCAAAATAAAATTCCAACATCTTTCTTTTCATACCACTCTTTAAAAAAATTCAAATAAAATTTCTAACATTATTTTAATAGAGAGTATTCATAGGTAGCTTAAACTTCCTATGATATAATTAACTATGAAGGCTTGCCTTTGTAGAACATTTAAGACCCATAATAAATTAAACCACACTATACTTTGCTCCTAAATAGAAAGGGGGAAAGTAATTTTTTTTGGGGAAATCAAAATGAGGGACGTTCATAATTATCATATTCAAATAATTGATAATTAGTGATATTATCTCTCTTTAGGGAAATATATCATTTACTATAAAGATGGTTGAATATAAGATTAATGATAGATTTATCTTGATTATTGTAGTTAGATACATATTTGAACATCATTTTAACCCTTTGGGGTCATATTTAGTTCACTATGATGATTCGACTATAATAATTGATGATTAAAGATCATTTTGATTCTTCAGAGTCATACATAATTCTCTCCAAAGTTTGACTATGGTAGTCTAGAAGAATTTTATAGTTTCATATTCTGAACCCATTAGAGAATGATATTTTCACCACCCAAGATGACATATCATTCACGATGATGAGTTCGGCTACAAAATTAAATCCAAAATTTTATGTTTGATTTTTTTAAAGAAAGTATAATTACGATAGATTTTCACTTTCCAACACAAGATTAGCAAATAATACTTTGTATTAGTCTAGAGTATTTTCATTTTGGAGTAGAGAAGTTGCTTTTACTTAGGAGTAATATGTATATGTAGACAGATTCATTCCTTATGGGTAAAATATCTTGAGTTCATCTGCATTCTATGTTTTGGGTATTTTAATCCCGTTGTGAGCATCTAGTTAATAAGCTCTTAGACTAGCTTATTTTTTCATAATGTGGGGTCCTTCCCAAGTATATGCTAATTTACCAAGTGAGATGTGATGAGTAGTCATGCCTACTTTATTTAGAACAATATCTCTCGATCAAAAGATTTTTTTTCCTTGGCATGGAGATTATAATACTTGGTAGTTCTTCACTTAATTTTTTCTTATTAAAGGTAACTTGTGCTTGGAGTTCTTCTAGTAGCTTGATGGTAGTCTGTAGTCCTTCTTGCTTGGATGTTTCCCATTCATTGGTTAAAGTCTAGGTTGCAGTCAATACCCTCTTGCTCGATAATTTAAGTTCTACTAAAAGTAAAACCTCTATACCATGTAAGAGCGAGAAGGGTGTGTGACCTATAGAGGTTGATAAAGTCATTTTGAGGGCCCATAATACTAAAGGAAGTAGTTCGACCCACTTCTCTTTGGTGCACTCAATCTTTTCCTTGAGTAGATTAAGTATGAGCTTATTGGTGGGTTGACATGTGCATTGCACGGGTGGTGTACGGATGCAAGCTTGAGGTGGATGCTCTGGGCATCAAAGAATACTGTGATACTTTGGTTGGAGAATCATGGCCCATTATCTATAATGATGGTGGAAGGGACTCCATGTCGACAGATGATATCTATTCAGATGAAGTTTCTAACTATGGTTGAAATGATGTGAGTAAGTGCTCTGGATTTAATTCACTTGGTAAAGTAATCAATCATGATTAGGATGAATCATTTTTGCCCTATTAATAGCATGAATATATACTATAGATCCATTCCTGGCATGGAAAATGGCCAAGACTTATTATAAAGTGTAGTTTGTGAGAAGGTTATAGCTGTATCGAAGTAAACTTCTAGCATGGTATGCCTCATTTGGAGAATTCTTTAGCATCTCTTCTTAGGGTATTCCATAAGTATCCTCATTTGAGGATTTGGTGGGCAAGAGTGCATCCACTATATTGTCTTAGACATTCATCCAAATGGATTTTAATTAGTAAGTCTTCCTTTTGATCATCTTGGACACATTTGAGGTTGAGCGAGGAGGCATATCTCCTGATAGAGATCACCTACTAGCTGATAGTTGGCTACCTTCGCTTTGAATTATTATGGATTACTAACCTTGGGATCATTTGACTCACTTTTATGATTGTTGGCGTAAGGATCCATCCAACTCAATGGAGTTAGAGAGATAGTTTCTGCTTACACCGCTTCTTCTTCAATGATGGCAAGTATGAAGACCCGTATGGCTTGCCACTTGCCAATGTTCCCATTGCTTAGAGAGGAGGTCAGCAAATTGATTCAAATCCTGGGGATTTAAGTAATTTCAAAAATTTTAAGTTTATTAGTCCTGGCCTTGACTTTGAGTATATACTTAGAGAGTGCCTTATCACTAACTTCATATTTACTTTTGACATAGATCACCATGAGCTAGGAGTCTGAATAGATTTTGAGGTGAGTGAATCCTAATTCAAAAGTGAATTATATTTCTATGAGTTAGGCTTCGTACTCACCTTGATTGTTGGTAATAGGGAATTCAATTTTAATGGCTTACATAATGATTATTTCTATGGGACTCTTCAGGATGATACCTACACCAACTTTGTGCTTTCCTGAGGCGCTATCCATTTATAGTGTCAAGCAAGGAAAGGCTACTTCAGGGTTAGTGCTTTAATGGGTGAAATAAATGAGAAAGTGGGTGAGCGCTTGTGATTTTATGGCTATCCTCGGTGATAAGTTGTTGCAATTCACTTCCCATGAAGTCTAGAAAGAAACCTTAATTGCAAAATGTACCCATATATTTAAAATCATTAGTGCCAAAAGGATTAAGAAGGTGGTACCACACAACCTTTTAAATGCCAATGATTTTAATAGTAACTTGGAACATCAGGGTGTTCAATAGCCTTGAGAAGTTTTTTTCTTATAAGAAATTTGTTCTTGCTAATATGCTTGATATGATGTAGATATTAGAGGCTAAAATCAATAATCCCTCTCCCACTAACCCATGGTTCTCTATTTGCCATGATGTTTTTGAGAATGAACAAAACTTCATAATTTTGGTTATTCTAACTTAGGCAGGATTTGGATAAAATTAAATCCTTTAAAAATGTCTTTCTTTTCTCACATTGCTTCTTATCAACTAATTTATGGTTCTATTTCTTATGGCTCAATCAATCCTTTTCTTCTTTTTTGTTTTTGCTTCAAAATCCAATGATAAAACTTTATCTCTATAGGCAATTAAAAGATATTATAGATATGATGTCCTCCCCTTAGCTAATTACAAGGGTCTTTAACTGTTGTCATTTCTCTCATAAAGAAGCTAGCGGCAGTCCTATTCCTAATAGTAAACTTTGGGACTTTAACAATTTTATCTTTGATGCTAGCCTAAAAGATTTAGCTTCAGTGGGTATTTATTACACTTGGTATAATCAAATGATAGATAATCTTATCCATATAAAGCCGGACAGTTACTTGGTTAATTATTAGTGGCTACAATGCTTTCCAAATTCTTACTATAAAGTTGACAAGCTTGGCTATTCAGACCACTCTCCTCTAATCCTGTATTCTTCCTAACCTATATCAAAATATCATAGATTTGTATTCAAAACTATTGGCTGAAGCTTCCTAAATTTTGGGATGCACTTACCTACTTCTTCTCTCTTCAAAATTTTGGTAACCCCATCTTTGTGCTTTACCCTTAACTTTAGGCCTTGAAAACTTAAATTTTGTCTAAAGCATGGGCTTCTTCATCCCATCTGTCTTTTACTCTTGCTGAATACCAAACTCTCTTGACTTCCTTGCTCCAACAAATTGAAAATGGCCTCCATAATAGATATATTAACTCTGCATTTTCTATCTATAATGATAAACTTGTGGTTTATTTTTCTTTTTGGGCCTCTTGGACTATCCAACACTCTAAAGCTAAATGGATGACTAATGGTGAAGATGAGCTGAAATTATAGAAAGATTTACAACACTATTCATGGTATTAATTCTCAGGAATATGCAAGACATCCTTTCTCATTTCACTGCTCTATTTAATTCTTTAGCTCCACAAAATCTTTATACCTTCTCTATACTTGTTGGTGAAATAATCCCCCCTCACCTTGTCTCTTGCTTAACATGACAAATTACTATTGAATAAACTAAGCAAGTCATTTTTTCCTCCCTCTCCTTCTCTACTTCTTTTCCTGATGGTTTCTCATTTGAATTTTACATGGCAACCTAGGACGATATTGGCAGTCATGTTTGTTAATTGGTTAAGGAATTCTTCTAGCATTCCTTTCTCCCAATAATGTAAAAGCCACTTCCCTTATGCTTATTCCTAAAGCTAACCATGCTACCATTATCTTTGAAAACCATCCTATCGCCTTATGCAACCCATTTTATAAGATTACTGCCAAGATTTTGGCCAATAAACTAAAGCCACTTATGCCACTCTTAATTAGGCTAAGCCAAGCTAGGTTTATTCATTAAAGAATTTCTTTAGATAACATTATTCTTGCCACTGAATTACTGCGTGAATTTAAGCATCCTCGTGCTCAAAAGCCTTTTTGTGTTAAAATTTGACATTTTTAAGGCTTTTGATACACTCTCTAGGGGCTTTATTCTTAAGAGACTTTAGTAAAAAGGCATTCCACCTATCTTTATCAACTGGATCAAGGGTTGAATTGATGATGTATGCTATTGTATTTACTTAAATGGTGGTTTGGAAGTTTCCTTCAACATATATTTTAGTTTAAGGCAAGGCTGGGTATTATCCCCATACTTATTTTATTTTTCCATGGATGCTTTATTTAAGCTACTAGACTTTAGGAATCCTCATCTATGCTTTGAGAGTATCACTATTAGTGGATATTCCTTTTCCCATCATCTTTATGTAGATGACATCTTTGTTTTTAGCAAAGCTACTACACATAGTACCTATCAGTTAAACTCAATACTTGATCATTTTACCTCTAAGTTTGGCCTACACATTAAGGTCTATTTAGATAAACCCCATTTACATAATGGTGATATGGTGATGTTATGACATACTTGGGGCTCCCCATTTCCTATAAAAGACTTTACATTGTTATTTTCAACCCCCTCATGCAAAAATTCACTTCTTTTCTCGAAGCATGGAAAGCTAAACTCTTATTATTTGTCAATAGACTATAATACCTGAAATTTACAATTTGGAATATAATTGGTTAATGGATGAGAGGTTTTATTTTTCCTTAAATATGCTTCACATTCATTGATAAGCAATGTGCCAGATTTATTTATCATAGCAATGCCTCTAATAGGAAACTCCATCTAATTTCTTAGAAGAATACATGTCTTCATAAGAAATTCGGTGTACTTTGTATCCCTTCCTTCATTTTATTATACCATGCGATCTGATGCTCTCTTATTGCTTGCCTTTATAACTTCGATGGTTTCTTTCCATTTGGTGTAGATATAAATACCATTCTTCTTAGAAATCTCCCCCTTGCAAAGCCTCTTCATACTGAAAGCATATTTTCTCTACTAGTCTTGCCTTATAGGGAAATTCCTCTTTGAGCTCTATTTTGATATTTCCTCTTTGAGCTCTATTTCTCTGCTATGGGATCATTTATTTAACGGGATCTCCCTGGCTGAGGTGTTAGTCACTTCTTTACTAACACAATTACCACTCACCCACACTCCCTTAAGCTCCATCATGGATGATAGCACTTGGCAACTTCCCTCATTTCTACCTTCTTCTATTCAGAATTCCATTCTTGCCATACCTATTTCCCTCAAACCCAAAAAACTTTAAGTTGGTGTGGAAAGAGGATTTTTCTTTTAATGATTTCATTGAGGTTTTTTTATGAGGGGCTTCAAGAAGTTCCCTGGTATAAATTTATCTGGCAAAGGAAATTTATCTTATGTGTTCTCATATTATGCTTAGAATGCTTTATCTGGTGGACTTAAAACCACTGATAACTTTATGAGAAGGAACATTCTAACTGACATAGAATGTGGCCTCTGCTCCACTTTGCCAGAAATGACTTCTCACCTTTTCTTTGAATGTGAGTTCGCTTTTTTTTGTTATCTCACATTTAATCCTATGGCCGAGCTTTCTCTTGAGACAAAATTTACTACAGGTTTTTGAATTCATTTCAGAAGCTGCACATATTAATGCTATGCAAAAAATGAATTACTATATGGTTATTTGTTGCTCTATTTTCCATATTTGGAGAGAAAGCAATAGTAAAATATTTAGATTAGATCTCAGCAACATTTCTTCTATTTGTTACAACATTAAAAATCCATACATTTTAAAGTCGCCACTTCCAATCTTAAGGATGAAGTTTTGAAACTTTTTTTTTTATTATTATAGACATTTTTATGGTGACTTGTTGTTACTACTCTATGCCCTATTTTGGTTGCTAGAGGTCTACTCCTTTTGGATACTTCTATCTTTCATCACAACCTGCAGAAATATGCTTCTCTATTCAACAAGCTTTTTATTTTCTAAATCATTATAGATGCTATGAATTCTATTTTGCTTGCCATTTGGCCCTGGACTTATTTAATTATCTACTACTTGCTAGGAGTTTTGAATTAGTAGGACTATATGATGATGAATGTTACAATGCTTCTTAGAGAATTTTTGTCAATCTTTTCCCTCTAGAAGGTTATCATGGCAGCCAGTCTCTCTCCCTCAGGTTCTAGTTTGGATAACTAGGGAATGACTTAATTTTGGTCTCTCGAGTGCCTGATTTATAATTTCTAAGACCAGTTTATTACTGCACTTTACTTTTTTTCTGTCTTGTTTAATTTTAAGTTGCTCTTCTTATTGAGCTTGATGTCTTTTTGTTATAACTCATACAACATATCTCTCACCCTTTCGGTCATAATTTTCCTTCTTTTTGACGTAATTATTTCCTATAGTTAATGAAATTAGGCTTAGGCCCTATAATTTCCCAAAAAAGGTTTCTATGGAAAAGTAACTTAGATACTTTAGTTGTTAAAACAACTTTTCATCATTAAAATTTTTGGTATCTCTTAGAAAATCAATTGGTTTTGACTTTCTACAAATGGAAACCTCAATAGGTATGAAAAAAGGAGAGTGCACTACTAGGGTTTCTTATGAACCCTAGCCATCTTAGTTGCTCTGCTTTCTCCCCTATGCCAGGGCCTCTCCCCTCTGCTCCTTCTATCTCTCATGTGATTTCTTTTGATATGGGTTTAAATTCTTTGGTTCATTTCCCATATCTCTCCACTAATACCCATAGATCTCAAGTTAAGATACCCCATTCTTCCTCAAACCTTATTGCTCCTCTTTCCCTAAACTAGAAAGGACTACTCACAGAGAGTAACATCTTGATAAAAGATTTTCCCCTTACTTACACACCTTCACGAAATAAGGTTATTTAATTCTCTGATGATGAAATTGTGGATGGATCTAAAGAATGGGGGCTTTACCTTATGGGTTATATGATTAATAGAAGGCCTTATTATGAGACTCTTTTAGCTTTCATGAAAAATGCCTGGCTTTTGAAAGGTACTTTAACCTCAGTCTCCTTAAATGAGGGATTTTTTCTTTAAATTTTCTTCCATTGATGAATACGAGATGTCTTGGTTTGGTGGCCCTTAGTTTTTCCTTGGTAAATCATTCATATTATAGAAATGGTCTCCTATGTTTAGACCTAGGCATGAGGAATTTACCTTGAGCACTTTATGGATTAAAGCATATGATCCACCTTTACCTTATTGAACTCCTAAGGGCATTTCAAAAATAGCTAGTGTTAAAGGGATACCTCTTATAGTTGATTCCCTGACTGCAATGAAAACAAATTTACATTTTCTAGGATGTGTGTTCAAGTCCAGAACCATGTTATTCTTCCTAATGAAATTCCTGTCTCTATTGGGGGATAAAATATCAACCTTTTCATTCAATATGACTAAAAGCTGATGCTCTATACTTGCTATGATTTTCTAGTTCACCCGCCTAATCTCTGCCATATAAAGCATGTTCATGAATATGTGGTTGCTAGACCTAGAGGAAGAAGCTTGATTAGGAAACCTCGTAATCATCCACCCAACTTATTATCCTTAGGGATCCTCTTCCATCCTCCCCTTTGCAATAAAAGCCTCAGACTTTTGTTGCTGTTTCTATTCCCCCTAAGGACTCTATGGTGACAACTGATGGTATGTCATCTACTTTGTCTGGATCCTCCTTAAAGGCTAATGAGCCCTCACTTATCTCTAATAAACCAACTATCCCTAACCTTAATTCACGCTCAGATGATAATCATCAACCACAAATTCCTCCATCTCCTAACACCTCTATGGAATCTAGAGGGGTGGCTGTCAAAAATAAGTTCTTTGCCCTTTAATCTAAATCTGGACAATACAGTAAAGATTCTATGGATGTTAGTGGGACTTCCATTTCTTCTCAGAATCAACCAATTGTCACTCAAAACCAAAAATTGACATGATCCAAAAATGCCAAAAAGGCAACACTCTCAAGTAGTAAAATTCAATGATTTTCCCCGATATAACTTCTTGGAATATTAAAAGTTTTAACAGTCCTAAAAAGGTTTTAAATTGAAAAAAATTTATTAGATGTTATACCTTAGATATGACGTGTATCTTGGAAGTTAAATTTCATAGCCATTTAGCGATTGAATATAGTTACTTTCTTTATTTCAAGATTTTGAAAATAAAAGCTCGTTTGATAACTTTGATGTGTCTAATCTTGGTAGAATTTGGCTTAAATGAAACTCCAAAGAGTTTCTTTTCAAGATACGTTTTACTCTTATCAACTTGTATATAGAACTTACTTGTTTGAAAATTTTCCTACTTATAATTTATCTATTATCTATTCATATTATTCTTATTCTAGCATATTAGTTCTTTGGAAAGATCTTTGGAATGTGTTTCTTAATGTTAATCTTCCTTGGGCTATTATTGGAGATTTCAATTGCTACAAGTTTAGCAATGAAGAGGTTGGTGGTAACAATATTCATAACAACAAGCTTTGGGATTTTAATAATCTCATTTTTAATATTGGTGTACATGATCTTATACTTTGTTTAATCAACATAGTGACAATCCTATTCATATTAAGTTTGATAGAGTTCTTGTTAATGATTCTTGGCTTGAGCAGTTTCCCTCTTCTTATTATTAAATTGAAAGTCCTAGATGCTCTAGTCACAACTCTCTTATTTTTTTGAATTCTTCTATGAAAAAACCTAAGCACATATTTCTGTTTAAAAAGTATTGGCTTAAGATTGCTTTTTTTATGGCTTGATTTCTATTTAGGCTTCTCATTATAGTGGTAACTTGATTTATTCTTTTTATAAGAAGTTACAAAAACTAAAAGGCATTATAAAAACAAAAAATTGGATTTCTTCCAACCTTATTTCAGAAAATATTATGAATTTGCCGCAATCCCAGAATTTTTATCTTCAGTAAATAAATAAGAATCCTCTTAGCTCTGCGCTCAGTTCTGCTCTTAAAGATATTAATGGTCAACTTGCTTCTTGTTACTCTTCTTGGACTTCCTAGATCATCCTGAGATCTAAAGTCAAATGGATGTCAAATAGTGAAGATGATTTGGTGGTTTATGTAAGAAATTTGAAACTTGTAATAACTTTAATAAAATTAGCGATATTACCATTGATTTTGGTTCTTATTATACTCACCAGAACATCTATTTGGCTATCATTGGCCACTTTAAAAGGATCTTGAACACTCCTCACAACAATTCTTTGAAGCACTCTTCTATCCGTGCTGGCAAATATGTTCCTATTCATCTCAGATCTTCTTTAATTGCTCCTATCATTAATGAGGAAATTAAAGCTGTGGTCTTCTCTACTCCTCCCTCCTTTGCTCCTGGGCCTAATGATTTTACATTTGAATTTTATAAGAAAACCTAGGATTTTATTGGAGGGCATGTGTGAACTCCTGCCAAAACCTTCTTTTTAACTAACTACTTTCCTAGAAGTGTTCAAGCTATTGATATAGTTCTTATTTCTAAAACTTCTTGAGCTGACATCATTGGTGATTATAGGCTAATCTTACTTTGCAATATTTTTAATAAGATTATTGCTAAGATTTTGGCTACTAGAATGAAGCCTATTATGCCTCATATTGTCAACAAAAGCTAGTCTATTTCATTCAAGGATAATTTATACTAATAATATGTTTTTGGCATCTGAATTATTAAGTGATTTTAATAATAACTCTCACTTGAAACTTTTTGTGCTAATATTGATATTTGTAAAGCCTTTGACACAGTTTTTAGAGATTTCTTACTCAACCATTCAAAAAGATTTTTTTTCCAACTTTATCTCTTGGAATAGAGGCTATATTGATAATGTTTTCTTTTTTGTTTGCATTAATGGTGCTCTTGAGGACTTTTCAGTTCTTCTTCTAACTTAAGACAGGGTTTCCTAGCTTAAGACAGGGTTGTCCTTTATCTCCTTATTTGTTTTGTATTGTCATGGATACTTTGTCTAATTTGTTGAATGAGCCTACCTCTATTGATTCCTTTTATGGTCTTGATTTTGAGGATAAAACTATTACTCACTTGCTTTATGCTGATGGCATTTTTATTTTTGGTGAAGCCAATACTAAGAATGCTTTAAATTTGAAAAATTTTTTGAAAACTTTTGTTAATATTTTTGGTCTGCATGTTAACAATGATAATAGTTCTATTATTATTTTTCCATGGATCTTCCCAAGCAACTAACATTTGTAACATTCTCAATATTACTTCCTCTAGCTCTCAGCTCAAATATCTTGGCTTACCTATATCCTCTAAAAGACTTGTTTATGCTGGATTTTAGCCTCTCTTACAAAAAATTGTTGGTCTTTTAGATGATTGGAGAGTAAGTCTTTATCTTTTGCTAGTTGTATCCAATTTCTTAATTTTAATATATCCAACACTTTAACTTATTAGATAAAGGGAGCTATTTTGCATATGGCCTATTATAAGTTTAATGATAATGTTTGTTCAAGATTCCTCTGTCATGTGGATATTAAACCCAAAGAAATTCACACTATTTCTTGGAAATCTACTTGTTGGCCTAAGAATAAGGTTGGTCTTAGTATCCTTGTTATACATGCTTTGTATTATGGATATACTTGTTCTCTCATTTGGTGCTTTTATAATGGTGACATTATGCTTTCTAACTCATATAAACTTAAATACACCGCTATTTGGAAGCCTTGCCCTCCCAAAGCCTCAAAATATTGGAATTTATTTGAACTGTAACCAACAAAATCAAGAATTATATTTCATTAAACATCTACATAAACAACAAGCTCTCTCTTATACGGGACTCATGGTGTAACAAAAAGATTTATATGAGATCTTCAAACCAATTGAATTAAGGGATTTCCACAATATGCAGATTTGCAATCTTACTTCTTATAGTTGGAACTTTCCTTCCAATTTACCTACTGTGATTACTTTTACTATTGCTAATGTTGGTTTTGGTTCTGATTCCATTCCTTCTATTTTCTAGGTTGGTATTGATAATCCTATTTTTAAAAACTTTTTGACTCATTATTATGATGCCTATATCATGGTACCTTGGTTTAAATTCATATCATAAAAGAATTCTGCACTCATATTCTCTTCTTTTGCTTGGATGATAATTTTTTAGTATCTTAAAACTACTTATGTCCTTATTAAACACAATATTTAGGTGCCATCTTCTTGCATCCTATGTAATCATGCTAATGAAAGTCACAATCACTTATTCTTTGCATGTGATTTATCTTTTACTATAATTTCTCATTTAATTCCTCAAATGTGTTCCTTTCCATTTATGCCAACTTTGTCACAACCTTTTGAGTATATTTTGGATATGCCTAATACCTATGCTTTAATCAAAAGTCTTTTTTTACTATATTTCTTGCAGCTCCATTTATTTTATATGAAGAGATAAGAATGATAAAAAATTCTAAATGCTATATGTAGTTCCTCTACTATTTGTTTTAGAATTAGAAAAGCTATTCATTATAATGTGGGCTCTTCGAATAATGCAAGAGAGATTTATATATGATCAATTTTTTTTGTCTGCTGAATTTCTGTGCTACTGGGTTCTGAAATATGTTTGCTGGCCGTTGTTTTTGGATTAGTTTATTTGTTGTTTTCCTATTTTCTCTTAACAGGTTCTCGGGCTATGCCCTCTTTATCTTTTGCTAGTTGTATCCAATTTCTTAATTTTAATATATCCAACACTTTAACTTATTAGATAAAGGGAGCTATTTTGCATATGGCCTATTATAAGTTTAATGATAATGTTTGTTCAAGATTCCTCTGTCATGTGGATATTAAACCCAAAGAAATTCACACTATTTCTTGGAAATCTACTTGTTGGCCTAAGAATAAGGGTGGTCTTAGTATCCTTGTTATACATGCTTTGTATTATGGATATACTTGTTCTCTCATTTGGTGCTTTTATAATGGTGACATTATGCTTTCTAACTCGTATAAACTTAAATACACCACTATTTGGAAGCCTTGCCCTCCCAAAGCCTCAAAATATTGAAATGTTTTCTTTATAGCAACATAGCAACTATGTATGTTTGACCTCTTTTATTATTGTCATTATATTGTCACCTGTATCTCTACTGTTGTTTGCCAGGCTTTTGGTTGAGTTGGTTGAGGTAGTCGTTTGGCTCTATCTCCTATTTCTCCTAGCATCGATGGCCCTTTATTATTGTTTTGACCTAATTTATTGCTTTCTTTATTACTGGTTTGACCATCTTCTCTATATAAGCTTGTTCGTAGTTTACTTCTTCCCTTGCCTTGTAATGGAATATGATGTGGGTTTTTACAAAAACTTCAACTGCGTACGCTCTGCGTATTAGCTGTGTATTTGCAACTACACAGCGAATACGCAGCAATCCTCACTATCTAGTGAACAAGCATTTCCGCCTCTTCATGGAATTCTTGTGCTGATGGTTTAGCAAAACTGAGTGCCTAAATCTTCAGCACAGGAATTGCCATGAAGAGGCGTATTACAATATATGGAGAGACCTGATAGTCAAGATTTGATGCATATTCGCTCTATTGTTGCACTAGGCAGCAAATTATTGTAATTGAGTATAGATAAGGGAACATCGGCTCATAGGTTCTTTTTTTTAACTCTTTCAAGCAGTAGTGAGCTGAATGTACCTTATAGACTTTGTAAACCTTATTTACTGCTTAATTATTGCATTTTATTGTGTATTTTTTGCATATTTTATGCATATTTACTGCGTTCTTATTGCACATTATCTACATTTTTGTTGTGCATTTTTTGCATATTGGTTGCACTTTTTATGCAGATTTATTGCACCTTTTTTGTATATTTATTGCGTATTTATTGCTTATTTATCAGGAAGTTTATGCTAATGAGAAAGAGCCATACAAGGCTTACTGTAATAATGCCCATAATCTTGGTTTTAGTGTTTGTAAGGATCATCACAGTTTCTGGCCAAATTCCAAATAAATAAAATTCAAAGACTTTGTTTGTTCAAAGCAGGTTTCAAGAAGATGTTTGATCTTAATATCCATATGAAATATCAGAAATCTGACACCCAAACTAGTTGTCCAGCTATGATTAGGTTTATAGTGGATGAAGCTGGATAATGGAAGGTGAAAAAATTTATTGAAAACCATAATCATGATTTGCCTAGGGCAGAAGACCGGCATCTACTTAGATCATGTAGGAATGTGTGCGATGAAAAAGCTTCAGTTCTTAAATCAATGTCAGAAGCCGAGATAAGAACCATTGATGTATTTTCCTTCCTTGCTAATGAAGTTGGAGGGATCCAAAATATTGGATTCACTAAGAGGGATGCGTACAACTTAATTCAAAAAATGAAAAGAGAAAAGATTGAATTTGGGGACAATAATACTTTGATTAAGTTATTTAAAGAACGTCAAGTTGATGACAACATATTCACTTGGGATGTCCAAATTGATGAATTTGATAGATTGTGAAATTTTGTTTTGGGTTGATGGGATTGGTAGGATAGATTATGACTGCTTTGGTGATGTAGTAATTTTTGATACAAGTTATAGGCTTAATAAGTATAATTTGGTATGTGCACCATTTGTCAGGGTCAATAATCATTGGCAAAATATTTTGCTTAGGGTGGCCTTCTTGTCAGAAGAGATGATTGAATCATTTACTTGGTTGTTTACAACTTTTGTGTGAATGATGGGTGATAAACATCCAAAAACAATATTTACGGATCAAGACCAGGCAATGGCTAGGGCCATAGAAGTTGCATTACCTTACAGTCATCATAGATTGTGCCAATGGCATATCAGTAAAAAGGCTCCATCAAAAGTATTATGTTTCAATAGCAACAATAAAGTCAAAGGCCTCTTCCATAAGTGTTTGAGCAAATGTGACTCTGAGGAGGAGTTTGAGAATACATGGGCTGAAATGATCATAGAAGGGAACCTCCACGATCATGTCTAGTTGGAGGATCTTTATAGGATAAGGAATAAGTGGTCAATAACATTCAATAAGGATTATTTTAACATGGGCATTCTATCCACTCAGCATAGTGAGTCTACTAATAATGTGTGTCATGGCATTTCTAAGCCCACAAGGTCTATAACTGATTATTTTCTAGGTTTAGAATTGTTGATTAGGAATTGGCATGGGAATGAACAGGATGAGGATTACAAATGCAGCCAGTCAGAAATAGAACCTGTAATAAAATGTTGCCCAATATTAAAGCAAGCTGCTTAATTTTATTCAAGGAAATTATATAATTTTTTTGAACAAGAATTTTTATAAGGTGTGGGTGTAATGAGTATAGATTTTGTGTCCTGTGATTCTTCATAATTTTTCATCTCTTGCACAGAGAAAATGGATCATTCTAATCCTTGGGTTGTTGATTATAATGTACAGAATGGAAATATTCAATGCTCATGCAGGAAGTTTGAAATGATGGATTTACTGTATTCTCACTACTTGAGAGTTTTGAGGCATATGAATATTGTGAAAATTCCCAAGAAGTACCTACTGAAGCGTTGGTCAACAAGAGCTCGACAAGATATATATTCAGGCCAAAATTTGAAAGGATCTTCTTAGAATAATTCTGAAGCTAGTAGTGGATTCATATTTAGAAATCATATCAGCAGGTTTGCATATGAAATAAGCACACAAGAGCAGCTGAACGAGGAGGCTGAAAAATACATGTTGTCTGTGATGAAGGATATGTCTAAAAATATCGATTTGATTATTTATGGGACGAGAAAGAATAACAAGTTTGCACAGAGTGACATTGCAAAACTCAAAGATCCTCTAAAGCGTAGGCCTAAAGGCATATCGAATGCTAGGCTGAAAAGCCACTGGGAAAAGAAAATGAAGAGTATAATTTTACTTACTGACTCATTTATTTAGTGAATATTATGACATATTGTAAATAATTTTTTTAACAGGGAAACCATCCGTGAAGAAAAACACAACACCTTTAAAGCAGTGTAATTTCACAAGCATGCCTGAATGCTTAACCGAGGAATTCATAAATGGCATACACTCCAGTCAGCTATCAGAGTGTAATTTCACAAGCATGCCAAAGTGCTTCACCGAGGAATTCATATCCAGTATACCGTCAGTAAGGCATCAGTAAAGCAGTGTAGTTTCACAAGCATGCCCGAGTGCTTCACCGAGAAATTTATATCCAGCATACCGTCCAGTCAAGCATCAATAAAGTAGTGTAGTTTTACAAGTATGCCTGAGTACTTCACCAAGGAATTCATATCCAGTATACCGTCCAGTCAGGCATCAGTAAAGAGAAAATAGCATAATTTCACAAGCATTCTAGAATGCTTCACCGAGGAATACATAAAAGGTGTACCCTCTAAAAAGCCATCAGTTAGGTACCTAAAGATGATGATGCATATCATTAAATTAGAGAAATAAATATAATAAGTTTATTTATGAAGATTGAAAGTTAATTTAGATAATTGGATATGCGTATTATATGCGTACCTTTTGCATAAACCATGCGTATCGAATGGGTATTTACTATGTATTCCTACGTATGTTTTGCGTACTCTAATTCTACGAATATTTATGAAGATTGAAAGTTAATTTAGATTATTAGATTTGCAAATTGTATGCGTACCTTTTGCGTAAGCCATGCGTATCGATTGAATATTTACTGTGTATTTCTACATAAGTTTTGCGTACTCTAATTCTATAGATATTTATGAGCCTTTTATCTTTTATCTTATTAGATAATTTTAAAGAATCTCAATATGGGGGCTGCGACATGAGTAATAATTTTTATTAGCTATGGACTGACGTGTGGCAGATATGATTGAGAGGGTTGGTTGAATTTTTTTGAGCCTTTACTGACGTTTTATTGCTTACTCTTCTTTAATATTATAATTTTCCCTATATAAGATGGGAACGCTTGGCTTAGGGTATACTCATAATTATGCAAATAGAAGTAATGCAGCCTAGACTGAAAATAAGATTTTTTACTTCAAATATTAAGTATAAGGCTGCAGTTAGTTGGTGATTCTTTTGAAGATAAGGATTAACTAAGTAGAATATGAAATTGTAAGAATCACAAAACTAGTTAATCCTTATCCTCAAAAGATTCACCAATTAACAGCAGCATTAGACTTAGTTCTGAAGTGGAAAAACTTTTCTTCTGTCTAAGGTTGCATTACTTCTGTATGCATAATCATGCTTCCACAAGAAAATAAGGCACCTTGACACCGAGATCTCCTTGACCCCTACCTCTAAAATTCCTTTGTTTGGATTTTTTTAATAGATTGTACATAGGTTCTCTTGTAATTGTTATAAATGTTCTTTTAATTTGTTCTGTGTGTTTTTTATTTTTGTAATATTTATAAGAAGTAATGATATTGTCTCATTTATTTTTTTGATTAAATATATTATAGAATACGTATAGATTGCGTATGGATGGCGTACCATATGCGTATTGCCTATATAATGCCTCAAACGAAAGAAAAATTATGCCACTTAGAAAGTTTGTGTGTACATAATACGTATATATTGCGTATGAACCGCGTACCGTCTATGTATAGACTGCATATTGACAAATACCCTAAATATTTAAGTTTTTTTGTTGGAATTCCATAAAATAAGAAGTAATTATGTTATTATGTATAATAAACCATGATTCATTAAGCTTCACACACCACTCAATCTTTATGACTATATAAACCTAAACCCTTAAGCCATTGCCCTATACTCTAGAACTATAGCCTATATAACATGATGCACTACATAAGATTTGTATCCACTTAAAGGAAATTTCGAATCACATTCTATTTCCTTGAAACAAACATAGTAAATAATATTTTAAAATGAGTAATTATGAGAGGCATTATGTATCGTTCATTTGTTTGACTAAATATATTAAATTTGAAAAGGCAAGTAGAAAGTGGATGCGTACAGAGTGCGTATATATTACATAGGAACCGTGTACCGTCTGCATATTTACTGCGTATTTCCAAATACCCTAAATATTTAAGTTTTTTTGTTGGAATTCCATAAAATAAGAAGCAATTATGTTATTATATATAATAAACCATGATTCATTAAGCTTTGCACACCACTCAATCTTTATGACTCTACAAATCTAAACCCTTAGGCCATTACCCTATACTCTAGAACTATAGCTTATATAACATGATGCACTACATAAGATTTGTGTCCACTTAAAGGAAATTTCGAATCACATTCTATTCCCTTGAAACAAACATAGTAAATAATATTTTAAAATGAGTAATTATGAGAGGCATTATGTATCATTCATTTATTTGACTAAAAATATTAAATTTAAAAATGCAAGTAGAAAGTGGATGCGTACATAGTGTGTATCTTGTGCGTATGGACCGCGTACCATCTGCGTATGGACTGTGAATTTTAGAGTACCCTAAATATTTAAGTTTTTTTTGTTGGAATTCCATAAAATAAGAAGTAATTATGTTATTATGTATAATAAAACATGACTCATTAAGCTTCATACAACACTCAATCTTTATGACTCTACAAACCTAAATGCTTAAGCCATTTCCCTATACTCTAGAACTATAGCCTATATAACATAATGCACTACATAAGATTTGTGTCCACTTAAAGGAAATTTCAAATCACATTCTATTTCCTCGAAACAAATATAGTAAATAATATTTTAAAATGAGTAATTATGAGAGGCATTATGTATCATTCATTTGTTTGACTAAATATATTAAATTTGAAAAGGCAAGTAGAAAGTGGATGCGTACAGAGTGCATATATATTGCGTAGGAACTGCGTACCGTCTGCGTATTTACTGTGTATTTCCAAATACCCTAAATATTTAAGTTTTTTTGTTGGAATTCCATAAAATAAGAAGTAATTATATTATTATGTATAATAAACCATGATTCATTAAGCTTCACACACCACTCAATCTTTATGACTCTACAAACCTAAACCCTTAAGCCATTACCCTATACTCTAGAACTATAGCCTATATAACATGATGCACTACATAAGATTTGTGTCCACTTAAAGGAAATTTCGAATCACATTCTATTTCCTCGAAATAAACATAGTAAATAATATTTTAAAATGAGTAATTATGAGAGGCATTATGTATCATTTATTTGTTTGATTAAATATATTAAATTTGAAAATGCAAGTAAAAAGTGGATGCATACAGAGTGCGTATCGATTGCGTATATACCACGTACCGTCTGCGTATTTACTGCATACTGCCTCAAACAAAATAAATTTTTCCACTTAAAAGAAATTTCATATCACATTCTTTTTCTTCGAAATAAACATAGTAAATTATATTTTAAAATGAGTAATTATGAGAGGTATTATATATCAATCATTTCTTTGAGTAAATATATTAAATTTGAAAATGCAAGGAGAAAGTTGGTGCGTATTGATTGCGTACATATTACATATGGACGGTATACCGTATGCGTATTTACTGCGTACTACCTCAATCGAAAGAAAATATCCATTATGCTTCAAAGAGCAATGCGTATGCGAATTCCACTCTATATTTTGGCATATTAGTCTGCCAATCTTTACTTTGAGTCCAGTTGGTGTTGTTTTGAATAATAATGTTTTCCATGTATTTGCAAACATACATTCCGCAATCCACATTGTTCATCTGAGTTGGCACCCCCTTGATAGTCTGAAACTTCCACTTTCTGATATCACTTCGAAAAGCTTTTTTCAAGTCACTATACAAGCTTCTAATCTGAACAATATATGGAACACAATTTAGTTCACTATTAAATAAGAAATTTTAAATAGTTGATTTGAAACTTACTATCTTTAGAGCAATATTTCTATGCATAGGGTTGGGTACAGAATCATAAAATTCTCACTTTTCTCCATTCAGCAACCCAACGAGAAGGGTCCAGTGCGAATCGTCAATAATTGGATGAATTAGAATTTTACATGACTTCACAGAATTATAATTTATGTGATCGATAAAAAATTTTGAATTTCAATCCTTCTGCTTGTAATGCTTCAGGAATTAAATATAAGAAATAAAAAATGAAACAACTAAAAATATTATATATAAATTATACATGCATACTAACCCAATACATTGGTGAGATATATAGAAATTTATGGTACTTGTCAGGCCAAAGTTTACTCATCTCATGTAATAAAATGGCGAAGGCATCTACATGATCATTATCAAGGTAACTATCGGATAATATTTCGTCAAGGCTACGTCGAGAAATTATAATGTTCCCAGCAGAAAATATTGTATTACTCCTGTAAAAAAAATTAATGAATAAAATATGTAGTTAATAAGCAGTAATTACGCATGATATACGCATCAAATAAGCAGTAATTATGCATGATATACGCATCAAATAAGCAGTAATTATGCATACAATAGGCTATAATTACGCATAAAATATGAATCATATACGCAATAATTATGCATAAAATATGAATCGCATACGCATAACAACACTAATAAAAATGGAGTTAATAATATAGTGAGAATCTATACGTGTCAGTGAAAACCATAATTCTTTCATTTAGAAAATATTTCTTCTCAAAACTCAACATCTCTATGCCAATGTAGTCCACTTTTTGACGTGCAGGGTTAGGAGTTATTATAACTTGCTCAATATTGATTGGTTCTATTTGGGATGGTTCTTTTTGGGATGGTTCTTTTGGGATTGGTTCTTTTGGGGATGGTTCATTTTGGGATGATTCTTCTGGGATTGGTTCATTTTGGGATGGTTCTTTTTAGGAAGGTTCTTTCTAGGATAGTTCTTTTTAGAATGGTTCTTTTAGTATTGGTTCTTTTTGGGATGGTTCTTTTGGTATTGGTTCTTCTTGGGATGGTTCTTTTTGGGATGGATCTTTTTTGTATGGTTCTTTTACACCCTCTAAATTTAATTTCTGCTTCTTGTACCCTCTCTGAATTTTTATAATACTCTCTTCACTGGCTTTGGTATCCTCCTCAGCTGAGACTTGAGTCTTTGTATGTTCTGAAGATATATTTTTATTTTGCACTGCTGCTTGCATGATGAGGAGGAAGGAGCAGGATGCTGCTCAGGGTAGAGCTTATCGTGAGTAATGCTGTTGAGCTTGTAATTAATTAAATCCACTCTTTGTACTATTTGCTAAACCTTCTTGCTCATCCTATCTTCAAATTCATGGAATAGTTCAGTGTAGGTATCCTGAACTATTTTGATTATTTTATCTTGAAGATAGGATGATGGGGTTTGGGGTTGGGGTTGTTGGGGAGATTGGGGTTGGGGTTGCTGGGCAGATTGGGGGGGGGGGGGGGGGAGAAGCTATTCAGGAGTGGAAGTGTGCTCAGGAGAATGATGGCTTGATGGATATTTCTAGATGCCCAGTTGATTAGCTTCCTCCTGGGTAACTCCATGGAGGTCATCAAAAATCTGTGAAAAATAAAATTGTTAGCAAATCATTACTCTCAACTATCTTTTTAGAGATAATTATTGAAATTTGCTTCATGACAAATCTACATATGTACCTGTCATTTCTTTAAATTAATAAATAACTTAGTGGTCTTCTCAGTATTATATATAATGTCATCGGCCCATCGAAGAAAATGGGGCCTTTTGTCAGGGTACATAGGGGGATGAATGGAAGTGTGCTTCAGGAACCAAACCTATATAAGATTAAAGTTAATTTTAGCAAATAAATTATTCAAATTAAATGTTAAATTAGAATGATATTAGCACTCATAATTAGCAAAGGCACAAAACTATTGATGTAACCAGCTAGCTTATTCTTTGAAATCTTCATAGATACATTATTAAACTCTTTAACCAAACATTCCCTAATGTACCACGCCCAGTTTATTGATGAGAACTCATCAACATTATTTGATATTGTATGTAAAAACCTAGGGGTTCTGAAATTACTAAGTTGGAAAAATAAATTTGAACATAAATACAAAATAAATGTTTTGAACATAGTCTCTGGAGGGCTATGTCTGTTCAACTCTAGCATTTCCAACTTTATATCCTTTGAGGTGATTCCAATTAGTGGTAAGGTAAGCCAGGAAATCTCTGCACCTCTGTTTGGCAGACGAGTAAGGAGGGCGACTTCATCAACAAAAAAAGGTATAATTTGACCCTTTATCATAAATATTGTTTTGAAATATCACACATTATCATCAGCTAGTAATTAAGTGGGGCATTTTGCTCGAATGCAGGAAATTGAAGAAATTGGTAGATATTTATTCTCTTTAATATGTTCTCAACTTCCAAAGGAATTATCTCAGCAAACTTGTCACAGATTATTCGGAATGTTGAAACGTAGCAACAATAAGAGATGGGGCAGACATAAATCTGTGTAAATTAAGAAAAAAATTGAAATAAGATATGCATTTAAGCATAGTAATACACAGAGTGTACGCATAAAATACGCAGAGCGTATGCAAAAAATATACAGAGCATACGCAAAAAATACGCAGAGCGTATGCATTATATATGCAGTAAATACGTAGATTGTACGTATCATATACGCAGAATATACGAAGAAATCACTCCTAAAAATAAGCAGAAGGTAAGAATATAAGAAAAAGATATACAGAAATAACGCATTATTTACCCTAAAAATACGCATAAGGTAAGAAATGAATATTCTTCTTTCACCATCGTAATATTTTTTTTTATGGTTTTAAGATATATAATATTTATATTAAAATGTTAGGGTTTTAGTTTTTAACAAATACATTAATCTTTTATATCAAAATGTTAGGGTTTTAGCCTTCAATAAATACATTAATCTGTTGTGTGCAATAAAAATTAGATAGAAAATACACAGGGCGTATGCAAACAATACACAGATGGTACGTATTATATATGTAGTAAATACGCACATAGTACGCATCATATAAGAAGACATCACTCCTAAAAATAAGTAAAAGGTAAGAATATACACAAAGGATACGCAGAAATCACGCATTATTTACCCTTAAAATACGCATGAGGTAAGAAATAAGTATTCTTCTTTCCCTATCGTAATATTTTTTATTTTTTATGGTTTTAATATCCATAGTAATTATATTAAAATATTAGGGTTTTAGTTTTCAACAAATACATTAATCTTTTATAGCAAAATGTTAGGGTTTTAGCCTTTAGTAAATACATCAATCTGTTCTACGCAATAAAAACACAGAGAATACCCTAAACCAACCTCCTGTTATACGCAATAAAAACACAGAGAATAGCAAAAACCAACCTTTTTTTTTTCAGGTGACCCCTCCATTTATTTCTGCTTCATTTGTTTCTTCTCCACCATTTATTTCTTCTCCATTTGAGCAGAGTAGGATGCCGAAAGTTGCAAAGGGAATTTTTTGATCGCCCCTCAGAAAATTGCGAATGCCAAAAATTCCAAACTGAACAGGAGCTTGAAATGTGAAAATTTTCCGACATTTTACTTTTTTATCTTTATTTTGGGCGGGCGGGTGTCCTCCTCTAGTCAGGCTGACAAGACAGTTAAATTAAAATTGGGCCGGTAGTGGACTATCCACATAAGCATACCACGCATAATAATATTATTGGACTCCGAAGGTAGCTCTACTTCCAGAATTCGAACAGAATAATTTCTACTGCCGGCGGCGGGAATTGCAAGTCTCGATATACTAGAATTTACAGCATGCTCTCCCCGAACAAGATCGAAAGCCATGGTTTCCGTCTTCACGGGTACGAGTTAAAGTGGGTCTTCTGCTACTTCGACGAAGATGGCGACGACAAGATCTCAGCTTTTGTACTGTGCAGCTGCTAGCAAAGCATTGCAAAGGAACTACCGATGGAGGAGGTAGAGGCTATCGTTGAGTCGTTTGACTCTGATGGAGATGGCGTGCTGAGATATGATGACATTGTTAAGCTATTGGATATGGAAGAAGAGGAGGAAAGGGACGCGACTATTAGGGAAGCATTTTCAGCCTACAATGGGCTGCATCATGGAGAGAAGCCTCCGGTAGGCACTGCGGCGGTTGGGAGAGGTGAAGAGCACGGATGAGTGCAGGGTTATGATAAAGAAGTTTGATCTTAATGGAGAGGGATTCATTTGCTTCGAAGAGTTTAAGCTCTTGATGTTTGTGAATAGTTATCTTCCTTAGATCACGAGGCTAATTTAGGATTTTTTGGGATAACTTTTTTTAAAATAATTTTTTTAATATAAAAATTTTTATTCAAAAAATTTTGTAGTATGCAATTGTTTTAGAAAGTAATAAGAAGAATGTTAGAAGAGTATTTTCATATTGTATGCATGTAGGTAACTGTCCCATAATTTGGAGAGACTTCTTTTTAATGTTCTGATTTTACACTGCGATTATATCATTTTCAATAATATGCATCCATTATTTGAATACAACATAAATATAATTATATGATTTTCAAAAAAAGAAAAGAAAAAAAATGAATGGCAGAAATTCATTGCAAAATAAATGATTCAGAATCCTATATTTTTTGGAAGTTAATTTGATTTTAGCTCATTATTATTCAAGAATCCTACTTTTGTTGGAAATTAGTTATCTTATCAATGGAGCGACTAACATTGATGCCATGGAAATCAAAGAGTTATAGTAAAAATTTCACGAGTTGCTCGACAAATCTAAAGGGCAGAGGCGGCATAATCTAGACGCAAGTGGTCGGTCGCCATGATAGTAGGTGTAGAAAGCTCGATATCTACGGAGAAGAGAACGAAGAGACGACCGAAAAGGCTGTAGTGCGGTGGATGCATCTCTCGCATGATGCATATGGGGAATTAGGATTTTTTAGTTGCATTTTATGCATTAAAACCATGGCTAAATTAGATTTTTGGCAACGGTTAAAATCGGTGCTAAATTTGATTTGCAGTAGCGGTTTAGACACCGTTGCAAAAGAATGCACTCGGAAAGCTGTTCTATTTTAGTAGTCACATTCTTAAATAATATTTAGAAAATCTTACAAAATTATTCTAAATACCCCTTATGAAAATCTACAATAAAATTTAATGATTTTGTGATAGAAATTGTTTTAAAAAAATTCTACAGTGTTAAGGATATCTACAACAACAACAACAAACCTTTATCCCACTATATGGGGTCGGTTACATGAATCCTTTTTCTCCATTGTGCCCCATTAAGAGTCAAATTCTCATCTAAATTTAATAATGAAAGGTCATTTATAATATTTTCTAATCAAGACTTTTTAGATCTACCTCTACCTTTCATAACATAAGTCAAATCTAATACAACTACTTTCTTAACCGAATCATCAGAAGGGTGCCATTTTATGTGACCAAACCACCTAAGGCAACTCTCTCTAATCTTATCTTCCACTATAGCTACTCCAAACTTTCCACGTATAAGCTCATTTTGTATCATATCTCTAAGAGTAAAGCCACTCATCCACCTGAGCATCTTCATCTCTGTAACACTTAACTTAATATTATGATTCTCTTTTAATGGCCAACATTCTGCACAATAGAGCATTGCAGGTCTCACTACCATCTTTTAGAATTTCCCTTAAGTTTGAGAGGGACTTTTCTATCACACAACAAGCCCGATGCATTCCTCCACTTCAACCATCCAACTTTAATTCTACTAATAATATCCCCATCTATTTCACCATCACTCTAAACAATAGACCCAAGATATCTAAAACGTGTACTCTTATTAATGACTTGATCTCCCAAAGTCACAATCTCCCCACTAGATCTATTATTACTAAAATTACACTCCATATATTCATTTTTTGATCTACTCAAATGAAAGCCTTTAGACTCTAAGGTTAACCTCCATAATTCAAGTTTACCTTCAACTCCCTCTCTAGTCTTATTAACATGAAGAATATCATCAGCAAAAAGAATACACCAGGGTATAACCTCTTGCAAATGAATAGTGAGAACATCCATGACTAAATAAAAAAGATATGGGCTTAAGGATGATCCTTGATGTAATCCAACTGAAATAGGAAAATACTTAACCACCTTGTGTTTGAACACAAGTAATAGCTCCTGTATACATATCCTTAATTACTTGAATATAAGCATTATTAACCCCTTTCTTATGTACAACTCTCCATAGCACTTCTCTTGGAACTTAATCATATGCTTTCACTAAATCAATAATAAATATATGTAGATCCTCCTTATTCTCTCTATATTTTTTCATCAAACCTCTCATTAAATGTATAGCTTCCATAATAGACCTACCTGGCATGAATCCAAATTGATTTTGAAAAACATTAGTGTCACGCCACAACCTTTTCTCCATAACTCTCTCCCATAATTTTAAAGTATGACACAATAACTTATTCCTTTATAATTCGTACAATCTTGTGCATCACCTTTATTCTTAAAAATAGAACCAACACACTCATTCTCCACTCATCTGGCATCTTTTTAGTCTTCAAAATAATATTAAAAAGTTTAGTAAGATAAGAAATTCCTTCATCTCCTAAGCATTACCACACCTCTATTGGAATATCATCAGGTCCAAAAGCTTTTCCACACTTCATTTTCTTTAAATCCTCTTTAACTTCAGTTTTACAAATACGTTGATAAAAATAAAAATCTTTATTTTCATTTTGGGTGCTAAGATCACTAAAGTTAATCGCATTCTCATAATCTTCATTGAAAAGTTTAACAAAATATCTCATCCACCTTTGTTGAATATCCTCTTTAATAAAAGCACTTTTTGATCTTCATCCTTAATACACTTCACTTGAACTAAATCCTTATGACTCCTATCTCTTTGTTTAGCTAACTTATACATATATCTTTTGCCCTCCATTGTATCTAATCTATGATATAAATCATTAAAAGATAAAATCTTTGCATTGCAAATTGCTTTCTTAGACTTCTTACGGGCCTCTTTATATCTTTTCTAGTTATCAAAATTTTTACAGCTAAAGTAATTTTTTTAACAAATCTTGTTATGCATCACTATCAAATTAAAATTTGTTAGTATATTTCATTCATATGCCTCATGCTTATTATTCCACCTGCTCTTACTACTGTGACACAATCCACCACACATGTCAGCTCCTATATACCTCCTATATCATCATGTGGGAGAGGAAAGCACGAAGTAAATACCCTAACACGATAACAGCGCCCATTGCTAGCACCTTCTCATATAATTGTTTATTTTCTTTCCATTTTGTTTGTAAGCTATGGTTACTATAGAGAAGCTCTTTCTTCTTATTAGCCTCATTTCTCCTTCATTATGGTAAATTATGCTCCTCTTATTTGTTTATTTATTTTAAATATTTTAATAAGAAAAAACTATTTTATACAAATTGAAAAATATAAAATTTATGCATTTGTGTACATCCACTTCTCCTTTACATGTTGCTTTTCCAGATGAAGCCCTCCTTTGCAAGCTCCCATTGCGGCTTCCTCACTTTTTCATTATCGAGGATTTAGAGAATTCCAGTAGGAGTGAAAGAGGGATAAAGCGAAGGTTTTTTTTTGTTTAATGTTATTTAATTAAATATATGTTAACTTAAAACTAATATTATTTATGATTTAATTTAACTAGATAAATAATATCATGTTTGTTATGTGCAAGAATATTTATGGTGGTAGAGAGATAAGGAGCTTAACGTCTTAGTTATGTATGAAGATCCAGCACATAGATAGATAAGAGAGAGGGGTGTAATAATCATAAAAGGCACCCAAATGTTTATGTGAAAAACACCAAAAGGGGGAAAAACCATAGGGTCTTGCCTAGTTGAAATGATTCCACTAGTGTTTATTGTTGATTATAAATGATGCTCAACCTCAGGGGAAGGTGTTAACTTAATGTAGCAAATATACATTATATAGAGCATATTATATTGTTCAAGTAGTGAGAATCCAATGACATGAGAGTTATTCTAAAGAGAGTGTTGGCCTGTACATTTGGTCGGTACGATTGTATTTGGGAGATAGAAGTCAAAGGGACAATTATCAGTGAGTGATAGAGGTTAGAAGGCACGTAGTCGAGTGACGGAGTTTGAAAGGACTTTAGTTAGTTGACAGGGGTTAGAGAGATCATAATCAATTGGCGATGGTGGTTGGAAGGACCGTAGTTAGATAATGGTGGTCGAAGGGACCATAGTTGGGTGACGGTGGTTAGAGGGACCATAATTGACTGATAATGGTCGGAGGGATCATAGTAAGGCAGCATTGGTCTGAGGGACCATAGTCTATGGATAATAGTGTCTAAAAGTACCGTAGTTGGGCAATAATGGTTAGACAGACCATAAATGACAGGCGATAGAGGTCAGAGAGATTATAATTGATGGGTGATGGTGGCCATATGCACTCAAGTTGGAGGGTGACGATGGTTTCCAAATGGAGGTCTGATGTTGGTGGCCTAACAGAGATCCAGTAGTGGCGATCTGGTGGCATAGGTTCATGATAAGTGTAAATTACATATTATTTAATATATTCTATTTCTAGTGAAAATGTATTATTTTGGTTATACTTGTAAGGAAAAACTCAAAAAATTGGCAGAAATTCTAAGGAGCCTTCACGCTGCAGCATCCAATGATACAATACCATTGCACTACCTTCAATACCATTGATACACCTCAATTATGATATTATAGGTGGAGTTCTCTATTTGCAAGTGCCGCGGTAACAATACAAACAACGTTGCAGCATTATCAGCACTGTGGCGTCTAAAAGTTAGCTTGATAGCGTCAGATTCTCTATTTTTAAATGTCGCAATGCTACAATTACTCAAGCCTTGGTGCCATTTTTGCACTTGGGTGCTGTAGTGCTCCAATGTTCATAGTACTGTGCCATAGCAGTTGTAACTTTCAAGGGACACATTCTATCAGTGAAGAGACATGATTGTTCACCAAGTAACCTCTCTATGTCAGCAAGCATCGTGGGGGTGTAAAAGCTACAGCAATGAGGCGTTAGTTCACTTCATGACTGCCATGGAGCCATTATTTCAAGTGCCACAGTGCCAGTTGTAATTTTTATAATTTTTTATAAATGGTTGTGATATTTTATTTGTAGAGGAGTTTAGTCACTTGTGTAATTTCAGTATTTTTTAGAGTACTTCTCTAGTTCTATCATAGAGTAAAATCTAAGGGAGGCTTGAAAGTATAAGATATAATCATTTGGAATGTTTAACCTATATTTCTTGAAGCAACTCTGTAAGTTAAACAGAGAAAAGTGTATAGGAGATACTTTGGTCCTTCCTAGTAATATCACTCATATTTTTTATTCTTCCATGAGTTTAATGAAATGAGTTTGCTTGATATTTATTCCATTTCTAGCTAATTCTCTTATTTTAGATTGATGTTATGAAATATATGTTAAGTACTAATGAAGACTCTTGTTCTATAAACTATTAAAAGATATTGTTAATGTTATCTCGCTCTTTATTTAATGCACATATTGACTATATGTGTGTTAAAACATAGTGTGATATATAACCTCGATGGAGGAATGCAAGAACAACCAGGAGTATTAAGATAGGATGTTATGCACGCCTATATATAGGATGTAAAATATTCTAGGTTCTTACGAAGATATTATAACTATAGGAAATCAGGATATATACTTTTCACCCTTATAAGCTCAACAGAGATCTAAAGATGCATATGCTCTGAATCACATTACTTTGAAGAGTTTTGTTATGAAACATATGCAATTTAAACTCATCAATTTAAAACTCTTTAATTTAATATTGTATCAAATATTTTACTATTTTATTCAGTGATAGAATCTCCAAAAATATTATTTTTATTTTAATAGGATAATTATTATAATTAGACTAGACAGTAGTAGTTTATTATAAGTAAGCATACATCCTCTAGATTCAACACTCTACTCTTTCACTTTATTACTAAATTGGCACGTACACTTGTATATATTAAGTGGGGTTTTATTATTATTTATATTAAAGAAAATCTAAGCATTATTTAGGGGTGATAGAGCCCAAGATTTTATATAATTCCAAAGTTCACTCCACATCCCCCATTAAGTTTTTTGGCACCGTTGCTAGGAAAGAATTTTACTTTGTTCAAATTTTAACTATATTATTGAATTATTATATAGTTAGACCTACTTGTATCTTTTATTTTACTTGTTTCCTTTTATTTGCTTATTGCATATTCAGGATTGCATACTTTCTAGACAAAGAAATGAACTTTTGTTGTTTGATGCTAAAATAGAAAGAACTCTTTCAAAACTTATAAAAACTAAAAAGATAATAAAATGGCTAAACATATATTATATTAAGATCAATGTAGACCTCTGAGGGATCATGCTAACCCTTTAGTAGATGGAATTTAGCAGAGTATTAATAGACCTACAATCCAAGCTATTAATTTTAAATTAAAACATGATATAATTCATATAGTTAAAAATTCCTCATTTGGGGGAACTTTTGTTGAAGATCCCAATTTACACTTAGCTAATTTCTTAAAAATTTATGTAATATTTAAGTATAATGGTGTCACTGATGATTCTATTAGACTTAGGTTGTTCCCATTTTTTTAAGAGATAAAGCTAAGATGTGGTTGAATTATTTACCCCAAGGCTCTATAAGCACTTGGATGAGCTGGTTCATAAATTTCTTGCTAAGTATTTCCCACCTTCAAAGACTGCTAAACTTGAAAATGATATCACTTCTTTAACTCAATTTAAAGGAGAATCGATTTATGAGAGTTGGGAGAGATTTAAGGAAATACCCTCATAATGCTTTACCTTATTGGTTGATTATTCAAATATTGTATAATGGATTAGTAGGATCTCTTAAAGTAATAACAGATGTTACTGTTGAAGGATCTTTAATGTCTAAGCCATTTGAAGAAGCATATGAATTAATAGAAAAAATTTCTACTAATAATTTTATGTGGCTCGTTGAAAGGGTAAACCCTAAGAAAGTAGTAGGAGTATATGAATCTGATACTTTATCAATTTTGACTGCACAAGTTGCAACAATTTCTATGAAATTGAGCATAATAGGAGAAAATGCATAATTTGGAACTTAATTATCCCTACAATTGGTGGATCAAAAGTTAATTAAAAATAATAAAGTATAAGGGATTGAAAATATTAATTTGATTGGAAAATAAAATAATCCCTACTCTAATATATATAATTCAAGTTGGAGGAACCATCCGAATTTTAATTGGTCAAATAATATTATTGGGAATAATCAATAAAATTCTAGTCAAAATAATCAAGAAATAAATTTGAATAATCCTCAATAACCTACTATTAATTTTAGACATATATATATAATCTAGGATTTAATCAAAGCAATTAGTTTAGAAGTAAAAAATTACCATTGAAAGATATAGTGATGCAATTAGGAACTCAGTTGTAAAGTCAAGCTACTTCAATTAAAAATTTAGAAATCCAATTAAGTCAGCTTGTAAATTTAGTTAGAGTAGACCCTTGGATCAGTACCTAGCAATACTAAAGTTAACCCAAAGAAAAAAGAAAAAAAACCAAGTGATAATCATTTAAGGATTAGTAGCCATGTTCCCTACCTAAATTGATAAATCTAGGTCAGTCTGGCTGAAGACTACAAACTTAATGCTGTGTGAGAGGCAACCTAGATTCAGGATTAGTGTGTTATCAAGTCTAGCTGAAGACTATAAACTTAGCGCATATGGGAGACAACCCACATGTGTCTTTTTTTTATTTTTTTTAACCTTCCTGTGTCTTTAGTGAGCTTATTGTGATAATTTTTTGTGGTGTTTTACGCACTAGTTATCTTATAACTAGTATTTTTTTTAGTTATATATCACATATTTTATGCTTTTCTATCATTCCTATGAAAATATATGTTATTTATTAATGTTTAGGTATGTTGTTATTTATATTTAATTAAATTCCCTTTTGCTTAAATTATTATATTGACTTCCATTAATATCTTTGCTTTTTGATTATTTAATTAATTCTAATAAAAATGATAATTAAAAACTATATAAAATTAGGATAATAATAAAATCCTAGATCATAGTTTAAATGAACATTGGTTTATATTTTATAGATTGGAAAAACTAATAACTACCTAACTTAGATCATTTGAGTTATTGACTTAACTTAAATTTATAAGTTATACCTTTATACATTGACCTTTGAAGTAAAAGATGAATAATTAAGGTTAAAGAATAGATATGATAGATTAAAATTGAAAATCATAAGTAAACAAAATTTAGAATAAGTGAATCTATTAAATCCTTATATTAAACTCATTAAGATTGTAAGAAGATTTTAAGTAAAAATTGATATTCAAAATTATTAACTATGTACTCATAAAAGTAAAAAGAAAATGCTGTTGAAAAGAGTTCTAAAAAGAAAAGAAAAGAAGAAAAGAAAAAGAGTACATTCAAAAATTAGTATCAATTAAAAATTTAAAATATGATTACAATCTTATACTTAAATTCACAAAGGACAAGATGAGAGAACTAATACAAATAATGGTGAACTTATGAAAATTCTTTTTAAACTCCAAACAAATCTAGTCTTTAAGCTACATTATTCACTTGAAAAATATAAATGTTAATAATTAAATCAATAACATGTAAATTCAAATTAAGAAATAATAAGAATGATTGGTTAGTATTTTTTTTAAACTTGAATTTAAACCTTGGTCATTTCTACTATTTATAAACTTTGATGTAGCTTAGCAACACTGGATTCTTTTTCCAAATGTCACGTCATCATAATTTCTCACACCTTGGCACCATTTTTCACTTCGGCACCGCAACGCTGCAGTATCCCCAGTGCTGTAGCATAGCAGTTGTAACTTTTAAGGGATACATTCTATTAGTGAAGAGATATGACTATTCACTAAGTAATCGCTCCATGTCAGCAATCGCCGTGGCGGTGCAAAAGATCTAGTGCCGAAGCGCTAGTTCACTTCATGAACACCACGACACCATTATTTCAAGCGTTGTAGTGCCATATACTATTTTTTATATATTTTTATAAATAGTTGTGATATTATGTTTGCAAGGGAGTTCAACCACTTGTGTAATTTAAGTACTTTTTAGAGTACTTCTCTAATTTTCTCTTGGAGTAAAATCTAAGAGAGGCTAGGAAGTACAAAATATAATTATTTGGAGTGTTTAGCCTGTATTTCTTGAAGCAACACTATAAGTTAAAAGGATAAGGAGTGTAGAGGAGATACTTTGATCCTTCCTGGTGATATCACTTTGTTGTATTTTTCATTCATCCATGAGTTTAATAAAAATGAGTTTGCTTGATATTCATTCTATGTTTTGTTAATTCTCTTATTTTTTATTGATGTTATGAAACATATGTTGAGTGCTAGTGAAAACTCTTGTTCTATAAATTGTTAAAAGATGTTTTCAATATTATCCTGCTATTTATTTAATGCTCACAGTGGCCATATATGTAGTTAAAACTTAGTGTGATGTATAGTCTCAACGGAGGAATGCAAGAACAACTACGAGTATTAAGAAAGGATGGTTTGCATGCGTAGACATAGGATATAAAATATTATAGTTCTTAAGGATATATTATAACTATAGTGGTCAGTAGATATCATTTTCACCCCTACAAGCTCGACATAGATATAGGGATGCATATGCTATGAATCATATTACTTTGAAGAGTCTCATTAGGAAAGATACGTAATTTATACTCAATTATCCAAAACACTTAAATTTATATTATATCAAGTATTATGCTATTTTACTTAGTGATAAATACTCCAAAAATATTAATGTTATTTCAGTAGGATAATTACTATAATTAGAGTAGACAGTAGTAGTTTGTTGCAAGTAAGCATACTTCCTTTTCGGTTCGACACTCTATTCTATCACTTTATTACTTGATTTGGCACATATATATGCATATATTAAGTGAAGTTTGTTATTATTTATACAAAAAATAGGCATTATTTAGGGGTTATAGAGCCCTAGCTTTTATATAATTCAGAAGTTCACTCTATAGCCCCCATTAGTTTTCCAATAGTGGTGTCTGGGTGGAGCTCTAGTGTTCTTCAAGCCTTGGAGTTCTCTTGAGTCTCTAGACTAGGGTCTAAGCCTCTAAAGGTCTAAGCCCCCCTTCAATGTGAGAAGAGGGGGTCTATTTATGCATTTTGGGAGTGGTATGCCCCATAAATATGGAGATGATCTGAGGTAAATTCAGAGTGTTTCATCGAATGGCCCATACAGATTCTCTTAATCATGGAGGGTTTGTTGAGCATTTAAGTACCATAGTAATGTCAGAATTAAGCATTCTTCGGATCATTGGATTTTTTTGGTTGAGTTGCTTGATTTAACTATAAGAATGCAAAATTTAAATATCATTTTTTCATCTAATTAATGCTTTAAAAATTCAAAATATGCTTCTCTCCTTTAATTTGGGCCCATTTGGGCTCAGATAGGAATGAATTTGATGTCTTTGGGTTAGCCTCCTTGAAAAGTTTAATTTGATTATAAGTTTATTAAAATTGAAGTTTGGAGGGTCCCATATTTAATTTTAGAAGTTCTCAATTCATATTTGCCTCAAGATTCAGGCCTAATCAAGGCGATTTTTTGTGACATACTAGTTGCCCCCAAATTTTCAGATGTCGAAGCTCCTGGAGTCAAAAAAATATGTTTCAGAGCTTTTAACAAATTATTGATGTGAAATTTAAATTTTAGATAAATTACAAGCATGACTACTCCCTATACGTTAACGTGGACCTCCCCTCGAGGTCGTGAACCAAGTAAAATGTCATGGATCATACATTTAGCCTAGGGTGTTGATTGGATAAAGAATTATTAAAAAATTTAGCTCTAAAATTCTAAAGTTGTTTAAAACTTAATGTAGAGGTTATGTTTGGCTCCAAAAGTATCAAAACTGAGTCTATATTAACAAACAATAATTTTGGAGACCTCAAAAACATCTAAATTAGAATTTTCGGGCCAAAATCAGGCTCAGATCCTATTTAGTGGCTGAACTGGCCACCCATGCCAGCACCCGCGTGCCTTGAGCTTACATAAGGGGCACGTGTCATCGCCCCTTGAGCATTTTTTTTTTATTGTGCAACCACCTTTGTACCATGGTAAAAGGTGTTTCACCATGTGTCCAGTAAAAATCTATATGTTCTTAAGATGGGGTAAAGTCCATTTATATTCAATGAACAAGACATTAGGCTTACATTGGTTTCTTAGATTTGATTTTAGGGTTAATTGATTATTTTGATCAAATCTAATTTGATAAATAGTCAAGTGGGTTGACCACTCTTTGACCCATGAGATTGGTCTCACATTAAGTCAAGAATTTTTATGATTGATCATATGGTCATGAACACCTAAGGTAGGTCCTAGGAGTGATGCCATGTTTCTTAGGCTAATTTAGTTTTGCTTAAGGTTTTAAGGTTCTAGTTTTGACTTAAGGTTAACCTATGTTTTCTTAGATGGGGCTCAAAACCTAGCTAAAGCTAGTAGGGAGTTTCTTAGGATTCTTTGATAGCTTTAGATAAGTCTAAGGTCATTACAAGAAAATTTATAATTTTTGAAGGTTTTTTCGAGGGATAAACTTCGAACAAAATTTTTGATAGAAATATCATTGGATATTTTTGTCAAAAAAATGGATACATTATTCTAGTAAAATTAAGCCAAAATATCCAGTTCATAAAGACCACCAAAAATTCTACGGTGTCCACTTAACATTGACAAAAAATTTGGCAATTTTTTTGTTTAAAGTTTTTGTCAAATAAATCTACCAAAAATTTTATAGATTAGAGACTTATTTTCCTGCAACGGCCTACCCTCTCCCATTTTCCATGAAAAATGAATCTCACTTCTCTCTCAATCTCCCCATCTCTTGAAGCTCATTCAACCTCATTTATTAACCAATTTAGTTGATTTCTTCTAAAATCTATAGGTAAATCTTCTTATCTTTTGTCATTTTTAACCAATTAAAGATTTTATCCATTATCATTTGTTTAAAATTGATTTAAAGTTTATTAGTCAATGTTGCTTCTTTTTAAAAATTTTCTTTAGATTTGAGTTTTAAGAGATGTAACCTAACTATTTTATCATTACGCTGGTGATTCTTAGGTTATAGGCTGGGAGAGAATTGATTGTAATAATTTTTTATATATTTTTTCATCTCAAATTAGCTTGTATAGTTAGATTTGTAAAATTATCCAAAATGACTCATTAATAGGAAAAAAATGGCTGGTTATCTAAGGATTTCTACATTAAATTTGAAAAACTTGATTGTATTTGATGGTATTAGTCCTAAATAAACAACATATTAATTTTTGCATAGGTTGAGCTTATATTCACCTATACAATTTTGTTCTTACACAAGGTATATCAAATTTATGATGGATATTAAAAGCTAAAGGTCATGGATGAATAATAAATTGTTACCTGGATGAAAGGCATTAACAGATGAATTCATCAGGGCAAATTAACTTCATTTATATCGCTCACCAATTAACTTCATGTTTATCAGAGGGGAGGTTTTGGTATCCTTGCTCCAAGAACAAAAATCAAAATTTTCATTCATGTCACCTTGCTTAAAGCATAAAAGTTAACATTTTCATTCACATCACCTACTAACTAACTTCATGTTTATCAGAGGGGAGGTTTAGGTGTCCTTATTCAAATCACAAAAATCGAGCATCCTTACACCTAATGAGATTATGATTGATTTATATCATAGAGGATTCATGCCAAATTATTAGTTTTGGACTTCATATGGAGAGTACGAGCCACATTTTGACCCTCAATTTAAACTTTCAACAAGTTCCAAGATTGTGGAGGTAGAAAATACAAGGATGTACAAAGAGATGGTTTTAGAAGCAACTAGCTCGTAATTTAGAGAACATATAGAGTAGCCCCCAAATAGGGACACATAAAGCTTCCATGAATTATTGTGTAGTTCAACAACCAATTTGGGATGTTTGTACCACTAACTCTAAGTTATCAATTACTGTTAATGCCTAGTATTAAGATAAAGTACGTCATTCCTCATAAGTATTTCAATAAATTTGTCAGGCTACTTAAGAAAACCAGTATTATAAATAACCTAATTCTAGCTGATTTATATTATACTAAAAAGTTAGTTTCAAATTGGGTTTGAGTATTACAAAAATATATTGTTGTATCAATGGTTGTATATTATACGACAAGGATAACTTGGTAGAAATAGCTAGTTATCATTGCAGTGCACCTTATTTTAAATTAAAATTAAGGGAACAATAAGAATAGAAGGATGTTCCATTTATCTAATTATTTTATTTACCCATCATTCCAAGGCTTTAATGATTGTATGCATCAATGAGTTCTATTTCACACAAGATGACATCACAAAAAGATTTCCTAATTAGGTGTTCTTACTCATCCATTAGATGTTGAAGCCTGAAAGCACTTTGATTGAACACATTCTTACTTTACTGTTGAGTCACATAATGTAAGGTTAGGATTATGTACATATAATTTTATGCCTTATAATCAGGTAGCTTTACCTTACTCATGTTGGATAGTTATAGTAACACCGTACAATCTTAAACCAAAGATGTGTATGACTATACCTTATTTGTTTCTCACCCTAATCATACCTAGGCTGTATAATCCAAAAGTTAAAATATATTTATTGTTACAACCATTGATTAATGACTTCAAATTTGTGAGGGAAGATGTCATAACATATGATATTTTAATTAAGATTGATTTTCTAATGAAACCAGCCTTATTGTGGATGATCAATGATTTTCCATCATATGTTATGTTATCTTGTTGGAATACTATATGGAAGTTAGCTTGCCCATATTGCATAGAATTCACTAAATCATTCACATTAAAATATATAGGCAAAAATACTTGGTTTAACTATCATTGTATATTCCTACCAATTAACCATTCATTCAAGAGAAATAAGGACACATTCATGAAAAATAAATTTAAAAAATCACAACCTCCACCAAGATTAAGTGTTAGATATTAGAAGAGTTACTATGATACTTGCAATTATGGATGCTCCTATGCTAGTAGATTAAAAAGTCCCGAGTTATGGAGTTAAGCATAATTGGACAAACAAGAATATTTTTTGGACATTGACATATTAGAGAACAAATGTAATTAGATATAACTTAAATGTCATGCATATTGAGAAGATTTTTTTGATAACATATTCAATATTATAATGAATGTGAAAGAAAAATCAAAAGATAACTTAAAGGCAAGAACAAACATGAAGGAGTACTATAAAAGAAAATAACTTAAACTCAAAGATGGTAGAAATGGTAAACTGTTGAAGCCAAAATCCCCTTTCTTGCTCACTTTAGAATAGAAATGAGTACTGTGTGACTGAATCTAGAGCTTAAAAATATAAGATGAGTATGCTTCAAACTTATCCAAATGTGTAGACATGAGATCAAGGAAATTATTTGGCATGAAGAGTTATGACTACCACATCTTCATAGAGTGTTTACTACCTATAACATTCAACTTATTCAATTTCTCACCAGATTCAATCTTAAACCCATAGAGTGAACTTAATATTTTCTTAAGGATCTATATTCAACAAGATTGAATGATGAGGCATTGATATTGAGTGAGCTAGGGTACTCTTACTTTTCCTAGTACCACTAACACCATCCATCATTTTCCTTCACTAGGCCTGCACTTCCCTTCACTAAACCCTACACATTCCATATCCTTCTACTAATACCATCCCCCTCCACCATCTCAGGAAGGCCCTTCCACTTACCCATACTCATAATACATACATTCTTTTTATTATCCACTCCTACCATAACCATAAATACATAGATCGCCCATAAGTATAGAGTAGTGGCCCGAGGGTGGTTCACTGGCTATAGATGGCTACATGTATATAGACCCTAAGGGAGACACGTAAATATAAATATTTTTTTTATGTTAATAGATTAACTTGTATTGATTTTATTTTTCTTTTTTAAAACTTCATTTTATCTAGGCACTAAATCAGGGTCATTATAAGGAGCAAGTATCAGTCACCTTTTATTTCATGGAAGAAAATACTGCATAGTGTTTAGGAAATATGGTTCCAGGAGTTTGAAATAATTAATCAGTTATTCAAAAAATGGATATGCATTCAAAGTACTCTAAACAAACATATTTGGCAATGTAAATGTTAAATAGAAAGATTTTAGATGGATGGAACAATATAATGATAGGATAAATAACTATGAGAAGTGAGGATCGACTCACCTATAAGATATGTTTATATATATTTGGAAGTCATGTGAGCAACCTCTTTAGATTGATGAGTGTGTGTGAGTATAGTTGACCAGAGCTTAGGCTAGCTTAGACTATACTAGGAGGGAGTAGAACAAGTAGAATAGAGCTTCTAACATTGGGGGCATGAGCAATCCCTCCATACTGGTTGCTCAGTTCCCTATACTGAGCATAGGCGACATTAAGTATAAAATTTATGTTATATATATATATATATATATATATATATATATATATATATATATATATATATATATATATATATATATATATATATATATATATATATATATTCTTGTGTTAACTTAATGTAATCTTCTACAAAAAATCACTGGGAAGATAGCCCACTGCTCTGGAGTTGCATACTCGCATCCATCAGCATCAATAGGGTCATGAGTGGGTTGATCAACGATAAAAAGCCTATGAGTATTAGAACTTACATAATTATTATGTTTCCAAGTGACTTATATAAAATAGTTACATATATTATTTAGAAGGATTATACACAGGGTAAGCTAGGTTGTTACTGGTGAGGGACCCTCTATAGGATCAATAGAGTACTTGGACATCAGTACACAGTTACAAGTAGTGGTTGGGATACATATGGGGAGAGTCTATAAATTAGTCTCTCATGCTTAGATATATGAGGCACAATCATTCAGCTTAGTGCGCTTAGTAAATAGTGGTTAGGAGAAATTAATTAGGCAGAAGGTGGCCGCTCTGATAGAAGAGCTAGAGTTGATGCAAAGAATATAAGATGAAATGCAAAATGTAATAAAGCCAAATTTAGGATGAGCTATGTAGATTTATGGAGCGACATTATAAAGATCCGACTACATAGGTTAAGGAGAGTAATTTCAAGGTTAAGGAGAGTGAGGACATAAGGTAGGAAGGCAGAGTAAGTTTTAGTGAGGTTGGTGGTGTACATTTTTATTTTGGTTACTTTATTTATTGTTTAAAAATGATGCATATTTTCATCTATTTAATTAGATTACATTAGTCTAATTTTACTTTTTAGTTAATTCTAACTTAGTGAAATTATTATTGTTATATTGTATTGTGTGTGCATCATATTATATTTAATTGTGGGTAATTGTAACTAAATTTAGGTGAAGGAAGTTTATTTTTTATTTTTTATTTTGCTATAGGTTTTTGACAGGGTTTTCATGATTTTTCTACAAGAAATTAATCAATACTATTTTTCATTGATCATGTAATGATAAAATTTTGTTAGAAAATTTCTAGCAGATATTTTTTATTGTAAATGTCAATGGGGTTTTTGGAGGTCTCATCCATTGGTACTTCTGATGGGGCAGTAGACTAACATAAAAATTATCAAAATGATTTAAGGCTTTATCAATTCCTAAATAATGCTTATATTTTCTTTGATATAAAAATTATAAAAATCTCACTTAATATATGCAAGTATATATGTCAAATCAAATAATATAGTGATAGAGTAGAGTATTGATCTCACGAGGAAGAATTTTTACTTATAAATACTCGTAGTATCTACTTCAATTATAATAATTATCCTAATCAATAAAAATAAGTTTGTGTGGAGATTCAATCATTTAATTTAAAATAAAAATACTAAATGAAATACTATCTAGATAAATTATTTTGGCTTGATGGAATGTAAATATGATATATTTTTTAATGATTTTCTTTTATATTGATGCTATTTAGAGCATATGCATAATTGACCGCTCAGTCAAGCATGAATAGACAAAGAACAGATTAAATCTTCCAAACTCAACACAACTATAAACTCCCAAAGTTTGTCACCCAATGAAAATCTTATATGAGTAAGTAAAACATGTACTGTTAAAACCCCCTCATGAAAATTCATCTCTATAAATTTGATACATGATAAGCACTATGCCTTTACTTGCATCATACCAATCCAACATACCTTGTTGTGCCTGCTTTCCTATTCCTAGGCTCCATATTACACCTAATATTAACTACACATATGACCACTATATGAATTAAATGAAGATTTGGTATATTGAAAACATCATGAAATTATTGATAAAGAAAATTTATTAGTACTCCACTTTCCATTTACATAATCAATCCAAAACTAGAGTATTTAGCCAGACATAAAGAATAAGTGAAGCAAATTTATTTTCATTAATTACACAAAAGAAAAAAGTATAAAAGAAAAGTTACCGCCAGATGGGTTCAATGATCTTCTTTACACTCCTCCTTGAATTTATAGTACTTCTTTGAATTCTCTTAGTTGTCGCTCCTAAGGAAAAATTATAGAAGCACTATAAAGATCAAAATTAAACAAGTGATTGAACTCTCCTACTAACATTATAAAGGGATTATTTATAGAAAAACATGTAAAACAGATTCTGGCTTTACAACGCTCGAGACACTTGCGCTGTGGCGCCCATAAAATGAACTAATACCATAGAGCTAAAGGCTTTCCTCTGTGGTGGTGCTTGCTGACATGGACCTGTTGTTTAATGAATTAACTCGTCTCTTTGCTGACAGATCATGGCCTATATGGTTACAACTGTGGTGCCGTGGTGCTACTGGCGGTTGAGTAATGCAATATCCAAGTTGCACTCCCCTTAACTTGGTGGTGCTGAAATTTAGCGATGTGGCGCTATGCAGACCTAAACTGGGATTTGCAGCGCTAACTCATACAACAACGCGACACAGTCAAATAGAGACTGGGCACCGCCATGTTCATATTTGAGCACTCTAATAGTGTTAATGATGGCACTGCAGTGGTATTATGTCTTGACACTGTAGTGTTGTACCATACTTAAAACTTTTATCCATTTCTTATATTTTCTTGTACAAATAAAATTAAAATAACACATTTTTACTGATAAATTAACACATAAAACATATCATGATTTATACTTATCAAATTCTCTCCAACTTAAACTCTTACTTGTGCTCAAGCAAATAAAAGTTTATTATTTTAAATAGGTGATAAGACAAAATAAAAAGTGATAATTTAAAATTACTAAAATAAATGATAATACATCACTATCTAGGATTAGTAAAAATAAATCAACGCTATACTTCTAGTTTGAAAAAATACCAATAGCTAAACTTAATTAATCATTCTTATTTTAACTTAATTTAAAATTATAGGTTATAGATTTAATCATTAACTTTTAAATGTTGAAGTGAATAATATAATTTTAATAATTGAATATTTTTGTAGCTTAAATTATACTTTTATTAGTTTAGCTTAAATTATACTTTTATTAGTTTATCATTCCTTTTATTAACTTTCTCATCTTATCCTTTATAATTTTTGTATAAGATTGTATTTCAAATCTTAGGCTTTCACTAATACGAATTTTTTAATGTATTCATCTTTTTCTTTTGATATTTTTCATTTCTTTTTTAAGAACTTTTTTAGTTCTTTTTTCTTTTTCTTTCTTGGAGTACATAATTAATGATTTTGAATATCAGCTTCTATTTTAGGATTCTCATACAATCTTAATAATTTTAATGTACGAACTTGATGAGATTACTAATTCTATCTTCAGGTTAACTATGATTTTAAATTTTTAATCTACTTATATCTATTTTTTAATACCAATTAATCATCTTACAATTTTAAAAGTTAAATTTAGAAATGTATAATTTAGAAATTTAAATTAGGATAATGGCTCAAATAGTTGAATGAGTTAAGTATTAATTTTTCTAACCTATGAATTATAAACAAAGTTCATTCAAATTAGGATCTAGGGTTTTATTATTATCCTAATTTTTTTATAATTTTAAATTATTATTTTTATAAGGGTTAATTAAATAATCATAATATAAAAGTAATTGGAGGGCAATAATAATTTAAGCATGAAGGAAATGTTTTACTATGTAAATAAACATATAAACATACTACAAACACATGCTTTTATATGAGTAATAAAAAATGCATAAAATATGTGTTGAATATAAAATAGATTATATCATTACATTAATATAACATAAATACAGGATAACTAATATACATGGCACCCAACTTTTAACAATGACTCTCAAAGCCAAATTTTCTAATTAAGACTAATTACACAAGCTAATATCTCCCATCACTTCCTTCTCTTCTTCCAAATAATAAAGTAGAATAAAATAAAAATACATATATATACTTAAGATTTCTTCACTCCTCTAATACATGGTTTTAATCTATATCCATTAACTTTGATAGTTTATAAAGTTTTCTTATCATGTATCCTGATAGTACCATTAAGAAAAATTCTAATGATAGTGAAAGGGCCAATCATCCAAATTTGATTTTTCCATGACAATATGTTTTCTTATAATCCAATAGCAACACATCTTTTACAGAAAAGAAATTATACAAGAAAACTCTACCATAAAGCATCTTCCTTATTTCTGCCATATACTTCTTCTTATCTTCATGCAACTCCTTTTTGAATTCATTCAACTTAGTAATAATGACAGAACTTTGTATGTGGAGAAGTGAAAAAAGAATCCTTATTCTTGGTATAATTTTTATTTTGGTGCTTTGAAGAAGATGATGTGCACTTGATTTTACCTATCGCTTAGACTTTTAATTTCCAAGCAAAGAAAGTATGAACATCACTCAAGATTATGTAAGGATGGAAAAGTGAACTTCCTCCTAATTGGTTTTATAGATTTCAGTGGGAGGGAAGTTTGAAAATTTTGAAATTTCAATCATTATGGCCCATCGAGATGCTACGGCGTTCAAAGGTATGGCCCCATGACCCTCCGTTCTTCTCCTCCAAAGAGTTATTTTTGAAGAAAATTCAATAAAACTTAACCTAAAACATAGAATTGCCTCCCTTAAAGCACTAAGTTTATAGTCTTCAACTAGACTAGATAACTAACTAGACTTAAGGTTGGGTTGCCTCCTAAGTAGTGCTAAGTTTATAGTCTTTAGCTGGAATTTCTCTAATTTTCCATTTGGCTAAAGTGGATGATTGCTACTCTTCATTTGGGTCTCATTGGTATCTCTTTCCTTCTCTTTATGATTAACTTCAATGTTACTAGGAAGAGATCTAATAGGTTTACTACTAATAAAAATTGTAAGCTGACTTAGTTAAGTTTTCAAATTTTTAATTGAAGCAGCTTAGTTTTGTAATTGAGTTCCCAATTATATGACAACATCTTCTAATAGTGTCTTTCTAGTTCCATATTAATTACTTTGATTAAATCCAGGAGGATATGCTGGTCTTAGATTGTTATTAGCTTGATTTTGATTATTCCAATTTGTGCCTTAGTTATTTTGACCAGAATTTCATTAATTTCCACCATTATTATTTGACCAACCAAAATTTGGGTAATTCCTCTAACCTATATTATATGTATTTGAATAGGGATTATTTTGTCTTCCAATCAATTTTATATTTTCAATCCCTTGGATATTATTTTTTTCTATTGAGCTTTTATCTTCCAAATGTAAAGATGAATCAGAATTTAAACATATAGTGCTCAACTTATTTGATATTGCTATAACTTATAAAGTCAAAATAGATAAAAAAATTATTTTTATAGACTCCTACCTCTCTCTTAGGATTCACCCTATCAGTAGGCCACTAAAAATTATTTGTTAGTATTTTTTAAATTAATTTATAAGCATCTTCAAAAGGCTTTGACATCAAAGAACCTTTAATTGTAGCATCAATTATGTCTCTAAGGGATCCTACCAATCCATCATAAGAATTTTGAATTATCAACCAATCAGGTAAGATATGATGAGGGCACTTTCTAAGTATCTCCTTGAAACTCTGCCAGTTTTTATAAATAGATTCTCCTTCTAATTAAGTAAAAGGAGTAATATCGTTTCTAAGCTTGATAGACTTAAAAGGTGGGAAAAACTTTCCTAAAAATTTTTGGGCCAACTTATTCCATGTAGTAATAGAGCCTGGGGGTAAAAAAATTAACCATATTTTTGCCTTGTCTCTTTGAGAAAATGAGAACAATCTAAGTTTAATAGCATCTTCACTAACACTATTATACTTAAATGTTGCATAAATTTATAAGAAACTTGCTAAATATAGGTCAGGGTCTTCAATGAGAGTTCCTCCAAACTGAGAATTTTATATCATCTGAATGATTGTAAGTTTTAATTCAAAATTATTTGCTTAGATGGTGGGTCTATTTATGCTTTGGTGAATTTCATCTACTAAAGGGTTTGTTAAATCCTTAATAGGTTTAGAATGATCTAAGTTTTGAACAGGGTCAGTCATTTTAAAAATCTTTTTGGTGATTCTAATTTTAGAAAGGCTTCTCTTAATTTTATAATCAAAATTTAAACGTGACTCCCCTCTATATCTTATAAGCATGAAATCCCAGATATATAATCAGTAAATTAAAATAAAAGAATATAGTAGGACTAATTATATAATTGATTCAACAATATAATAAATTTTTAATTAAAATAAAAATTTCCCCATCAACGATGCCAAAAACTTGATGGGGGCAGTGGAGTAACCTAAAGAATTATGATAATAATTTAGGGCTCTATCAATCCCTAAATAATGCTTAGATTTTTTTATATAAAAATTATAAAAACCTCGTTTAATATACGTAAGTATACATGCTAGATCAAGTAATATAGTGATAGGATAGAGCATCAATCCCATGAGGAAAATTATTTACTTACAAATATTCGTACCATCTACTTCAACTACAATAATTATCCTACTCAATAAAATAAGTTTGGGTGGAGATTCAATAACTTAATTTAAATAAAAAATAATTAAATAAAATACTATTTAGATAAATTATTTTGGATTAATAGAATATAAATATAATATATTTTTTAATAATTCTATTTTATATTGATGCTATTTAGAGCATATGCATCACTGACCACTCAGTCATGCATAAAAAGACAAAAGATAAATTAAACCTTCCAACCTCAATACCACTCTAAACTTTCATAGTCAGTTATCCTATAAAAAATCTTAGAAGAGTAAGACATGTACTATTAAGATCCTCTCATAGTAATTCATCTCTATAAATTTGATACATGACAAGAACTATGTCTATTCTTACATCATACCAATCCAACATACCTAGTTGTGCCAACTTTCCTATTCCTATGCTCCATATTACACCTGATATTAACTACACATATATCTACTATGTGCATTAAATCAAGATCTAGTATATTAAAAATATCATGAAATTATTGATGAAGATAATTCATTAGCACTCTGCATTCAATTTATACCATCTATCTAAAACTAAAGTATTTAGCCAGACATGAAGAACAAGTGAAGCAAATTCATTTTTGTTAATTACACAAAAGAATAAAGTAAAGAAGAAAAGCTATCACCAGATGAGTTCAATGTTCTTCTCTATATTCCTCCTTGAACTTACATAATTCTTCCATAAACTCAAGCCAAATACTCTAATGGAATGTATCTAGTACTTCTCTAAACTCTCTTAATTGTCACTCCTAAGAAAAAATTAGAGAAGCACTAAAAAGACTGAAATTAAACAAGTGACTGAACTCTTCTACTAGCATTACAAACAAACTATTTATAAAAAAATATAGAAAATAGATTCTGACGCTACGGCGGTCGAGACACTTGCACCACAGTGCCCATAAAATGAACTAACACCACAGAACTGAAGGTTTTCCTCCACTGTGGTGCTTGCTAATATGGACATGTTTAATGAATCGATACATCAATTCACTAGCATATCTTATCCTGAACAGTTATAACTGTAGCACCGCAGCATCCACGTTGCACTCCCCTTGGCTTGATAGTGTTGGAATTTAGCACCGCGACATTATGCAGACCAAGACTAGGCTTTGCGATGTTGATTCCTCTGATGTTGTTGTGCTATCAAACAGAGACTGTGCACCACCATGTCCATATTTGGGTGCTCCAGAGGTGTCAATGATGGCGCTGCAATGGTATTGTATTCAACGTCATGATGTTATACCATACTTAAAAATTTTGCTCATTTTCTATATTTTTATGCATAAATAAAACTAAAATAATATGTTTTAACTAATAAATTAACACATAAAATATATCATGATTTACACTTAAAATTTTCTAACCATTTTCTGATTAAAAATCCATCAAAAATTCACTAGGAAGAGAGCCCACTACCCATTTCATTTGGCCTTTTTTGTGACAAAAATATAGTCATCAGAAATCCATCAAAAAAAATTATTTACTGACTAATTTATGTATTTTTCTGGTGAATTTGACTGCCAGAAATCGATGAATTTCCTATAGCGGGCTAATTGAACTATGGATGGTTCAATTATGCCCCAAGACTAACCTAAGAGTATTTTTGGGTTTTAGGTTTTGAATTTAGCATCAACCTACTAAAAATGAGTTTTTAAAAATTAGGAGGGTTATTAGATTAACCTAGGAGTGTCTAAGGTAGAATCCTAAGGGTCCAGGATACCTCCTAAGGAAAAGTATGGTTAACCTCATCTATGAGTCTCAAGTGTCTTTGGCCAATAGGAACTTTCTTAGGATGCTCTAGTTTCAATATTTTATATAGATATCCAATGATAAGTCATTGGGAGTCAACCCATGAAAATCCTTTAGGAAAGCCCCACATTAAGAATAAAACCCAAAAAAGTAAGGTTAAGCACATGAGTATTTTGTCAACCTCATTTAAAAAAGAGGTCAATAGTCAGATAATTGTATTCTAAAGGTGGTGGTAGAATGATTGTGATTCAATAGAGTTGATTAGAAGGTGGTGGTCTGATATTTTTGTTTTGGTGACAGTGATTTGGTAATGGTGATTCAATGTTAATTGTCAAGTGATAGTACTTCAACAGTCCAACTCTCTCTAATTTTTAATCAAGGTCCAACCTTCTGCACCCTGTTATATGATAAATGGATCTATCTATAATTTTTTTTAGAGTAACAATATAGTAAATTTGACAAAACCCCCAAATAAATCAATTGGACTGCCCATATAGATTCCTTGCATAATAAATCATTCTTTCAGTGTTTAAGTATCTTAGTGATGTTAAAAGTAAGCACTATTAAGTTTATTAGATTCATTTAATCAAGATGCTTAATTTGACTATAGGCATTTACAATTTTGAGATTATTTGATCATCTAATTAATGTCTCAAAGTTTCTAGTTACTTCAAGTGTTTAATTTGAGCTCATTAGAGTTGGATCGGTTCATTTCTAATGCCAATGGGATCATCTCATCCAGATGTTCATGTCGACTATGGGGCTATGTGGTTTAATTAAAAGCATTCATAAAGTATTTCAAATGTAGAGGTTTTAGGAATATTGGTATTTAGTTTGATGGAAAAGGAATGCAACGCATAATTTGGGTGAATTTAAAATTTATGTTGTAGTTCATATTTTGATGAATTCAAAATACACTTGATTTTGGCTAAATTTTGAATGCATAGCAAGCTGACTCTACTATCAATGATGGACACTACCCCCTGCCACCACCATCTTCATCTATCACTATTGCAACCCATCTGCTTGCTTGGCCACTCACTTGTTCATTTACTTGTATGCTTGCCCTCACCCTTCATTTACTTATTCATTTACTAGCACCTATTGTTGCCCCACACCCTCCCTTGTCATTAATTGCCGCCCCCAGGCATCGCCGCATGTCACAGATGCCATCCATCATCGCCACTAGCCACCACCATGATTAAGCATAATATTGCATTAATTTTACTCATAATATTGAAACAAAAAAAGCATTCACCATTATTTGTTTTACACTATTCTAAATAACTCCAAATATTTCAAATACATAGCATTTCTTTTATATTATATTTCATTTTACTTTGTATTCCTTTTTAAAGAAAACAAATGGCCCTTATAATTTGTTGAATAACTCAAAGTTTAGATAATCCTGAATTTAATTTCATAAATTTTCAATATTATTATGCATTGTAATTCATGCTTTAGTTAATGGATTTTTTTATTATGTATCAAATTCTATAGGTAGTTTTTAGCTTCTAGCTCACATGTGTTGAAATCCGATTTTCACGTATCGCTAATTATGATAATCTTATTTTTTTGAAATTATAATGTCTGTCATAAGTGCAAAAAACTCTTTCATAAATTTTTGTATATAAATAATTTTTAAAATTTGCATTATAATGAAATACATAATAATAATAATGATAAATAATAATTAGTATTATTATTATTATTATATATATAATATCGGATAATAAAGTATTAATTTTTATTATATAAAACGTATGATATTAAATAGAAAACCATATAAATAATTATAATGTAGAAAGTTCACGTATATTTGGAAAAATTATCAGCCAATTTTTTTTTTTTTTTTGGGAAAAATTATGGGCATAGCCCGTTTTTCATTGATCATCAAACTAGTTACATGTAATAAAAGAACAGAAGATCAAAAAGCAAAAACAAAGGTGTTAGGGGACAAAAATAACACCCAAAGATAACAAAATTGGTGTTAGAGGACATTTATGTTAGATAAGCACTAATATTAGATTATCAGCCAATTAACTTACTGATCGATGCCATATCGTTTAAACTTTGCTTTGATAACTTCAAATGGGCAATTCGCTTATAATTATGGAAACAAAATTTCTAAGGACATTTATGTTAGATAAGCACTAATATTATTTTGTAACCTAATTTTGAGATTTAAATAAATCTATTTTTTATTTTTAAAAGTATCAATAAACACTAAAGAATCTTATTAATATTCTAAACAATCTATTTTATAGAACATACGTAGTAATATTACATGCTAAATAAGATTGATAAATTATATAATAAATTATTGTTATCATTTTTTCTCTGTAAAAATCTAATTAAATAATAAAAATTGAAACTACCTTTATTTAAAAATAAGTCTAATTATCATTGATATGTCACCAAAAATCGTCTCGATTAGACACTAATATCGAAGCATATGTGAGTTGGCAACTTTAAAAATTTAATTCGGGATTCTCTGAACTCCAATTTTCAATAAACTTGTAGTCGAATTTAATGTCTCAATGATACAAACCCAACAACACTAAAATGGTTCAACCCTATCCCAATTGAGCCCAAATCAAGAGATCAAATCATATTTAGAAGCTCCAAGGCACTAATTGGATGACCAAATAATATTCAAATATAACATGCTTATAATCAAATCGTGTAGCTCGACGAGGCAAATCCAACGAACCCAAGATCACTTAATTCCAATATCATTAAGGCAATAAAATATTGAGTAAATGCTCTATAATTGAGGAAATTAATATGAGCCATCCGATGGAGCACTCAAAAATTATTCTTGATCTTCTTCATATTTATGGAGCATTTCACTTTCAAAATCTATAAATAAACTCCCACTCTCTACATGAGGGGGGACTTTTTGGGGGCTTGGAACTTTGGAAGTTTGAACCTTTGGAAGCTTTAAGCTTGGGCTAGAGATAAAGAGAGCTATAAAACTTGAAGAATCACGGAGCTCCATCCGACATTCCCGCCGGCGAACCATCGCAGCATGGTCACCACTGTTAAGCCTCATCCTGGCCACCGCTGTTGAACCTCTGCCCAATCATCATTGTCGGACATCATCTGGCCATCACAACTGGGTCTACCTCTAACCACTGTCGCCCACTGATTATACTCCCTCTGACCACCATCACTTGCCGACTACGTTCCCTCCGACCACTATTACTCGTCGACTACAGTCACTCTCATCCCTATCGCCCGCTGATTACTGTCCCTCCGACCTTTATTGTCTGCCAATTAAGGTCCCTCCAACCAACATTGTCCGTCACAATTGACCCTCTGACCATCATCACCCACGGACTACGGTCCCTCCGACCATCATCACCCACCGACTACAGTCCCTCCGACCAATGTCACCCACAGACTACGGACTATCCGACCACCATTGCCCAACCACGGATCGTCCAACCTCAGTTGTATGCCAACTATGGTCCCTTCAACCATTGTCGCTCGACTACGAGATGCTTTCAACCTCTGTTGCCTGCTGACTATGGTCCCTTCGGTCGCCATCTCCCAATTACTGTCCTCCTGACCTCCATCGTCTGTCGACTATGGTCCCTTCAACCACCGTCGCCTAACTACAGACCATTCGACCTCCGTTGCTCACCGATTATGGTCCCTCCGACCTCATTCGCTCAATTACTATCCTTTTGACCTCTGTCGCCTACCAACTACTGTCCCTCCAGTTCCAACCTCCATGGCCCATCGTCCACGGTCCCTCCGCGTACTGTCGCCCGCTGACAATGGTTCCTCCAACCACCGTTACCCGACTACGATCCTTCCAATCTATGTTGCCTGCTGACCACGATCCTTTCTACCACCGTCGCCCGCCGACTATAGTCCCTCTGACATTGAAGAAACACCTTTCCTCGAGAAAGGATTTTATTTGTAATTAACAAAAATACTAGTGAATTCATTCAAATTGGGGAAAGCCCTAATTTTTCTCCTATTTTAGGAGTTTTCACATAAAAAATTTTGATGTTACTTATAACTCTTACATCCCTCTCTCTTATCTGTTTGTATGCTAGATTTTCGTACAAAACTTCGACGCTAAATTCTATATCTCTCTACCGACATGACTGTTCTAGAACGCAACAATCATGAAAATAATTTTGATCAAATTTGAATGTTCTTTACTTGTCTTCGTTGTTATTATTATTAAGATTTTTGAAGTGTTCTTTACTTCGTTATTCGTTGAAGAGACAAACGCTGTTGTCAACGCCACGCTGTGGCATGCAGATGCGTAGCAGATGACCTCATACGCGTACAGCGGGACGGTTGACCGTTAAGTTTTTCAAACAGCCGCACCTAAAAGTTTGCTTCTTCAAACCCCGACCCCATTCGTTCTGACATCTATAAAAACATCTTCCTCCGTCCCAATAGCCCATCACAATTGATTAAAATCAGAACTGCTTCAACTTCCAAGTTCGATCAATTACTTTTCTTAACTGTCCAAGCAGCCAAGTTCTTGATAATAGTAAACATGATCTCCAGCCAAACCGGTTCGTTGTACGCACAAACAACATCGCCTAAAACCTTCTGTGGCTGTAACTGCTCCTCCATCTTTGCAAGAATCCATGGAAGACTTTCACTGAACAAGCCTAACACGGTCTCTTCACCTCCTCTGCCACCGCGGGCATTCCGGTCATCATCATTCCGTGGGAGCAAATTCGAGCGAGTCTTTCGCTACTTCGACGAAGACGGGGACGGAAAGATCTCCGCTTTGGAGCTGTGCAATTGCTTGCGGAGCATGGGGGAGGAGCTTTCAGCGGCGGATGCAGAGGCCTTCCTGGAGTCGTCGGATGCCAACGGGGATGGCAAGCTGGGTTACGAAGATTTTTTGAAGCTGGTGGAAGTGGAGGACGATGTGGAAAGGGAGAGGACTCTAAGGGAAGCGTTTGCAGCCTTCGAGATGGACGGAATGGGTTGCATCACAGAGAGAAGCCTCCGGTTAGCTTTGCTGCGGCTGGGTAAGGAAAAGAAGGTGGAGGAATGCAGCGATATGATAAAGAAGTTTGATCTTAATGGGGATGGGGTCATTTGCTTCGATGAATTCAAGCTCATGGTGCTCTGATTATGTTGTAATTTTATGTAGCTAATTAATTACTGGACTATGTACAGCCATTGCTGGTAACTAGGACGAGCGTGTGTACGCGGCATTGTTTGCAGACGTCCTTGATTGTTTGATTTTTATATTATTCTGGTTATGTGCTTGATTTTCTAGATAAAAAATAGGCAAAATTTTAATATAGGAGCGTGCGCAAAAGTTTTTTTTATTATATTAATTTTATTTTATCCAAAAAAAAAAGGGTTACAAAGTTTTAAAGGGATTAGAAACTCACATAATACTCGAAGAGCTGCAATAAAAATGAAAATAAAAATTTATTGAGTTAAAGGTTCCATACTAATTACAAGAAATAAAATAAAAAGGTTGGCAATGAGCCTCAACCCAAAAGCTTCATTAGGACCGGCAGCAGAGCTAAAGCAAGAGAAATCAGAAAGGCCAAAGGCACATCCTGCAACCAAAAATAAAAAGGCAGAAAGCAACACCAAAAAAATCGTGAAACAAGATTAAACAATACCTCGTGAGAAGGCCCCCAGTATCACCAACCGATGAGCAAATACAATACCACAAGGAAATTCAGAAGTCATATATGCAGATAGAGATATATTAAAGGCAATAGCTGTTAGCACTATCCACATCAGCTGCCTACGAGTCATTATTTTAGTTTATTTTATCAGTTTCTTGTATTGCTCCGTTACCTTCCACATCTATATATATGTATCTCCTGTACAAGACATTGATATAATAACACAACAGCTCTTCTTCTTTCCTCCTCTATGCTCCTTTCTTTACCTTGCCAGCGGGTCCTACATGGTATCAGAGAATAGTAATGGCAAATCAAGATTCGGCAGCCTCCCACCCAACCACCTGTGATCTCTCTAACTCTTTAGCTGATTTCATTGTTCCGACTCCCCTCAAATTCTTGATTTCCAATCTCAAAAATCCGGTACCTACTCAACTCACTATCGATACATATGCTATATGGCGTCTTTAACTTCTTCAACATTTTTCTACAAATGCTTTCGCCGGACACCTCACCGGTGCCACTCCTCGTCCAACCGACACCTCCAATCCAGATTACAATCTATGGTGTTTAATTGATCGAAATCTGATATATATCCTCTCTACTCTCAACTATCTCCCCTTCGATCCTTCCTTACGTTCTTTCCTCTTCCACGGCTCAAGAAGTCTGGTCAGTTCTTAAACACTGTCTACAATCGACGAATCGCTCTCATGTGATCCAACTCAAAAATGAGCTCCACTACATTCAAATGCGCGATCGCTCAATGCAATAATATCTTGCTCAAATCAAAACCCTTGTTAATAACATTGCCGCAGCCAGTTCCAAGATCGACACTGAAGACATTATTCTCTACATTTTTAATGGCCTTCCCTCCACCTACAATTCTTTCAAAACTGTTATTCGAACATCCCTTCATCCAATCGATCTTGATGTTCTTTACTCTTTACTGTGCAGTGAGGAAATTAATCTCCTCAATTAACAACAAAAGGATTCCAATTCTCCCTCTGATCAAACTGCTCTCTACAAAAATCGCACAAATACCACTAGAGGACGTGGTTCGTCCCGACCTCCCAGAGAGAGAAACTTCTCTCCTCGTTCATCTCTCAGTCTGGCTACACCCTTGTGGGCTCCGAAAATTCAGCCCCGGCCTTCGCCCGACTTTGTTGCTTTTTGAGGGGGAGTTTTAACGGATTAAGTTCCGGGGTAAATTTTGGAAGGCAGATGGGTTTGTAGATAAGACACTACCCAGAGATTTCGCCCTCATTTTGTGAGGACTTTATGATCTGAGTTCTGGTTTCCTATAGGCACAAGCCCCTATAGTTAATTACCCCTCCCGATAACGAGAGAGAACTTTCGATTAAGGCTAGTCGTCGATCAGATACGTAGATAGTACGTGCATCTGGCATATAGTAGCAGCATGAGTTTGGGGTATTGAATGGTTTAATATTTAAAAATAGAAATTTCACCATCTTGCACTTAAAGAGGATGGTGGGGGAATGGATGATGGGCCCAATCAAGATCCCATGGTTCCGTCGTCCCGGGCCATCGTGGTCCCTGGCCTACTTAGTCAGAGGAGGTAGTCGATCCAACCTGACAGAAAGATCCTTGTCGGCAGCCATGGGTTGCTTCGTCCATGGGTACCTTGTAGACCTGGGGTGGGTGTTTGTCTAAGGGGACAAATTTGAATCCACCTTAGCTAACAGAGGGCTTTGTGCCCTATCGATCATATCCTATTGATTCATATCTCAAGGATTTGATGTCATTGAGGAGCATACGGGCTCTGGCCATAACCATAATATAATGGTGCCATTTGGCGGCGACCACCTGGTTCAGAGGGCCCCGAGTCATAACCGTTTATCCTGTAGTGCCATTTGGCGGCGAAACTGCCGGTTAGAGGACTCGTATCATGTCCTTGCTGGCAGGAGATTATTTTGAGAATAGATCCTAGTGATATTTTTGACTAGGCATTAGCTCTTTGTGAGCTGAAGTAAATTTTAATTTGTCCACCTCGGCAAACTGTTGCGGAGAGCGGATGGATTTTGCTTTAAGAAATTGGATGGTTGGATTTCAATTTTAAATATTTTTGGATTTTGGGATTGTCTGGGAATTTGGGAAGTATTATGAAAATACTTGAAATAGACCCCTCCGGTTGAGATCTGCGTTCAACACGGCCATCATCGGGGTAACTTCAGGGTCCTTTATATTTATAGGTTGAACCTTGTCGACTCTATCGGGCTGTCGATAGAGAATCGGGTTTCGTAGGCTTTGTGCCTTTGTAAGTGAATTCTCTTGATTATAGGCCTTGAAGGCCTAATATGAACGTATAAAATAAATATCTCAGTCGACCCTACGGCTGTATATTCGTTTGATAGTCCGAACCGTATTGACTCCTATCTACCTGAATAGAAGGATTGGGCTCGAACTTGAATTCACTTATTGACCCGCGCAGCATCCCTAGACGTCACATGTGTACCAATAACTCGCTCGTGTGGGCCCATGCAGGTGTTTGGGGGCACTTTATAATTATTTATTGAACTGTCAACTCCTATTTACTTTCTTTAGGAGGATCGGGTTCAAATTTATTGATCCGTGCAGCATCTCTAGGCGTCACGTGTGTACCAATAACATGCTCGCCGGGGCCCATACGGATTTAAGATTATATTTTCTCCTTTTAATGTCCCTATGTGTATACAAATTGAAGTGCACATGTGCGGGGGTATTCTTGGAATATTTGTAAACGCCTTTTGTCTGCTTGCATGGATGTTGCAGATCCGGTGGCGTAGCGTTGTACGAGTTTCATTTGGGGATTTGTACGCCTTCTGTCTGCTTGCATAGATGTTGCAAATCCGATGGCGTGGCGTCGTACAAGTTTCATTTGGGGATTTGTACGCCTTCTGTCTGCTTGCATAGATGTTGCAGATCTGGTGGCGTGTTAACGGAGCTTCATTTGAGGACTCGTACGCCTTCTGTCTGCTTGCATAGATGTTGCAGATCCGGTGGCGTAGCATTATACGATCTCCACTACTGTTTCTTGTAGGTAGACAGATATTTTTATTCATAGATTGGGATTGACTTTAGGATACTGCATTTACTGAGGTCTTTCTGCATCTACCCACAGGTGACATGTGGTGCGCACGTCTGTATTTGTAGAGAACTCGTGTATATTGCAGATATTCTATAACGTCTTGTGGGGACCTACATCTGTTGTGTATCTTCTATCTTTATTTGCAGTGGACCTCTACTGTGGGAGTGTTGCAACACCTATAACCCACTACTGATTGATGCCTGTAGGCAGGTTGGTATACATATAACAAGTCTTTCATTGTCGTTGATGGTATTTGCATTCATCATCACTCTCCTATATCTCCCTCATTTTGCTTGTGATCCTCCCTATTTATTGTAGATGATTGTAGACCGATCATCATGACCGTCACATGCTTCTTAGTATCCTTCCTCTAGGTAATATATTGAACATGCTATTGACTATCTGTCATTCGTAAATGGCCTTCCAATCTTCATTACTTGCCAAATTTCATCATTTGTAGAGGGCAAATGATTCTAGATCTTGTGCAATTGCTTGTGAGCTTACCATCGTATTTCTCACTCTGATCTTTTCTTACAAGCGGATTGTCCTTGGGGTTCTTTATCCACTAGGGATCTTTGCATGTTCATTTGCATTTGACCTTTTCCTTTGGTGTATCTTTTTGGAATTAGATTGTTGTTGGTGATAGGGACGCCATCCATTCATGTTGCTTATGAGCAAAATAACAATCATGCTTACTAAGACTTCAGCATAAGTCTTCCATCCTTTCGTTGATGATCAAATTCTTTGATCAACTTTCATATTTTAACAAGATCATACATTCATCAAATTAGAGTTTGACTCTTTATGTTATTCATTTGAGTTCAAATTCCTCTTTTATCTTGTTCGAATTTGAGTCCAAGTCATTTGTTATTTACATTCAAGCAAAATTCCTTGCGGTCCGAGGAAAATCCAAATCCGAATCCAGTTCGAGTTCATGTCCATTGTAGTTCAGTTGTTTAAATCGAATTCAAATTTGAATCATGTGTACTTTAATTGTTGGAATTCATGTGCGTTAGGCTCAAATTCAAGTCCAATTTGAATCAAGTTTGATTTAAGTTCGAGTCCTTTGTGTTTATTCAAATTTTAGTACAAGTCTTCTGTTTCCACCAGGAATTTCGGCAGCCTCTCGGCGTCTCCCCCGTTTAGGAGAAATTTTGGGAAACTGGGCCACCCCAACACGCTACAAGAGCGTGTATGGTTGGTGTCGTATGACACCGTGGCCATATATCTTTTCATCCCACCACGCTACGAGAGCATATATGGAGTCTTCAAAAGTACCCATATAAAGAACACAAGTGGCTCTCCCTACCACGCTACGAGAGCGTGTATAAGGCTTACCCACCTCGCCGTATGCGTTGCACCGGGCTCCCTCCTACCGTGCTACGAGAGCGCGTATAGGTGGTTCTCCGGTCCACCGCAGACGCCGAAAATGGGATTTTAAGTGATTACCCGCCTCGTCGTAGGCACCGCACCGGGTTTTCTCCCACCGTGCTACAAGAGCGCGTATAGGGGGTTTACCGGTCCGCTGCAAACGACGAGAATGGGAAATCTAAGTTTAGAAATTATACCTTCGCGGTGAGAAGTTGACGATGGAAAAGGAAGTGTACAAAAACATATCTTTCCTTCTTTTTGTTTTTTGGAAACTATCTTTTCTTTTTTTTTGTTGGAAACTCCCCTCTCTTTTTCTTTTTCTTTTTTTTTTTTGCTGGCTTTGCTGATATCAACATGCAAAAAGCCTCAATACCATCCATAAGAATAGAATAAGGAGATGGGATTCCATTAGCATTTCAATCCTCTGCATAGTCATTGGTTCGCTTGCTTTAGTAGAACTGACTGGATTTTGTTCAAGGATAAGATTGGGAGTTTTCTCCACAATGAGAGTAATTTGGATTGCTTTGTTAGTATCTGTAAATACTCATGCTAATAACTGGTTGAAAGCCATTCATCTAATCTGGTGGTCATCATTTGCACTTCTTATTACAGCTTCTAATGTAAAAGATCTTGTTAAAAAGAATCATAGCCTTCCAATACTTGATATCATATAATGGCTTGTAAACTTGCTGCTGCTCTACTATGCTATGAAACTAATCATCAAAAGTAAAATTGATGGTAAACATGCAAACGAAAGTTTATCCCAGGCCTTACTGGAAGAAGTTAATGGCAATTGAAATCTTGCTGGAGCTGGTTTCCTTAGCCTCCTAATCTTTTCTTGGCTAGATCCCTTTCTTCCTTTGGGCTATTCAAAAACATTATAGCTCAACGACACACCATCTTTGAAAGCTGAAGATGAAGCAGTTCATGCTTATAATATTTTCACCAGAGAATGGGATCTTCTCATGAGCAAGTAAAAAGAGGACAAGGAACTTGGTAAAATGTAATGTTTGTGATGCCTTGGAGCTCTTCCTGATATTTGCTGCTGCCTAAGGCCTTCTTTCTCCATATAACTTTGGCATGTAAGCATGCACTGATTTAGACATGAAATCTTGAGATCCACAGTTGACATATATGTTGTTTGTTGATCATAAAAATCTATCAATTTGTAAGCAACAGTTCCCAAGTGATCAACAGCATTGACTAGGGCTCGAATAGCATTTCTTTCAAATCATCTAGCACCATTTGTTTCTGTTCGTTGTGTAGGTAAGACTTTCCACAGTAGTTAGCAGCAGAGTATAGTTGAGGCCTCAGGTTCTTCAGTTCCTGAAGGGCTTTGACAAAGCTCTTGCTCTTCTTGGATTTCTTCTGTAGATGTCAATAGCTCGGCCGATGCTCGGACGAACCATGGACCGGCGCTCAAGGTTTCTGCATACTGCAGCAGATGCTGGCAAAGAACAAGAGAGATTTACTCCTTTCTTATCCTTGCTTTGAGCAGGAAGATTGGAAGTTGAGAGTTGCCGTGAGAGGGAAATCATCACAAATCTATTCTGGTCTTTGTAGTCACTAGGTTTGAAAGTTCTGGATGCAGCGGAGGTGAGGAACGAGGATTTCTCCAAGCTGCTATGAGTTTCTATCCTCTTGCTTCACTAATCAGCCAAATCAAGGAAGATGTTGAGGGCGTCGGCAAGGGAAAGGAGTAGGGAAGAGGAAGTTGCATGAAGCATTTCATGAACTGCAGTTATGCTGAAGAAGGGTGTGGGCTTGCATGAGGTTTGGTGGAAGATTCACATGCAAGAGGTTGGATTGAGATTTTTGTAGGCAGATCAGAGGAAAGTGGGATGAGGGCTGCTTGGGATCGGGTGGATGAGAGCTGTTGTGAGAGGGCTCTGTAGAGAAGAAGGGGAAATCCTGCTCAACCGTGGCTTTGGCATGAAGAATCGAAGGAGGGCTTCTTCCTGTAGACGGGTAAGGCAAGGGAGGAAGGCTTACAAGGAAGGGCTGTGATTGACGTTACCTCAGCAGCTAAATTCATGGGATTTTGATGGAGTTCAGAGCAGGTTTCAACATCCGAGGTAATCAGCAATTAATTCGGATTAGATTTTTCATTTGACTTGCTGATTTTTGGTAAGATCAATTGGCAATGTTAATGATGACCTTCTATAATTAGTAATAGCATTAATTAGGCTGACAACCCTATTCCAATCAGTAAAAAAAATCATCCCGATTGGCGTATTTTTTCGATTCACGTGCTTTTCTTCTCATTTTGCATGCCGATTGCTCTGTTTAACGTGTCAAATTTGTCGAATATCAGAATTAGACAAATTGGTAGTGGATTTAGGGTATTGTTGAAGTTCCAGTCGCAATGATGCAGTCCATTTCGCGCTCAGATGTCATTTGGGCACGAATCTGTATATTTTTGCATGGGGATTACCTTGATTTGCGTGCACCACTTTAAATGAATGAATTGATAGTGCATTTAGGGTATTGCCGATGTTTCAGACACAACGACGCAGTCTGTTTCACGATCGGACGTCGTTTGGGCATAAATTTGTATACTTTTGCATGGGGATCACCTCGATTTGCGTGCACCACCTTAACTGAACAAATTGGTAGTGCATTTAGGGCATTGACGGCGATCCGGATGCATTGGCAAAGTCTGTTTGTCGATCCGACGTCATTTGGGTACAAATTTGTATATTTTTACATGGGGATTACCTCGATTTGCGTGCATCACCTTAGCTGAACAAATTGGTGGTGCATTTAAGGTATTGACGGCTATCCGGACGTACTGGCGAAGTCTGTTTGTCGATCCGACGTCATTTGAGTAGCGCCGAGCAACATTCATGTTTTGTCTTGAAATTCATGCCACCAATCTAGATGATCCAAAATATAGTTCCTGAGTATTTGTAATGTTCTGAATGCAATGACGAGGTCCATTTTGTGATGGGACTTCATTTGGGTAGTGCCGATACCTCTTTTCCTCGATAAACGTGCTGCCTCGGGATTCATGCTCCCAATTTGGATAGCCCAAATTGAATAAACAAAATATAGTTTTTAGAGGTTGACAATATTCCAGAAGCAATGACGAAGTCAGTTTTGTCGATCGGATGCAGTTTGATCAGCGTCATGTTGTAATTTCGGGTGTCGACCGTGCCTTTTGACTGATCTCATTGGATTCGACTACGAGGGGCCTCGACTTGGCAAAATTTGATGTTGTGATTACAACTGCACAGTCCGTCTGGCATTCAGAGATCATTTGACCCTTCAAGTAAGGTGTCGGATCAACCCGCACTACTTGATTCATCGTTTTATTCCTTTTATACGTGGTTTTAGATATAGGGGTCAACAACCCTCGCAATCCGCTAACACAAGCTCGACGCGACCAACGTGCCAGATCTGTGGGAAACTCGGATACTCTGCTCTTTATTACTGGCATCGGCGCAACCAAAAATACGCACCCACCACTTCTTGGACACCTCGCGCTATATTCACTCAGCAACCCTCTATCCCCTCCAATGACTAGGTTCTTGACTCAGGAGCTTCAAATCATCTCACACATGATCTCGCCAATCTACAGCAATCCTTCTTGTATCAAGGCGTCGACTTAGTCTCTATAGCCAACGGAACAACTCTTCCGATCCACAGCACTGGACATGGACTACTTCCTTTGCCAGATTCGGCTCGTAAGTTTGATCTACATAATCTTTTACATGTTCCATCTTTGACTCACAATCTTATTTCAATATCCCAATTAACCTCTGATAATCAAGTTTCCATTTCCATTAATGCTAACGACTTTGTCATTATGGATCTTTAGGACAACTGCCCCCTTCTTCATGGTTATCTTCATGATGACCTATATCAAATTTGGTCTATGCCATCAAGCACAACCATCGCTCTTCAAGCCACTACAACATCTTCTTCAATATGGTATGCACATCTCGGGCATGCCCATCACCGACTTCTCTCTACTTTAGCTCACCACATTCAAGACTTATGTACTCCTTCTCCTTCTTTCGTTTGCATCTCATGTAACGTGGCCAAGAGACAAAAATAGCCATTTAATAAAAGTGTTTCTGCTTCTTCAAGTCCATTTTAACTTATTCACTCTGATGTCTGGGGTCCCACACCTTAATATTCCTTAAATGGCTATCAATATTACGTAATTTTCATCAACGATTTCACCATGTTCTCCTGGCTTTACTCATGTGTTCAAAATAGGAAACCTTTATTAAATTCAAAAATTTCTGCTCTCTAATTAAAAATAAGTTTAATACTACACATCAAATTTTTCGCTCCAACGGCGGAGGTGAATTCACTAGCAACTTATTCAAGGAATTTCTCCTCTTTAACGGGATAACTCACTAGATTAGTTGTCCTCATACTCCCGAGCAGAATGGGCTTGCTGAATGGAAGCATCGCCACCTTTTGGATCTCACCCGAACCCTTCTTCATGCTTCTCATCTTCCCGTCTCATTTGGGGATGAAGTTGTGTCGACCTTCAACTAGGGGTGTAAATGAGTTGAGTTGAGCTCGAGTCAGGGGGTGTTCGAGCTAGACTCGCGAGTCAAATACTGAGCTCGAACTCGAGTCGAGCTCGAGATCGACTCACGACACATAAAGGAGCTCTTCGAGCCGCTCATCGAGTTTCTCAATTTCATTTTCCCGCCTGCCATTTTGAATTTACCGCTTAGTTTTTTGGCCAGCAAGAAATTATCGGCATGGTCCGTTGCTTTTTGCCTTTTTTTCTTGGATAATAGAAGGTGTCCACGTGGTCGATGCTAAGTGTCCAACGGTTCGAGTCCAACGTTACTTTTTCCCTTGGATAAATGAGCTCTTTGATGTTTCTCTTGTATAAAGCATTAGCATTTAATGCTTTGACATTTGACACTTGACACCAATTGAGAATGAGCCAAAAATTTAATAAAATTTGACATTAACATTTAATGCTTTTTCTCTTGACATTTGACATTTGATAGTTGACATCTTTTATTTAATGTATATATATTTTTTAAGATCTAAATTCAATAAAAATAATAATTATCTAAATTTTAAAAAATCCAAAAAAAATTTGCGCCTGCTCGTGAGCTCATGAGCCGAGCCTAAGTTCGAACTCAAGCTCATTTACTAAATGAGCTCGAGTTTGAGCTCGAGTTCGACTTATGAGCTCGATAAGCTCGGCTCGCGAGCCTATAAACGAGTCGAGCTCGAGCCGGCTCGGTTCACTTACACCCCTACCTCTAACTACCTAATACATCGCTTACCTTCCAGATCTATATCCCTCCAAATTCCCTATCAAAAACTTTATGGCACACCTCCTAACTACACTCATCTCTGTACCTTCAGTTGTCTTTATTTTCCATGGCTTCGACCTTATGCTCCAAACAAGTTATCGCCTTGCTCTCAAGCTTGTATCTTTCTTGGATACTCTTCATCTCACGAAGGTTACCGTTGTTTCAATATTCAAACCAAATAAATTCACATTTCTCGGCATGTCGATGAACACAGCTTCCCTTATAAGCCAACCGACCCTGTCTCCTCGTCAACACCTTCATCAACTAATTCTTCACCCCTTCTCCTTATTCCAACTTCTATCTCCTCCTCTACTCCTACTCACCTTCCCACTCCAACCATCACCTCTATTGTTATACATACCACCTCATCTCACCCGTCCACATTCATTACTCCACCCACGCTATGATAGCTAAACCCTACCCCTTCCTCAACCCTCCAACTAGCTCTCTCAACTCACCCAATGCAAACCAAACAAAAGTCTGGTATTTCAAACCCAAGCAAATACTTGATCTCTCGGTTACTACCACTACTCCTCTAATTCCTACTTCATACTCTCAAGCCGCAAAATCTCCGCAATGGTGATCTTCCATGTCCTCAGAATTTCTTGCTCTCCAGCAGCAAGGAACCTGGTCCCTAATCTCTCTACCACCCAATGCGTGGATTCTACCCTACAAATGGACCTTTCGCATCACAATGCTTCCTAATAGTCAAATCAAAAGATACAAAGCTCGCCTCATCGCTCAAGGCTTCTCTCAACAATTCAGCATAAAATATAATGAAATGTTCAATCCAGTGGCTAAGATGCCAACCATCCGCGTCCTTCTCATGTTGGCTCTTCATCGTCAATGGCCCTTTCAATTGGACCTCTCCATTGCCTTCTTTCATGGCGATCTTTAAGAAGAAGTCTACATGTGATAGTTGCCAAGCTTTATTGATGCTCAACATCCGACCCACGTTTGCAAACTCCACAAGTCACTCTATGGCCTCAAGAAAGCTCCTCACTAGTGGTTTAATAAACTCACCACATTTCTTCAATACTTTGGCTTCAAGTTTAGTTGTTTTGATCCTTCTCTCCTCTTATATCATCATAAACATATTCAATTATACATTCTAATTTATGTTGATGATATCTTAGTTACAGGCAATGATAATGCCACCATTCAGAAGCTATTTGATCAACTGCACTCGAAGTTCAAACTCAAACAAATGGGCAACATCTCTCTATTTCTCGACATTCAAACCATCAGAACACCCACTAGTTTCTTCCTCAATCAACAACACTACGCCAACAATCTACTTCAAACACCTAGTTTTGCCGATTGAAAACCTGCTCCAACTCCTATCACCCCAAAATCCACCTCATCACAATCCTCCAATAAGCTTTATACGGACCTACAGCGTTACCGCAAACTGGCTTCCTCACTTCAGTACCTCTTGATCGCCAGATCGGATATTGCCTTTGCTACAAACTACATCTTCCAACATATGCATGCTCCAACTATTCATGACTTCCAAGCTCTCAAATGACTCCTTAGATACATCAAAGGCACATCACATTTTGGTCTTCCCCTAACTATTGGAGATCTACAACTCAGAACCTATGCAGATGCTGAGTGGGCAGTGGATTCTCAAGATAGGAAATCCATTTCCAGCTTTTTCACCTTCCTTGGAAACACCCTCATCTTGTGCTTAGTCAAGAAGCAAGTCACAGTTGCCAAATCCACCACTGAAGCTGAATATCATCCACTTTCCTCTGCTACCTCTGACGTTCTTTGGCTCCGACGACTAGTCTCTGTATTTCAGATTCACCAAACCTCTCTTACCATCATCTACTACGATAACACCTAGGACATTGCCCGCGCCAACAATCCGGTCTTCCACGCCTAAACAAAGCACATAGAAATCGACTTTCACTTCATCCATGAGCATATGAAAGCTGGAGCCATCTCCATCTCCCATCTCAGCTCAACTGATCAATTTGCGGACATACTTACCAAACCTCTTCTAGCAACTAGATTTGACGATCTCCGTTCCAAATTAACCATTCAACCAATGAATGCTTAATTTCAGGGGGTTGTTAGCACTAGCCACATCAGCTGCCTATGTGTCATTATTTTAGTTTATTTTATCAGTTTTTTGTATTGCTCTGTTACTTTCTATATATATATTGTACAAGACATTAATATAATAACATAACAACTCTTCTTATTTCCTCCTTTATTCTCCTTTCTTTACCTTACCAGTGGATCTTACAATAGCAACCACCCAATCATTAGAAGAAAATGATGCAGAAATGAAAAACGGCATTAGCATCCAAAAAAGGCACCAACCCTTCAATAGAATAAACACAAAAGGACATCAACATAAGTTATAATAAAAATAACTCAGGAAAGATAAATGGACATATTGAGGGCATGGACAAATAAAAGAAACCCAGGCACAAATCCATGCAAAGGGATCATATAGCAGAGCTGAAAGTAGCCAAACACAAAGAACTAGCTATAAGAAGATTATTTGTTGTTTTGAAAAAGGTTAATTATCTTTAGGCGATTTAATTTCTTGAATTTTAATTTTAAAATTGAACACATCATTGTGAAAGATATATAGTCTCAGGAGATGAGCATACCATTTCCTAATGGGTTCAATTTATAGGAATAAAATTTCATCCTGATTACCATAGTCAAATTCAAGGAAGAACTATATATAACCCCGGAGGGTCAAAATGATTGTTCACTCAGGTATTTAACTATAAAAATTTAGATAAATTATTATTAATTTCATAATCAACGTTATAATAATAATTGATATATCTTTCTAAGGGAAGAAGATATCAATCATTATTGATCGTTTGAAAATGACAATAACAATCGCTAATTTTGACTTAATTTTTTTTAAAGATAATTAATTAAGTTTTTAAAAAATTGATTTTGAAAAAATTTGTTTGATCTGGGTTACTAAATCTCCTACGAGCATAAGCCCATGTAGTTAATTACATTATAGAAAATTAGAGTTTCCTACGAATACTCTTGATTAAATTAGCGGTAGAAATTTTATTTTGAGATTTCAAAGTTTGATATCAAAGGAAGTAAGGATTGGAAATTCAACAGGGAATGTATCAAAAGTGAGTATTTATTTTTAGAGATCAAAGGAGGAGGAATGGTAGGAGGTGCTTTGGAATTTTGAAATAATTTAGAAACACCTCAATCTACCCTATGTATGAAAGTACATATAGGTTGTTAGACGTACTCAACAATCCTAAGGCAAACCAAGAGGGCGGGGGAGAGGGGGGGTGAATTGGTTATTTTAAAATTTTTTTGGTTATTTAGAAAACCGGTTAAATATTTAGAGCACAACAATAAATTTTCACAAAGATATTTTTTAACCATAAAAATTAAAAAAGTAGAAAAATAAAAAGCAGTAAAAAGTAAAGAAATAGAAGACACCATATTTTATAGTGATTCAGTCCAACTAGACCTACATCCATTTCCTGGAGACTCCTTCTCCAGGTATTGCACTACTTAATAGTATCTCTCCTTTTGCCCCCACAGCAAGGCGGAGAAGCCTTTACAAACTCTCTTCCACTAACCCGGTGCGGTAGAGAACTGATACCTTTTAGACCCTCCAAGTGATGGCAGCATACAACCTCATCCTTTTTCACCCTCCTAGTAAAGGTAGAGTACCCACATCCTTTCTCACCCTCCTAGTGATAGCAGAGTACCAACATCTTTTCTCACCCTCCTTGTGATGGCAGAGAACCCGCGAATCTCCTTTAAAAATCCTCTCTCAAGAGCCTTTAAGGAAGTAAGGAAGAACTATGAAGAACAAATAAGTGATCCTCACCGTTGGGCACCTTTGTAAATCCCCTCACAAATTTCTCTCACAAGATCTCTCATTTTTAATCTCAAGACACTCTTTCAAACACACTCCTAAGGTACACTCAAAAGAAATTTACAGTAAGATCTATGGATAGTCAGTTTTGGACACTTATATATGAAGGATAAGAAAAATCATCTAGAAAACTAAAAATTTCAAGTTGAATGGACTCTGGTCGTATAGTACGATCGATGATCGTATGTACGAACAGTTCAAAAATGAACTCATTCATCTAGTACGATTCTGTACAAACCTGATTTCATACTCTATCAGCTATTTGTATGAACCAACATTGTACAGAACAAACAGTTTAAGAAGAACTCATTCATCCGGTACGATCATGTACGAACCTCATTTCATACTATGTGAGTTGTCTATATGAACCCCACATCGTACAATACAAATAATTAAAATAAATTATGTCTTCCTTGGTATGAAAGTGGACATCACCATTTCATACTCTATGAATCATCTATGTGAACATAAATCATACAGGGCGAACATAAAATCTTATAGTACGAATAGATCAAAAAATTGTGAGTTCGACTGTTACAACCTGATATGCATCCATTTCGTACTTTATGAGTCGTCTGTACGAACCAAGGATCGTACAGTACGAATAGTACTTAAAAATTTTCCATCAATGATTTGCTTAACTTCATTTTGGGAGGAACCATATGTCACATCATCATGTACGAGTTGAAAATCATACAATACGATTAATTTTAAAAATCTAAGAATTTAATCACTCTCCTTGTGTGTGTGCACGGTTATCTAATTTCAATCACACTCTCTTAGACTCAAGAAAAAATAAAAAAAGTACAGACTTCATAACCTGAACACCTAGTTTAATCTTTCTTGAAGTCTTTGGCAGTTTGGAGTATAATTTTCCTGAAATATTAGTACACACAAATAAAATATATCCATTATATGTTAGGAGAAATAGTAATCAACACAATAATATTTTGGTATCATTAAAAACTCACATAATAAAAAAAATATAGTTTTACAAACTAAGTTGTAACAATCTCCCCCTTTTTTATGATGGCAAAATAATTATGGTTTGAGTTAACTCTTAAGCAAATTTTTCTTATAAGTTCTCCCTAAATGAATGAACATTTTAAAATAAGGGATTCCAATAAAGTTCCAAAGACTCAAAAGAAATAAAATAACAAAAAATACACAATCAACAAAAAATAATAACACAATTATAAAATTAAATGCACATTAAATAGTAATCATACACACATACATCAAACACACATTAAACACTACACAACAAATAATACATCAAATAATAATACAATGACTCCCCATTTTGACAATAATAAAAAAGGGAAGTACTTCTTGAAAGAATAAGTTTCTATAGATAAATCAAAATATTTGATGAAGAAAAAGATTTTAAACTAATTTTAAACACAACATTAATATCCAAATACAAAAAAGAAAAACTTGAATTTTAAATCAAAGTACAACTAAGATAAGAAAGTCAACCAGGTTCACCGTTCGTTCTAGAAAAATCAAATAAAATAATTATTACACAAATGATGAAATAAAGATTAATTAGTTTCTATTTCAATAGTAAAGATTATTGTCAATTATATGGATTTGTATAAGAGATAGAATGACAAAGGAAAGACCAGTATGAATTTTTTCAATTGGCGACATTACGTATCTTTTTAATATTTTGTGACACACTTTGTGCATCTTTTTAGTTTGGGCTAATTTTGTACCTCTTTTGACTTTGGCGAACATTGTGCATCTTTTTGTTTGGCACGCTTTGTGTATTTTTTTTAATTTCTAGTCTTTCTAATATCAATAAATCTTTAACATAAATTCCAATAATTAACAAAGATAAAAACATTAAAAAAGAAATAAAAATAAAAATAAGTCATCTATTTTGCAATAATTATTGCTAAGTAATACTTATCTATAAGAATATGAATTTGATCTTCTAATCTACATCCAGTCATAATGTAATTTAAAATTTTGAGAGATTTAATTTTGTAAGGAAATTAATTTGTAGAGCAAAGTAATTTAAAAATTCCATTCTAGAGATCAATCATAACTGATTTGTCTTCAAAAACATAAACATTTCAAGAAGACAAATTATAATGCATGTCAACACAACATATCATCATTTCATTCATTTTTCAAAACACATACAACCACATTTTTCTATAAAAGAAAAACATCCTAGAAATAGAAGAACAACAACATGAAGACACTGACACATGAAATCACAGGAAAACATCTCAACAACTAATACAATAGAAAGATCACAACTAGAAATCGAAGGGACCCTGGTCTGGAGGTGGCTGAGGGTTAAACGTCGTAAAGTAGCTATTGATTATAGCTACATTAGTATTGAACAAGTCGATTTGCCCTCGGATCCAAACCATGTCCTTGTTGTATCTAACATCCTGCTGGTTCAGGTGATTCTCAATTTGATTAAAGCATTGATTAAAATGAGTTTCTAGTCTGTCAAAATGCTAGACCATTCTTGGTAAAATTTTGATCGGGTCCAGGTACAGGTGCTCCTTCTCCTCCCTCTGAATCTTCTACCTCAGAACTTTGATCCCAACCAAACAGTGCATGAAAAGAGGCATCAGTAAAGTAAATTGAAAGTTTATTTGGAGGTTCAGGTTGGACCAGGTTGTATTTCTTTTCCAGAATGTAGGTAACTAGATGTCCTAAGGCCATATTTTTCTTCCTCCTACTGTGAGGAAGTCTAATATCAGAAAGTTTGTAGATGTAGTCCATGATTAGTTGGGCTTCATCAATTGGAGTTTTGGTCATGATCAAGCATGCGACGGTAGACAAGAGAGGAGTCAAATTTATACGATCACCAGCTTTTGGAATTATATAGGTTCCCAAAACGTGCTGGATGATCCTAGTATTTTGGTTTAGGGTATAGACACGAGGAAGATGGCTTACTTGTTTAACACCTCTAAGAGTTGGGTTTACATCCGTCCAATAATAATCTACTCTAGAGGTCATTATATGTGCTCTAACTCTTACAGACCTAAGGTGAAGAAAGTTTCTCTAGATCTTCCATAATTATTTCAACTCATTGCTTAAACATATAAGATGTCATCCTAGTCTGATCTTGACTTATTTTCATGTTTGCAAGAAACATTTGAAAAGTTTCATGATGGTAGGCATAAATCAAGGTAAAGATAAAGGAAAACTGGGTTGAGGCAAATAGGGGCATGACAGAAAAATTGATGTCACTCTGAATGAGGTGTCAAGAAGGGGTTATTTTGGTTGTAACATACCAAAAGAAAGCTTCCTCATTCTCCTTAGAAGGGAAGTTATCATCTACTTCTTTAGTGCGAGAGGAAGATCCTCTGGAAATACGTGCCCTCTTGCTACTACTTGTCATTTGAAAAGTTTAACTTAGGAAAATTCGAGATTGAAAGAGATTGGTGAAAAAAATTCAACAAATGACTTTCAATTTAAAAAAAATGACCTAATCATACAATGCTAAATTTAGATCGTACGTACGATTTTAAAATTATATGGGATGAAATATTTTTTGTACATACGAACAGAACAACCAAAAATAAAATGACTTTTCTTAAACTAACACTCCTGAGGAGTCATTTTGTATATGCTTTTTGACCACATGATCATAAAGACGAACAGGTGTTCATCTAGGATGATCAAAATATTAAAGATTATTTTATGACAGTTAGGTTCGTCCACATGAGTAACTGAGAACTGGATCATACAGATGAAGTGTAATTTCATAGTACGATCTGTAATCAATAACTGACTTTTCGAAAAACCACGTCCCCAATCGTACAGATGAAAAATAATGGATTGCACCGTATGGTGACTACATCGTATAGTATGATATGCATTGGAAAACTCCATCTTGCATCCTCAAAGAAAATACCATGTACACGCCACAGAATTCATATAGTATAAAATATATTTTGTACAGTACGAAGAAAACTATTAAAATAAGTCATGATGAACACAAAACCCTTCAAAAAACAATCACTCATGATCCAATGACATGTAACAATGAATAAGAAAACCAATAATACAATAGTAATGAAAAAGAAGCAAACACAACTAATGAAATAATCAAACACTAATAAACAAATAAAAAATAAACAAACACATAAATACATTACAAATTTAATTTGCAAAATTTAATTTTAAGCATTAAGATCAATCACACCTAATCTGGTTCTTAAAGTGCTAAACATTTTAAAAGCCAGTGGTTTTATGAAAATGTCTGTAAGTTGATTCTCCGTAGCAACATGATGTAATTCAATTTCTCCTTTAGCCATATGATCTCTAATGAAGTGATGCATAATAGCAATATGCTTGGTTCTACAATATTGAATAGGATTCTTTGAAATACATATGACACTTATATTATCACAAAAAATTTGAATAGTGCTAATAAAAAATCCTTAGTCAATCAATTATTGTTTTAACTAAAGAACTTGTGCCACATAACAATTTAAGGCAATGTATTCTGCTTTAGCAGTAGAAAGGGCTACTAAATTCTATTTTCTGCTAGACCAAGAAACTAAAGAGTTTTCTATGAATTGACAAGTTCCAAAAGTACTTTTTTGATCAACCCTACATCCTGTAAAATTTGAATCAGAATATCTAATGATTTCAAAAGAAGAGCGGTGCTTAGGATACCAAATCCCTAAGTTTTGAGTTTCCAAAAGATATCTTAGAATTATCTTAACAACAATTAGATGTGATTCCTTTAGATTAGCTTGAAATCTAGAGCACAAACAAACACTAAATATGATATCTGGTCTGCTAGTAGTCAAGTAAAGTAATGATCCAATTATTCCCCTAAATTTGTTTTGATCAATAGATTTTCCCTTAGGGTCCTTATCTAACTGCACTGAGGAACTCATTAGTGTATTCGCTAGTTTAGCACTATCCATATCATATTTTTTATGGATGTCCTTAATATACTTTGACTGACTCAAAAATGTTCCATCCTCCTGTTGCTTAATGCTGAAACTAAGAAATTAACTCAAATCTCCCATCAAACTCATTTCAAATTCACTACTCATTATCTTTAAATATTCATCAAAAAGATTTTTATTGGTGGATCCAAATAAGATATCATCAACATATATTTGAACAATAAGTAGGTAATTTCCTATCCTTTTAAAAAAGAGAGTAGTGTCCACACTTCCTTTAACAAATGATCTTTCTAATAGGAAAGTGCTTAACCTCTCATACCAAGCCCTAGGTGCCTGTTTTAGTCCATAAAATGCATTTTTCAATTTAAACACATGATTAGAAAATTTTGAATTTTCAAAGCTTGGAGGTTGCTCAATATAAACATCCTCTTGTATCAGCCTACTAAGAAAGACACTCTTAACATCCATTTGAAATAATTTAAAACCTTTAAAATAAGCAAAGGTTAGAAATACCCTTATCGCTTCAAGTTTGGCTACAGAGGCAAATATTTTTTTAAAATCAATTCCTTCTATTTGATTATACCTCTTGGCCACTAATCTTGCCTTATTTCTAATCACAACACCTGAATCATTCATTTAATTTTTGAGCATCCACTTGGTTCCAACAACACTTTGATCCTTAGGCCTTTCAATCAATTTCCAAACATCATTTCTAACAAATTGATTCAATTCTTCTTGTATGGCCAAAATCTAAAATTCATCTGAAAGTACTTGATTTATATTAGTGGGTTCAATCATTGATATAAATGCAGAATGGTTTACTTCTTTGCTTAGTCAATGCCTAGTTCTAACACCCTCATTAGGTTCACCTAAAATCAATTCTTTAGGGTGACTCTTAGAAAATTTCTATTCTCTAGGCAAAGAGTTTTCTGTTTTATTATTCTCTTTCAAATTTGTCTTTTCAATTCCTTGGGAGATATCTTCAAAATGATCTTCTTCCAACCTTGGCTCTTCCAAAATGCCAGATTCATCAAAAACTATATATGTGGTCTCCTCAACAACTAACATTCTCTTGTTAAGAACCCTATAGGATTTGCAACACTAGAATATACTAGAAAATTCTTTTCATCAGATTTAGGATCAAATTTTTCTAAAGAGTTTTGTCATTATTATGAATGAACACCTTACATCCAAAAATATGCAAATGTGAAAGATTTGGCGTTCTACCCTTAAGAAGTTTATAGGGTGTCTTATTTAATTTAGATCTAATGTTTACCCTGTTTAGAACATCATATGCCGTACTAACTGCTTCAGTCCAAAAATATTTTGAAAGTGAATATTCTACCAACATGTCTCTAGTGGCTTCTATGAAAATTCTATTCTTTCTTTTGACAACCCCATTCTGTTGAGGGGTCCTAGGTGCTGAAAAGTTGTGATTAATTCCTTGTTCTTTATAAAAATTCTCAAATTTTTTATTTTCAAACTCTCCTCTATGATCACTTTGAATTGATAAAATTTCACACCCCAGCTTTCTCTGAATCCAAGTATAAAAACTTCTAAATTCATCAAATAATTTACTCTTATGATATAAGAATTTGACCCAAGTGAATCTGGAAAAATTATCAACAATTATAAACCCAAAAACTTTACCTCCTAGACTTATAGTGCTAACCAGTCCAAAAAGATCATATGAATAATTTCTAGAGGTTTACTAGTTCTAAGATCTTTAATTTAATGAAAGGATGACTTCACCTATTTTTCTAATTGACATGCATCACACAAGTGATCCGTAGTGAAGTATAGTTTGGCTATCCCTTTAACCAATTCATGCTTGTGTGACAAAGTCTTCTATGCCATAACTATGATTCATCAGTAATTATTTTGAGACAAAAAGTATTAGAAGATTTAATAAAATTTAAATCCAGCATGTATATATTATTTATCCTATTACCATGTAACATATCAATTATATTTTGGCTTATAATGCAGCTTGTGGGAAAAAATTTAACACTATATCCTTTATCATAAAGCTAACTAATACTCAATAAGTTATATTTTAAGCCTTCAACCAATAAAATATTCTCAATAAAAAAACTATTCTTATTGTTAATCATACCTGTACCTACCACTCTCATAGTGGTATTATCTCTAAGTGTTACCTTGCCTCCATTCCTAGCTTCCAGCGTTATAAATTAATTTACATCTCCAGTCATATGCTCAAAACATCCACTGTCTAGGTACTAAATGCTCTCATGAGGTCTTGTATGAGACCGTTTCTACAAAAGATCAAACATTAGACTTGAAAACCCAAACAAGTTTGAGTTCCCCTCTTGGCAATAATAAACCAAATACATGTGTGATATGCTGTGTTTTATATACCTTAGCTCACCACACAAGATGCGTTCTATGATGAATAGTACATATATGAGAGATGTGTCCTGACATTCCACATAAAAAGCATTTCACACAAGGAAAATGATTTTTTAATTTATATGAGTTATAATATCTCTTCTTAGGTTTTAAACTTGTATCCTTTTGGTTAGACTCATAGAATTATTCAAGTGTGGGTGTCGGTCTACTTTCCATAATAGCCTTCATTTTCAATTCTAAATATGAGTTTCTATTTTTTAACATTAAAATTTCCATTCTCAAATCAATTTCCCTATGTTCAGCTTCTTCCAAAAAAACTTTACAGTTATTTATAAGTTCAGTGTGCGATGATTTCAATAGTTCATACTTTTTGTTCAAATCATTGAATTTATCTGATAATCTCATATGGTTGCTATCAATTGATGCATGATCGTTCCTAAGGATTTCATGTTTTTTTTTGTAAATTCAAAAATTCTATGTTCAACTTAACATACAACTTTTTGAGTTTCATATATGTAGTATGGATTTTCTCAGAAACTTCAAATAATTCATCATAGGATAAATCACATACCTCCTCTTGATTCAAGTGATCAAGGTTATCTTCCATTAAGCATAAGTTAGTGACTTCTTCCTTTGCATATGTTTCTGAGGTATCTGATGCTGAGTCCGCCCAGAATGCTCTTTGCGGTCTCTTCTTGCCCTTCCTTACATTAGTTTTCTCCTTAACCTTCTCCTTGCTAGGATTGACTTTGAGATTTGGATAATCAAATTTAATATGTCCAGGCTTCCTGCATTCATAACAAATTACATCTTTAGAAGCTTTTGCATTTTTGTGGAACTTACCTTTGTTCCACTGCTGGCTTCTCCTTTGCTTTCTTCTTAAGAAACTTTTGAATTGCTCATTATGAGTGCAATATCATCTTCATCCTCAGGCTGTGACTGATCACTCTCTGAGTTATCCACTTTCAACATAATATTCTTCTCCTTCTGCTTGTTACCTGCATCAATCTATCTTTGAGTCACTCCTTGCTTATAAGCTATTAGTGATCCAAGCAGATTGTCAATAGAATATACAAGTTTTTTGACACTGTTATGGCAATTATCTTTGCATCATAAGCAGTAGGTAAACAACATAGGATTTTATTTACTTTTTTAGAATTCGTTAGTTCCATACCTAAAGCATGCAATGAGGTGACTATCTATGTAAAATGAGTATACATGTCACTAATTGATTCGTTCGATTTCATGCTAAAAAGTTTATAGTCATATAATAAAATGTTTAATCTAGATTATTTCACCTCATTAGTTCCTTCATATGTAATACAAAGTCTATCCAAATTTTTTTTTTTTTCAGTTTTACAGGTTGAAACACACATATAGTCTTCAGATTTAAGAGCACAGAGAAAGCTATTTAAATATTTTGTATTTAGCTGAGCTAAGTCTTTTTCCTCTAATGTCCAATCAATAAATGATGTTTCCATCCTAATGCCATCAATGAGTCTAGTAGGAGCAGTATAACCATCTTGTACTAACATTCACATGCGATAGTCAAGTGATTACAGAAAAGTAGATATACGAGTTTTCCAAAAGTAAAACAGAATGTTATCAAATAAAGGCGGTCTAGTGATCGAATATCTTTCAGGAGTATTACAATTTTCAAAATTAGCCATAATCATTTTTCAAAAAGTAATCTAAACTTTAAGTTTTGAAATAAGCTCTGATATCACTTGAAAGTACATGTAGGTTGTTAGACCTACTACAACAGTCCCAAGGCTAACTAAGAGGGGGAGGGGGGGTGAATTGGTTATTTTAAAATTTCTTGGTTATTTAGAAAATTGATTAAATATTTTGAGCATAACAATAAATTTTCTCAAAGCTATTTTTTAACCATAGAAATAAAAAATGCAGAAAAATGAAAAATAGAAAAAAGTAAAGAAATAGAAGACATCAAATTTTATAGTGGTTTGGTCCAACTAGACCTACATCCACTCCCTAGAGACTCATTATCTAGGTATTGCACTACTCAATAGTGTCTCTCCTTTTGCCCCCACAGTAAGGCGGAGAAGCCTTTACAAACTCTCTTCCACCAACCAGGTGCGGCAGAGAACAGATGCCTTTTACACCCACCAAGTGATGGCAGCGTACCAACTCATCCTTTTTCACCCTACTGGTGAAGATAGAGTACCCACATCCTTTCTCATCCTCTTGGTGATGGCAGAGTACCAACATCTTTTCTTAACCTCCTCGTGACGGTAGAGTACTGGTGGATCTCCTTTGAAAATCCTCTCTAAAGAGCCTTTAAGGAAGTAAGGAAGAACTATGAAGAACAAATAAGACATCCTCACCATTGGGCACCTTTGTGAATCCCCTCACAAATTTCTCTCACAAGATATCTTATTTTTCAATCTCTAGACACTCTCCCAAACACACTCCTAAGGCACACTCAAAAGAAATTCATAGCAAGATCTATGGATAATCTATTTTTGGACACTTATAAATGAAGGACAAAAAAAATCATCTAGAAAATTGAAAATTTTAAGTTGAATGAACTCTGATTATATAGTACGATCAATGATTGTACGTATGAATAGTTCAAAAATGAACTCATTCATCCTGTACGATCCTATACGAACTTGATTTCACTCTATTAGTTGTTTGTATGAATCGACATCATACAGTACAAACAGTTCAAAAAAGAACTCATTTATCCGATATGATCATGTATGAATCTAATTTCATACTCTATCAGTCGTCTATATGAATCTCACATCGTACAGTACGAACAGTTAAAACAAATCATGTCTTCCTTGAAACAAAAGTGGACAACACCATTTCGTACTCTGCAAATCGTCTGTACAAACATAAATTATATAGGACAAACATAAAATCGTACAGTATAAATCGATCAAAAAATTGCAAGTTCATCTGGGATGACCTAGTACGTATCCATTTCATACTCTATGAGTCATCTGTATGAACCAAGGATCGTACAGTATGAATAGTACTTAAAAAATTTCCATGCATAATTTGCTTAACTTTATTTTGGGAGGAACTACATGTCAAATCGTCCAGTATGATTTGAAAATTATATAGTATGATTAGTTTTAAAAATTTAAGAATTTAATCATTCCCTCTGTGTGTGTGTACACGGTTACCTAATTACAATCACACTCTCTCAGACTCAAGAAAAAATAAAAAAAAAATAGTCTTCATAACCTAAACTCCTAGTCTAATCTGTCTTGAAGTCTTTGATAATTTGGAGTATGATTTCCTTGAAATGTTAGTATACATAAACAAAATATATCCAATATATGTTAGAAGAAACAGTAATCAACACAATAATATTTTGATATCATAAAAAACTCTCCTAATATTAAAAATATAGTTTTGAAAACTAAGTTGCAATAATGTGTTAGGCTTAAATTTGAATTGAAAGATATTTAAGTTTAAATTATTAGTTTTATTTAAAAATTGGGGTTCACTTCCCAGAAGATTGAGGTCATATAGCCTGAGCCTGCCTCAGAGTCTAAGTCTAATCCTAACCTAATTAATGTAGTGTAAACCTAGACTTATCCCGGCCTAGATTGGGGAGCCAACTAACTACCTAATCTCTTAAAATCTATGAATCTAGTCTTTTATGTAAGAGTAGTAGGGACATCCATTAAGTTGAGTTTAAGGAGTTGGGGCCGACATCTATAGCATATCCTAATATGGCCCCTTGACTTATATTGGGTAATATGAAACTTAAAGTAAATACAATTAAATGATTGACTCATTTTTAATTTATTTTAATGCAGTGCATGCTAGTTGACTCAATTAATGCTTAAATCAAATATAAAGCAATTTTAAAAAGGCATAAAAATAGGTTATTCCCTAGAGATTGCATAGATTCTCCTTGACAGATCTACACCCTCATAGGCCAGGTGGCCTGCTCAAACTAGCAGGCGGGGAGGTGCCTAACAAAAGAAAAAAAGTGCAACAAAATGTAATACAAACTCCTGGCAGTCCCGAGCTTACTTCTTAAAATGTTAAAATTTCTATGTTATCTTAAAAATTTTACTTTAATTAAAGTGAAAAAGTTTTAACAGTCCCTCACGAGCCTCCAATCGAGTTTTAGGCAAAATTAAAGATCAACATGCAAAATTGCCAAAAAATTACTAAAAGCATGTAATCCTATATCGCAATCAACATATAAATCATTAATCAAATTAATTAAATTAATATTTAAATTGAAATTCCATGTGGCAAGTGTCAATTAATATTACAACCTAAGGTCTGCAGAAAGTAAAGTGGCTGGGTACCACTGACAACAGCCTGGATTCTACTCTTAAGACTTAAGTGAATTTGAGAATAGGATTTTTCTCGATCTTCTCTTCTTCATCCTTATGTGGGGCACCTTGAATCATCGGGTCCGGATATCTAAGTGAAAAGAAACTCCTCTCTAAAGGAGTATTCTTTTTTTCTCCTTGGATACTTAAAAGTGTCCTAATCTGAATCTTTAAATGAAGAGGGACTCTCCCCTAAGGGATGTCGCTCTTCTCTCTGAATTTCAAATTGGATTTATATCCCATCTCAAATGTCACTTGACTTAATTACAACTTAAATATAGTAGCGTAAATTGAATGAAAATTAAAATATACACTTGGACACATGTAGGGTTATCCTAAGCAATTATATTTAAATCATCGTAAGCAGTTAATATAATGAAATTTAAAATGCTCAAACCAACTCCACTTGGCCATGCTCTTTTAGTTTTAAAAGGGGGACTTAGCATAGTAGTAGTACCTATATCAATTCAATATTTATGATTTTACCCCATTTTATTTTCAATGTCCTGTATGAGCCATAGCAAGGCCTCATACATAAGATAAAATTAGCATAAATTGTCCCTAACTTAGGGGTAATTCTAACACCCATCAATCATATCACAGAGTATAGAAATTAAATAAATAATTTTATCAACATTAACAACCAGCATGTAGTGAAAACTCAAAAATCTTGGCACACAGTAGAAAAGTAAATATCGGCCTAGCCTAGATCTAGAAGTGGTGCCCTAGCAAACCATCTAAGTGTGTGTAGTAGGTTGTTTGGTTCAGATATATCTTATATTAGTTAATTAGTTAAAGTTGTATAATGTTTGGATTTATTGAAGGTTAAAGGGTAAATTTGGTTAAAGTTTATATATTAATGTGTTAAGGTTTAATTTAAAATATATTTTTTAAGGTTGATTGATTAAATGGATTTAATTAGTTATAAATTAAAGGATTAATATAATTTATTTAATTGGATTAGTTGCTGATTTAAAAGATTAGATTAATTTAAATTTTCTATCAATCAGTTCATGGCATTGTGCCACTAGGCTTGAGGAACTACGCCTCCTTAGGACACTAAGCCCTGTAGCCTGGAGTAGTCCATCCTAAAAACCTGGTTGATGTAGTTAAATTAAGAATTTTAATTTAGTTAAATTATTAATAATCAATTAATTTTAAGATTTAACACTCCATTAAATCCGTTCGTGGTGTTGTGCCACCAGGCTTGGGGAACCAGGCCTCCTTAGGATACTTAGCATTGCAGCCCAGAGTAGTCCATCCTAAAAAACTTCATCTTTAGAGTGGTTGTTATGTATTAAAGGGTTGGTTGATTGATTTTATTAATCACATTCAAAATTTCTAGAATTTGATTAATTATTGAATTTTTTTGAATTTTATAGATTATTTTAATTATTAAATTAAAGGGTTAAATTTTAACTTTTAAATTAAAATTTATTTATAGAAAGTTAGTATTTTTATTAAATGTTAGACCTTAGGCTGAGCAATTATATTATAAGTTTGCTGGATTTGGATTTCTCCACAATTAGTTATGAATTTTTGAAGTTTTTGTTGAAATTTTAACCTAAAGTTGACTTAAAAGTTGACTTTTTTATTAAAGTTGAATTCTAGAGTTATAATATTTTTCTCAAATGCTAGACCTAAATATGAGTAATTAGGATTTGAGTTTGCTAGAATTGGATTTTTCTATATTTAATTACGAGTTTTTGAAGTTCAAGTTGAAATTTGAATTGAAGTTGACCAAAAAGTTGACTTTTTGATTTTAAGTGATTTTTAATGGTTTGATATTTTTAATAAATATTAGGCCTTCTATGGAGTACAATGCTTTTAAGTTTGCTTAATTTGGAGTTTTCTATATTAGGTTATAAATTTATGAAATTTTGACCAAATTTTGTACTATATTTTACCAAAAAGTTGACTTTTTGACTTTAACATATTTCTGTTGGTTGTTATTTTTAAAAGATACTAGACCTCAAATTGAGTTGGATGACACTATGTTTGGTCAATTTGGATTTTTTTGGAATTAGTTATGATTTTTCAAAGTTTGGTTAATTAATTAATTTTTTAAATTATTTAATTAAGAAGGTTTTATTTATTGTAATCCAAACTCATCCTAAACTATATAAAATCACTCCCAAAGGTCAGGGATGACCCATGGGAGTATTTTCAAGTGTTTAGAATTTATTTGGAATTTTAAATAAATTTTAATTATTCAATTTTATTAATTATTAATTTTTACTAAAGCTTAAATTAAAGTTAAATTAAAAGTCTAATGATAAAGCTTTTATTTTTCCTAGATAGATGATCAATTTCTGGTCATTTTAATATTTTACTTATAATTTTTGGATTTAATTTTGATTTATTATAATTTTTTAAATTTTTTGGGTCCTAAAAATGGTTAAATTTTGACTAGCCTAATTTTTTGACTAAATGACCTTGAAATCCAGTGAAATTGGACCAAGTTCTAATTGAACCAGAATTAACAGTTCAAAAATGAACTGAAACTTTAAGAGCCCATAAATCTCAAAATACTCAACCAAATTTAATGAAATTTGAAATATAGGTTTATGGCAACCTAATCTTCCAACACCTGAAGTTTGGAGGCTTCATGTGTTATCGATTTTCTGTAGTTTGAAATCAAAGTTTAGAAGAAAAGTTGAAATATCTTATAATCCTGTGGATGGATTTTGAGGTTCTTGGACTTCTTGGAAAGGTATTTGAATCCTCTATAACTTCCCTCAAGGGTCCAAGAGCTGTTGATTGCTGGATTAAGATCTGTTATAATAAATATCCTTTCTCTCTCTCTTCTTAAATTTTGTTCTAAAGCTTGCAATAACCATTGGAATGGCTGGGAGGGCTTTAGTTATAAATGGAGAAGCTGAATTATCCTTGGAAGGGGTTGGGGGCTGCTGGAATTACAAAGTTTAGATGATATGGGATAATTCCAAAACTTTGAGTAAGGTATGAGATTATCCATTCTCCTTAATGATTACTATCCTAAGCAAGAGAGAGATGAGCCTTAGGGTGCTACCAAGTGTCCTTTCCAGCCACCAAGATGCATGGAAGTATGAATGTATTAGGAAAATTTGGCTTGCCAAGGTGGCATAGTCACCTAAGCATGCAAGTTGACTTGTTAGACCACTTTAACCACTTAACTAAGCATGTTGACTGATGAGGTGGCATGGAGAGTAAGCTTTAAAGATTAATGAGTTGAAGCTTGTATGGATATATGAGAGCTTAAGTAGGTTTGACCAAATCTAGTTGAGTTGACTTGGTGATTTGTTCAAGCTAGCTAAGGTTTAATCCAAAATAAATTTAGAAATGTTTGAATCGTGATTGGGACATCCTTTGAAATGAATTTGAGAATTTTGTTGGTTTGATTTGGTCATATGGGTTGATTTGACCCATTTAACCCTTAATGGGTTATTGGGTCAACCAAGTTGACCCAGAAGTTAGGAATGTGCTTAACAGATTTAAAATGATGTTTTGAGTCTTTTAGAAGTGGTCTCAAGGTCTAGGAAGGTCATTTGGTCAAAATGACTTATTTGACCCTTAAAGGGCATTTGGGTTAACCCTGATTGACTTGGTCAACCAAGTAGACCCAGGGATTGGAATTGGGTCCAATAGGTTTGTTTTAACATTTAGATTTGAATGAAAGTGGCTATATTTAAAGATAGGGTCATTTGATTCAAAATGATTGTCTATACCCCTATGGGGTATTTTGCTCATTTTAAGTTGACTTGGCCAACCATGCTTGATCAGGGTCTGGGTTTGAGCCCTATGCATTACTAATGATGATTAGAATTCATTGGAAGAGGTTTTGAGATTTTGTTTTGAAAATTTTATGTTGAAGTCTATAGAAAACTCCAAAATTGCCCTTAAGGGTCATTTTGGTCATTTTGACCCCTGGTCAACTGGGGGTCAAAGTGAGTCCATCAAAATGTAGTTTAATATTTGAAATATGATAATAAAGGGTTTGGATGTGATCAAAGGGTTTTGAGAAGGCTCCAAGGTTAAAATCCACTAGGTAGCAGGTCTAGTGGCATATACCATAAATATTTGAAGGTTTTATAGCCTTTGAGTTTTAATTCAATTTTTGGGGTTAGAGACCTCAGAATGAGCTCACATTTGGAGGGTAGACCCTAGGAACATTCCTGATCAATATGTAATTAATATATCATGAATCAGGGGTCATTTGATAGGGTTTTGAAGTATTTGAAAAATCACTGGAAAAGGCTTTCAGGACAGGGCCTTTGAACCATGGATATTGGTATGGAAATTTGGATTTGATCTGAATTGATCTAAAATCTGGGTAGATTCTAGGGTCTAGACTGATTTAGGGTCTAGGTAGATTCTAGGTCTGGATTAGTTCTAGTGACCTCATACAAAAATGAGGTCAACAAAGATAAAAAAGATCACATATTATGAAAAATAATTGCATAACTAAGGTAACCATCTCCCAACCTTAGATACCCAATACCAAAGAAAAATGTACTTGAAGCAGACCACACTTGATTAAAAATAAAAGAAAAATTAGAAGCTAAATAGAAGGAGCCAAAAGCCTAGAATCAAAGGTTAAAATCAACATAATATAGGAAAGTATAACTAGACCAATCAAGGCCACAATTAGAGAAAAGAAAACTAAGCAAAAATCTAGGCTAAGGAATCGAGGAGCAGATCTAAAAGTAGCAAAACATAAAAAACCATTTATATGAAGATAAAAGAGTATAACATATTGTGAAAATAATTACATTATTGAGATAACCAATGCCCAACCTATCAAAGAAAAGATGATTTAACAAAATAAAACAAAAGAAGCGTAACCAATCACATAAGCAAACCTCAAAATGAACACCACCTCAGATGCCCAAAATGGCCAGAGATACCTACATGAAGCACAACCACTAAAAAAAAAAGAAAAAATCAAAAGTTAAAAAAGCAGGAACCAAACAGAACCTGCAAATAATTAGGTCCTACAAATATATAGCAAGCTTTTGATGTATGGTACACCCAAGGCATCAAGAATGATCCTACCATTGTTGACCTCATTTTTGTATGAGATGACTAGGACCAATCCAAATCCTAGGATCTACCCAAATCTTAGATAAATCCAAATCAAATCCAGATTTCAAATCAGAATTCAAGGTTCAAAGGTCCTATCCTGAAAGCCTTTTCCAGTGAATTTTTAAACACTTCAAACCCTATTCAAATGACCCCCAATTCATGATCTATCAATTGCATATTGATTAGGCATGTCTCTAGGATCTACCCTCCAAATTTGAGCTCAATCTGAGGCCTCTAACCCTAAAAATTGAATTGAAATCCAAAAGCTGTAAAACCTTTAAATATTTATGGCCTATGCCACTAGACCTACTACCCAATAGATTTTGACCTTGGAGCCTTCTCTAAAACCCTCTGATTACATCCAAACCCTTGATTATCATATGTTGAACATTAAACTATAATTTAGTGGAATCATTTTGACCCTTAGTTGACTAGGGGTCAAAATGGCCAAAATACCCTTACGGGTATGAATAGTCATTTTAAATTAAATGACCCTATTTTTGGATGGAACCACTTCCATTCAACTTAAAATACTGAAACAAACCTATTGGATCCAATCCCAACCTCTTGATCAACCAGGTTGACCAAGTCAACCAGAGTTCACACAAATGCCCTTTAAGGGCCCAAATAATCATTTTTAATTGAAATGACTTCCCCAGACTATGAGACCACCTCCATTGGTCTCCAAATATCAAATCAAACCTTTCAAGCCCAAACCTTGGCCTTGGGTCAACTTGGTTGACCAAGTCAACCTAGGTTGACTAAATAACCCTTTAGGGGTTAAATGAGCCAAATCGACCTCTATGACTAAATCAAATCATTTGAAACCTCAAATTCATTCCAAAAACTATCCTAATCATGGTCCAAACATTTCCAAATTTTATTTTGGATTAAACCCTAGCTAGTTTGACTAAATCACCAAGTCAACTCAACTGGTTTTGGTCAAAATTCTTTTTATGCATGTGTGTATATTCAAACTCTTATTCCATAGCCTTGAGTCTCCTCCAATCAATTAACATGAACATTTGACTTCCACCTCATCAGTCAAAGGCATAGTTGACTAGTCAAAGTAGTCAACCAAGTCAATTTACATGTTTGTGTGGCTTTGCCACCTTGGCAAGCGAAATCATCCTAATAAAACCAAGCTTTCATACATTTTGGTGGCTAGAATAGATACTTGGCAATACCCTAAGCTTACTCTCTCTCTCTCTCTCTCTCAATCAAGAGCTTGTAATCATTAAAATGGGAAGATAATTCCCATTTATCTCAAGAAGCTTGGCTTTATTCCCTACTTCCAAAATCTTTAATCCCAGCAAAATCTATCCCACTTTAGCTCTCCCCCAGCTTCTCTATCTATAAATAAAGCCCTCCCAACCATTGAAATGATTGTTGCAAGCCTAAGGATCCAAATTTGAGAAGAGAGAGAGATAAAGAGAGAGAAGGATAATTATATAACAGAATTTGATATAGCCACCAACAGCTCTTGGACCCTTAAAGGAAGTTGTAGAGGATTCAAATACCTTTCCAACAAGCTTAAGAACACAAAAATCCATCCACAGGATTGTAAGATATCTCAATGTTTCTCTAAAACTTCAATTTGAAACTGCAAAAAATCTGCAACACTTGAAGCCTCCAAACTTCAGGTGTTGGAAGATTAGTATACCATAAACCTATGTTTCAAATTTCATCTAATTTGGATAAGTATTTTGAAAGTTATGGGTTTTTGAAGTTCTTAGTTTAATTTGAATTGAATCCATCTGAATGAATCAGAGTCGTCCGATCCTTAAGTGAAATTGGACGGCTCCGCATTTGCCACGTCGCCCCTCAGACTCTGCGACTTCCCTTAGCTTTGAATGCGGGCTGATTCGAACTGCAGGAGATGCGTGGTGTGCCCTAGGCCATTGGATCAAATCCAGATCAGATATGACCGTCAAGATCAATCGCTGACGTGGTTTAGGCAAAATTGTGTCCATGGTTATGGTTCGACGTGTCCAAGGATATGTGGCAGCTTCTGACATGGCAGCGTCGCCATTTTTTTTTTACTCAAACTGAATTAAAAAATTAATTTAAAAACCTAAAACTTTAAAAATTCATAGAAAATCTATTTTTTCACCAAATTTGATGTTCTTAAACTCATTTGAAAGGGCCTGATCCCTATTATTTATTAAAATTAAAATCAAAGTATGTTGATGATTGATTATGAGTTATTTGAGATTACTTAAATTCTATTTTTAGTAATTTTTGCATAATCCTATGATTAAATTGAGCCTAAATTTTGATGAAATATTTTTGAGCATCTTAGGCATTCCCTGCATTTTTCTTAGGTCCAGATGCTCAAGGATTTGCTGTGATGTAAATTTTCAAGGTAAAGGGTCCATTTTGGACCCAAAACTTTGAAATTTCATAACTCTCCAAATTAATAGAATTAGGTTATCTAATTTCTGTGGTATGTTTGCATATGTCCCAGGGTTAGGTGACCAAAAATTTCAAACCTATTTGAATACTAGAGACATTTAGAAAAACTAATTAAGGAAAAGGTCTAGTTAACTTAGAAAAATAATAGGAAATTATACACACATCCAATATGGATGAAACTTTAGAACTTTGAACTTAGTGATATTTTACACCTTAGGTCCAAATATCACTAGATTTGGAGTTCATTAGGTTAGAAAATTAAACTAATCAAAATTTAGCCCTATTTAGGACCCAAAAAATTTAAAAAAATATAATAAATAAGAATTAAATAAAAAAATTACAAATAATAACTCAAATTTACCATAATTTGATCCTCTATCTAGAAAAAATAAAAGCTTCATCACTGGACTTGTAATTTAACTTTTATTTAAGTTTTAGTGAAAAAAAAATTAATTATATAAAATAATTAAAAAATATTAAAAATGCCAAATAAATTCTAAACACCTGAAAACACTCTCATGGGTCTTTCTTGACCTTTAGGAGTGATTCCATGCAATTTAGAATGTGTTTGGATCAAAACAATCAAAACCTCCATAATTAAGAAATTTAAAAAATCCATTAATTAATCAAACTTTGAAAAATAATAATTAATTTAAATTAAATCCAAAATTTTGAAATAATATATCAAATTAACCAGAATTCAATCCTTAATCATAAAAATTAATATGACTTTAATTTGACTTCAATTTTGAGGATAATTTAATTTTAAGTAAAAATTTATATTTAATTATTTTAATTAATTAAAATAATAAAAAATTCCATAAAATTATCAAACACTTGGGAATCTCCCCTTTGGTCATTCCTAACCTTTGTGTTGATTTCAAGGAGTCAGGATTTCATTTGGAGCAAAATCATTAAATGGCCCTTAATTAAGCAAATTAAATAATTCAAATAAATATAAAATCTTTGAAAAATCATAACTAATTATAGAAAATCTAAATTGAGAAAACTCAAAGGCATAATACTCCATGTAAGGTCTAATATTTATTAAAAATATCAAATCATTAAAAATCACTTAAAATCAAAAAGTCAACTTTTTGGTCAACTTCAGTTCAAATTTCAATTGAAACTTCAAAAATTCATAACTTTTCATAGAAAACTCCAAATTCATCAAACTCAAAGTCCAATTACTCATTAAAAGGTATAATATTTAACAAAAATATCAAAACTCCAGAAATCTCTTTGAATATAAAAGTCTTTTTTTGACCCCTTAATTAATTTATTAAAATAATCTAGAAAATTCCAAAATTTGATAATGAATTTTAAATTCAAGAAATATTAAGACAATGTTAAAATCACTTAACAAACCCCTTAATACACAACAACCACTCCAAAGATAAAGTTTTTAGGATGGACTACTCCGGGCTGTGGGGCTACGTGTCCTAATGAGGCTTTAATCCTCGAGGCTAGTAGCACAACGCCATGAATAGTTTCAATGGAGTGCTAAAACTTAAAATTAATTGATTATTAACCATCCAATCAAACTTAAAATTATTAATATAATTATATCAACCAAGTTTTAAAAATGAACTACTCCGGGCTGCGGGGCTACGTGTCTTAAGGAGGCTTTGTTCCTTGAGCCTGGTAGCACAACACCACGAACTGGTTGATAGCAAACTTAAATTAATTCAAATTTTTAAAATCAGTAACAAATCCAATTATTAAAATATGTTGGTCCTTTAATTTCTAACTACTTAAATTCATTTAATTATTTAACAACAAAATTATATTTTAAAATAAACCTTAACACATTAATATTTAAACTCTAATCAAATTTTCCCTCCAAACTTTAACAAATATAAACCTTAGATAACTTAAACTAATTACCTAATATAAGATATATCCGAACCACATAGCTTACTACACACTCTTAGATGATTTGTTAGGACACAACTTCTAGATCTAGGCTAGGCCGGCGTTTACTTTTCTATTGTGTGCCTGAATTTTTGAGCTTTCACTACATGCTGGTTGTTAATATTGCTATGATTATTTATTTAATTTTTTCACTCTAGAATGTGATTAATATGGGTGATTTAAATGCTGATACAATCTTATGCATGTGGCTATGCTCATATAAGGGATTGAAATTAAAGGGGGCAAAGTTAAATTTAAATTAATCAAAATTTTATAGGTGCTCCAGAATACTAAGTCTCTCTTTATAAATTAAAAGAGCATAACCAAGTATGGCTAGTTTGAGCATTTTAAATTTTATTATATCAACTTCTTGGGATGATTTAATATTAACTGCTTAGGATAAACCCTGTAGGTTGTTCGAGTCTAGATTTTCAATTTTCGTTAAATGTAATTCAAATTTATTGAGTTGTAAATCAAAGTGACATTTGAGAGGCGATACATAAGTATCCAACTTAGATTCCAAAGAGGAGAGAACATCCCTTGGGGGAAGGTTCTTCTCCATTTGGAAGACTAAGTTAGGATAATTTCAAATATCCAAAGAAAAATGAAAATATCCCTTTCAAGAGGGAGTTTCTTTTCATTTGGATAACCGGACCTGATAGATTCAAGGTGCTCATAAAAGGATAAGGAAGTGAAGAATGAGAAGACCCATTCTCAAAGTCACTTATGTCTTAAGAGTAGAATCCGAGTTGTAGTCAGTGGTACCATTGCACTTTACTTTTTCTGTAGACCCTAGGTTGTAATATTAAGTGGCACTTCCAATATGGACTTTCAATTTGAATATTATTTTAGTTGATTTGATTGATGGGCTGATTATAATAAAGGATTGCATGATTTAAATAATATTTTGGCAATTTTGCATGTTGATCTTTGATTTTGCCTGGAACCCGATCTGAGGCTCGCGAGGGATCGCTAAAACTTTTGCTACTTTAATTAAATTAAAATTTTTAAAATAACATAAAAATTCTAATGTTTTAAGAAGTAAGCCTGGGACCGCTGGGAGTTCTCACGACATATTTTTTATTTTATTCTTTCCTTTTGTTAGGCACCTCCCCACCTGTGGGTTCTAGCAGACCACCTGGCCTATGAGGGTGCAGATCTGTCACAGGAAATATGTGCAATCTCTAGGGAAAAACCTACTTTTAAGCCTTTTTAAAATTGCGTCATATTTGATTCAAGTATTTATTGAGTCAACTAGCATGCACTGCATTAAAAATAAATTAAAATGAGTTAAAATCTTAATTGCATTTACTTTAAACTTCATACTACCCAACATGAGTCAAAGGGTCAATTAAGGACTGCTCTAGATGTCGACCCTATTCTCAAAAACTTATCTTAAGTAATGTCCCTACCACTCTATATTAAATGACTAAACACATGATTTTTGAAGCGTTTATGTAGTTTAGCTAGCTCCTCAATCTAGCCTGAGGTAAGTTTAGATCCTGCATTGCATTAGCTAGGTTTGCATTACTAATTTTCAATACCCAATTTTGATCTTGGTTCTGAGGCAAGTTCATACTATAAGACCTCAACCTTTTGGGAATTGAATCCCAACTTTCTAATAAAATTAACCATTCAAACTTAAATCTCTTTCAATCAAAGTCAAGCCCAATATTTAGGATAGATTGGGGCATTTCTAAATTATTTCAGAATCCCAGGTGCCTCCTATCCTTCCTCTTTTGACTACAAAAATAAGTGTTCAACCTTGAACCATTCCCATTTAAAAATTCTGATCCTTACCTCCTTTGATATCAAACTTTGAATTCTAAATAAAATTTCTACCGCTATTTTAATCGAGAGTATTCATAAGAAACTTTGGTTTCTCTACGATGTAATTAACTACGAGGGCTTGTGCTCATAGGGGATTTAGAAACCCAGATCAAATTTTCAAAATCAATTTTTTAAAACCTTAATTAATTATTTTGGGAAAATTTAAGTCAAAATCAACGATCAATATCTTCATTTTCAAACAATCAATAATGATTAAAATCTTCTTCCCTCAGGAAGATATAAAAATTATTATTGTAATTTTGATTATGAAATTAATGATAATTTAACCAAATAATCATAGTTAAATACCTGAGTGAACAATCATTTTGTTCCTCCAAGGTCATATGTAGTTCTTGTTCGAATTTGACTGTGATAATCAGATTGAAATTTTAATTCAGTAAATTGAACTCATTAGGGAATGGTATGCTCGTCTCCTGTGAGGATATACCATTCATAATGATGCGTTCAATTTCAAAGTTAAAATTCAAGACATTAAATTGCCCAAAGATAATTAATCTTTTTTAAAATAACACCTTTTTTAATTAAACAACCATTGAGAACTCTATAAAAAGAGTTCTAATTAAACAAAAGAGAATCAAATATCATGGAACCTTCCTTAGCCAACCAGTCAGCACAAGCATTACCTTCCCTCAAAATATGAGAAATTCTATAATTAAATCTACCACAAAGTTCCATTGTTTTGTTGAACAAATTAAAAATGCTGGCATTATCAAATTTTTTTGAACTAACTAAAGAAATACGCACTTTTGAATAAGTTTCAATCCAAATATTCAGGATATTATTATCAATACATAACATAAGACCCTTGAATAGAGTACTCAACTCTGTAAAATGACAATGTGTTTAGGAGTGTTTGAAGCAAAACCAAACAAAAGAGCCCTTGATAACCAATCATCCTAGCAAAAGTGGGAGGATCCATTCCTGATTCCCCATTAAAAACACTACAAGAAAATCACCCATTACTGGCAAAATTTTCCGGCGGGTTTCTCGCAGTCAATTCTCCGACGATATTGTGACGGTTTTCCGACGGAATATAATGAGATAACTTTTCCGACAAAAATTTCTGACGAATTTCTTTCTGTCAGAATTTTTGACGGATTTTCTGGCTACTTTTTTGGAGGATTTAAAATCTAACAATTTAAATGATTTAACTATTTTAAAATTTTATTTTCAGTAATTACTAATTTTAATATTTTATTTTAATTAACTATTAAATTAATATTATATTTTAATTATTTTTTTAAATTTTAAAATTTATTTTAATTAATTATTAATTTCATTTTTAACTTGATTATTAATTTTACGTATTTTTCTATATAGTTTAAAACTTTATTTTAAATAAGTATAAATTTAATAATTTATTTTAATTAACTATTTTAATAACTTACTTTAATTAATTATTGATTTACTTACTTTTTAATTAATTATTAATTTTAATATTTTTAATAAATAAGTTTTAAATTTAAATTTTCATATTATTATTGTTTAAATATAAAAGAGTAAATTTTTTGTTGTATTTTCCTTCCCATCAAAATGGTTGGGTGTTTGATGTTTCTTTTGGTATGAGTTCAAATCCCACGGTTGAAGGGTCACGGGCAGGCCAATGCGGGCAGGCAGTCAGGCAAGCCAGCGCGGGCGGGAAGCATGGGTGGGCAGTCGAGTAGGCCAGTGCGTGTGGGCAGTGTGGATGGGTAGTTGGGCAGGCCAGCAGGCGGGCAGTCGGGTTGTTCATTTTTTAATAAAATTTTTTAAATTTTTGGTGACTTTGACTGCCAGAGAATTTCCAGAAATAAGTGCTGCCTAAAATAAATGGCTAGTTTTAGTTTCTTACACGGTTTATACCGGCGAAAAAAAATCTGCCAGAAAGGCGTCAAAAATCTCATTACCGCTAGAAATTCTCCAAGTTTCGCCGAAAAAATCCACTTGTAAAGGCCGATTTTATGATAGTTGATTTAGCAATCCATTTGATATTATAAAACCTTCTCCAAACCAAACACTGGCCCTTTTTGAAAGGGTAAATAATATGGTGTTTGTTTTTGAGTATTTTTATTCATTAAATTAGCCAAGAGGGAGTCATTAATTCTAAATTTTCACCATAATTTATAAGAAAAGCCTTTAATCAAATCAGAAATGGGTTTACAACCCAAATCGCCCTCCTTTAAAGGACCAATACAAGCCTTCTAGTTAGACTAGTTAATCTTTAGAATTCAATGAAGAAGCCCAAAAAAATTTGTTGATAAGTTTGTCCAATCTATCATATACTTGAAGAGTAGGGTTTAATGTTTGAATGAGATACATGGGTATGGGACACAAAACACTCTTAATAATTAAAATCCTAGCACCCAAAGAGAAAAGCTTAAATTCCCAAGAAGATAACTTTTTTATTAACATTAGAGTATATTTTATCAAAAATAAATGATTTTTTATGACCTTTATGCAGGCGAGCGCCAAGGTAATAAATAGGAAGAACTTATTTTTTAAAAATCACTACACAGATTGTTATTTTTGCATTGCACCGATGACATGGCTTTGCTCACAATAAAAGTTCTCTTCTTATTGTTAAAGTTGAGACCACTTTTATTTTCAAAAGTGTTAAACAACTTCTTGATTCTCTTTATACATTTTATAGACCCACTGCAAAAAAAAATGATAATGTCATTAGCGAAATAAAGATGAGATATATTAACACCAACAAAAATTCTATAAGATAAACCTTAATAAAAATGAAAAGTAATAAGTCAAACCTCTAAATAAATACTCAGTAGTTATAATATGCAGAGTAGGAGATAGTGGATCTCCTTGCCTAATAATCACCTTTGAAAAAAAATTTAACTTTACCACTAATAATGATAGAGTACTAGCTATTTTTAACAATACCTTTGAAAAGCTTATTACAATTATCATCAAACTAAACAAGAAGAAGAACATTAAACATGAAATTCAAATAATATTATCATAAGTTTAGAAAAATCCATCTTAAAAATTAAATTATGCCCAGGCACCTTTTTTTTTTATTTTATGAATCATCTCTAGAGCAAGTAAAACATTATCAGAAATACTTCTACCTTTCACAAATCAATAGTGATTTAAAGAAAAAAACCTAGGAAGGATAAGCACCAATCTAGAAGCCAAAATTTTGGAAATCAAGTTATTGAAAGTGATATAGAGACTAATAGGTTTGAAGCCATTCCAGTTCTCAAGATTATCATTTTTAAGTATGAGAATACTAGAAGTGCATGCTAAAAACTTTGGAATGATCTTGACATTAAAAAAAAAGGCTATAATAGCTTTGCAAAGATCCTCCTTAATGTTTAACCAACATTTTTGAAAGAAAGTAATAGTAAAACCATCAGTCCTAGGCATAGAGTCCTTATTCATCAAGATCAAAGATATGAAAATTTCAAGTTCATCAAGAGTTTTGGAAATGTTAAAATTATCCACTAGATTAATGAAAGGAGCAATAAATTGAGGATAAGAAATAGCCCTAACATCCTTGGCATAATTAAGAGAATTTTGGAAATGGGAAATAGCCAAGGCACTAATCCTATCCTGATCTTCACACCGAACACTAGTATCCAATTTAATTTTATTTATAAAAGATTTAGATTTTTTGGAATTGGCAACAACTTAAAAAATATTTGGTATATCTATCACCCTTTAATAGGTGGTTAGAGACAACCTTTTGTTTCCAATAATCATCCTCCATATGTTGAATATTAATAAGATTAGATTTACATTACTAATTCTATATCTCAAAAGAATTGCTAGTACAAATATATTTAAAGATGAATAACTACTTCATCTTTTAAAATATTAGCAAAGTTGTTGCCAAAAATATTCTTGTTCCACCATCTTAGGACCTATTTAACCCATTTCAATTTTAAAGCATAATGAATCATAATTCCCCTCATAATAATGCACAAGAGCTATCTAATTATCTTTCACTACTTTAAAAAAGTCAAGAGCTTGAAGCCACATATTTTAAAAAAAATGAGAAGCGGGAAAAGCCATTATAATTAACTTGCTGATTTTTAAAGAGTGAAGGAATATGATTAGAGGCAGTCCTACTAAGATGCTCCACAGAAGAATTAGGTAAATAGAAAAATCCACTCATTATTGAATAAAATCCTTTCTAATCTTTCCCACACTCTTTTATTAGACCATGTATAGCTTGAACCAAAAAAGTCAATATCAGATAAACCACAATCTTACTCATATTATTGAAATCATTCATCACAAAAAAGGCTAGGAGGAGCACCTCCTAATTTTTTAGAAACATTAGAGATGATGTTTAAATCACCTTTAACAAACCAAGGACCTTTATAGCTATTATCAAAATCAAGTAATTTCTATCACAAAGGAATTCGACCAACTTTAGAATCACTAGCATTAACAATGGAGCCCATAACAAAGCATTGAAAATAAAAAATTGCAATACAATACTTGATCAAAATTATTAATAATAAAAAGATCAATATTATATTTCCAAAAAGTCCAAATTTATTTACTAGTATTAGCATAAGAAGAATCAAAGCCCAGTTATTTTTAACAAGTAAAAAACTTAGAAGAATCAACCTTAGGCTCAGGAGACATAAAAAAGAAATTTTATGAATCCTACATAAATTATGAATACAAAAATGAGTGTCAAGCTTACCCACACCCATAATATTCCAAATAATTATACTAGTCATCAGAACCAATCCTACAAGAAGTATTTGATCTTGTTATTCTAGCATCAATAGGTAATTTATGGTGCATTTGTTTTTTTTTTTTTCTTAGAAGTAACCAACATAAAATTATCCTTTGAGACACTAATTAAGTTTAGGTCACCCAAATTCTGAATGTCATTCTGATACAAGTCATCATTAGTAGAATTTATGTCTCCTTCTTCTAATTAGAAATAGAATGAGCAAAAGGGTTGAACCCATCAGATTGATCATTTGGGTCCCTTATAGAGTCAGGATCTCTTTGGGAGACCCTATCCAAGTTATTCAAATGATCACAAGTAAACAAAGAAGATTTAGGGATGGTAATAATTGGAACAAGATTAGAGATATCCATAGATCTAGAAGGATCACCAACAGACCCCTCCATATTATACACTGGAATGCAATTATCAACAATGTTAGTCGAGTAAGGGTTGAAAACCGTAACTAAAATAGGTTTAAATAGGCAAGCATTACCAAAACAGTCACTTGTAGGAATAGAGGGGACAAGAATATTAACATTGGGACCATATTTGATTCCTAGGATAGGATAAAGGACTAATACATTACCCTTAGTGGTAGAAGGAAGAGATAGTTTATGTTTAGAATCAGTCTCCACAGCTCTAGGTTTATTGATTGGTTTTTCCTCAGGTGTGGGTGAAGCAAATATCATTCACTTTTGCTATGACCCAAGGTTTTGTAATCATGAGAGAATGCTGCAAAATCTTTTATGAGAACTTTCTAAACATATCCAAACTTTTTCAGACCAAGTCAAATGCTTTTTGGATATATAATAAAGATATCAAGTTCCACAAGAACTCTAGCAAAAGAAGGACTATAACCAATGACAATCACATTATCAATTTGCAACAGACAACTAAATAGAAAGCCCAAACCATAGAAAATATTGGGCAAAAAAAGATATGGCCTATGCTCGGGAAAACAGTTTCATATAATAATTACTGATATAATATGATCTATGTTCAAAAAAATGCGACTATAATCAAAACTGTTTACCTATTTGATTAAAATATGGCGAGGATTAAGAAGGGACGCCAAAAAAATTCTAGAGAGATTAAGTTTGAAGAAAAAACTTCAGATCAAATCAAGTTTAGGTCTACAAGTAGTGAATTTATTGATCAAGGTAAATTGAAAAGGGGAGATGAGAGCCTTGACCTCTTTCTCCAAAATTCATAACACTATCAACCTATGGAGAGTAGTGGCTTTGAGATCTAAGAATGACAAAGAGGAAGAAGATTCAAAAAGCACATCTTTAAAAGAAAGGGATTTATTTTTTATTATCAAGAAAGCCTTGGATTAGAAAGCATACCATGGTAGCCAGACATATGATCGGAGTAAACCCTCGTAGGAGGGGGGGTCCATAGAGAAGAACTAAAAAAAGAAAAGGAAAGAAAACAAACCCTAACTAGCACAAGCCAACCAAAGAAAAAAAGCACCATGAAAAGGTTCAAGAAAACCTACCTAAAGCATGCGAGAAAACTTTTTGAAGGAATAGAACCAGATCGAGAACCCAATGAATGGTAAGGAACATGGGAGACAAAAAGCGGTGACAGAGTAGAAAACCCTAACAGAGCTTTAATTTTGAATATCAAATAGAAATGGATTAATATAATAGCTTAAAATTAAAGTCTAACTTAATTAATTAATATGTTAATAAATTTTTATTCTAATAATTTTTTTTGTTATTTTATAAAATAGAGAGTTATCTTAAACCCAAAAAATATTCAAAATTTATATTTATTTGATTAATGTATATATTATGTTAATTTTTAATTAACTCATGCAAAAGAAGTTTAAAATAGCATAACTATTAATTTAGGAGTTGGAATAATTTGTATAGTATGTAGACTCAAAATTAAATATTGTGTAAATGAATTTGTTAAATTAATTTGTAAATAGTAATGTTAAATTGAAATTGTTTTATGTAGAATATATGTAAATCAAATTAAAGCTTAAATAAGCAATTCAAACTACTTAAGTAATAAAAGACATTTAATTAAAATTTGAATAATTTTATATGTTAGAATAATGCATATATAGTCATTTAAATATAAAATTAATTTATAGAAAATTATTTTATTTTATTTTAGATTAAGTAGAACCATATGCAAGAGGATGTACCTTGGTATATGCTTTTTGCTGATGATATTCTTCTTGTTGATAAGATTAGAGAGGGAGTTGAAGGTAAACTTGAATTGTAGAGGATAACCTTAAAGTCTAAAGGTTTTCACTTGAGTAGATCTAAAACAGAATATATGGAGTGTAATTTTAGTAATAATAGACCTAGTGAGGGGCTTGTGACTTTGGGCGATCAAGTCATTAATAAGACTACACGTTTTAGATATCTTGGATCTATTGTTCAGAGTGATGGTGAAATAGATGGGGATATTATCAACAGAATTCAAGTTGGATGGTTGAAGTGGAGGAATGCATCGGGCTTGTTGTGTGATAGAAAAGTACCCCTCAAATTTAAGGGAAATATCTATAAGATGGTGGTGAGACCTACAATGCTTTATGGTGTCGAATGTTGGCCATTAAAAGAGAAGCATAATACTAAGTTAAGTATTTCAGAGATGAGGATTTCAGGTGGATGAGTGGCTTTACCCTTAGAGATAGGATACAAAATGAGCATATACGTGAAAATGTTGGAGTAGCTCCAATGGAAGATAAGATTATAGAGAGTCTCCTTAGATGATTTGGTTACATAAAACGGCGGCCTCCTGATGACCCGGTTAGGAAATTAGAGGTATTAGATTTGACTTATATTAAGAAAGGTAGAGGTAGACCTAAAAAGACTTGGTTAAAAAATATTAGAAATGATGTTTCTTTATTAGATTTAAATGAGAATTTGACTTTTAACAGGACACAATGGAGAAAAAGGATTCATGTTGTCGACCCCACGTAGTGGGATAAAGGCTTGATGTTGTTGTTGTTGTTGTATTAAGTAGAACCATATATGAACACTAATGATGCAATAGTAAAGACTATTAAAAAATAAATCAATTAATTCAACAAATTGAAAACTAGATCTCTATCATATTTAACTTAAGTATTCTGCCACTACTTTCTAATTAAAATGTAGTATTTAGTTGGTATATGTTATAAATTTAAAGATATTTTTGAAAATTATGTGAGGTAAGTATTATGTTTTTATTAATTAGTTAATTTAATTTATGTTTAAATTTATTATTAGTTGCATAGGATCCTCTATTTATTATATGTTAATTAATAAAGTCATTTATTGAAAGTTAAAAATTCTTGAGGGCGTTAGATTCCTGATAAAATTATTATTCAATGCATAAAAACCTGCACTTTTTGTCTCCTTGTTCATTAAGTTCACATCACATGGGATATAAAATAATATTGCCAAATCAACTGATATTGTAATAATGATGGCATATGATTATTGGCCAACTTTTTGTCAATGGCTTTAGATCCATTATGTTAATTTACTTTGTTTTATTGCTTGCACAACCTGTCACATTAGTAGTAAAGTAGCAATATATAATCAATATAAATTAATTATTTATTTGAGTGTTACTATATGCTTTCTTGCACATCTTCTATATAAGTGAAGCATCTGTAGGGGGAGTTGAACATTGAGTGGAGTTATTTGTATTAACTTTTCTTTTATGAAATACTAGAGTCCTTATTTTCTTTTAGATTTTATCATGATGCATTTACATACTTTAGAGAAGGTTTGAGGCATCCCATTGAAAATTTTATTTGATATTGGAAGTGCATGCAGGAGTGTGTGGCTAGGTCTTCTGATACTCCGCTAGAGTTGAAGACGAGGGCGAATGATATTTTTAGATGTTGCATGCATGGATGGATGGATGATAGTGACAATATACTTTTGAACTTGCATGACAAAGCTATAAAGATAGAGAACTTTAAATTAGGAAATTTCTTAAGTGGTCAAGGTTGGATATATCTAGAGCATAAATTATTGGTGCACGACATGTGGTTGGCCTCGACTTTTACAAATGCTTTACCATGAGTTATGATGCAAAATAGAAGGTGTGTGGATGATGGTGCAAATTGTCTTAATGGGCATAGATGGCACTCAGTTTTCTCTTGTTGGATGTCAATTTAACAAACTTGATGTTATTAATAGAAGACCAACAACTAATTACACACTGCAAGGCCTCTTTTATCTAAAATATGAGTCAAACATACAAACAATCTAGGATGATGCATCACTAATGCCTTGCACATTTATTATGGGGGTATACACTGCATAAGTAGCATCCCACTCCTTTGTTGATGTAATCATGTGGATGAATTTGTTATCTGCAGCAATATTATCTAGAACCTCCTAATTTTGTATTGCATGCTCTTGAACATGCTCATGCCTAGGCATCGCAAGGTTGTGATCATCTAAAGCAGGGGTACCATAATCCCTGCTAGGTCCTCCGCTCGTGTTACCACTTATTCCACTTTTCATTTTCCGATAGTTCTAGTCAACATCAGCATCTGCCTCATTCTAAATGTCGGTTTGTGTTTGAACATCCTGAACCCCATAGGGCTGGAATGATCTGGCGCCTGAAAAGTAGTCACTCATATAACTCAAAGGTTGGTCAATTGCTTATTCTGGAATGACCTCTATTGATTATTATAGACAGAACTAGCCACTCACTTAAGCTTAGGCGACCTTGAAAGTTTGCCTCAATGGGCATTTGATTGTCGCTAACATTGAACCTTTGTCCATAATTCACCTCAACAGACAATAGGATGGGCCTAAGTAAGGAAAACACATTTTTGTAAGCCTAACTTTTTTTTGGTCCTATTTGATAAAATTAACATGCCTCATCATCAACTAATACTAACCTATAAATTTGTGAAGATGACCCAACTTCCAAAAAATTGAGTTCAGCTAAATCCGCCATGTTTGCATCTATGGTGGGTAACTTTGCAGGCTTGACGTAAAGAACTACTACTGGGCTCATCGTCACTTCCTTTAGGATGAACTCCCAAATGACATCATCGGTAACATACGTGGCAGTATATTCTCCATTATTTCGTAACCAACATACAAGATTAATAGTATGGGTGGCCCAATTGAGATGTTGTACACGGATAATTCTAAGCTTAAGTGGGTCTAGTGTTAAAATCCCATTAATTTTGATTGGAGGATTCCTCCCACTGACGTAAGTAGGTGTGGAGTCAGATGAAATTTGTAGCTTTCCACCAAAGAAAAGAAGGAAACGTGACATTCTATGAAAGTGTATAGTTTAGAGTTCATGTCGACATATCTAAGAAGAGTACTTGTATTCATACCCTTGTTATATTCAAGTATTATCTCAAATATGATAGGATTTATGTAAATAATAATTATATTAAATTGGTATTAAATCTTTCAAAATACTCATTATATGAAATATAATATTAAATGGTTAAATATATATAATCATATTCAATTTTTAATAGTATGTTAAATATGATATTATATATTTAAATATGAATTAAATTACATATGGTATTAAATATTTTGAAATAATAATTAAATTAATCATGATTTTATATATTTTTGTAGATATACTTACTTAATTTAGAATATTTGGTTAAATATGATGTTAAAAATTTAAATATTAATTATATAAAATTTCCATTATTATATTTAGTATGATTTTAAATATTTCAATACATATAACTATATTATATATTAAATAGTATATTAAATATTCCAATAGATATAATTATTTAGATTTAAAATATTACAGACCAATAATACGCACTATTATCTATAAATAGTGGAGTTATAACCTGAAAACATATGTGATATGTTTCTTTGTTAAATTATAACATTTCTTCATCTTATACTAGGCTTTGTTTGGGATGGCTTTCTTACTTCTTTTTAAAGCAGCTTTTTAGTACAAAATTTTTTATTTTTCTACTAGAAAGCTGCTTTAAGAAGCATTAAAAAAGCCATAGAACTATATATATATATATATATATATATATATATATATATATATATATATATATATATATATATATATATATATATATATATATGCATGCACAAGGTTTTAAACTTTCTAATACTCTCCAATATCTTGAAATTTATATCTCAAATAATATATTCATATTTTAAGAAATATATGTATTCTCAAATGCATGCACAAGGTTTCTAAGAAGGCTGTCTTGAGTTCTAGATTCTAGTGAGAGAGACTCTCGGATTCTACTAAGAGAGAGTTCCCATTTCTTGAGAGAAATTTTTCAAATTTCGTTTGTTCTAAATTTTTGGTTTGATCGTGTATGGTGGTGGAGGGTCTCCGGTCATCCTCTGATGACCAGAATACCTCAACTCCATTCTTTGCCAAGCGTTCGAATGGAGGTTTCCTACATCTGGGTGCAAAAGGTAGAGCGTCAATTAATAGATTGTCTGCTCGGAATTCTTATTTCAAGAATTCCCCTTTGATAATCAAGGAAGGTTGTCAGCCTGATGTTCGTGTGATGGTTCTTGTTGAAGGGAAAGGTAAAGAAGTCTTGTCCGATCAAAATGTGAATCAGAAGGTTGATTCAAGTTCTTCCAATTTTCGTGTTCCTGGGTCTTTAAATTACAATGTTTCTGGTTTTGTTTCTAAAGCTAATGACTGTGAAGCTTCTTCATCTTCTGGTTTTAATTTAAAAGTTCATATGTTTGTGAATAGTTTGGTGGATGAGAAAGAGTCTTGCGGTATTAGGAACATTAATCAACCTGAGGTGGTTGAGAAAGATTTTTCTAAAAATTTGTTGGGAATTTCTATTGATAATCCTGGTAAAAAGATTGAGAATGCTTGGGTTAAGAAGCAACATATTAGAGTGAATCCTTTGGATTCATGTTTTGAAATTTGGGAGGATGGTGATGTTTTTAGACTTAATGAGGAAAAGGAATGTTCTAATGACAGTTTATTGAAGAATTCACTTGTTGTCAAGATTCTTGGGAAAAATTTCCCTTTTTCCCTTTGTAGTAAGGAATTGAGGCGTCAATGGATGAAATTTGGTGGGTTTCATCTAACCTCTTTAGGGTTAGATTGGATTCTTTGTTTGCTCCATTCATCTGATGCCATGGAGGAAGTTTTGTGTGGTGGACCTTGGTATGTGGGAGGATTTATAATTGGTATACACAAATGGACTCCTAAATTTTCTCCGCTGTTGGCAGGTATTTCTTCTCCGATCTGGATTTGTTTGCCACATTTACCATTAGAATGCTGGGATGAAGTAAATGTTACTAAGATTATGTCAAGGGTTGGAACCCCCATGTTATTAGATGGCAATATGTTCAAATGGGGAAGAAGGGAATTTGCAAGGGCTTGTGTTATAATTAATTTGAATTCTAAGTTGCCATTTGGAATTTGGATAGAAGGTAAGAGTGGGAAATTTTTTTAGAAAATTGAGTATGAAAATATTTCTACGTTGTGTTTTAAGTGTGGCAAGATAGGACATATAAGTGATATTTGTCCTGAAGGCTTTGAGAGAGGAACTACAAGGAGTGATCATAAAAATGTGCCAGATTTGCCAAGTTCTGTCCCTGCTAGGAATGAAGTTGTTAACTCTGTTAAGGAGTCATCTTATGGTCCATGGATGCATGTCAAGTTCAGGAACAACAGAAGAAGAGCCTTCGCTAAGACCAAAGGAGATTTTTCAATGAATTCTAGAACCAAGACAGATGCTGGGAAAGTTCTAAATCAGAATTTAGTCAATACTTTTTCTGAAGAATTTCAGAATCAAAAGGATGTTTCAGAATCTGATCATCCTCTTTCTGTTCCGTGGTTAAAAACTAATAAGTTCAATTTATTAGATAATTATGCTATGGAAGTAGTGAGGGAGGATGTTGATAATGATCCAGGAGGTATTAATAATACAATTGCCTTGGTGGAATCAGAAGATCCTATGGCTGGCTGTTAAGATGTCACCGATATTTCTCTTGATGCGGCTGAAGATAAATTAATTGGAGCTGAAGTTGAAAGTGGAAAATGTTTTTTCTGAACCTGAAGATAACACGTTGGCTGGTGCAGAAGTGGTGGGTGGAGAAGTGGTTGATATTCATGATGCTTTGGTGTTATATAAGCAGTTCAGCTTGAAGAATTTATGTTCTTCAAGTGGTAAACATAAATTGTTCAAAGAGGTTCAATCATTAGGGCTGGTGGAAGATATCCCGAGAAGAAGGAAAGCTATCTTGGAGAGGCATAACAGCGATGGGGACCTTTCCCCTTATATTATCTAATGATGTTTTCTTATGTGGAGTGGAACGGTAGTAGTAATTGCATAGAGGTTTATTGGTATTATTTTCATTGCATTGGTGATGAAGAATGCAGAGTGGTGGTTTACTCCTCTTCAGGTCTGATTGAAGAGGAAGTTGTTGGGTGTCTTCAGATGGGTGTGGAAATACATCAGCTTTGGAATTTCATATGCATGGATGGTACCTTGTTGGCGAGCTTTACTTACGCTGGTCCAAAGATTGGGGAGCTTGTTTTTTGTCTTTGTAGGTTGTAATTTTTTCACTAATTTGTGCTATTTGCATAATGAAAGTATAGTAGTAGATTTTAAGGTTCTTACTACCTTTCGTTTTGTACGAGTTTGGGAACTCTGGGATACTAATCAACCTTTTAGGTTGTCTAATTATTTTTGGTGTCTCCTCCACCCCATTTGGTTCAAAATGAGGAGTAGTGGATCTTATATCTATTATGATTTTTTCATTTTTGCAAATATTTTCTTTTTTAGGTTTCTTTTGCTTTTCAATAATGGCTACCTCCACTCTGTTAGGAATGGTAGCTTTGGTAGGTTTTTTCTGTTTGTAATTGTTTTTCTTTCCTGATTAATGCAATTTGCATCCCTTCAAAAACAAAATAATAATAAAACATTAAATAATTATTAATAACTTTGATTTTACAATTCTTATTTGATGTTAAAATATTCTAACTACAAATTATATTAATTCATAAACTTACTTCTTTCCCTTCATAAAATTTTATTTTAAGTAAATAAATAATATATAAAAGCAAAAATATAATTAAAATACACCTATATAAGTTATTTAATTTTCTAATATTTTTAAAAATCTAAATTAAAAACTTAGTCATTATATTAAATATTTATAAAAGACTATGTTTTTTATACCTCAAATTAATAATTACAATATTCTCTTCAAAAATTTATATTTAAACTAAATGAATTAATATATGAACGCATAAAAATATTTAAAATATACATATACAAGTTGTTGATTTATATATTGATTTTAAAATTTCTAAATTTATATCTCAAGTAATATTCTTAATCACATAAATAGAAGGTCTAATATACATTTAAATTTAATTATTAAAAAAATCTTTAAATTAAATTATTTCTTTAAATTGTATCTTCTCACATAAAACCATTTCTTATTGAAATTGTATCTTTTCATTTATTAAAATTAAATATTAACATATATATCACATAATTTTTATGTTATTTTTTGCTTTAAATAGTAACCTATATTCTTGTATTATATACTAAAGAAAGGAACAAAGCTTGTTATAAATAACTGAAATAAAAAGGGTACAACAGACAACAAGTCTAGATTTCATTTCCAAGAAAAGGAAGAGTAGGGGTCTTCAAGGATAGAAGAAAGTAAGAACATGTATGGTTGGTTGGTTGGGGTTTTGGTTACTAATTAACAATCTTTAGTCAGACTTTCGTAGTTTTTTCATTTTTGTTTGGATGCATCACTACCACTCCTAAATTGGTCAATAAAAAGATTATTCCCTTTTCCTTTAGATTAATTTAAGTATTACTAGGCAATGTTCCATGGGGTCTACTACTAAAAGAAATTACAAGCTATCCTAGTGTATTTTCCAAATTCTAAATTGAAGCAGCTTGACTTTGCAATTGAGGTATCTTCTTATCTCTAAATTGATTATTTTGACTAAAACCTAGGGGATAAAAAGGTCTCAGATTTATTATAGGTTATTGAGGATTATTCTAATTTTCTCTTTGATTTAATTGACCTGCATTCCATTGATTGTTACCATCAACATTATTGTTAGATAAACTAAAATTAAAACAGTTCCTTGAACCTGGATTGTAAGTATTGGAATAGAGATTATTTTATCTTCTAATGGCATTCACATTCTCAATTCTTTGAACACATAGAGTTCAAATCATGCTCTTCCAATTACATAGGTGATCCTAACCCTGAACGAGCTCTAAAACTACCCAACATTTAAATATAACAGCTACCTAAGTAATAAATAGATGATACATTTAACTCATAAAATCTAACGAATCTCTCAAGATTCACCCTATCAGAATGACACTGAAAATTATTTGTAACCATTTTCTCAATTAATGCAAATGCTTCATCAAATGGATTAGACATTAAAGATCCTCCAAATGTTGCATCAATTATTGACCTAAGGGATTATACCATCCCATTATAGAAAGTTTCAATAACCAACCAATCTGGCAAAGCATGGTAAGGGCATTTCCTAAGCATCTCCTTAAATCACTCCTAACTTTCTTAAATTGACTCTCTGGGAATAGGATGTGATATCATTCTTAAGCTTGACAATTTTGGAAGGTGAGAAATACTTAGCTAAAAATTTAGGTGCCAACTTATTCCAAGTGGTTATTAATCATGGGGTGGTAAGGAATTCAACCATAGCGTAGCTTTCTCCGGTAGCAAAAATGGAAAATAGTTGAAGCTTAATAAATTCATTACTGACACCATTATACTTGAATGTTACATAGATTTTTAAAAAGCCAGCTAAGTGTAGGTTGGGATCCTTAAAAAGAGTTTTCCCAAACTAGGAATTTTGAATCATCTAAATTATGGTAGGCTTCAGCTCAAATTTATTAGCCTGGATAGTATGTCAATTGATACTTTGTAGAATTCCATCTACTACAAAATTGGCATACTCCTTGAGAGGTCTAGGATGGTCCGGATCTTGAATTATTTCAGCCATACCTAAACTAAAGTTTTGTTAGATTTTTTAGTTTTTGTAAGGGTCCTTTCAATTTCTAAGTCAAACAATAAGGAATCCTTATTAGATCTACTTCATATGTAATAATAAAATAGAAATTAAATAACATAAATTAAAACTCAATAATAAGCAAAAGATTTTTACTTTTTTTTTGTAAATTCTCAAAAATAAAAACAACAATAGGATATAAGATACAATTAAGAATAAATATGCAACTAGTTTAATAATATAGCTCAACTTGCAATACACACATTACTTCTCTGATAACAACACCAAAAATTTGATGTTGGGGTTTGCACGAGCTACTTTCAATGGTTGAACTATGTTTATGCTCTAGGATAAAATATGCTTAAGTTTTCTTTGATATGTAATACCCACTAAATATAAAAGTGCATGTGCCGGTCAAGTAATAAGTCATTGGGAGAGAGTTAAACCCACGAGGTCGTGTTCTGCTACCATGCAACTAAACTAGTATTATGTACTATAATTATAATGTTTATCCTATTTTGAACAAAGATAAGGGTTGAGATTCTATCACTATAGAGGATTCTAAAAGAAAATATACGATACGAGATAATAAAAATATTTTAGACTAATGAAAGCAAATTACTAAAGTTTTCCTAGTGAGACACTCTTTTGTTAAGGTTGATCAGAGCATATACATCCCTAAATCTCTACTAAGCTTGTAGGGATATAAAGGGAGGTTTATGGCATTCCTATAGTGATTGTATCACCATAGTATCTAGAAGGTTAAACAATCTATATTTAGGCCTGCAAATATTCCATTCTAATCCTCTTATTTGTTTCAATATTCCTCTATTGTGGTAATATATCACACTAGTTTTTAACTACACACAAGACGATTATATGCATTAAATTATGTTTAAGAGATATTAAAAAACATCCAACTCTCATTCAAAGCACTAGAGTCTACATTAGTACTAACATTGGATTCACATCATTAGCCCAAAACTATGGAATTAGCTAGACATGGAATGCAAAAAAGAAAATTATATTTTATTGCTTACACAAAAGAGAAAATATAGGAGCAAAGTTATTTTAGATGTCACCCAAATAGTATAAATATACTCTCCACTCTCCTTTCTCCTCTAAATATCTAATTTCTTATAAAGAGATAGGCTAACAATGCCTAAACTTAGTATCCTTCTCTCCTCTAGCCTTCCTTAAACTTTTCTCAAAGGGGGCATTACCGTATAGACGAAACTAGACAAAAATTATGATAGAACCCCCTACTAAAATGAACTAAAAACTATTATACTTCCACAAAATAGACTAAGGTGCTGCGACACATGATATGGTGGCGCAAAGGAGTTATAGAATGAACTAGTGCCTCCACACTGTTAGGCTTTCTCTATTGTGGTTTGGGCTAATTTGATGTGTCTAATAGTTGGTGTGTCACTTGGCTTATTTGATGAAACTCTACCTTTCATCAATTGTTTCACCACAGTTCTCCAAAGTTAAGCATTATGGTGCTTGAATGTGCAATTTGGCACTGCGGCAATATAAAGCTTGACATTTCAGGGCTCAAATTCTTGAGACTTAGGTGCAAGGTAATGATTTCTGGTGCTGTGGCATTGTGAAACACTACAGTGCTAATCTTAGCTTTGCCAGGGTACTAATTTGATAGACCCTTTCCTGATGTTGGGTCATTAAGGTCATTGTGAAGCTGGTGGTTTGAGCGCTGTGACATTGGTTCAACACTTGTGAGTTTTCTTCCTTTTCTTGATATATTCCTACATAATAATGAATAAAAATTATCTTTTTAATATTTAAGATAATAAAATACTATAAAAATTACACTTAAATAGTGATTAAGATAATGTTGATGATGAGAAAATTATACTCATGACAAGATAATTCAAAACCTTCCTAGCAAAAGAAAAGGCATAAAAAAAGTAACAAATAAAAAATATAATAAAGTTTGTTATAATATAATTTATTTTGTGTGCAAGAAACCAATTACTTCAAATGGTAGTGTCTAAATATCAACAATCAACAATAAATTGATATGGCTGAGGAGAAAAGTGAAAGAAAAAAGAGTAAGAAAAAGGACACAACTTGACTTTTAGATTAACATGTACTCAAACTCATCATAGATTGAAATAAGGAGGAAGTCATAAATAAGTGCTTAATGGAAAATGAAGGATCCAATGACTCAAACAGTAAGAATGTATAGGATTCTCTATAAAAACTACATACTAACTATAAAAAGTAAAGAAAGAATTTTTAGCATTAAAGAAGTTATGCACTTAGCAAAATGAACATACTAACTTTTTCAAAAACATCAAGACTTTATCCCACTATATGGGGTCAGCTACATGAAACCCATTTCTCCATTATGTCCTGTTAAGAGTCAAATTCTCATTTAAATCTACTAAAGAAAAGGTCACTTCAAATATTTTCTAACAAAATCTTTTTAGTTCTTCCTCTACCGTTCTTAACATAAGTCAAATCTAATACATCTACTTTTCTTATCGGGTCATCGAAAGGTTGCCATTTTATGTGACCAAACCATCTAAGGTGACTCTCTCTAATCTTATCTTCCACTAGAGCTATTCTAACCTTTTCATGTATATGCACATTTCATATCCTATTTCTGAGAGTAAAGCCACTCATCCACCTGAGCATCTTCATCTCTACAATACTTTACTTAATATTATGCTTCCCTTTTAATTGCCAACATTCAGCACTATAAAGCATTGCAGGCCTCAACACCATCTTATAGAATTTTTCCCTTAAGTTTGAGGCGGGCTTTTCTATCACACAACAAGCCTAATGCATTCCTCCACTTCAACCATCCAACTTGAATTCTACTAATAATTTATCCATCTATTTCACCATCACTCTTAATAATAGACACATGACATCTAAAATGTGTACTCTTATTAATGACTTGATCACCCAAAGTTACAATCCCCCCACCATCTATTATTACTAAAATTACACTTCATATATACAGTTTTAGATCTACTCAAACAAAAGCGTTTAGACTCCAAGGTTGACCTCCATAATTTAAGTTTGCCTTTAGCTCCCTCTCTAGCCTTATCAATAAGATAAATATCATTAACAAAAAGCATACATCAGGGTACAACCTCTTAAAAATGTATAGTGAGAACATCCATGACTAAAGAAAAATATATATGGGCTTAAAGGTGATCCATGATGTAATCCAGCTAAAATAGGAAAATACTTGGTCAAACAACCATGTGTTTGAACACAAGTAACAACTCCTGCATACATATCCTTAATTACTTGAATATAAGCATTATTAACCCCTTTCTTTACTAGAACTCTCCATAGAACTTCACTTGGAACGTTATTATATGCTTTCTCTAAATCAATAAATATCATATATAGATCCTCCTTATTCTCTCTATACTTCTCCATCAAACATCTCAATAAATGTATAGCTTCCATAGTATACCTACTCGGCATGAATCCAAATTTATTTTGAGAAATATTTGTATCATGCCGCAACCTAATCTTCATAAATCTCTCCCATAGTTTTAAAGTATGACACATTAACTTAATTCCTCCATAATTCACACAATCTTGCGCATCACCTTTATTCTTAAAAAGATGAATCAACACACTCATTCCCCACTCACTGGCATCATTTAGTCTTCAAAATAATATTAAAAAGTTTAGTAATCCAAGAAATTCCTATTAGAACATCATTAGGTACAACAACTTTTCCCACTTCATTTTCCTTAAAGCCTTTCTAACTTTGATTTTACTAATACTCCGATAAAAACAAAAATCTGTATTTTCATTTGGGGTGCTAAGGTCACTAAAGTCAATCGCATTCTCATAATCTTCATTGAAAGTTTAGAAAAATATCTCATCCACCTTTTTTGAATATCCTCTTCTAATAAAAACACTTTTTGATCTTCATCCTTAATATACTTTACTTGAACTAAATATGTACTACTCCTATGTCTTTGTTGGCTAACTATGCATATATCTTTTGCCCTCCTTAGTATCTAATCTATTATATAACTCATTCAAAGCTAAAATATTTGCATTGTATATCACTTTCTTAGGCTCCTTATAGGCTTCTTTATATCTTTCCCAATTATTAGAATTTTTTACATCTAAACCAATTTTTATAACAAATCTTTTTATTTTTTATCTTGTCTTGTACATTTTGTTCCACCACCAACTATTTTTAATATTAGGAGCTTTTTGCTTTGATACTCCAAGAACATATTTTAGAACATTCTTAATATCATTAGCTACTTTTTTCCAACATAAAACTAGCTTCCTCATGCACAGACAAAATCTTAAGATCTAGAATCTTACTCTCAAAATATTTTTTTATTAATATTCTTTAAATACCCCCATCTAATCCTAGAACAACATTTTACTTTATTTTTATTTTCTATCCCTTCATCTTAAAGTCCAAATCTAATAAGCGATATTGGGTATAAACTTTCACCTAGAATAACTTTATAGACTTTGTAATCTAAATGATTTATTTTTCTTATAAGGAAATAATCACTTATGATTTTAATAATCATAGTATCAACAATAATCTTTAAACCTATAATTTTATCTCCAATTCTAATAATTTTGACAACATGATCCTTCAAACTCTTATCTATAATCACACATATACCATTTCTAGTATGACTCCTACTAGAATGCAATAGTTTAAATCCTAAGCTATCAATCTCCTTTTCCTTCCCTCCAACCCATTTAGTTTCTTGAATGCATAGAATATTTATCTTCCTATGAATCATAATATCTATAAATTCTATTAATTTTCCTGTAAGGGAACCTATATTCTAAGTTCTTACCCTAATTTAAGTTTCATAGGCTAGCTTTTTTTCCCATATCCGTCCATGATGTGGGAACCCTTTCCTATTTAACACTACACTTAGACATCAATGCAACAACCATTACACACTTATCACTATATTCAGGCCATATAGTGTGGCACTTCCAAGGAACACCCTAGCATTAACTCAATGTATTAAAGCGTTCATGTCATAATTATTCGATAAGTTTTACGCTGGAAGTTGACTACCTTATGCAACACTCCACTTTTCTCATTCAAGACTTGGGACTTGGCAACGATAGTGTTAGCTAAAAAATTTAAAGAATAAGTTAAATGAAATAAGGAGGAAGTCACCATGCATATTGAACTTCAACATGTCTATAACACACTAGAAAATGTGGTCTTATATTTCCATGAGATTGAGCATGACCTTCAGGTCATGATAGAAGTTATGAGAAGTGTAAATGAGGATGAGAAAAGAGGTTATAGAGCTAAGAAAGCATGCACCTATGTCTACTCACACTTGTATATCAAATAGAAGTGCTTCACATGAATTATCCTCTTCTAGGAGGAATATATTTCTATTAATATGATATTCTTTTCATTTCATGGAGGCACTTATTATTTCAAGGGGTATGATATTGCATAAGTTTACACACATAGAATTCACCAGTGCCATTATTATGAATGGAGGCCTAAAGTCACAAGGATTCCTCATACCACACATACATCTACTAGTATTAGGAGGTCGAAGCTTAGTTGGATTCCTAAGGTTTATATTTTGGTATATTTTGTATTTGAGTCTTAACAAAGGGACCGATGAAGACATGTAGCATATGGACAGTGGTGCTCAAGACACATGATTAAAGATAGAAATAAGTTAAATGTACTCAATTCTAGAAATGATGAAAGGGGCCCCCTTTATGATAGCACCACATAAAAGGTTATTAGATTAGGTGATAATATTAAAATTAACTCATTTACCATTGAAAAGGTATTGTTAGTTGATGGCCTAAAACATAATCTATTATGCATTAATCAATTATGTGATAAAGATTTCCATATTTAAATTATTTTGATAAACTCTTATTTGTTATGAAAGGTAAAGTTATTTTAGAAGTGCTACTTATAAATAATAATTATATGCTTGATTTGGATTGTATGTATGTGTATGTCTAAGAAAGATTATTATTTTAAAATCACAATAGATGAGTCTTGGTTATGATATAGGAGAGTATGCCATGCTAATATAAATAAACCTAAGAAAATTATAGAACTAGTTTTGGTTAGAGGGATGACAAAATTAGAATTTAATAATGAATGTGATGCATGCTAACTTGGAAAATAGGTCAAATCATCATTTAACTCAATTAGGGATATGGAAACCTCTATACAATTAGGTATATTTCATATGGATATATTTGGACCCCTTAATTACCGCAAGAGTTAAAAGGGAAATCCTACAGATTTATTATTATGGATGATTAACAAGATTCACTTGTGATATATTATAGGCATAAAAGAGTGATTGATTATTTTGAATCCAAAATATTTGCTATATAGATTCAAAGGAAGATGGGTTACACTATATTGACTATTCACAATGATCATAGTGGAGAGTTTTAAAATGAGAAAGTTAAAATATTTTATTAGGAGATAAAAATAGAACACAACATTTAAGCTCTTAAAACTCCACAAAAAAATGGGATAAGAGAAAGCAAGAATATAACCTTAATTAAAGTCTCTAGAGATATGTTGAATGAGTTCAAACTACCTAAGTAATTTTGGATTTATATAGTGAATAAAGTATGTTATGTATCAAATAGGGTAAATATAAGACCTAAGACCTAAGCTGAATAAAACCCCTATGAGCTATTAAAATTTAGAACACGAAATGTTTCACATCAACATCTTTTTGGGTGTAAGCATTTTATGTTAAATAATGGAAAAATAACTTATGCAAAGTTTGATGCAAAATTAGATGAGGCTGTATTCATGGGTTGCTCATCTATTAGAAAATATTATAGAATATTTATTTAGAGGACATTTATAGTTGAAGAATCAATTTAAGTAACATTTAATTAATATTATTGTGTTGTCCTTCCTAAAGAAGTGGAAATAAAGGAAGATGTTATACCTAATGTAAAAAAACATAGGCATAGAAGATAGACCACATAACCATGATATGTTACATAGAGATTGAAGTATATATCGAGTCACCCTAGAGACTTGATTTTAGTATATTTTTCTACTAGATTTAGTACTAGAAATAGCCTTAGGTGGAAGATGAATCATATTACTATTATTTCTATGGTTAGACCTATTAGTATAGACAAGGCCTGAGCTAATGAATTTCATATTATAACCATGCAAGAAGAACTAAATCAATTTATTAGAAATGATGTATAGGAGTTTGTACCTAGATCGTGTGATCAAAGTGTTATTTGCACAAAATGGGTATTTAAAAATAAATTAAATTAGTCTAGATTAGTAGTGACAAATAAGAGAAGATAGGTAATAAAAAGATACAATCAAATCGAAGGAATAAAGTTTTGCTCCAATTGTAAGATCAGAGGCTATAAAATTATTATTACCATTTGTATTCATTAAAATATTTAAATTATTTCAAATAATTATGAAAGGTTTTATTGTATGGAGTGATAATAAAATATATATATTGAGTAATCATTTATATTGGGGAGCGCACTATATTCCTAGACCATGCTTACATTGAAAAGGCATTATATGGACTGCAACAGGCAACTAGAGCATGGTATGTTAGACTTAGCACATTTCTACTAGAAATTTTATTTGTAAATGTGACAATCAAAACTATATTATTTATTAAATGAATTAGGTTTAATATATTGATAAAATAAATATATGTAGATAATATTTTGTTCAAATCAATAAATTACACTTTATGAAAAGAATTCTCATCTATCATGAGTTATGAGTTTAAAATTAGTATGATTGGTGAGTTGACTAATTTTCTTGGATTTAATTTGAAGCAAGGGAAGATGGTACCTGTTGAGTCAAATCAAGCTTATTAAGGAATAAATTTAGAAGTTTGACATGGAAGGATGCAAAAGTAAAAAAATCGCCATGAGCTTTTCTACACAATTAGAAGGGACTCAATTAGAAAACCTATATATTCAAAAATCTATAGAGGCATGATAGGAACCTTATTATACATGACTATTAGTCAACATTATATCATGATTAATGTATGTTTATGTGCACATTTTTAAGTTGACCATAAAGAATCACATTTGATTGTAGTGAAAGTGTGTGTTTAGTTGTGTTTGTTAAAAAAAATACAGGAAATGAGCAAAATTTTTAAGTATGGTACAGCGCTGTGGCATCGGAACTAATATAATCGTGGTGCTATCATTGACACCGTTGGAGCTCCCAAACATGGAAATGGTGGCACCTAGTCTCTTTTTAATAGCGTTGGAACATCGGAGGAGTCAATGCCGGAAAGCCCAATCTTTGTCTTCACAGCACTATGACACAAAATTCCAACACTGATAAGTCAAGAGAGTGCCACGGGGACATCACAGCACAAAACCATCAATAGTGCCACTGTACTATAGTTTTAACCATTCAAGCCTCGATCTACCAGTGAAGCGATGCATCGATTTATTAAATAATGGGTCCATAATTGCAAGCACCGTAGTGGAGGAAACCCTTTAGTGTTATGGCGTTTGTTCATTTTATGGGCACCATAACACAAGTGTCTTGAGCACCACGACACAAAAATCAAATTTTTTGTGTTATTTTATAAATAGTTCATTTGTAATGCTAGTATAGGAGTTCAGTCACTTATTTGATTTCAGTCGTTATAGTGTTTCTCATATTTTTTTCTTAGGAGTGACAACTAAAGGAATTTAGAGAAGTACTAGAAACATAACATTAGAGTGTTTGGCTTATTTTTGTAGAAGCAATTATGTATGTTCAAGGAGTGCAGAGAAGATCATTGAACCCAATTGGTGATATCTTTTCTTTTATACTTTCTTTCTTTTATGCAATTAATGAAAATGAATTTACTTCACTTATTTTTCATGTCTAGCTAAATTCTCTAGTTTTGGACTGATGGTATAAATAAAATATGGAGTACTAATGAATTCTCTTCATCAATAATTTCATAATATTTTTAATATATCAGGTCTTCATTTAATACACATAGTGGCCATATATATAGTTAATATTAGGTGTAATGTGGATCCTAGGAAAAGGAAAGCAGGCACACTCAAATATGTTGGATTGGTTTGATGCAAGCATAGGCATAGTGCTTGTCATGTATCAAATTTATAGAGATGAATTATTATGAGTGGTTTTTAACAGTACATACTTTACTTGCTCTTCTAAGATTCTCATAAGGTGATAAACTATGGAAGTTTAGAGTGGTATTGAGGTTGGAATGGGTTTAATCTATACTTTGTCTCTTCATGCTTGGCTAAGTGATCGGTGATGCATATACTCTAAATAGCATCAATATAAAAGAGAATCATTAGGAAACATATTGTATTTACATTCCATCATTCCAATTTAAATTTAAAGTATTTCATTTAATTATTTTTTATTTTAAATTAAGTGATTGAATCTTCACAAAAAATTATTTTTATTGAGTAGGATAATTATTATAGTTGACGTAGACAGTATTAGTATTTGCAAGTAAATATTCTTTCTCATGGGATCGATACTCTACTCTATCACTATATTACTTGATTCAGCACGTCTACTTGGGTATGTTAATTGGGGTTTTTATCATTTTTATATCAAATAAAACCTAAGAATTATTTAGGGATTGATAGTTCTAAATTATTTTCATGATTGTTTAGGTTACTCCACCACCCCTATCAGATACCCATAGATTTGTATAATCCAACAAAGTCAAAAGACTATCAACATAACTAAATAGAATGAACTACTAAAATATTCATACAATATGATTCACTTCATATAATAAGAGAGCGCTTAGTCAACTAAATATTTAAAATAGTCAATGGGATGATCAAAAAGTCACTGATTATATTGTATAATGATTATCACAATGTATGATTGGCTCAACAAACTATATGATTATAATTCAATTATATGATATAATAGAGGCTAAAAATTATAAATATAGGTTAAAGTTTTTCTCCACTCACACCATATCTCTAGCCTTCAAAACTTCGTATGTGAGTTTCGTTCCCCCTCCTAGAGTTCTCTCATTTCATTTTCATCCATAAATGGCAAGATAGATATCACATCCTATGAGATAGTCATCTCATACCCAAAGAGATGGAAGATTTAGATTAAAAGAAGAAGAAGCAACATAAGGATGATAAAATGAGGCTTCAATTACTTATTCAAAAGTGGTAGATCAATAAAATTAATCATGTAAAATATATAATTCCTTTGTAGGTACTACCCTTCACTTTCTTATGTCACTTGTATATCCATTGCATTCTAAAATGTTATATGAGTTTTTTTGCCAATCTAAGGATAAAAGTGAATATGATAGCCATGTAGTCATTAGTGTGTAAGAGGCAAGTTACAATAACTGATTAATACTTACACATGAATGTCACACCCCATGATTTAGCATTAAATCTTTATTACATTTAGAGTCTAATAAACATGACCTTAGGAATGAACACTTTAACCATCACCATCCTTTACTTAGTATTATTATATTGAATGCTCATGTTATCCAACATGTGCTTCAATATCATGTTATCCCCAAAGTAGGTGATAGAAAAACTATTACTCCACTTATCACCATAAATTCCTATTATTGGATGATTGGCACTCAATTCAATGTACCTAAAATTTGATATGATAAATTAAAAAGTTTATATCCATTAGAAATCTTAGAGCCTATTGAAAGTAGAACTTAACCATTGGTCATGTCATTATATATATATATATATATATATATATATATATATATATATATATATATATATATATATATATATCTTAAAAGCTAAGTACAAATATATCTATCCTCAATCACTTGATCATCTACCCTCTCACTTTATCAATCATTCATTTCAAAACATATACATCGAGAGGCATAGTCAAACCTGAGGAGGTACTGAGGAAGTTAAAAAAGGAGAACCTTTTTTTCCTACTAGTCGTGCATGATAGTACCCCCAAGATGAGTGGATGAAGCATTTTTGCATGTTTGATGTTAAAAGTATATGAACACATCTAATAAGAAAAAATTTAATGGGAGTATATGTGCCAACATGATGAAGACCGAGCCTAGTTTTAGGATTAGTGTTCAGTTCTCTACAACGAGTTCCAACCACCACCACCACTAAACTAGGTATCATCTGATTACTAATTTTATTTTGTGTGTTTGTTGTATATTTTAGTTGATTTGCTCACCTTTTAGAGATGTCAAAATGGGGGCTAGTATGTATTTGGTTGTATAAGTATAATTGCATATGCATTTGTATATGTACTTATTTTTATCTATACTTTTATTTGATACATGTGTGCTCTTGTTCAATGTACTTCTTTAGAAATTTTATAAAAAACCATTTGTCTTTTCTCTCAAAAATCATTTATTTTTATTTATTTAGTTATTAAGTTTATTATTATTAGAGGCATAAATTGAGCAAGAGAACTATCTTATAAAATGAGCTAAATTTTATTTATTTATTTAGTTTTACAAATTTAAACTTGATGAAAGATTAAATTAAAATGTTTTCCCTTATTAAAAAGGGGAATATTATTAAACCCCATGAGCCTTATAGTGTTCACTACTATTTTGATGATTATAAAGGTTATTAGTTGTGATAATTTTGTGCTAATGAATTTGTCTATGCAGGCTTTCTAGTCAAGCTGAATATGTTAAGTAAATCAAGTGTTAAAAGTCAAATGGTCTAAGAAATGTGACTTGGATGACAATCACATAAGTGTACTCAACCTAAATTGAAGAAGAAAAGCCATTAAAGAGATGAAGATCACTAATAACCAAAATATTCTATTTTTCTTTTTATTAGATCTTATTATAATTTTATATTTTATGAAAAGATTAAGCACATATACATGAGAATTAAATTAATTAAAAAAGAAATTATTAGTTAGTTAAAATAACATGATTAATGGAATATCATACTTTATGACCTGCATCGTATTGTATGATATATATGACATTTTTGGAAACTTTGAATAATCAAACCCTGTTAATTAATAAAAAATTTAAAATTAAAATTACAGGACTAATCATGTTATATGATACAGTTTGGATCATGTAATTAGCTATAATAAGACTAAATAAACATTATAAATTCTTTCTTAAACTGATAAATGCAAAACTTAATTAATGGAATTATACACTATGAGTTATATTGTATTATTACACTATGAGTTATATTGTATTATTACACATAAAATTTTCTTATTTAAGGACTGACAATAAAGGAATGAATGAAAAATCAAATCAAGAAAATTTCATATTATATAAATATGATCATACATGTCAATTAAAATGAGATGTTTTTTTCTAATTGGCTAAATGTAATAATCATAATGTATAATATAAATAAAAAAATAAAAAAAAAAAGATAATTTTTAGGGTTTGAGAACAATTGTACTAATCATTTTATATGTTCATAAGAATGGGCTAAATAATCTAGCAGTCTTGTTTAATAAATATTAATTTTAGTATTTTTTACTAAGCCATCGTAAAATTAGGTTTCAATAGAAACCCTAAAAATGACAAATGAGTGGCTACCAAGAGTTTTGAGATACTTGTGAGAAAAATTATTTTTGCTCGAACATTCTTTGTCTTCTGATCTTTCAGAATATTTGGAGAGATTCTTATGTGAGGCTAAACTATTTATTGTTCCTAAAACATATTCTTTAATTCTTCTAGTTTGAGAGCCTGAAGCTCGTACGTTGAAAACTTCTTGAGCTTTATTAGTAGAGATCTTGGAGATCTCAAGAAGTTCTTTGTGTTGTATGGATATAGTCGGTGTGTCTATGGTTGGTGTACTTTTTTCTTGGATAAAATCTTAGAGGGGCCTACGTGTTAATAAAAAAAAAGATTACATGTCCTTAAAGGATCAAATAGTCTCTAATACCAAAAAATAAATACATCCTAAAAGCAAAAGAAACCCTGATGAGCTAATGATCCAATCTAGTTACAATAAATAAAGGGAAAAAAGGAAAGGAAGAACAACCTAGCTAGAAGCCCTCAGGGAGAACAAACAAGCAAACATCCCAAGACAGAGCCAAAAGTCGACCAACAGAAGGGAAGCAGCTTGCAAAATAAAAAAAGACAACCACAAAACACAAACAAAAACCACAAATAATACCTAACATGGAGCCAAACCGAGCACCATGACAAGAAGAAAAAATATAAACCACTAACCAGCAAATCTACAAGACAAGAAAACTCATCCCATCATCCAGCACCACAAAATAGGGAATAAAACAAGGAGTCACCACATAGGCCACACCCAAGAACGGCCACCACTAGCACAACCAACACAACACCAAATCAACCCCCCAAAATAGGAAACAAAATAGTCTATGGTTGGTGTACTTTTTTTTATTTAACATGTAATTAAATTTCTATGGTTGGTGTACTTTTGTAGGAGAAAAGTAGTGTAAAGGGTTTCTCCATTACCCATGAAGGAGAGAGACTTCTACGCCTTATTAGGAGTTGAAGCAAAAAAGTTAGTGGAATTCCTGAGAAGAGGTCTCCAAGAGTTGAAATTAGGTTGTAGGGCTTAGGGCTATAAAAAGATTTGCATTCTTTTTCTTTATTCAGTTTTGCATTTTATTTTCTTATTACACCAATACTTAATTTGTAGAGATAATTGTTAAAAATGATTATCATGTCATGAAAATTATGAAAAGTTAAGATCATCTTGAAATTGAACTTAGTTTGGTAAAAAAATTATTTTTCTCTCTACAAATAAAAAAATATTAATAACATTTAAACAATATTCTTAAAAAACTTTTCTATTAAAATATAAAAATATATTTTTACATAACACTAAATTTCACAAAAATATTCTTAATGTGTTTAAACTTTCACAAAATTAATCTAAATTTTTATAAAGGTACACAAATTTATCCTCGACTCTTATGCATGCACACAAAATGACCCAATGTTAACTCAATAATGATCTAGTCCAAATTTCAAGAAAATTGGGATTCATTTGATCAAATCTCAAACCTTAATTTGCATTCCAAGGAAACCCTAATTTTAGCATTAAAATGTTTTAAAATTATAAATATTTATCTAAATATCATAGAAATGTAAACTAAAACTACTTGGACTCTTAAGTTGTCCTAAAAAGAAAAAAACAGGTTAATAAGATTTTATATAAAAAATACAAATTCCATAAATCAATAGCCAAAGTAATAAATCAATAATAGTTCCACAAAAACCTCAAATTTTTAGTAAACCTTCTTTGAGTTATCTTTCACTCATGAGAAAAGTTCCCTCAAGATTTGAGAACATTTGGTCACTCCAAACACAAACCCTAATTTCTAGAATCATTAGGTGCCCTAACTAATTTAGAATTTTATAAATCTATTAAAAACCTAAGTAAAATTATAAAGTTCAAACAAAAAAGTTTTCGAGTCTTAATGATCATCAAAACCAGCAAGAATTAAAATCTTAAGAAATAAAGGTAAAAAAGCACCTTTATATCATTTTCTTTATAAAATACACTTATAAATAAAAATATCATAGTAAATCATAATAAATCATTTCGATTTGACTTCAAACTTTAGTGAAATGATTATAAGGTGAAACCTAAGTCTAATAAGAAATTTTTATTAAATTTTGATAATAATTCAAATCAGATTTGAAGTAAGACTTAACCTTTGGAAAAATTTTCATATTTTTAAGAGCTCCTAATAGTAGTAATTTCATTTTTTTAACATTAAATAATAATAATAATAATTTAAAATTTAATTATTAATTGATTTTTTTATTGATTTTTAAATTAATTTTAAGAGAGGTGGATATTATTTTCAAAATTGACCCTATTTTATTTTTATCAACTTCTAAAGTTTATTAAGGCCTACTTCACTTTTGTTCATACTTTTCTTTATTTTTTTAGAATTAGATATGATATCTTAAAATTTTAATGTGAAAATTAGAGTTTTCTTAAGATTCAAACTACTTTGACTCAAAAAAAAGTTTCAATATTCATAAAATATAGACATGAGATCATTTACTGACCTATGGATGATCCTAACTACTTTAACTCATTGAAGGTGTTTATGATTTTTGTTGAGTTGTTGACTTTTAAATTGGATTATCCTTTAAAAATGTGAAAACTCTAATTTTTTATCTTAAAATAACTTGTAAAAGTTTTTCATTGTTTTTAGATTTAGTTAAGGTTCTTTTGTAGAAAACTTTGCATTTTTATATTTTATCTTGAATTATTTGTACATTATACACATTTCATAGGTCCCTTGGTGTCCTAAACAAGATTATAATGATCGTTTGAGTATTTCTAATACAAACAACCTCAATTTTTCATCAAAATAAATCCAAAGTTAATAAAAACCAAAAGATTAACCTCTAAAAATTTTAAATATTTTGTATGTAAATTGAGTTTTATATATTTTTCTAAATTTAAGACTTATACCGCTAATAAATTATTAAGAGTTTGAGAAGACTTTCTAGGTTTTTAGAAAATTTCCCTTTGATCATTGAGATAAGAGGATTTAAAATTTTAAATTTCATGTGATTATGAGTTTGTGTTGATTTATAATGACATTTAAATGTTCAGGGTCATTTAGAGACCTTAGACTTTAAAATATCAATTAGGACTTGGATAGGTTTACCTAGGAAAATTTAGAGGTGCACACGATACACCAAGGAATCATCCTTATAAATTTGAAGTTCATTTGAGGTGATTAAGGATATTAATCACCTAATGAACTATATATATTGATTAGATAAAATCATGCATAAGGTTAATTTAAAACCCATTAATTTCAAATCTCTTTGGGAAAGATACTATTCTCATCACTTTATTACTTACATGACACATGCACTTGTGTAGAATAGGATTTACACCTTAGCAAATTAAATCATATTTTAAAGACCTAGTAGAATGTGTAAAGTGCCTATCAAGAAGTCTTCCTACAACATCTTATTTATAAACTTGAAATTCTATAGAATAAAAAAGTAAATTCTCATAAAAAATTTTTAAGAAACAAAATTTCCAAATGATGGTTACTTTTATATAGTTGATTGGTAATTTTCTTACATATGAAATCTTATCCACATGGAACACTCATGAGACATTATTATATCCCTATTATTTAGAGGGTATAAAGCATTCTGCTTAAACAATGTTGTAAATTAATCTTTTTTATTTTCAATGAATCACTCATAGAAAAGATAGTAAGATAAGATTTCAAAAAAGGTGTTACTAATATTGATAATCCTCCATGTAGACTCATAGAAAATGAAATATTTATATGGGTATCTTCTTTGCCACAAACTTAATATGGTGGAAGTAGTGCAACCAGAAGATCTCTAGCTTTGGCAAGGAGTACAATTATATAAATGAAAGTGCATTATAATGGTTATTGTATTGAGGTTCTAATCTTATTATCCATTACCTTAATATGATGGGTAATAAAAGAAATGTATTTGAGAGTGTATTTAATATAGTTATTGAGGTAAGGGATAAGCCCAAGAATGACACTAAAATAAGAATTAATTCATAATTATTATTAATAAAAAGATTTAGGCTTAGATTGGTTGAGCTTGATTGGAAGAAATTCAAAGCTAAAAAAGCATACACATCAACAAATATCAAATAAAGGATGTTTTATATTGGTTTAATAACTAAAATTTCATAATTGTTACACTACAAATCTGTTTAAGTGTCATATTTTTCCATAGTAATCCATGTCATTATGTAAAGAGACATATTAACCATTTTCTTCATAACAATATAATATGGAATCCCTTCATGTTTATAGATTCATCCAATACATCCATGAAGGAAAAGTAAAATTTTCTTAATAGTTCTCCTAGTTAATCAAATTTGTCAAAAATCTACATAACCCTAAGCATCATATTGCCCTTCAAATCATTTTATCACCATGAACTTTTTCCTCTTTACAACTATATTTCCTTCCCTATCCTGTTTACTTTCACTACCCACCTCCTTGAAGCCTCCAAATTTTGTTATTTTTTTTAATCTTTCACTTACCATCCTCCTGAGCTTAATTCAGACCCCTCTTCCTTATCCTTATTGCTTAGATCTTCCTTTATGAAGCGAACTCATCTGAGTTGCCTTTGTTATTCAGCTTCCATTTCCTTACGTTTGTGGGCTTACTAAATTAATGGCATTCCTTAGTTCTTTAGCTATTAGGTTGGTTTCATCCTTTTTTTTCTAAGTTAGACGCTCTTAAGGGGTTTCTTTAACTTATCATTAACCATTTATCTTCATTGTTATCTAATAGACTCACTTGCTACCATTCTCCTCTTCTTGTTGTCTTAATGTCTTCTCTTTAAGGCCCTTTACCACTACCCTAGCATTCACATCAATTTTGTACCCCTAACATGCTTGCTTGGGCATTCCTTTGCTATTTTCCTTTGCAATCATACTATACCTCTTTTTGATTTGGCAAAGAATGAGGCATATTTTATATATTTTGCCTCCAATTAATAGCCTGCCTCTTCATCTTCTTTTGAAATTTTCTACAATTAGGAAGCTCATTGCTAGTAGGCCTTCTCTCAAATCTATTTTTTATTTTCCAAGCTATACAATTTTTTGTATCTCTATATAATTACTTAATCCAAAATGCATCATTTTAAATTATTTTGGATAAAGGATTACACGATTATCTTTTTGAAGAAATATATCTTAGTTAAGGATTTAGTGATGAAGCTTTAAAATTGGTCTCCTAACTTTGATCCTTATAATAAATCACATAGTTTTCCTACATGGATTGTATTTCCATATTTGTAAGTCCACTTGATTGATAAAAGCCATCTTGTACTCATTGGACTTCTTTTTTTTTTGTTAATTCTCCATGAGTGAATTATCTTCATTTTTCTCAAGACCTTCGATTGGAATATTCATAGTGGTTATTGATGTTTATGTTTCTCAAACTAACTCTGACATCATTTGGATTATTTCTTAAGTTAAAGTTTCTCAACAAAATGTGATATTTGAGAAATATCAAACTTCTACTTCCATTGCCCTCTTACTAGGGCTTGAGGTCCTTATTTATAGATTGGCCCTTGAAAGTTCCCAATATTAATAAGAAATTAATAACATCATGCTGAATATACCAAAATTTAAACAAATAGCATATGGCATATCTAGATCATAGCGAGGCATCTCTACCTTCTTCTGATTTGATTGTTGATTTATCTACTAGAATCATAAATACTAAGCTAAATACTTAGGTTGATTTGAGTTTCCTACTTAGTATTCAACAAGTACTCAATATTAGAATATCCATCTGAGTTCCCTTTCTCCATTGGTTCCACTTTCTAAATTGCATGTTACTATTAAAAAATTACTTCTTTTGATAATTTCACTCTTAAAGTCATCCCTCACCTTCTTAGTATAGCTAAGTTGGTCCTTTAATCATTTATGATAATTCTTCATGTGCTAATTTTTCTCTGGAAGTGATTCTCCAATTCCCTATCTTCCTCAGCATATTTATGACACCTCTACTATCCTTATTTCTACTAAGGCTAATAGTGCTTAAAAAAGACTCAAATCTATTCATTCCCTCACAATTTTTCATGCACTTCAACTTCATCCACTTAACATGATTAGTACGAACTCACCATTGCTCTTGTAGCACTTCATTGGAGGCATATGATTTCTCCTTGGTAAATATTAACAGACCTCCAAGTAGGGGAGAAAAGAAAATTCATATGAAGGGCCTTCATATTACTATATCTTCAACCAAATATATTTTTTTTAATTTTACAATGTATCTAAATGGTAAATAGATTTGGCTATATTTTCTTTGTAATCATTCTTCTACTTGGCCTTACAGCCTATTTTTAATTTTCATTTTAATAAATAGTAATTATGTTGCTTTGCATATCATAAATTTTCAAATATGACATTTATAATTTTGAATTTCTGTTATTTCTTATTTATATTCTAAACTCTTATCTTAACCTGATTAATTAGACCTAACAATCATGCACAATAAATGTTTGAATTGAGTGTCAAAGCAAACTCCAGTGGAAGCAATCCTTAAGGCTTCCTTTGGGACAGCTTTCTGCTGCTTTCTAAAATAGCTTTTTAGTACAAAAATTTCTTGAACTTGGAAATGTTGTACTAAAAGTTATTTTAGAAAATAATAAGAAAGCTGTGCCAAATGAAGCCTAAGGAAGTTTTATTGTTTTCATGATGTTTAGGGGTTAAGCATGAACCTCAGTAAGATGGGTCATAAATTTTACATATCTTTATTCATATTTTTATCTTTAGCCTTGCTAGGCTTAATATATAAATGTAAATAAATAAAACATATGTTAGATTATTTCCATTGATGTCATGTGCCTCCATCATGAGAAATTATTACGTGTGTACTCCGGACGTAGCTTTGCGCCTTGAGACCAATTAAATCATGACATGTGGATATATATATATATATATATATATATATATATATATATATATATCTTTTTGCACTTGTAAACAATGTGTGTAAGAAGGAAACATTTTTGAAATGTGATTTTTTTCTTATACACAGTGTGTAATGCATGTGAAAAGCTTATATACAATGATATCAAAGGTTAATAGTGTTTTTTATTCATTTCATTACTTTTTAAATTAATACACAGTGTGTGCACAAGGGAAATTTTTTTGAATTATGGAATTTTCCTTATACTTTTTTTTTTTTTTGAGAAAATGCCATTTACATTAAAAATAGAAACTATTACAAACTACTAAGTGATAGAGAAACTATCACAATCCTCCTTTAGCAAAGAAAGAAAAGAAGGAGGAATCTTATTACAAGTCAAATCATCCCCCAAAAAAAAAACCCAAGTAAAGCAAAGTTAGCACAATAATCAGCTAACTTATTACAATTTCTATGAGAGAAATGAAATAAGAACTTCCCAAAATCCTTCAAGAAAGACAAGTCCTCCACCAAGTGAAAATCCAACTTGTTACAAGCTTTGTCAACCAAAATTTGCAGATATTTGATGACATTGTCATTATCTCCCTCAATAATGATACCATTAACTTCCATCCTCCACTCTTGAAGAACCACTTTCAAGGATCGGAAAGCCAAGATCTCTAAATAACCACTATCCCAATGAATGCATTTGAATCCAAAAGCAAGCAAAAATCTTCTCTGGAGGAGGGTGCCAAGAAGGAGAAGACAGCTTAGAAAGCTGATTAGCACCCCAGTGGTCTGAAAAAAGATTATAACTTCCTAAAGATAACGCAAGGCTGATAGCATTAGAAGCCATAAAACCCACACCAAGCTCTTGACAGCCATGCTGACCACTATTCCAGCTTTTCCATGAAAAGTAAACCAAAGAACAATAGAGGTTTATAATAAATGGATTAGACTTAGCAAGCAGCTCCAGATTTCCTTTGCACTCTAGAAAAGAAGAGAATATAGGCACCTTAAAACCCCACTTATTAAGCAAATCAACAATTTGAATGACTTATCATAAGAAACAGCAACATGCTTTGACTTCTCCATAGCAAAATTGTTGCAAATATAATTTTGATGATGACAAACATGTTTCTATTATGTTTTGCTTGGCTAACCCGTTTCAGGCACAAAAGATCACGAGCAACTCAAGCCAACTCAAGATCGGGTCCAAGTGTGTCCAATGACTGTTTTTCTTTTTCTTGAGTCAATTGTAATATAACTGATCCCCCGGCTAAGTAACCTTGCACACACACACTCAGGGGGAGAGCTTGAGTGAGTTAGAGTTTCTATTTATTTTTTGTTCAGATCGTCCTGGACGATGGTCACATCGTCCTGGACGATCCAGTAAAAATAGAAACCCTAATTAAGGCGACCAAATTAAGAGAATCTGATTAAGCAGATCGTCCTGGATAATCTTTGGATCGTACGGGATGATATGCTCAAATCAGAAATTCTCAGCCGCCAGATCAAGTTAGGCAAGTTTTTATTTTAAGATATTTGGTCTGATCGTTCTGGACGATACGTGTATCATCCTGGACGATCCAGTACAATCATGCCTAATTTAATCTGGTAATTAAGGAAAGCAATTTATATTTGATTGATACGATCATATCATCCTGGACGATCACAGGACCGTCCCGGACGATCATGATCGTCTAGTGCATTTCAGCTATACGACCTGAACTGTGTACAGGACGATTTGGGCACTTTTTGAACTAATCGTATAGGATGATATCCAGATCGTCCTGGATGATCAAGTCATTTTGAGTCATCCAGCACAAGTTTCTCTGGACGACCCGAACTGTCTCCTGGACGATATTCCTCGATTTACACTAATCATCCCAGACGATCGCAGGATCGTACGGGATGATATGAACAACTTTTTGAACTAATCATCCAAAAGAGCCAAATCGTTCATGTTGAATCAACTGATTTTGAACTGATCGTACATGATGATATATCGATCGTCCTGGACGATCTTGGCCGACCAGTTGAGATTTAGGGCTGTTTTTGAGCCCTCATATAAAAGATCTTTTTCTTTGTTTAGAAAAAAATCTTTTGCCGCTTTCCTGTCTAGAGAAACCCTAGAGAGAGAGAGAGTTTGGGAGAGAGAGAGAGGATCTTGTGAGGGGGAGTTAGTGAGGGATTCACTAAGGTTGCTCCAAGCACGGATCAGAGTCGTCTTCTCCGCTCGTCGCCTTTCGTCTAGTTGGTGTTCGTCTTGGAAGGATCGTCGCAAGAAGATCCAGGGTTCTCTACCCGCTTCAGGTGGAAGCAAAAGGAGTTCGAAGGTTCTCTGCCTGCTTCAGGAGGAAGCAAAAGGACGTGGGTTCTCTGCCTCAACGTGTGGTGGAAAGGAGGTTTTCTTGTATAGGCTTCTCCGCCTTGCTGTGGGAGCAAAAGGAGAGTCACTTTCTGTTTAGTGCAATACCCGGAGGGGAGGCTCTGGAGAGTGGATGTAGGTCAAGTTGACCGAACCACTATAAAATCTGGTTTGCTTTTCTGATTCAACTTTGCACGTTACTTTTCTGATATTAACTACTTGGGTGAATATCTGTGATTGATCTTTTCGTTCTTGTTTATTTGTTTCTGCTGCTAAGTATCGAAAAGATTTTCATTGTTGTCATGAAATTTTTAAATAACCAATTCACCCCCCCCCCCTCCCTCTTGGTTAGCCTCAGGACTAGTTCACTAGGGCTTAACATCCCTATCGAACTTTCAAAAATAACCTCTCGGGCAAAGGTTGTAATCCAACAATCTTCTATACATTAAGAAATTAAAAGTAGGGATCGCATTATTCATAATTCTCCACCAAAATCCTTCCACACGAGGAGAAACCCTCAACATTTTCATCCATTTCCAGTAACCTTCATTAACAGAATCCGAACCAGCAACCTTGGAAGCCATTAAAGCAATAGACTTACCCAAAAATTTATACAAAAGCTCCAGAGTATCACATGCTTCCTCCGGGATGATTTGAACCTATAGGATGATATCAATTAAGTCTGTTCCAAATTACATAGCCAACATAGTTTGATTCCAATCGCCGTCCTTAATAAAATTATTCAAATAAGGAAATTGACCATCCACAACAATAATAAATGTAGGCCACCTTTCAAGGCTTTTATCTAGAATCCATACATCTTTTAATGCATTAATAGAACAGCCGGAAGATGTCCTCCATCTGACCACAGGCCGAAGAGATTGAGCTCCATTCAGCAAAATTCTCCAAGTGGAAGAGCAATTTCTTCTGTATCCATCATGCCAAATATCATTACCATACTTAGCTCTCAATGACTCATTAAGGAGAGAATAAGGTTTATTAATGAAGTTCCATGCAAACTTTGCTTTTAAAGGCCAAACAAATGAAATAGCAAAGTGAATTCTCTGGCCCCGTTCCTCCAAAGGTTTGCACAGATCTTCCCAAGCCACATAATGAAGGCTACGGACACCTCCTGATTTGTTTCATAAGAAATCTCTGCACAACTTGTCAAAACCTTTAAGAATGCTGAGAGGAACTAGAGAGTGTGAAGCAAAGAAAACAGGAATAGCAAGTATCACAGCCTTAATCAAGACAAGTTTTCTAGCAAAAGAAAAAAACTTGTTGCCCCAACCATTCAATTTACCAGCCGCTTTTTCAAGTATATAAAGAAAATCGGAGGAAACCAACCGTCTCAAAGCAATTTTAATACCCAAGTACCTCAACTCCTTTACCTCTTTATACTTGAACAACTTGGAAATAGCCCTCTTCTTGGCTCGGCTAACAGCTTTCCCAAAAACCAAAGAAGACTTCTGGAAATTAACAGATTGGCCGGTCTAGTTGCAATAATCAGAAATGATCCTCCTTATCCTTCTCAAATACACAATTTTGGCCTTAAAAAACATCAAAATATCATCAGCATACAACAGATGGGTAATTTTTGGAGCTGAAGCAGCTACCTTGTTTCCCAATTCTTTACCATTTTGAATAATACCATTAGACAAAAGTTGAGAACACAAGATGAAAAAGTATGAAGATAATGGAGACCCTTGTCTAAATCCACTTCTAGATTCAATCCACTTCGAATTATTACCATTAATAAGAATAGAGAATTTAGGATTAATAACACATTCCATCAAAAGATTTGAAAAACCAAGCGGGAAACCAAAATAATCCAGCACCTGCTTCAAAGTAGGCCAAGCCATACTATCATAAGCTTGATCCATGTCGATTTTGATCGCCACGAAACCTTTTTTAGACTTTAAAAATTTAAATTTATTAAAAAGTTCTTGCACAAGGAGAACATGCTCAGATAAAGACCTTCCTTTGATAAAAGCCACTTGGGTATCAGAAATAAGAATATGGATAACTTTCATCAATCTATTTAATAAAAGTTTTGCAACAATTTTATAAATAGACAAGCACAAAGTGATAGGTCGAAAGTGAGAAGGATCAACTGGATTATGGATCTTAGGAATAAGGACCACAAGAGTATTTTTCCACGTAGAACACATTTTATGAGAGGATAAGAATGGTAAAATAGCCAGCCACACATCTTGACCAATAACTTTCCAATATGCTTTAATGAAAGAATAAGATATGCCGTCCAATCTAGGTGAGATATTCCTGCCAAGCCCCATAATCACACTCTCCACCTCTTCAAAAGAAAAGTCAGCATCTAAGATACTACAATCTTCATTACTTAAAGTATGCAAAGGCAAAGGCCAACCCATCAAATCACAACTCCTATTCCTCCATTTATTACTAAAGTAATTAAAAAAGATGTCATCAATACTTCCTTGATCTTCCACAAGAACACCATCTTCATTCTTCACTTGTATAATAAAATTACCATTCCTTCTACCATTAGCAAAAGCATGAAAGAACTTGGAATTGTTGTCTCCTTCCTCCAACCATTTCACCTTCACCCTTTGCCTCCACCAAGTATTTAGACAAGCAAGAGTAACATTTAATTCCTCAACTTTAGATCTAAGTAACAAAAGAGAGCTATAAGATAGACCTTCGCCATCCATCTCCTCAGTTTGAAGCTCGGCAACTTCCTTCTTAAGCTTTTCTTTTAACTCCAATAAATTTTGAAGTTTAGCTCTACTCCAAAAGAATAAAGCTTTTAACACTCTATCAATTTTTTTATTCAGTACTTCCATAGGTTCACCTCCAGTAAATTTGCTCCAAAATTTTCGCACAACAGTTGTTGAAGCAGGATAAGACAACCAAATGTCTTCAAACCTCAAAATTTTGCTTCTACAAACTTCCTTATTGAAAATTTCAAAACTATGGGGCTGTGGTTGGAGGCAACCCTCGCCAAATGCCTGGTGGCAGCTTATGGAACCAACTCTAATGCTATAGAATTCAGAAGACATCTATCGAGCCTCTCCCAAATACAAGCACTTCCACCTTTATTGTTGCACCAGGTAAATTTTGGGCCAATTACACCCACTTCATGAAAATGATACTCATTCATAAATGAATTCATCTCTTGAGGGCCAAGAGAAAATTTAAATTTCTTCCCTCCTCTTTTATCACCTTGAGACAAGATACAATTAAAATCTCCCCCCACCACTGAAGGCTGGCTCAAGGAAGAATGCAAACCCAAACAATCCCATAACTTCCTTCTACTATACAAATATCTACTACCATAAATAGTAGAAACTAACCAAGACCCTTTATTCACAATCTTCAACTCACCAACCACACACTAAGAAGAAGCTTCAAGTAAAGAGAAAGTGGCCAAATCCGATCTCCACAAAACCATAATCCCTCCAGACATCCCATCAGATGGATAAAGAAAAAAGTCCCAATCTTTACCCATAACTTTACAAAAATCACATCTATCAATAGAAAGAATCTTTGTCTCAACGATACCAACAAAGAGTACATCCCAATATTTAACCACTTCCTTCAAATAGAGAGAGGCTTCTCTTTTATTATCCCCTCTACAATTCCAAAAAGCAAGAGAACTCATTTTCCCACCAAGGGGGAAGGACTCCTGCTCCTTCTTTTATTCAGAACTTCTAGATTTTTATGTCTAGAAGACGAGTTCAAAGGGCCAAGAAACCTTAGCTCCTTTTGAAGTTTAAGCTTGAACTTCCCAGAACTTCCATCATCCAAGCCTTTACCACCATAAGCCACATTACCATCCTTGTTTCCCTCTTCACAAAAAATGATCGAAGAGTCTTCCTTAGTTTCAATAACAACAATAGCATTAAGCAACTCAGCCTCCTCAACTTCATTATCTCCAGCATTAACCAATAGCAATTCATCCACTTCCCTCACCTCCCCATCAGGAACTTCTAATGCTTTAAACATATTCTCACCAGAAAAAATAGATTTAACTGGAACAGAACTAAATTTCTCAGCAGCTGAATCCATACCTTCCTTGGCAGAGTTCCCACGATCAGAATTCAGAACATTCATCTCAACACTACCACTCAAGCCACCTTGAATAACCAAAGAATGTACTCCTTCCTTAGGCAGATTAGCATCAGCTCCATTTGCAACAGAATTCCCACTTAGAGAATCTTTCAGTGTAGACACCTTCAGGTTAGTTTTAACTGGAACAGCTTTAGGAATAAAAACCTTCCTCTGATTTGTAGCAGTTGTCCATTTCTTCTTTCTATGATTAACATGTACCCACGGTCCATAAAAAGAGTCATTATTAGAAACCTTAGGCAACAAATTACCACAAGCTAATTCCTTGTTAGTCTTCTTCTCAACACTTTCACCATTGCCTCCCAACTCCTACATTCCACACGAGTTGATCAAATGTCCAATTCTCCCACATTTATAACAAAATGAGTAGATCTTCTCATACTCCACCTTCTGAAAAAACTGATTATTCAAACCTTCCATTCAAACGCCCAAAGGAAGTGGTTTGCCTAGCTCCAGCCGAACACATACTCTAACAAACTCCCTTCTACTCCATTGGAACATATTTCCATCAATCAAAAGAGGATTTCCAATCAAAGAAGCTATTCTAGACACATTAATCTCATCCCAACAATAAAAAGGAAGATTAGGCATCCTAACCTAAACAGGGGATGTCGATTCTTTTAAATATGAAGGGGAGAAATCAGAACTCCATTTGTCTAGCTTAACAATGTGGCTATTAACAAACTAAGGTCCACCTGAAAGGACATTCTCCATGGCCTCACTTGAAAAAAAAGAACACAACACCCATCCCAATCCAAGAGAGGTAAAATGGAATTTACCAAACTGCAACCACTGTCGACGCAGCTCTCAAGCGATCATATGAGCTGGAATGTCCTTTCCAAATACCTTCACCACAACTGAGAATTGAAGTCGGTCAGATTTGGTCTTCACATTTGGCTCATGAAGCTTCACCGCAATCCCATCTACCATAAAAAAGGATTCACCTTTAGCCAGATTGATTTTTATGTATGGACGCTTGTTCCACAGATTTGCCACATCTCTGCTATCCAAGCTATTCTCTTTAATCTCCATATCTCCTAGGCCATCAACAACTAAAGAATTACCTTGAGCATTACCACAAATGGATGAAGGATCATCCACAATACATTGAACTGAAGGGACTCCCTCCGGCACCGAAATAGGTTTTGCTACCACATTGCCAAACCTATTGACAAAAAGTTTCATACCAGATGATGATGAAGCTTCAAAATTGTTTGATCTGCTGTGATCCACAGGTCAAAGAGTCTTTGTTCCCACACATTCTTCAATCTTCTTGCCTTTGCCAACCACAGTTGTTGGAGATTTCGGTGTTACGAATGTTGGTTCTTTAATAACCAATGGAGCATTCCTTGGAGGAATTTCTCGATCCATGAGTGATCACGATCCACATTTAGGGGTAACGACCACATTTCTATTGCTGAAGACGATCGCCAGACGCTCAGTCGGCATAGCCGGAAAATTGCAAAATTGAAAGGAACTAAAAGTTGAAACTTTCTCTCTCTAAAAACTGGGATCTTCTCTCACTAGAAGGTTTTTATGTTTCTTTTCAGATCAGAATTTTCCTTATACATATAGTGTGTATTGTATGTTAAAAGCTTAGGCGCATTGATATTAATAGTTTATGTGGTGTTTCTGCTTGTTTTGTTGCTTTTTGAACTAATGCACAGTAGGTGTATTAGGGAAATTTTTTTGAATTGTGAAATTTTTCTTATACAGACAGTGTGTATTGCATGTGAAAAGCTTAGATACAATGATATCAAAGGTTTATAGTATATTTTTTTTCTTTTTTTTTTGGTACTTGTACATAGTGTGTGTACAAAGAAATTTTCTACACATAGAAAATATTTTTTTAATGCTTTCTGCACTTATACACAGTGTTTGTACAAAGAAAATTTTTATGAATTATGAAATTTTCTTTATACAAATAGTGTGTATTACATGTGAAAAATCTTAAATACATTGATATCAATGGTTTATGTGGTGTTTTCATTCATTTTGTTGCTTTTGAACTAGTACAAGTGCAAAAATTTTCTTTATATACACAATATGTACAAGTGCAAATTGACTTCCGTTTCATCCAATCTTACTATCACCACACTATCCTGTAAATTCTCTATGGTTGGTTGCATTCTTGTTTTCAACAAGTCTTCCAAGACGTTTACACACCGCCTTTCAGTCTCTATGTCCTGTGAGTATGTCATCTCCTCAGAAAATACTTCCTCCAAGCTAATTTACATCTTCATCATCTACTTCTCATTTTTCTTTCTCAAAAAGTACCAAAAGTTTTATTATGCTAAAATCCTAAATAATTGGGAGTTTTTACGGGTTTCTTTCTTAAAAATGTAAAAATGAGTGCCAATTAAAAAATTGCATGGCAGGGCCAGGTCAGGTCATCAGGTCGTAAGAATATATATATATTACTTTCTCCTCCATCAATCCTGCCCAATTAAGGCATTTTTCCTACTCAGTCGTGGTTTTTTTTTTAAGTGGTGGCCACATAAAGCCTTCATTGATATAATAAAAAATCACCTATACATACACACACACACACACAATTATATATATATATATATATATGTATATTTGATTACCCAAAATGAAGCAAAGTAAAACTAACAACAAGAAGATAGGAAAAAAATAAAAATTTATATATGAAAAAATAAAAACCAAGGTTGAGATACCCACCAAAAAAATCATTCATAATCTCAAAAAAGTATAAGTAAATTAAAGAAATACTCTCCAAGGTGGCAATAGGTATCAGCACTTAGTTTATATATCTGATCAAAAAGTATATGTTCAGATAATATGAATGCCACCTTGTTGCATTGAAAAGGCACTTCAAGCATTTATTCTGTCCTTTAAAGTTTTGTACTCGCCTGGGAAGCCATTAGAATTATCATTATTTCAAAAAAAATAATTTATATTAAAATTGTGAAGATATCGAAGTTCCTCGTGTTGTCATATGATTAGCCCAATTCATAGTCAATTGCAACCAAGCAGGTGATCGCTACTCCTGTTGAATCCAGATTTGTAGGTGGATGATACCAGCCTTACTTTATTCACCTATCTTTTTTTTTCTTTTTTTTTATTCACCCATCTATAAGCTAGATAACTTGTGTGTGAGGATGATTAAAATAGAATATAAAGGGGTAAAGAGAAAGAGTGGATCTAGACAGAATATTTATTATCTCAGTTAGAAATATAAAAATAAGAAGGGGCGGGAGCTCTATCCTACAGAGCTTAAGCTAAGTTATAAAAAAATAATAATCTCTCTCTCCCTTTCCCTCTCGCTCTCCCTCTTATCATGTCATTACTTTTCCCTCTTCCTTAAGTCTTCGTATGTTTGCATTTCCAGTTCCTAGTTGTGTGTCCTACTTGTATCCTTCATCCCCTATTTATATGGCTGAAAGAATTTCATTAGAATGCGTATAAAGTACAATAGTTATACTATCAGTCTTTAATATAGATCGCCAACTATCAGAGTGGTGTGATGATCTTGAAGGTGATGATGTGGGCAAGATGAACTTGTGAGTGTCTGGAGATTGAGGCAACATGAGGTAGGAAGCTGGTCTGAGGTTACCTTGCCAAAGCAAGAGGAGTGAGTGATGATTTGGTATTAATCTTTGAGCTCGATGATGATCTAACTATGCAAGATGTATCATGGGAAAGATATACATCTTTAGCTAGATTTTTTTAGGGCTCGCATGAGAGACTTGATTTAGGCCTAGATGAATAATGATTTGTCCAACTAAGAGAGGAACTTATGAGGTCGCCTCTGTTGGAGGGCAACTGCTTGCAAGGGAGGAACTAGCCTTAGTTCTTTTGGTATGTGTGTGTGTGTGTGGGGGGGGGGGGGGGGGGTGGGGGCTTATAAAAAAATAAAAATATATATAAGACAAAATTTAAAACAAAACCTTATATTGCAATAACTGACAACCGATGGACAACAACTTTCCATTTACAATAACTCAACTTTCTATTGACATCAACATTTCATCTATGTTGTATAGTTAACTTTGGATTCATATTTAAAGATTGGTTTTCATATTAATTTCTTTCTTTAATTGTTATTTCTTAGCCTATTTATGTTCAACTTTTCATATGATATTTTACACAAACGATGAGAATAAAGTTCAATTATAAAAATTATCATTTTCTACTCACTCCTCTTCTCATTCTAAATTTTAGGAACAAGAATTCGTCAGATTATCGTTCCTAATTTTGTCATGTGACTATCTTAACATTTTTTTATCACGATCAATTTGGTTATTAGTAACTTTTTTATTTTTGACTCTACATGATGCTAAAATTACACAGGAAACTATGCAATATATACTTCAACTAAAGCTAGTTTCATTATCTAACCCCCTTCCTTTGAAATGTATAATATGCAAAAGAAACCAAGTGACATTCACTTCAGTTATGGCTGCATGCATTATTCAGCCTCCCTCTGAAATGTAGAATAGGCTAATTTCATAAATTAGCCTACCTCCTTTTATCATTAAAATAATAATGTGAAATTGTGCCTTACTACTTAAAAGCTTATCAACCTATGTGTTTGAGTTTTACAAAATTGATGTCCTAAAAAAGAATGACATCCACAAAAACAAAGGTGGAACATTGCATTCAGAATTTGAATAAAATCAAATCGTCAATTTCTGAAAAAAGGTGCAAAAAAATTTATTTTGCACATAATTGTACTTCATTGAGTGGTTTGTTAGAGTTAGAAAAGTTTAACATAATTGGATGAAATAATACAATGTAGAGAGGAACCAAATAACATCCCTTCAAACTTGCATACATTCAAGATAGCCAGAACAACTAACTTTCTTCAAAAAATAAAAATCCTTCTGCGTTTTATACAAAAATACGCTCACAATAGAATTAATAAATATAATTTTCCAAAACCAAAGAAAAGCAAAGGATTGGATGATACCAATAGTGGCTTTCTTGGAAACCTCATCACCCAACTTGATGATTTGAGACCACTCCACTTTGTCGAGGGAAGAGGTAGCATATTTCTCCAGTATTTAAAATTGAGAAGTGATTTAAAAAGGAAACAAAGAAATTGGTGACACCAAGAAGCAGAAGATCATGAATCACCTGGAACATTTCTTCGATGTTTCGAATGTGGGAATCTAGGGCTTGAGTGAGGCGCGCTTTCCTCCCTCCTCTCGTGAACATTTCCTCCTCACAGCAAAATTTGAGCACTAGAGGTTGGAGTGAATGAGCCAAGCAATGTAGGAAAAATAGATGAGGGAGAGAAAAAGAAATTAGGGCTTCTGAAGTTGTAATTTAGTATTATAGTAGAGGGATGCCAATTGGCCTTTCCAATTTTTAGAGGGGCAAATCATATTAAAAAAGATTGATTAGGGGCAAAAAAATAACATACAGGGGGCAAATTACCAATTAACCCTTACTATAATGAGAGTTTTTTGTTGGTGGAGTGGAGTGGGGGGGGGGGGGGGGGGGGCAATTTCTAACCCTCAACAGTACAGGATTATGCCCCTGACTGCTTGGAGGAAGTGGCCGTGGGAGGTCTGTTGTGCTCCAATGACAAGCTCATTCCCAGTTCCTGAGTGAGTCCCACGAACAGACTGTTCTGAAAGAGGAGAGTGTCCTTCTACTCGACTCGAATGTGACATGTAAGATACTAATGATAAGGTACTTGTGCAAATAATCATGGGTGTGCAACTCTAGTTACATTCTCTATCATTTATTCACTATTGATGGCATCAACAAAAAGGTTTTCTAGCATCAACATAGTTTTTTGTTCATCACTGAATGGCATTAATTTTACAGATTCACATGCACACTTATCTGTTTATTTCTCAACTCATTTTACCTTTTAATTTTAAATTTGTTTGCCTGCACAGACATTTTTGATGCCTTAACCTTCTCTTCTACGTTCCTTTTTTCAGACTCTTGCTTTAGCAATTGATCTGGAGAAGGAGTTAATGGACCCCTTATTCACTTTCTTTGATTCGCCTAGCTGGTAGACTTGAATCTTCATCCCTTGCCTTGGGGTGAGTATGTTCGATAATTGGATTAGAGGCATGTGCTTCTCCCAAAGGCTTATGATGAGCTCTGAGGTTAAATGGTCCTTTGGGCGTGTCAACGGTTCACGCTTGGTTGGTGATGGTCGTGAGAGTGTCCTAGATGGACTTTAAAAGTCACTCTTCCATTTTGTATAGTTCATGGTGGGTAGTGTACTCTGGGTTCAATGCATTCACTAAGGTCTTTGGTTGCTTGGTAGGTAGTGGCTTTCTAGCCTTTGGCATCGAATCCACGCTCACTGTATCTGAAAAGATATTGAAACCAGATTTGCTCAGTAGATGATACTATGCCTTACTTAATACATGCACCGATAAGCATGAGAACCTATGTGCGAGGACGATGAAAATAAAATAGAAAGGGGGGCGGAGGGGGAGGGGGGGAGAAAAAGAGTTGATCTTGACAAAATCATTATTATCTCAGCCATAAATACAAGAATAAGAGGTTTTATCCTATGGAACTTAAGCTAAGCTATAGAAAAAATAACAATCTCTCTCTCTCTCTCTCTCTCTCTCTCTCTCTCTCTCTCTCTCTCTCTCTCTCTCTCTCACACACACACACACACACACACACACACATTAATGAGTCATTGCTTTTTCGTCAATCCTCGTGTCTTCGTATGAATGTGTTTCCAGTTCCTAGTTCTTATTCCCGCTGATATCCCCCCTTTTCCTATTTATAGGGCTTGAAGAGTCACAATAGAACACGTACTGAGTATTATAGCTGTATTATCAGTCTTTAATGTAGCTCATCTAGCTATGTCGAGTATTGTGACGATCTTGTTGATGAAGATGTGGGTGATATACCTGTGGGTGTCGGGAGATCGAGCTAGCATGAGGTAAGAAGCTATTATGAGGTTTCCAAGCTAGAGCAAGAAAAGGCGGGTGATGATTTGTTGTTGATCTCTGAGCTCGGTGATGATCTGACTATGAGAGAGGTCTCGTGAGACAGATATGCATCTTTAGCTTGATTTTTTGTAAGTCTCACATGGGAGACTTGATTTAGGCCAAAATGAGTATGGATTTATCCGAGTAAGAGATGAACTTTTGAGGTCGCTCTCGTCAAGAGGGAGACTGCTTGGAATAAGTGGCTGGGAGGCCAATCGTGCTCCGGTGGTAAGCTCCTTCCCAATTTCTGAGCGAGTCCCACGAACGGACTATTTTGAGAGAGAAGGGAGTCCTTCTGCACAAAATGTTATGGTTGTACAACTCAAATTACGTTCTCTATCATTTGTTCACCATTGATGGCGCCGACAAAGAGGTTTCCGTAACATCAGCACAGAGTTTTTGTTCATCACTTAATAGCGTTAACGTCACAAATTCACAAGCACATCTGTCTATTCAATTTTCAACTCGTTTTATCTTTTAATTTTAACTTCGTTTGCCTGCACATGTATCTTCGACGCCTTATCCTTTTTCTTCTGATCATTTCATAAGCGATTTAATAAATTACCCAATATTTATATATGATTCAACAAGTTAAAATAGATAAGTTAGACCTTTCCTCAATAAATGAGTTAAAATAACATTCTTTCATGTTTATAAATAATTGAATGAATTGACATCTAAATATTTATTTCGATGTTTTTAAAATTTTTAAGCTTATTATAATAAAATTTGTGATATTCCAGCGACCAATGAAAAATAATGAGCAAACTCTTCTTAATATGAACACTATCATACTGTCGCATTGAAGTAATCAGCAAACACCACCGGAATATAAAGAGGAGATGTTCTTAGTTGTAGTAAAATTTACTTACTATTTTCTGCAATAATTTTCTTGTTGCTTCCAATTATATAATATATAGAGATAGATTATTGTACTTTTAATACTTTTAATAATAATAATAATAATAATGAATATTACAAAAACAAAATGATATATTTGAAGTGTAAAATTTAAAAAATTCTCTTTGAACTGTGCGCACAGACAAACCCTGCAAGCATACAACCGGACAAAATTAGCCTTAAGATCTATGGTAGTAAATAAACTATTTACAGCATCATAAGCTTAAACTCGTCGAGGCAAATAACCCCATCCCCATTGAGATCAAATCTCTTTATCATAACCCTGCATTCATCCACGCTCTTCTCCTCTCCCAGCCGCCGCAGCCCCCGCCGGAGGCTTCTCGCAGTGATGCAGCCCTTGCCATCCATCACGTAGGCTGAAAAGGCTTCCTTGATAGTCGTCTCTCTGTCCTCCTCTTCTTCCATATCCACGAGCTTAACAAAATCATCATATCCCAGCACACCGTCTCCGTCAGAATCCGACGACTCGACGATAGCCTCTGCCTCCGCCGGCGATATTTCCTCCCCGACGCTATGCAAGCAGCTGCACAGTTCAGCAGCCGAGATCTTACCGTCGCCATCTTCGTCGAAGTAGCGGAATACCCTCTCTAACTCGTGCCCTGGTAATGCTGCCGTCAGCATCGATTCCAGGGAAGAAGATAAGCATGGCTTTTTGGGCTTCTTGTGGGAGAATATGCCGTTGATTCTGGTAAATAAAGACTTGCAGCTTCCGCTGCCGCTAGAGCCATTGTTGAGCTTCGACATGATGACAGACATCGGCAAGTTTTGTTGATTCAACTTTGATGGGACTGTGGACAGTTGGAATTGGTGTCCATTTATAGATTTCGGAAGTCGGTTGGTGGGTTCTTCTGGGAAATTTCTATGGGCGGCATCTCTTACAGCAAAAGGGTAAACAAATCCAGCGCAAAAGACGCTAAACACATTTCTTAGCTTTCAAGTTGAGCTAAGTATTTTTAAAAATAAAAGTAGAGCCCACTCATGAAGATCGTCGGTTCGTGGCATTCCGCGGCAATAGCGATAATTTCAGCTGTTATTATCAGACGTACTGCGACTGTTTGTTTGCGCGTCATCTTATCCGTGCAATGGCGGCAGGTGATGTGGCGAGCTTTGCGACGATAAAGTATTATCTTGTATTTATTTATTTTGAATTGAGATTATTTAATTTATTTGATTTAATAATTGATACTATTTAATGTGGGGGCACACGTTAATTTGATAATAATAAATTTTTATAACATTTTAATAAACATGAGCTTATATAAAATCTAAATTTGAATTACTTGAAATGAGATGTATTTTATCTGTGTGTCATGATGCCATGAAAAGATCACTGTAGCAAAAGTATAAACTAGCAGTAGATATAGAGAACAGATAATAGGAAAAACTATGCTCTGCAGTTTTCTACTTCTGTTTGTTCAGTATTTTAATGCTGGAGCTGAGCTGTTTAAACCCGTTAAACTTCAGGCTATATTAATTTCAGTTTGTAGTTTATATGGCTGTATAGGATTAGTGTTTGCTTATGGTGTGTGTAGCCTTTTATGCTGCTTCATTTTGACTATAAATAGGTAGTCAATGCTTGTAATAAAGGGAGATTGAAGATGAATAAGAATTGAGTTTTGTACTCGCTGTGTGGGTTATGTATCCTGATGGATTTCAGGTGATGATTCACCCCCCCCCCCCCCCCCCCCCCCCCCCAAAGAAGAAGTTCATGGGTCTTGTGTGAGCTGCGAGTTCCTGCAGCTCGTATGTTCTTGTCCGTCGCCGTGTCGCCTCTGCCACTGACGTTATTTGGTATTAGAGCCGGCAAGATGTTGACGTTGCCGACGGGCCGGTGAGTTTCTAATTTAGAAGGAAGGATCAATTTCTTTAGAAGGAGCTGTCGAGTCACTATTCAGTCCTTGGAATCGAGGCCAAGGCTCTGTTTCTAGCCATCTCATCTTCAAGAAATAGGTTTAGCTGAGCTTTGGCTTACCGCCCCAATGAGATCAGCCAGCCAAACTACTGTTTTAACTTGCTGATGGCTGAAGGAAATCCTAAACTATCTTCAAGAAGATTCACTACAAAAATTGTAGTACAAAACCTCTATGTACCAAGATCTGCCAACCTACCATAAGACTTCTTCCTTGTTTTTTCACTAATCAACCGTAGAAATCGAAGTAGCAACCTTCCAGCGAATGAAAATGTGTAGAATTCCTTCTTAGAGGGCCTCTAATTCCTAGTCCAGATCCTTCGCCATGTCACCTCCACCGCCGGCGTCCTTTGGTATCAGAGCCGGAAAGATGTTGGCTTTGCCAACTGGCCAGTGAGTTTCTAATTTGGAAGGAAGAATCAGTTTCTTTAGAAGGAGCCGTTGAGTCACTGTTCAGTCCTTGGAATCGAGGCCAAGGCTTTGTTTAGAGCCATCCCATCTTCAAAAAATTGGTTTAGCCGAGCTTTGTCTTACCGCCCCAATGAGATCAGCCAGCCAAACTACTATTTTAACTTGCTGATGGCTGCAAGAAAATCTTGAACTATCTTCAGCAAGATTCACTACAAAAACTGTAGTACAGAACCTCTATGTACCAAGATCTTCCAACCTACCATAAGACTTCTTCCTTGTTTTTCCATTAATCAACCATAGAAATTGAAGTAGCGACCTTCCAGCGAATAAAAATGGTGCAGAATTCTTTCTAAGAGGGCCTCTAATTCCTAGTCCAGAAACAAGAAGCTGTGAGCAGGTGCGGTCTGGAGGCGGTTGATCCATGGGAAGTGCAAGTTCTGCTAGGCATCGCAGACTTGCACACCAAAGCAAGAAATGCAGGGGCCAAATGCGTGTGGGAACAGTAGGCATATTACTGGTTGAGTGTACGGACCAGAGCAAGCTATAGGCAGTGGAAATCAAGCTGATTCATCCATGAAAGGGAAGCTGGAGGAGGCTTCGGCGGCGGGTGTGTACTGCACATGGGGCGCGATCGATCGAGGAAGAGTTCCTGCAGCGACCTAGGTCATCTCTTATGTGGAGCCTTCGCCGAATAACATTTCTTGTTCTTCAAGTGGCCATTCTTATCTTTCCCCTGCTCCAGATTAATTTCTTTTCTTGAAGAACAGAACAAGATGCCTTCTCGATGGGCATTGCAGGGATCACGTCAAGGAGAAGAAATTCAAGATCTTCTATAAGAAATTTCCCGACTCAAATTAAGATTGTTAAAGATTAAACGAAGAAAATATTTGAACCCTCTTGGCTGGGACTTTGCTGGCATTTGACCACAAGGAAAATCTATTCCATTGGCTGCTCATAGATCCTCCATTCAGGCCGAATGCTTACAAACCAATGACAGATGATCAGTTCTCTTCTTTCGGCAACAACGTGTTTGAAGGACCACCTCGTCGGTCTTCCACCCCACCCTCGATTGAGTCCAGCATCGAAGAATTTGAAGATCCGTTGTAGAATTTGTCGTCTTTACCTCTCTATGATGAACATGTATACGACGTGTATGATGACGACATGTTCGGTGGAGTTCTTGATCTTGATCAACCCATATATGATGATGCGAGCAAGATCTATGAAATTTTAAACTTCATAGGACAGATTCAGCATTTGGGTCATTAGCTTAGAATCAGGGAAGTTGGATATGATCACGTAGATGGGAACTTCACTTATTCACAAGCAACATTTGCTTATGTAATTTCTTCTCTAGGCTCATCTAATTTCAAGGATAATGTATGGCGTGATGATGCCTGGAAACAGAGACAGTACAACAATTTATCTTCAGAATATTCATCTCTAGCTTCAGAACTTCTCTCCATGGGATTTCAAATTGGTACAAGATCTCAAATATGCATCCTGAAGCCTCATGTATCTTCAATGCCCATCGCATCCACTTCATCAAGTTCCTTTAATGGTTTTCACAACTTATTCTATGAAACACCTTCCATCAACAGCACATCACATAAATTCACAAACCAACAGGAAGCTTTGACAGAAGTTCAAATCTTATTGCCACCTAACAATGATGCATTTGATGTTTATCAGAATTCAACTTTGATGCATGACATCGTTGATCAGTTTGATGTTAAGTCCAATTCAACTCTTGAAGAGTGCCGTTTGTAGGTATTACTACGACTCCAGTTTATGTTGAAGTCTCTTTTAGACGGGGAGAATGACACTGAGTGGAAATATACAGACCGGTTGAGTCAACCCAACCCACCTCCTTAGGGTGGAAAGCCAAACATCTTCTATGAGCCTGAAGTTCCTCCTATCCTAGTAGTATGATGCCGGAGCTGAGCTGTTTAAAACCCGTTAAACTTCAGGCTATATTAATTTCAGTTTGTACTTTATATGGCTGTATAGGATTAGTGCTTGCTTATGGTGTGTGTAGCCTTTTATGATGCTTCCTTTTGACTATAAATAGGTAGCCAATGCTTGTAATAAGGGGAGATTGAAGATGAATAAGAATTGAGTTTTGTACTCGCTGTGTGGGTTCTATATCCTGATGGATTTCAAGTGGTGATTCCCCTCCCCCAAGAAGAAGTTTTTGTGTCTTGTGTGAGCTGTGAGTTCCTGCAGCTCGTATGTTCTTGTCCGTCGTCGTGTCGCCTCTGCCGTCGGCATCATATTTTTCTCTTCTACTTAAGAGTACCCAATTGAGAGTTTTATATAGAAGATATATTCTATCTAATAGAGATAGTAGCAGTTGTTTATACATGAAGGGTTGTGATTAATCAAGAAAAAAGGTAATGCCGTTTGCATTGCCAAAGGTAGTGCAGCAGGAAACATAATGGCAGCATAAGGAATAATTATTATTTGAGCAGGCACAAGTTATGCAGCCTTAACAAGCCCCTGCAAGTTGATTTTCGGTCACGACGTATCAATTTGGATCAAGGAGAAAGAAATTTGGTTGGAGATAACAACTTCATAAAGACATCAACAATTTGATCATGAGTAGAGATAATGATGAGCCACAATTGCTTGTGACTTGATACACTCACAAATAAAATAATGATCAATTTCAATGAGTTTAGTTCGAGTATAAAAATAGGATTATGAAAAAGCAAAATAGCTGAAATATTATTGTAATAGAGAGGTGTAGGAGAAGTAACAGAGACATTAAACTCATGCAACCGGCATATCCAAATGGTATCTATTGCTGTAGGTGAGAGCGCTCGATATTCAGCCTTAGTAGAGGATCAAGCGATTGTTGCTTGCTTTTTAGTAGACCATGAAGCAAGTGTGTTGCCAACAAAGATCCAATGCCCTATTGTAGATTTGCGATCAATAGAATCTCCAGTCCAGTCTGAATTAGCAAAGGATGAAAGCTGAAGATTGGCAGGTTGAATAGGTAAGCCAAATGTTAAGGTACTCTGGATATAATGTAGAGTGTGTTAGCGAACGATTGTACCTCTCATATGACGTGTCACTTTATTTACTGCTTTGCCATGTGCACATCTATTTATAACCTCTTGTACTCCTCTTACAATATATAATTCAATACAATTCTTTATCCACTCTGTTTCCTCTCCGCCTTCTCTTAGCCTGCGGATACCTTCAGCTGCAATCTTTCATGGTATCAAGAGCCAACCATGGGAGATCAAGAATCAGCTGCCTCCCTTCCTCCCTCTTCTCTATCCTATCTGAACCTCCTTCAAATCTTTCTATCCCAACTTCTCTAAAATTTCTTATTACACACATCAAGAACCTTATATTGTACCCCCTCTCCTCCGATAACTACGCGATCTGGCGACTCCAACTCCTCCAACACTTCACGGCAAATGGCTATGCTGGACATCTCACCGTTGCTACCCCAATGCCCACCAACGTTACCACTTCCGAACACCAATGCTGGCGTCTCGTGGACAACAACCTCATCTCTGCACTGTTTTCCACAACCTCTCCATCCATCCTTCCCTATGTCATTTCTTCCTCCACCGCGCATGAAGTTTGGATGGTTCTTGCACGCCACCTCCAACCCACCATTCGCTCTCGAGTCATCCAATTAAAGAACAAACTCCATCATATACAAATGAAAGACTCAACTATGCAACAATACCTTACTCAAATCAAGACAATTGTTGATAATATCGCGACATCCGGTTCCAAAATCGATCCAGAGGATATCGTTCTGTACATTCTGAAAGGTCTTCCATCCACCTACAACGCCTTCAAGAGTGCAATTTGTACGTCTCTTCTCCCAATCGATCTTAATACTCTATATTCCCTTCTCTGCAGCGAAGAGATAAATATTCAGCAAGAATCTCTCAAAGAAAGTCCCTCGTCATCAAATACTACAGCACTCTGTGCCACTTCTTATAATTAGGCTCGCGGACGAAACCAGAAGCGATTCTTTAAAAATAAGACTCCTCCTACTCATCCCAAATCATCCGCTTCTCGAAACGTGCAACCTGCCTCACCTTCCTCAACTCATCAAACATGCCAAATTTGCGAAAAAACTGGTCACATAGCTCTTAATTGCTGGCATAGATGCAACTTCAAATATGCTCCTACTAATACTCGAATGTCGTGAGCATTGCTAGCTCAACCGTCCCCTACCCTCACTCAAGATTGGATTCTCAACTCCAACGCTTCCACTCATCTAACTCCAAATAGCTCCAACATTCATCACCCCGCCTCCTATCAAGGATCTAACGCTGTATCCATCGCAAATGGGACTTCTTTACCCATTCACCACTCCGGTCAGGGTCTTCTTCTGCTACCAGACACACCTCATAAGCTTCTCCTACGTAATCTTCTTCACGTCCCTTCTCTTACACACTATCTCCTCTCTGTCTCTAAACTAACATCTGATAATTCCGTCTCCATCTATTTTGATGCTAATGACTTTAAAATTAAGGACCTACGGGACCATCGACAGCTTCTTCGTAGGCATCTTCATAACGGTCTTTATCAGATCCGACTGTCCCCAGATACCTCTCCTACGACTCTACACACCAAGACCACATCCGCTCATCTCTGGCATGCTCGTCTCGGACACCCGCACAATCGTCTTCTTTCAGTTCTTACTAAACGGATACCCGAACTTACATCTGTCTCTTCTTCCTTTACTTTTACATCTTGTAATATGGCCAAGAGTCTCAAGATTTTGTTTAATAAAAGCATTTCTATGTCATCTTATCCATTTTATCTCTTTCACTCCGACGTCTGGGGACTGGCCCCACTACAATCCTTAGATGGATTCCGACACTATATTATTTTCATCGATGACTTTACTCGATTCTTATGGTTGTATTTTAAGCATTCTAAATAGGAGACTCTTACAAAATTTAAACTATTTTGTAATCTAGTTAAAACTCAATATAACTCTACCCCTAAACTCTTCTGCTTTGACAATAGAGGCGAATTTAAAATCAATGCATTTAAATCATTTCTCCAAGAACATGGCATAAATCAACAACTTAGTTGTCCTCACACTCCTGAACAAAACGGTCTCGTCGAGCGCAAACACAGACATCTACTCGATCTCACTCACACACTATTACACGCCTCAAATCTTCCCCAAATATTTTGGGCTGAAGCTCTTTCAACGGCTAACTATCTTATCAACAGACTTCTGTCCAAATTAGTCCATCTCCAAACACCTTTCTCTGGTCTCAATGGTAAACTGCCCACATACTCTCACCTATACACATTCGGTTGTCTCTGCTTTCCTTGGTTACAACCCTACTCTTCCAACAAACTCTCACCGTGCTCTCAAGAATTGATCTTCTTAGGTTATTCTTCTCTCCACAAAGGATACAAATGCTTCAATTTAACCTCTGGCAAGGTACATATATCCAGACATGTTGGGTTTCACGAGCACATTTTTCCTTATCAAACTTCTATCTCCACATCTACTCCTACTCCACCGTCCAACAGCAACATCACCTCCCCTCTCCTACTAGTTCCAACTTCCCAAACTTCAAATTCCAGTAAGATTACTTCATCCGCACCTCAGTTGATCCCTTCTAACCCAGGTCATCCATCCAGCAATGTTACCAGTTCCCCCACCTACACGTCCAGCAATACGCTTACAACTTCGCCTATGACTTCACCTAATTCTCCGTAATTATTATCTCTTCGCCCAAATCATCCCATGCAAACAAGGCTGAAATCAGGTATTACCAAACCCAAACAGATTTTCACTCTTGCCAGTACTACTCCTTCCCCATCCACATCGACAACGTACTCCCAAGTTGCATAATTTGAACACTAGCGTGCTGCCATGTCAGAAGAATTCCATGCTCTTCAAAAATAAGGGACTTGGTCTCTCATGCCTGCTCCACCAAATAAATTGATTCTAGGCTGTAAATGGACTTAAAAAAAAAAAAATTCTTCCTAGCGGTCAAGTAGAATGCTACAAAGCTCGTCTTGTCACTAAAGGCTACAATAAAAAAAATTTGGTGTAAATTACACCAAAATGTTTAGCCTGGTTGCAAAAATGCCAATTATACGCATCCTTCTCACTCTCACCATTCATCAGAAATGGCCCATGCTTCAACTAGACATCTCTAACGCTTTTCTCCATGGTGATCTTCCAGATGACATATACATATGACAACCTCCAGGATTTGTAGATCCTAGTCTTCCAAATTCAATCTGCAAACTACAAAAATCTCTTTACGGGTTGAAACATGCACCTCGCCAATGGTTCCAAAAGCTAACCAGTTTTCTTCAATCCTACGAATTCGGGTTCAGTCGTTCTGACCCCTCACTCCTCATATTTCATCGCAATCACATTCAGATTTATTTCCTAATTTATGTTGACGATATTCTTATCACAGGTAATGACTCCACTACAATTCAGTCCCTTCTCAAGAAACTTTACTTGCAATTTGCACTCAAGCAGCTCGACCAGATTTCACAATTCCTTGGGATACAAGTCCTCTAAACCCCCTCCGGTTTCTTCCTAACTCAACAACATTATGCAACCAAACTGCTCGAGAACACTGGATTCAAGGATTGCAAGCCGGCACCCACACCACTTACTCCAAAATCCAAACTCACAACCGAGCACAACAAATTATTCCATGATCCTACGCTTTATCGGAAACTTGCTAGATCACTTCAATAGCTCTCAATTACTAGACCGGACATCTCCTTTGCTACCAACTTAATCTATCAGCACATGTAATAACCTACCGTGCAAGATTTTCAATCTCTCAAGTGTCTCCTTTGCTACATCAAAGGCACCTTGTCCATTAGTCTACCTCTAACCACTAGGAATCTACAACTCCGTGCCTATACAGACGCCGATTGGGCATCGGACTCAACAGACTGAAAATCCATCTCCAGGTTTTGCACATTTCTGGGTCCAAATCTCATCTCCTGGTCAGTCAAGAAAGAAGTAACAGTTGCCAAATCATCCACAGAATCTGAATACAGATCGCTCTCCAATGCCACTTCAGACGTCATCTGGCTTCGCTGACTAGTGGCCGAACTTCATATACCATGAACATCTCCTACCACTATCCATTGTGACAACATATCGGCCATTGCACTTGCAAAGAACCCGATCTTCCACGCAAGAACTAAACACATTGAGATCGACTACCACTTCATCTGTCAACATCTCAACTCCGGCGACATCATCCTCGCTCACATCTCCTCAAAGGATCATATAGCAGACATCTTAACAAAAGCTTTCTCTCCCATTCACTTCAATGACCTTCGTCGCAAATTAACCATTCGATCATCAAATGGTCAATTTGAGGCAGGCTGTTAGCGAACGATTGTATCTCTCATATGACATGTCACTTTATTTACTTCTTTGCCATGTGTACATCTATTTATAACCTCTTGTACTCCTCTTACAATATACAATTCAATACAATTCTTTATATGCTCTGTTTCCTCTCCGCCTTCTCCTAGCCTGCAGATACCTTCAGCTGCAATCTTTCAGAGTGCACTTAAGCATATGGAAATGAATTTGTTATGGTGAATGAATATAATAACACAATTTGTTTAGAACAAATGAGATATCTAGCCTAGTGTAGGGTGGTATTGTAATGAGCCAACCAACATGCAGTATAGCTTAGGATCCTGAAATTTATTTGAGGCGTTGAAAATTCTAGGAGGTTTAAGTGTAATAGGTGTTGTGACTAATTTTCATTCAGCCATGCCTACCTTGAAGGGAATTTCCTCACAATAACTAGTTTGATGCAGTATAAAACCCAGTATGTGATTCTTGCAAATGAATGTTAAGGAATTGAGAGGACTTGCCAAGCTGTTCCAGTTGAAAGCTACTGTGAAGATCATGGAAAAGAGCTAAGATTTAATTAGGATGATTTCTAGCTACGAGAATATCACCAACATATATAAGCAAGTAAATATAGATATCCTGATCTCAATAAAGAAAGAGCCAGTGATCAGTAGCACTATATTGAAAACGCCAACGAAAGAGATGACCGGGAAAAGTAGAGAACCATATATGAGGCACTTTGTTAAGCCCATACAAGGCCTTATTCAAAAGATAGACAAGCGAAGGATAATTTGGGTCCTAAAATCTCGAAAGCTGCATCATATAGATAGTTCCCAAAGGGGTCCCATGTAAAAATGCATTCGAGGCACCTAATTGACGAATTTACGAGTAAAAATGCGTAGAGCAAAAGAAAAATGATCTTAAACGAACTCCTCTTATTCGCAGTTAACACTAAATTCGTTTCAAATCTTGGTTCCGTTTCCTTCTATTAAAGCAATTTTCAGTATAATTAATATAAGGTCTTTCAAATGAGTTTTCTTCCGTACAAAATAAATCATTAGCCTCAGCAAGTAAGGTCGTTAACTATTCACAACATCATGAGCTTAAACTCGTCGAGGCAAATAACCCCATCCCCATTGAGATCAAATCTCTTTATCATAACCCTGCATTCATCCACGCTCTTCTCCTCTCCCAGCCGCCGCAGCCCCCGCCGGAGGCTTCTTGCCGTGATGCAGCCACTTCCATCCATCTCGTATGCTGAAAAAGCTTCCTTGATAGTCGTCTCCCTTTCCTCCTCTTGTTCCATATCCACCAGCTTAACAAAGTCATCATATCCCAGCACTCCGTCACCGTCAGAGTCCGACAACTCCATGATCGCCTCGGCCTCCGCCGGCGACAGTTCCTCCCCGACACTTTGCAAGCAGCTGCACAGTTCAGCAGCAGAGATCTTACCGTCGCCATCTTCGTCGAAGTAGCGGAAGACACTCTCTAACTCGCGCCCTGGTGATGTTACCAGCAGCACTCGTTTCGAGGAAGACGGAAAGCAGGGCTTTTTGTGTTTGTTCAGGGAAAATATGCCGCTGATACTGGTAAATAGAGACTTGGAGCTTCGTCTGCCTCCAGAGCCAATGCTGAGCTTCGACATTATGACGGGTGTCGTTAAGTTTCCTTGCCTCAACAACAGGGATTGATAAAAGTTGGAAATTTTAATCGTTTGGTGGTGTAAATAAAACTTTGATGGGATTGTGGAGATTTGAACATGGTGCCCATTTATAGTGCGGAAATTGGTTGGAATAGGAGAGAGGCTAAGGACGGCGGGTTCTTCTGGGAAATTTCAAAGGGCGGCAGCTTTTAGTGAGAATGGTCAAGCAATCCAGCGCAAGCGACGCTGAATTCATTTCTCAGCTTTTGAGTCCAGCTAAGTACGTTAAAAATTAAAAGTAGAAGCCCACTCATCAAGTTCGTCGGTTCGCGGCATTCCGCGGCAATGGCGATAATTTCAGCTTTGTTTTCGCACGGCACCTGCCGACCAATAACTTGGACGCGCATCCATAGAAAGATTTATCTTACTTTAATTTGTCTTTATCTTACTAATTAATTTATTTTGATTTAATAATTATATTATTTAGTTTGGGACAATTTATTCTCATGCAATTTATATAGTAATAAATTAACTTTCTAATTAACATTAACAAATAAAATTTAATTTCGATTGAGTTGGCTTGTATTTCTTATATCTTAAAATAATTTAAAATCTATGAAATATGTCATGGCTAGAATTAAGTTATAATGGCCATTCCCACCTATCCAGTAAAATTAAATAAAAAACTATGAAATATATCACAACTAGAATTAACTCATGATAGTCATACCCACCCATCGAGTAGGTTTGTGCACCTCTGCACCAACCTACAATTATTTGCTTTATATTATGCCCCTGACACCATTAGGATAATAATGGATTGATAAACAAAATTATTATTGTTGTCTAAATTTGTCCATGGATGACACATATCTCACCCCAACGTGATACAACCCACAAACAAAATGGATCATATTTTTATAAAAATTTAACATGGCTCCATTGTGCTCTAGACAGCGGCGTCGCGACGCTCTAGACAACAGAGTCATAGTGCTCTTAGCAGAGAGCATGACACCGCATCGCCAAACCCAATGCTACAATGTTCCCCAATTTTCTATAAATACAAAGACAACGCCACAACATCGCCAACTCGGGCATCATGACACTCTTAAGGCAAAATTCTAGGTTTTGATTTTCATGAACACATGTGTGGGCTCCAAAAATTAGGCCCCGGTCTCCGCCCGCGTTTCTGCTTTTGAGGGGGAGTTTTAACGGATTTAAGTTCCGGGGTAAATTTTGGAAGGCAGATGGGTTTGTAGATAAGACACTACCCAGAGATTTCACCCTCATTTTGCCAGGACTTTATGATCTGAGTTCTGGTTTCCTATAGGCGCAAGACCCTATAGTTAATTACCCCTCCCGGTAACGAGAGAGAACTTTCGATTAAGGCTAGTCGTCAATAAGATACGTAGAGATACGTGGATCTGGCATATAGTAGCAGCATTGATGTAGGATTTTAGAAATTGATATTTAAAATTGGAAATTTCACCATATTGCACTTAAAGCGGATGGTGGGGGAATGGATGATAGACCCGATCAAGATCCCATGGTTCCGTCATCCCGGGTCATCGTGGTCCCTGATCTACTTAGTCAGAGGAGGTAGTCGACCCAACCTGACAGAAGGATCCTTATCGGCAGCCATGGGTTGCTTCGTCCAAGGGTACCTTGTAGACCTGGGGTGAATATTTGTCTAAGGGGACAAATTTGAATCCACCTTAGCTAACAGAGGACTTTGTGCCCTATCGATCATATCCTATTGATTCATATCTCAAGGATTTGATGCCATTGGGGAGCATACGGGCTCTGGCCATAACCATAATATAATGGTGCCATTTGACGGCGACCACCTGGTTCAGAGGGCCCTGAGTCATAACCGTTTATCCTGCAGTGCCATTTGGCGGCGAAACTGTCGGTTATAGGACTCGTACCACGTCCTTGCTAGCAGGAGATTATTTGAGAATTGATCCTAGTGATATTTTCAACCAGGCATTAGCTCTTTGTGAGCTGCAGTAAATTTTAATTTGTCCACCTCGTCAAACTGTTTCGGAGGGTGGATGGATTTTATGCTTTAAGTGTTTTGATAGTTGGATTTCAAATTTTAAATATTTTTAGAGTTTGGGATTTTGGGAATTTTTGTGGAGTTTTGAGTATTTGTGGGAGTTTGAGAAGTATTATGAAAATACTTGAAATCCACCCCTTCGGTTGAGATCTGTGTTCAACACGACCATCATCGGGGTGCATGAGCTCATTTATATTTTATTGATTGGACCCTGTCGACTCTATCTACCGGTCGATAGAGGATCGGGTTTCGTAGGCTTTGGACCTTTGTTAGTGAATTCTCTTGATTATATACCTTGAAGGCCTAATATGAACTATAAAATAAATATCCCGATCGATCTCGTGACCGCATTTTTATTTAATGGTTAAACCGTGTCGAGTCCTATATACCTGTATATGAGGATCGAGCTCGAACTGGAATTCACTTATTGACCCGCGCAGCATCCCTAGATGTCACGTGTGTACCAATAACACGCTCGTTGGGGCTCACGCGGGTGTTTGGGGAGCATTCTATAATTATTGATTGAACCTTGTCGACTCCTATCTACTCACATAGGAGGATCGAGTTCAAATTTATTGGCCCACGCATCATCCCTAGACGTCACGTGCTTTCCTATGGCACTCTCGTCGGGGCCCATGCGGGTTTAGTGATTGTGTACCCCCCCTTTTTGTGTACCTACGTGTATACATATTACGGTGCATGTGTGGGGTTACTTTTAGAATATTTATAAACTCCTTATGTCCGCTTGCATGAACGTTGCGGATCCGGTGGTGTTATGCAGCAGCGTGGGAATTGAGTGGTTTGTTGCCTTGTACAGGTAGACTATCGTGCACTACTTGCATGATTTACACAGGTAGATTATAGTACACTAACGAATCTCCTGCTTTTGTAGGAGCTCGTAGGAACTTGCATTCTTTATGCATTTCACTATAGTTTTGGTCCCCATAATACATCCATTACTACTGCAGGTAGATGTATTCATTCATAGGCTGAAATCAACTTCAGGATATTGCATTTACTGAAGTCGTTTTGTGTCTACCCACAGATGACATACAGTACGTACATCTGTATTCATAAGGGACTTGTATGCATTACAGATCTTCTAGCATCACAAGTTTGTATTCACTATAACTTTTCCACCACTACTTGTAAGCATACTATATTTCTTGTGTATGACCTCTTGGTGTCACCGAGAATTTGCACGTCGGCTTGTGTTAGTTATAGGAGGGTCATACTTCAACTTGAACTTGGTATGTATTCTTCGAAGGATTTCCTTTTTGTGATGCTTATGTATTGATGTAGTGGAGAAATTATTGTATTTGTCGTCCGTCTACTGTATCTACTTATGTTATTGCATCTTTGACAATCCTCTCGCATTTGTTAGTAGGATGGTGGACAATATTACAAGTCTTTGATTTCTCTTTTATCTTCATTATATATCAATCACCACCTTCATGCCTTGCTTCACCTTCCAATCTTTCACAAAGATTTGATGCACTTTCTTGTGGGTTGAATGTATTGTCGGATGCATTGAGCATGTTGCCACTACACTTTCTTTCGTATAAATATAGGAGATATTATTATTTGCATTCTAGTATCTTCCTCCAAGAGTTCTTTGTTATCTTGAAGAGTTCAAGTCTGAGTATTGTTGTCATTTGTTTCAAATCCAAGTCCACGTTTAAGTTTGCAAGCTTGAGCTCCATGTTGTTATGAATTTAGTCCTCCACAGTTGGCTCATTCAAATCTAAATCCACAAGTCCTGTCCACTTGATTTTCAAATCAAGTTCAAGTTAAGCCCCATGTCACTTGGTTCAAATCTTTGTCTTCAAGCTCAAATGCTTAAGTTCTTAAGTTCAAATTTAATTCATATTTGAGCTTATTTCATTTTGGTTCCAATCTTGATTAATCATTTGAGTTCTAAAGCATGTCCCCTGTTATCCAAAATTAGGTCTCATGCTGTCCAAAATTTGTTCAAGTCCTTTATGTCTTCAGTCGAAATTTTGGCAGCCTCCCGGCATCTCCCCCGTTTATGAGAAATTACGAGAAACTGGGCCTTTCCCACCACGCTATGAAAAGTGTGTATGGTAGGTGTCTTTGGACACCGCAGCCATATTTTCTTCATCCCCCACCACGCTATGAAAAGCGTGTATGGGTCTTTGGCAGTACCTATTTGAAAACACAGTAATTCCCCCACGAGCGGGTACTTATGAATATCTCTTTCTCGTCATAGGCGCCGCACCGGGTTCCCTTCCTACCACGCTACGAAAAGCGTGTATAGGCGGTTTGTCGGTGCGCCGCGAATACTGAAAAAGAGATTTTGGGTGATTACCCATTTCGTCGTAGGAGCCGCACCGGGTTCCCTTCCTACCACGCTATGAAAAGCGTGTATAGGTGGTTTGCCGGTGCGCCGCGAACGACGAAATGAGCTCTCGAAGTGATTACCCGATTCGTCGAGAGCACCACGACGAACTTCCTCCCACCATGCTACGAAAAGCGTGTATAGGTGGTCGTTTTGTCGCGCTACAAACAACGAAATGAGCTCTCAAAGTTTGCAAAATATTTTTCTTTTTCCTTTTTTTTTGACTTTTCTCTCTTCTTTTTTCTTTTTCTTTTTTTGCTATCTTCTTTTTTTTTATCCCCCACTCTTTCTTTTTTTTTTTGAAATCTTCTCCTTATCATCCTCCCAAATATCATCTAATACAAGAACTTCTTGGGCTTCGATCACTTCCGACTTGAGAGATTTTTTTTTGAAGTGTATCAAAATTCTGCAAATAAAACCCTCTTATTTTCAGAGATTCCAATATACTTGCAATGACTTGATTCACATCAAAATTGTTGGAAACAGAAATTCGCATTTTAAGATCAAATTCCTTTATCATTTCATATTCATAGACTCGCTGCAAGAGAGTTGTCTTCCTTATGCAACCATGACCCACTATGCATAGCAGGGAAACATTGTTGTACAGAGTAGTTTGATGTTCATTTGATGGATTCCTCAACCACTTCATAAAAAAGTCTCTGTTCAATTTCTGGAACATGCCTATGTTTAGAAATTCCATATGCATGCATGCCTTTAAAAATTCCTACGCATAGGTTGGTCTCCTTAGCTCCTCTTCCTGCTCCCTTATCCAAGCCACCAATGAATATCTAAGAATCTTTTCTTTCTTTTTTTTTGTCCCTTTCAACAATGGAATGATGCAGCTTCCGGAGGCGGAATCTCCACTAATCCCAACACTCACCGATCTCAAAAGGTTGGATTATCCCAACTTTCCCTCAACCAAAAACCTATAAATTTCATAAGAGTTACGGATGAACTTACTCCTCTCCTTCCTTGTATCATAGCTGCTTGTAGACTTTATGCAGTTCGGCACTTCACCTGTAGCTTGTTGAGGAGATGTGCCAAGTGGATGTTGACAGGTATTGGCATGTGAAGGAGGTCCCTGAAGTCATTTTCTCTATGTGAGGATGAAGCTCAGTTGGCTTTGGAGGCAGAAGGTGGTCTAGCAGAGCGGGATGTTGGTGTGAAGAGATGAACGTATAGGAGACAGATGTAGAAAGTGAACTTCAGCTGCTGTGTGCATGAGGCCTGGCTACAGGAGTTTGAACAGGACTGTGGTTGGTTCAGGTCTTTGTTTGGGTAGAGAAATCTGAGACGAAGAAGAAGAATTGGACAGGGAAGAGCTGCAGTGAACGGCGTTTGAAGGCGTCGAGGGGTTTGGAGTGTAGGATCGGAGCAGGTTTTCAAGACAAGAACTTATTGGCTAAGTCAAGAAGCTTGCTGGAGACGGGTAGGAGATCTCTCCTTGTTTGCAGTTGAAGACAAAGGAGAAGAGGGCCTGGACGTGAAGAGGAGACACAGGCAGCGTGGGAATTTTTGGACTTGTGTGAGATCTCTCGTATTCCAAAGAGCAAACTGAACGAATCAACTCTTCTTCGGTTTGAGGTGGGAGGATCGAAAACCAGCAGGAGCTCTCTATTCAGTTTAGCCTTATTTTAATGAAGAAGAGAGGGACTTCATCCGAGGCGTCGCGGGATTTACAGGATATAGCCAGAGATTCGAAGCAGGAAATTGGTTCAGAGCATACGAGGTAGCATTGAATATGATTTCGATTTTTGCTTTGACTTGCCATTTTTGTTTAAATTTATAAGCAACATTAATAATGATTTGCTATAACTAGTATTCAAATTAATTGGAAATGCCAGGAACATATTATTTACTGAAATCATCTCGTTTTGTGTGGAACTCCTTGATTTTCGTGCATTCTTGTCTCATTTAACGTGTTATTATATTAGAATCCTCCTCGGTCACGACACAATTTCAATTTAGATAAATTGATAGTCAACTTAGAGTATTGAGAGTGTTTCGGACGTGGTGGCGAAGTCCGTTCGTCAATCGGAGATCATTTGGTCGACGCCGAGGGCTAAATTCCTTAGCATGCGCATCATTACCTTGTGATTTGTGCTTTTGCCTCGTAATTCATGTCGACTTTCTCATACGACATTTAGTTCAATCAAATTAAAAGTCATTCTTAAGTATTTGGGATGTTTTGGACGCAGTGGCCAAGTCCGTTCGTTGTTCGGAGATCATTAGGTCAACGACAAGGCTAATTTTCTTGAACTACGTACTACCACATTTGAATCACTTCGGTCGCGCTGTCAATCTGAATGCTTCAAATTGAGTAAAAAAATATAGTTTTTAAAGGTTGAAAGCATTCTAGACGCGATGGTGAAGTCCGTTCGTCGATCGGAGATCGTTTGGTCGACGACGAGGCCAATTTTTCTTGAAATGCATGTTATCTCATAGCATCAGGGTTGTTTTGATTTGTGTGCCACCACCCTGGTTGATCCAAATTAATTAAATAAAATGTAGATCTTTGATATTGACGACATCCCGGACGCGACGACGCAATCCGTTTTTGCAATCGGACGTCATTTGAGTGACGACGAGGCCAATTTTTCTTGAAATGCGCATTATCGTATCGTATTAGGATTGTTTTGATTTGCATGCCACCATCCCGATTGATCCAAATTAATTAAATAAAATGTAGATCTTTGATATTGATGACATCCCAGATGTGACGATGCAATCTGTTTGGCATTCGGAGATCATTTGACCTTTCAAATAAGGTGTCGGACCAACCCGCGCACTACTTGGTTCATCATTTTTATCCTTTTATGCTTGGTTTTAGATATAGGGGTCAACAGTAGGCCACTGTGAACCTGCTTCAAAATGAACTTTAAACATTTACATGCAGACATAGTACTCAAACACATATAGAGAAAATTATAGAAGTTCCAACATACATAACTTATTGAACCGGGTTGGAACAAGTGTTGCACTATACACTATTAAAATGGGCATTACAACAACCGACCTTTCCAGTAGTCCAATTGGAGTGAATAGGCATGTAGAACATGTGTGAGAATATAGTGTAGAAGGTAGAGTTGAAGAGAGAGAGAGAGGGAGAGATAGAGAGAGAGAATCTAAAAAAAATTTAAGGAAAACTAAAGGTCTCAAAGTGGTAGTGTTTTGAATATATCAGTAAAAAAGCACAAGAGTCAAAGGTGCCCCAAACAATTCCTAATTATCCTTATTTATAGGATTCTGAGAGCTACAGAAAAGTTATATAGAGAATATATATATATATATATATATATATATAGAGAATATATATATATATATATATATATATATATATATATATATATATATATATATATATATATATATAAGGCTACAGAAACCTCATATACAACGCTACACCCCCTAGACACATGTCACCCCCTTATTGGCTAAGGGAGAGGTGAGAGTGATAACCTTTCTTTGGGCAAGTTTAGCAGTGTTGAGTACGTATGAGGCAAGTTTAGTAGGGTGAGTCTTGTGCCAAGAGAGTTTTTGAGCTAGTGTTGAGCATGGGTAATTTTGTAATTTGAGGTTGGTTGAAAGCACCAGATGATTTGTGCTAAGCCTTGAGTTGTTGCGAGGAAACTGGTGAGTGAGCTAAGAGAGTTGAGAGAATTGGCTATGGTTGATGTGAATAGAGATAATTGAGGGCCCTAAGTAGGGTTATTCTAATAACTAAGTTTAAATGGAGGGATGGTTGCGCTAAGAGAGATCGAGTAATTGATAGTAGAGTCCGAGCACGTGGTGGGTATTAAGCTATTGATTTGATGAGGAATCTTTAGGCCACACCATACAGGGTAGGTTCTCTAAAAGCCCTTGCTAAGTGACAATTGATTGGGGTGAATCTCCATTCTTCCTATGGTCCACCTTGAAGGTTGAGTTTCTTTATCATAACCCGCTAACCACCTATTAGGTACCTATGAATTTTTTAATTAAAATTTAATTTTAATTCATTAAAAAATTAATTTCTCAATTTAATTAATTAATAATAAATAAATAAAATTAAAAAATACATAAAATTAAATAAATTTAAATAAAATTATGAGATTAATAATTCAAATTTAAATAAAAATTTTGAATAAATTTTAATTATAATTTATTAATAACTAATTAAATTAATTAAAATTTCTAAATAATTTAATAAAAATTAGAAAAATTGAACAATAATATAAAACATAAAAGAAAATTAATTTGATAATTTATTTGATTAAAAATTTGTTTTTCAATCAAATAAATTTGATAATTAACCTTTATTAAATATTTAGCTTTTATTCTTACCATTTGAAGGGTGTTTTAGTATTTCATTTCAAAGCCTTAACACACTTAAATCACCTTATCCCTTTATTTAGTACTTGATTCCATTTGGAGGGCACTTACATATGTGATTAAGGGATTTAATAAATCTTAAATAACTAATTAAGGGTTCTATGCACCATGCTAACCTCCACTCACGGAAGGAAAGGGTGTATAAATTTTTACAACCCTTAATTAAACACTAATAAATCATTGACCCTATACATTTGTTGACCACTGTATACTACCCAAAGGAAACAAAAAAAAATCATACCTCGTACCATCAAAATTCCTGCAAATCCCGTAAATCCAGCTGAAATCCTGCATACCTCGGATTGTCGAATCCGCAAATCCCACTGCGATTGCGTCGCTTCTCGCAAATCCCGCACCTGCATCGATCGTCGCCTGATCGCGTCGTTAAAAGGCAAGCAGAACGGAGCTCTCGGCACTTCTTCCTCTCCTCTCGGTAAAAATCTCGCAAGCAGATCTCCTCATCTCCAACTTCTCCCACGACACTTCCCTCTCGACGAACCCTTCCGACCTCATCATCCCATCTACCGAGCCCAGCAAGCCACCTCTTTTCCTTAGCCAACACCCTTCCCAGCCGATTTCGCCACTCCGACGACGTTCCTTCCTATTAGGATCGGAGGTTACGATGTTTTGATCGGAACCAACGAAGGAAGCCGCTCTCGGTGAACGCAACTTCCTCCCTTTCGATTACTTCTCCGGCTCCCAGTTGCTGTTCGTCTCCATTCCCTTCTTCCTCCGATCCCCAAGCCGCAAGAAGACCCACGACTCCTCTGCCCGATTCCACTCTAACCGACCTCCAAGCCGAAGAAACCCACCAGGTCGAGCTCCCGTCGCCCTCACTTGACCTTACCCGACCCTGCAGTAGCCAAACCCACTAAGAGCTCCTCCTTCTGCTTCAAGCCCCAAATAACCTAGACCTGACCTAATCAAGCCCTTACCCGTGCCTGACAGCTGACCTCCTACACAAACCCTCTCTATCCGATCCAAATAACTCTCCAAAGCTATCATACAGGTAATCTCTAACCCCTAATTATCATTAATTATATTTATTTATTATAATTATTATCAGTTATAATAATCATGTTATTATGATTGTTAATAATTATAATAATTAGGTTATTATAATTATTATAATTATAAGAACTATTTATTATGATAACTATATTATCATAATTATTAGTAATTATAATTATTATTAGTTATAATAATTATGTTATTGTTATTATTATTATTATTATTATTATCGCAAAAAAAGAGAAAAAAAGAAAAGACAAAAAAAGAGAAAAAAAGAGATATTCAAAAAAGAAAAAAAAAAAGAAAACAAAAAGAAAACAAAAAAAAAATGAAAAAAAAAGAGAAAAAAGAATTTTTTTTGTGCCTTGGTTCATCGTGCACATTTGATAGTGCCAACCCCGCCGGCACCGCCAAGGTATAACCCTCCAACCCTAAAACTCTGAGAACCTATTTTTGAGGCTTACACCGCGACAACACAACCACCTATACACGCTTTTCTTAGCGTGGTAGGACGAAGTTCGTCGCGATGTTTGTAACGAAACGGGTAATCACTCAAAATTCCGTTCTCGACGTTCGTGTCGAGCCGGCAAACCGCCTATACACGCTTTCTTAAGCGTGGTGGGAAGGGAACCCGGTACGACACCTACGGCGAGGTGGGTAGGCCCTATGCATGCTTTTCTTAGCGTGGTGGGGACAATCTTAAGTACCCGTTCATGGCTCTGTACCTGCGGGGAAACAACTGCTCTTCTTTTCAGGTGCATTTGAAGACCCATACATGCTTTGTTAAGCGTGGTGGGGATTGAAGACTTTACACGACCGCGGTGTCCTCAAAAGAGGGCACCTACCATACACGCTTTTCTTAGCGTGGTGGGAAAGGCCCAGTTTTCCATAGTTTCCCCTAAACAGGGGAGATGCCGGAATGCTGCCGAAATTTCGGGTGAAAATATGACTATACTCGGACCTGTTTTGACTCAGAAGGACATGCAAGAACTTTGAACATCAAGTGAACTAAATGAAATAATTTGAAATGAACAATGAAAGGGACTTGAATGGATTTGAATTCAAATAAGTAACAACGAACAACAATGAGCCAAACTTGAAAACTCTTGGACAGCAGGGAAAATAGAGCTTGAGCTGAACTTGTGCATGATTTGAACATTCAAACTTGATTTGGATAACAAGAACATGGACTCAAATCAAACTTGAAAGATAAAAAATTTGAGCGATATGCAAATGATAATGAAAATCAATACTTTGGGTGACTTAAAGTGATTGCAAAACTACAATGAGCATGATAACCCACTAACGGTCATATACAAGAAGTGTAATGTACTTGTAAGCAACAATAGAAGAGATATAATGCAGACAAATACATGATGTTCCTATAATGTACAATAGCATACCTACAAGTTACTACAAGGATCATGCAATGAATATGAACATCCTTTCATGAGCATGTATAGAAGACTTGCAATGAACACATACGAAGGATTCTAATTGAACTTGTATCGAACAAGGAACTCTAAGTACAACTTGCTTGCAAAGGAATAAAAGTTTCGACCTATAAGCTATGGCATGAAATCTCCAACAAATGTCAAAGAGCCGTCATGATAATTGGAATGAACACACTATTAGGTGACATTCCCACAAGCAGTAACAATCCAATGTCAAACAAATGCAAGAAATATTGGCAAGTCATAGCGATCAATATGCAGCATATGATGAATACTACAACACTCTTATAGTATACAATAATGCAGTATCAAGAAAGTATATTAGTCCCTTACAAACCAATGACAGTTGTCTTAGGGTGGCAAACCAGTCCCTATAAGCAAGTACAATCATCATACCACCTGAGATTGGTGAAAAGTGGACATGATGCAAGTACAATGATTCTCCTATAAGCACATTTAGGAGATTATAGTGAACATGAATATCCTTTGCGAGCAGTGGTAAATAATATAATATTTATGGATAGCAACAGTGGGTATATCATAAGTATAGTGAATTCCTTGTGGAAATAAATACACACAACATCTGTAAACAACCTTGAAAGATTTGTAATGCATACAGTCTCTCTATAAATACAAATGTATGTACAACATACCACTTAGACTTCAGTAAGTGCAGTATCCTGAAGTTGATTTTAGTCTGCAAATGAATACATCTACCTATGATAATAGTGGATGTATTATGAGGACCAAAACCACAGCAAGATGTATGAAGAATGCAGCAAATATAAATGTGCACGAGCTGCTAAAGGAGGTCCATTATACATTCAATTTGCTATTTGTGAGAAGATGTGAAAGAACTTCAACAGATGCGAGCATATATAACCCGACACAAGCAGGAGATTCATTAGTGTACTACAATCTACCTGCTTAAATCATGCAAGTAGTGCACAACAGAATGCCTGTATAAAGCAGCAAACAACTCAGCCGACAAGCCACTGCAAAATATCACCAGATCTGCAACACCTATACTAGCAGACAGAAGGCGTACAAATCCCCAAATGAAATCCCAGCGCGACGCCACCAGATCTACAACACTCATACAAGCAGACATAAGGCATCCATAAGTTACAACGCCATGCCACCGGATCTGTAATACTCATACAAGCAGACAGAAGACGTCCACAAGTTACAATGCCACGCCACCGGATCCACAACATTCATGTAAGTGGACAGAAGGCATTTATAAATATTTCAATGTCCCCCGCTCGTGCACCTTAATTTGTATACTCATAGGAACACAAAAGGGACACTTGTAATCATATAACCCGCATGGGCCCCGACGAGCATGTTATTGGTGCCCATGTGACGTATAGGGATGCTACACGGGTCAATAAATTTGAACCCGATCCTCCTATATAGGTAGATAGGAGTCGACAATGTTCAATCAATAATTATAAAATGCCCCCAAACACCCGCATGAGCCCCGACGAGCGTGTTATTGGTACACACGTGACGTCTAGGGATGATGCGCGGGTCAATAAGTGAATTTCAGTTCGAGCCCGATCCTCCTATACGGGTAGATAGGAGTCGACACGGCTCGAACCATTAAATAAATATACGGTCACGAGATCGACCGGGATATTTATTTTATAGTTCATATTAGGCCTTCAAGGCCTATAATCAATGGAATTCACTAATAAAGTCATAAAACCTATGAAACCCGATCCTCTATCGACCAATTGATAGAGTCGACAGAGTCCAATCAATAAAAATATAAATAGCTCTGAACACCCCGATGATGACTGCGTTGAATGTAAATCTTAACCCGAGGGGTTCACAAATACTTTCAAATACTACCCAAATACCCACAAAATCCAAATCTCCAGAAAATCCCAAAATTCAAAATATTTAAGATTGAAACCAAATCCATCAATCATTTAAAGCACCCCGATGATGGCCGTGTTGAATGCAAAACTCAACCGGAGGGGTCCACACAGATCATTTTAAATACCACCCAAATACTTAAAACTCCTAAACTTCACAAAAATTTTGAAAATCCTAAACTCCAAAAACATTTAAAAATTGAAATCCAACTATCAAAACACTTAAAACAAAATCCATCCACCCTCCGTAACAGTTTGCCGAGGTGGTCAAATCTAAAAATAACTGCAGCTCACAAAGAGCTAATGCCTGGTCAAAAATATCACTAGGATCCATTCTCAAAGAATCTCCTGCCAGCAAGGACATGGTACGAGTCCTCTAACCGGCAGTTTCGCCGCCAAATGGCACTGTAGGATAAACAGTTATGACTCGGTGCCCTCTGAACCAGGTGATCGCCGCCAAATGGCACCATTATATTATGGTTATGGCCAGAGCCCGTATGCTCCCCAATGGCATCAAATCCTTGAGATATGAATCAATAGAATATGATCGATATGGCACGAAGCCCTCTGTTAGCTAAGGTGGATTCAAATTTGTCCCCTTAGACAAACACTCACCCCAGGTCTACAAGGTACCCTTGGACGAAGCAACCCGTGGCTGCCGATAAGGATCCTTCTGTCAAGTTGGGTCGATTACCTCCTCTGATTAAGTAGACCAGGGATCACGATGGCCCGGGACGACGGAACCATGGGATCTTGATCGGGTCCATCATCCATTCCTCCACTATCTGCTTTGAGTGCTAGATGGTGAAGACTTTTAATTTTAAATATCAATCACTCACTCTCCAAATTCCAATACCTATGCTGCTACTATATGCCAGATGTACGTATTCTCCACGTATCTGATTGACGACTAGCCTTAATCGAAAGTTCTCTCTCGTTATCGGGAGGGGTAATTAACTATAAGGGCTTGCGCCTATAGGAAACCAGAACTCAGATTATAAAGTCCTCACAAAATGAGGGTGAAATATCTGGGTAGTGTCTTATCTACAATCCATCTGCCTTCCAAAATTTATCCCGGAACTTAATCCGTTAAAACTCCCCCCGAAAAGAAAACAAAACACGGGCGGAGGCCGGGGCCGAATTTTCGGAGCCCACAACATTATGCTTTTTAATAAACAAACATTAAAATTCATGCAACACAAAAATTAAACTCTTATTGGATATATCAAAGCCACACAACCTGTTTCACACACGTAGATGGTTTGTTAGGACAACCAACCGTAGCCTAGGTTAGGCTAGTGGTGTGAATTGATTGCTGGATACTTTGCTTGGAAAGCACTGTTTGTCTATTTATTTATATTTCTACAACTCAACATGTCATACATTTTATTATTTTATGTTGGTGCATTTAAGTATTAGGATATCACACAACTACTGCACTTTATTATTATATACTAATATTTCTTTTCATGTTTTTTCTTTCCTCTAAGAGTAAGTAGAATGTACCTAGGAAATGTGATGTGTTTATATCAGAATCTATAAAAAAGTAGGTTAGTATATAAATCAAGTTGTATAGTGTTTAGTGTTGTAAAAATTTCATATATACCTGCTTATATATACAGGTGAGGCTCCAAAAGATGACATCCCTTTCTTTGGGGGATAATCTCTTTTGAAATTCCATAGAAACTTGGGGCTCGAAGACACTAAGTAGGAGTATTTGATTATATACATGTGATAGGCTTAAAATTCAGTTTTGTTGTGGTGGGGCCTGGATACTTTTCTTTTTTACAGAGTATAAGTCTTGTAAATGTTCAAATTATTAAATAAATGAATTTTTTTTATGTTACACAAAGCTCTTTTATTTACATTGCATATATGTATTGTATCATATGGGAGGTAGATTACATTAGTGGGTAAAATTTTCTTAAGTTTTCCTCAGTTTATATGTTTCGACTTTATAAAAACACATATACTAGTTCTAAGATGATACAATAATGGGTATTATATACACAAACATCTTTACCCTGACATGCATACATTACTGTATTTTATTTTCTACAACATACACTAGCCTAGCACACAAGTTTACGGTAAGATAGTGCGGTCCTCTTGCGCCCAAAGAATGCCGCGCTATCTCTGTTGGTATAGGGCCATTATACTGCAAAAATTTCTTCAAAATTTGAGTAGTTAAAAAATTTAATTAGGTTAATTAAAATAAGATAAAAATTAGAGTTCTTAGTGAATCTTTTGGATATCACTTGAACTTAAAGTGAAGATTCATCTTAAATCACTAAGTTGGAGTCTGATTTACTCCTTTGAACTCTTAAGATAGAGCTACCTTTATCTTATATTTCATCTAGGATGATTGCTTATGAAATAGGTTGCTAGCTAGATGCTCATTCCAAGCAGATATAAGCCCAGCTGTATTTGAACACCTCCTATTCCTAATAAATAATAAATATATACATATGTTAAATATATAATTTAATAATATTTTGAAAGAGATGATTAATATTTTTAAAATCTAAGGCAACTTGCTTATATACATGATTGTATTATAAGTAAGTCTAATCTCCACTTTAAATAAAAGTTTTATCTTTTAAGATGTAATTGATTGTATAGACGTGCCCCTAGAGGAACTCAAGATTCCAATATAAAATAAACCTCTCTTAGCTTGCTAAGAAAGAAGAAAATTTTCTGGACGTCGATCAAGTTTATCCTGAGTCAGTTTCATTTTTAAAACGATAAGTGAATTGAAGCTTTATCTTTCGAGATAATTGTTATATTTCCTATGCCAAGTTTGGATACAAAAATAAATCTTTCTTTCCTCAAATTGATAATACAAGTATTAGTTTATTCCTCGAGATAATTAACACTATTTATGCAGATTTGTCTAAACAAATATTAAATAGCAAATCGAGTGGAAACAATTACAACAATTTAATTTGTCCATAGATTAATTTTACCCAAATGAAGGGTCCATTTGGGATGGTTGAAGTTTTTTAAAAGTGATTTTAAAGCTACTCAAGAAAGTATCTTTTTTGAAATCCACTTTAGAAAGTAGTTCTTTAGCAAAAATAAATAAATAAAATAAAATAAAATAAAATAAAAAATATTGGCCAAATAGAAATTTTGTTTTTAATCTAAAGAATAAAATAATAAGAAAACTATCTTAATGAAGTCTAAAAAATAATGAAGTCCTAAATTACTATCAAAATACTTTTCAATTGAAATGCAACCTTCTAAATGCTTCATATTTTCAAACTCGATAGTTTTTCAAGAGCGCCAAAACAACATAAATAAAGTTTCCAGCACAAACAGTTGTGTTAAAAAAATAATTAGTTTTAACGTTAATGCCATAAAATCACATTGTTAACCTCCATTAGATTAATCTTAATCAGCCTAAGCATTTTTTTTCCTGTTGTTTGATTGATCTAACAGCAAGGCTTAAACAACATGCGATCATCCTCATCTTGCTTGAAAGAAAATGAGGTTCTTTGTCCTCAAAATAGGAGAAAATCAAATTCAAATGTTGGGTGTTAGAACTATTTGGAATTATTTGATTGAGGGAAAAAATAAATACAAGTGATTTTTTTTATTTGTCCTAGAGAAAAATGAATGCACTGTATACCCAAATGATGGTGGTGATCAGTAGCCGACAGACAACATTTGGCGGTGGCTTATGACAATAATGACAGAGAATTTACAGTATATTTAAAAATTGATTAAATCTCATGATTTCTAAATACAACAAAATTGAACTAAATGATTAAATCTAAATAGTTCAAAATTTTACTCCACATTTCTTCTACTTCCTACCAAAGATCAATATTATAAAAATTTCTACATTTGAAATACTTTAACACTCTTGTTACATCAAATCAAATACCACTAAAAGATGTCAAAACACTTTTATAATATCTTTTGATAAAACTCGCAAGGTTTTTATGGGAGCTTTCCTACAAGTAATCAAAATCTTCTAAAACATTTATTTTATTAACCAAATGAGTAATCAATAATTTAGTTTTCAATAATTTGTAAAAAAATATTGATCTTTCATTCAATTAAGAAAATAAATGTATCAAAATATTGATAACTCATTAAAAAGATGCCATCAAAGTCAGGGGTGGATCCAGCCTTATTTTTGATGGTGGGCAAACTCATTATATAAAAAACTAAATACATAAATCAAAGTCTTATATTTTATTATAATTTATTTATTAAAAAAATAATTACAAGCAAGGATTTAAAAATCGGACCGGACCGGCCGGTTCAACCGGTTGAACCGGGAACCGGTTTGGTGGCCGGTCCGGTTCCACCATTAGAATCGGACAGCATTCAAACCGGCCAAAAACCGGTTCAAATGACGGTTGAACCGTCGAACCGGGATCGCTGTAAAGAACCGGCCGGTTTCGAATAGCATGTTTTTTTACTGTCGATCGCACATCTAACGGCTAAAGATAAATTAAGTTCGAATTTTTTCGCACAGCTCTGCCCTCTTTCTTGCAAAGACGCAAACCCTATATGCAAAGAGCCAAAGACGAACAACTCGGGAGAGACCGGAGACGAACGCCTGGGAGGAGAACGACTGGAGAGACGAACGACGGGGAGAGACGGACGAACGAAGCCTGATTTACAAAATAAGCTTGGGAGGAGAATGAGCCTGGGAGGAGAACGACGCCTGGGAGCCTGGTATTTTCGGCTTCTCCCATCTCGTCATTTACAAAAAGAGAAATTTCTTCATTTGGTTTAGTAGTTTTTGGCTTCTCCCATCTCGTCATTTTCTACATTGCTCTTTACATTTGGTTTTTTTTGAAGAACTCATGCTCTTCCCATCTCGCCATTTACAAAAAATGCTTCGAAATGGTTTTCACAATTCATTTAGTTTAGAATAGCTGCTCTTGCCTCTTACCGGACTTCCTTTGTTCTATTAAGTAATTGGGAGCTTTGGGTAAAGACTAAAGAACATAGAACTATAGAAGTGTTTAAATTTATAATTAAAATTTATTCTCTAAGTAATAAAAAAAAGGCTGATAAGAATTTGGAGATGAAAAACTTGAGCTTTTGCTATATATGATAAGATCGTTTACCAAATATGACAAAGAATATCATAAAACCAGTTGAAATTTGCACTTTGTATATGCCATTGAATACATTGTTAGTTTCCCAAAGAACTGTAGCAAATTTTATAACAATGAAAATTGAAAAGTTTAGTAAAAGCTATAGCAAATTTTGTGTTTGTATTTATTGAGTAAAAAGAGAGCAATAGACTCTAATAGGAATAAGCGATAAATAGAGAGTAGTGATTGAAAGGCATTTCTAATATAGAGTAGAAACTAAAAGTTGATTAAAAGCTGTAGCAAATTTTGTGATTATTTGTTTAGCCGAGTATTTTTTTAACATTTTTTTTTCATGTTGCATTCTTTCTTTTTCATTTTATTTGTTTAATTGTTGAACGCAATACTCTAGAATGGATCCACCAGCAACTTCGTCTCATAGTGTGCATGAGAAGGTTGATATTGCTTGGAGTCACTGTAGTGAAAGTAAAGGTCCAGATGGAAAAAAACAATTTAGATGCCTACATTGTGGAATTATTTATAAAGGTGGAGGAATTAATAGGATAAAACAACATCTAGCAGGAATCAGAGGTAACATAGCTTAGTGCAAGAAAGTCCCACATGACGTTCGTCACCAGATGCAAGAAAATCTGAAAGAAATAGGCAAGAAAAAACAACAAGCCCAGGAGGAGTTAGAGCAGAACACAACTTTGTTTGTCGATGAACAAATGGATGAAGAAAGAGGCTCTTCATCACTTCCCAAGTCACAATCCTCAGATGCCCACCATGAAGGTATTGATAAAGGGAAGAGAAAGATAGATAACATAGAAAACTTCTTTGCACCAAGAACTAGAGCAGGTTCTCAACCATCATTGAAAAGTGTAATGGCATCCAAAGAAGCCATACACTAGGCAGATTTGGCAGTTGCAAGGTGGTTTTATGACAGTTGCATCCCATTGAATGCCATAAACTCTGATTTTGCGCAAAAGGCAATTGATGCTATAGCTGTAATAGGACCTGGGTATAAGTTGCCATCATACTACAAATTGAGAGTTAATCTTCTGTGAGATTGTAAAGAGGAATGTAAGTTGTTGATTGATTCATATAGAAGATCATGGTCAGAAATAGGTTGCACACTCATGGCTGATGGTTGGACAGATAATAGGAATAGAACCTTGATTAATTTTCTTATTTACTGTCCAAGAGGTATTGCTTTCTTGAAATTTGTGGATGCTTCTGATATTACAAAGGATGCCAAAACTTTATGTTCATTATTTTGTGAAGTTGTTGAATGGGTAGGGGCTCAGAATGTTGTACAGCTTGTAACAGATAATGCTGCAAATTACAAGAAGGCAGGGGAATTACTACATGAAAGATTTAGCAATATATATTGGTCTCCATGTTCTGCTCTTTGCTTAAATCTTATTCTTAAAGATATTGGAAATATGCCCCATATTCAGGATCTTGCACAAAGAGCATCAAAAGTTACAATTTTTATATACAATCATGTTTTTATTTTAGCTTGGCTAAGAAAAAGAGCTGGTTGGAAAGAAATCATTAGGCCTGGAGCTACTAGATTCGCAACAACATTCATCACTTTGAAAAGCATATCTGATCACAAGCTTGACTTGCAAGCTTTCATAACAAGCAAAGTTTTCTTTGATTCAAAGATATCCAAAACAGTAAAAGGGAAAGAAGTATCATCTATCATTTTAGATAATAAATTTTGGAATGATTGTTTATTAACTTCCAAATTATCTGGGCCTTTAATTCAATTATTGAGAATTGTAGATTCTGATGAGAAACCATCTCTAGGGTTTCTTTATGATGGCATGTACAGAGCAAGGAGAGCTATTAAGTTCATGTTTAGAAATGCCAAAAGGATGTATAAACCTTACACAAGTATTATAAAGAGAAGATGGGATAGCCAGCTAAGACAAGGCATACATTGTGCAGCCTACTTTCTTAATCCCCATTTTCAATATGATAAAGAAAATTTTTGCAACAAACCTGAAGTGATGCAAGGTTTAATTGAGCTGATTGGAAATAAAGATATATGTCCTAAACCATCAGCAACAATGAATGAAGTTAGGCTTTTTCGTGACAATTTGGAAAGCTTTGGCAAACCAATTGCACTAACGATGGCCAAAGAAATGCAGCCTGGTAAGTGAAGCAAATATTTTAGTATGCATTTCTTCTTTCATTCATATCAAATATCAGTTAACTAATTTTATGTGTGTGTAGATGAATGGTGGAAGATGTTCGGATCAAGTGCACCAAATTTGTAGAAATTGGCTGTTAGAATTCTTAGCCAAACATCTTCATCTTCTAGATGTGAAAGAAACTGGAGTGTATTTGAACAAATTCATACCAAGAGAAGAAATCATTTAGAGCATCAAAGGCTTAATGATCTTGTATTTGTTCGATACAACCTCAATTTGAGGCATAGGTATAAATATATAACTTTTAAGCTTTTACTTATATTTAAATATTTCTGGTTTTATACAAGTATATAAATATCATTTCTGTATGATTGTATGACTTAATGATCTTTTAATTATATTTAGATCTCAAACAAAAAAAAGAAATTATGATCCTTTGGATTATACAAGCATAGAGATGGTGGATTTTTGGGTGCTTGATGAAGAACCAGTTTCAGAGCTTATTTTGGAGAATTTAGAGGCTGAAATTTGTGCAGAAGATGTCATTCCTGTTGCTGAAGAACTTAATATTAGTTGTACTAAAGAACCTCAAAGTAAGTTATCAATTGGTTTAAGTTTTATTATTTGAAAGAGATGTTTATAAAAAATAAATATATATAATATTTTATATTTCTAATATGCAGATGAAGATGTCCTAGATGATGTTGGAAATGACCATGAAATAATTGGCCATGACGATATTGATGCATTTGGAGGGGAATGTTTTGATGAACAAGGTTTTAGGGATATAACTTTTGATGCTTCAAATCTAGGAGATGACTTCTAGATTTATTTACATATTTATGTTTGAAGTTTTTCTTAATATGGAATTATGAACAATTAAATAGACTCAAACATTTTAATTACCAATCAACAATGAATGAGCATTATATTTCTTATATGAATACATGTCCATTATTTTCATATTTTGTTTGTGTTTTTAATTCGCACACATCTTGTTTGATGGCAAAATCTAAGCATTTGTTTATATGTTGTTGTCTTATTTGATTCAACATTTATATTATGTCTTATTTGTTTATGTTTTATAAACATAATTGATGTCATATTTATGTTATTTGATTCGTTTGATATGAAAAAAGAATGTAGAATGAATGTATTAGTGAAAAATTTATCATTTATTTTCTATTTTTTAATAATATTATTATTTATTACGTCATCCGGTTTGACCCCGGTCCGACCCCAGTTCAACCGGTCGAACCGGTCGAACCGTGAACCTCTTCTTCTTCCGGTTCGTTGTCCGGTCCGATTTTCAAAACCTTGTACAAGCTTTACATTCTACTTTGCATTAATTTTCTAATAATGTTGCATAATAACTTTATTGAGAATAGAGTTAAATACTTCCTTCTCGATGTATGGCACTAGAAAGTTATTGAGCCAAGCAACACCTATTTTGCTACACAATCGATGCTTGATAATCTTCATTGCAAAAATTATTCTCTCCACTGTAATAGTGGCAACCTATAAAGGTATTGTCAAAATAATAAGTCCATAAACTAGAGGATACACATTATTCTTTTTTCCTTTATACTATATTTTGCAAGAACAATAATGCTAGTCAAAGATGTGAGCACATCACTTGTATGCATATTAATAATATAAGTAGATAATTGATATTTATGAGACACAATATCAACCATAGAAAAATTTACTGGATATAACTCTGCAAGATGAATTAACTTTCCCTTTTCATATGCAGAAAATATATTGGTTAGGTTTAGACATGTCACACAAAAAAGTAACTTAGTACTAGTTTCTCAGAAGTGGTTATTCAATTCTTGAAATTATATATCAATAATATTATAAAATAAATCAACCCGATAGTGATTGAAGTTTATTATTTATGCACCTTTTTGTACTAACCGTCGACAAGCCTTGAATATAGCATTCATATTTGGAACTTTAATGTCAAAAATATTACAAAAAGGTGACACTTCTTCAAGTAAAGGCTCCCAGCCATTTTTCCTCATCATCTGCAATCGTTGCTTAGACACTTGTACCAATTTCATTACATTGATGATATCTTGATCCTTTCTTTGCAAGGCTTATAATAATTTATTTGTAATCCCCAAAATGTCAATTATTAAATGCAGTGATAATACATAGTCAAAAAACTTCATAATAGTCTTAAAACACCAGCTTCAACTGACTAATGATCATATATCCCATCTTATTTGACAATTTCAAGCACTTCAAGTACAAAAGCCTATATTTTCATCAGACTAACTTTATTTCTTATGGAGATGGCATGACAAGTTAGAGATGACCTAGAGTTTCTAAACAACTACAAGTGATTCTAAATTCTAATTTAAGTATTTAAGCGTAGTAATTTATAGAACCAAAGTTTATCTATTACTCTTGAGTATTCAAGCTATCAATAGACTTTTTTAAATGGGATTGTGTTACTATAAATGAAAGTCTTTCATCTCAAATGAAAAAACAATAATAAAATAAGTTTCCTTACCTTCAATATGACAATTTGAGAATGGTGACTACAAGTCAGTGAGGATCAGGCGATGGGAAATTACTGGATTAGTCGTGCTGCACGACTCATATAGGGAACAACTTGTGATCAGCCAAGCAAAAATCATGACTTGTGTAGGTTACACCGTCATGACTCATGAGCACTAAGCAAGGTAGTATTCGAACTTGTGCAAGAACAAGGTCTCCATCGTGGGAAGGGGTCTAGGGAAGAAGGATTATGGAAGACCTCATGGTTGTGGATATTAGAGAGCGAAGCTTGTGATTTAGAGCCTTCAAAGTAAAATGACACACAAGGTTTACAGAAGCGAAGGAAAAATGAGGGGCATATGAAATTGAGCAGGGTATTAAGGGTAAAAATTTTTTTGAGGGGGGGGGGGGGGGGGCGTCAAAGTTTCAAATTTATCCTTTCTCTAGGCAATTTTTTTTTAAGGTGGTCATTTACCCACTATGGGTTAAGTTGGGATCCTCCCATGATCGAAGCACTTGTTAGTTATATTAAAAGGTATAAAAAAAGCTTTTTGTTGTCTTTTAGTCATGAGACTTGCACACTTTAAAAAAAATGTATCAAGAAGCTAACATCCTCCTGGAACTTCTTCTATTTATCACACTAAAGACAAGTAGATAATAGACTAAAAAGTAATAATATTAACTGATATTAAGCTACTTAACAAAAACAAAAATAAAATAAAGTAATCATCAACGCTGTTTTCTAAGCTATACCATTTTACTTTCTATAAACATTTTATGATGGCCTTCTCCAACTATGCTTAAACCTAGCTAAGTTAAAAACTATAAGATAAGTGTTTATTTGGATGAGCAAAATAGTTACAAAATATTTAATTTTTGGAACAAAACATATTTAGCAACTATTAAGACCACTCCACCAGCTAATATATTGGTCATAGCAATTTTTTTCATGACATTTGTTAATATTTGCATTTGATATCTTCGATATTAGACATGTTCATGTCTCTCATATGTGTTCAATTAGTAGCCTTCATTTAAGTGATTGATAATTTATAACTAAAATTAAAAGAATAACCAATGAAATGTTTTAGTGAGGAAACATATAAGAATATCGTGAGCTAATTTTTGTTCAAGAGTTGAAATAATTCTTGAACCTCAAAACCCTATCATATATTTACAAGGAAAAACTTTCAAGGTAATAATTAAGATGGTAAATAATTTTTTTAATGATAAAAATATTATGGAGTATAATCTCTAGTTCTATGTAGTAAAGGATAGGATCATTTTCCAAGATTTGTTTACTATATGAAATTCTCAAGGAAACTTTGTATGATTCCGCTAATTAATGAATCAAATCTCAAATGTTTTTTCGCTAAATAAGTTCTCATATTCATATTTTATAACTGTTGCGGACTAGAATATACGTGGCGATAGAGTACAAAACTTCCGTCTCAGTGTTGTACGGATATCTAGCACACAAACAGAGGAGAAATAACAATACCGAGATTTTTACGTAGAAAACCCTAAAAGGGGAAAAACCACGAGGCCACGCCCAGTTGAAAGAGTTCCATTAATGTTTGTTTGGAATACAAGAGGCTGAACTGTCCTTGAAATTTAAGACGATCAGATTACAATGAATCTCTTTAGGATTGAAAGTCAGTTACAATGTCAAGCAGAGTTCCGGCATCACTTGGAGATCGGGCAGAATGTTGGCGTCACTCGGGCGTCGGGTAGAATTCCGGCGTCACTCGGGCATTGAGCAGAATTCCGGCGGTGGTCGAGGAGGAGTTTCTTCCCTCTTATTCCTCTCTTCTTCTTCTTCTCTTCTTCTTCTCTTCTCTTGCTTGGGTCCCCTCTTCAGAGAAATGAGGGGCTATTTATAATTTTTTGTGGATGGCATGACCCATAAATAGAAGAAGGATCAAGGGCAAAAGTGGAGTGGTTTGAATGGACGGCCGATATTGATCCCCTTGATCGCGAACCATTTAATGGCCATTTGAATGCCTTAATGATATCAGAATTTAGTGATCTTGGGTTCGTTGGATTCGTCCTATCGAGCCACTTGATTCGACTATAAGCATGTCATATTTGGAAATTGTTTGGTAATACAAATTATGGATTGAACTTTCCAAATGAGCTTTAGGTCTTTGATTTGGACCCTTTTGGGCTCAGATCGAGTTGAATTTGGTGTCGTTGGGTTTGTATTTTCTAGACGTTCAGTTCGACTATAAATTTGCTGGAATCAGAGTTCAAATGGTCCTGAATTTAATTTTTAAAGTTTACAACTTGCTTTTGCCTCGAGATTCGTGCCCGATCAAGATAATTTTTGGATGATATATCAGGTGCCCCCCTATTTTTGGATGTCGAAGCTCCAGAAGTCCGAAAATATGCATTATAATTTTTGGATAATTTTTTATTTAATCTGAAACATGAAAATAATCCAATCTTGTACATAGAGAGCTCAAATGGCTTTGAAAGTTCCGAAATTGAGTCCGGAACATTGAAAAATGGTTCCGGGGACCCAAAAAATGTTCGATTTGGCCTGCTGGGCAAAACATTGGGCTCGAATTTGTGTAGGCAGCTGAACCGGCTGGCCGGCCTCCGTCGCCGCCGCCGGTGGCGGAGAACAGTGCACTGGACCTGCTGGCCAGCGTCGTGGCGCGCCCGCAGCCCACTTGCCGCCCGCCCCCGACCCGCCTTCAGCCTGCCCTACGAGCCCGTGTGGTCTGGCGCTGGCGGTCGCACCATTTTGCTGGTGGTTAACCGCCAGCCATTTTAATAATTTTTTTTAAATCGCAAAAAATTCCAAAAAAATCAAAAAAATTCCAGAAAAATCTAGAAAAATCCAAAAAATTTAGAAAACTCTAGAAACTTTTTCTTTTCTCCCCGAAAATATTATAAATAGCCTCTCAGGGCCAGGGGGAACTTGCACCTTCTCTTCTTCTCCTTCTGGCTTTCTGACAGTTGAGGCTTTCTGCTATTTTTCAGTAGGTGACTTTCCCTACTTGACTCAGTGTCCCTCCTCTTGTACAGAAGTTAAAAATTTCCCCTCCTCTTCCTTCTTTCTCCCCCTTTTTTCTTCTTACTCTAGAGGCTTTCTGTTATCTTTTATAGGTGATTTTCCTTACTCATATTTGTGTCCCTCTTTAGAAAAGGAATTGAAATGGGTGATCACACATCTGAAAGAAACCCTCCAGCCCAAGAAGATCGTCCTACACATCGATCTGAAGGTTCAAAGAAGAATCACAAGACACCAAAATCTAACGATGCTATTTCCACCATCATTGAGGATTCTTTCATCTCCTTTAGAAAAAATTTCATTTTCCTAATGATCTGGTGATGAAGGTACCGGCAAGATCTGATCGTGTCCGTTTTCCTCCCCCGGGAGATGTTACGGTGTATGAATCCAATTTACGAGCGGGGCTGCGATTTCCACCATGTCTTGAATTGATTAATATTCTGACGATTTGTGGAGTGAGTTTATCTCAATTTTCTTACAGGGCCATGTCGATCGTAATGGGTTTGATTGTACTCTTTAGAGATCGTGGAGTGATACTTTTGGTAGGATGCCATTCTCAGATGTGGCATCTCTTTTAGTGATGTGCAGGGTCGAATCTCTTTCAGATCCAAGTGGTTTGATAGTCGTACTCGAGACCCGTCAAAAGGTTGGCTTAACGATTTCTTTTATGTGCAAAATGATTGAAAGCTTCAAGAAAAGTGGGGAAAGTTGAAGGAGTTACCCGTCCCCCTTCACATTGGAGCAGAAGATTTATTGAATATACTCAAACTTCCTGATTTAGACGCCCTATATTATGAGGTGCTTTATTTGAGTAGATATATAGATGAAGAATACTTATTCAAAGTGGGATTATCTACTCAAGCAGGAAGATCGCATGTAAAAATGCTAAAAGAGTCTGTGAAAGTTTCAGAAGCAGTTCCCCAAAAGAATCACTCCAAGCGACCAGGGAGTGATGGAGATTTACAGGCACCAAAGAAGAAGAAGGCAGATGAGACTTTGGCAGTCGCCAGCAAAGGTCCTCCTGTCTCTCCATCCAGGTCATACATTCCAGAAGATGTTTTGAAGCATCAGTGCATTGGCCGTCGACGAGCTGAGAAGTTGGTGAGTTTGCCCTTTCTTCTTTCCTTATATATATATATATATATATATTTCTAAAAGATATATTTCTTACATGTTCCTATTTTTGTTGCTTCATTTAGAACAGTATATTGATTTCCAGCTTGAGATGAATAAGATCTTGAATGACTGGAACAATGAGTTTGTGAAGGTTAAATACCTTCAGGGAGAATACAAGAAAAAATATGATGAAAAAGTGAAGGAGATGAAGGTGGTGGAGGATCAGCTTATAGAGTGTATAGCAGAGCTGGCAAACAGGATCACTTCAGCCTCCTCCTAGAATGAGCGAATAGATCATTTACATATAGAGTTAGTGGAGGCATAAGCAATGATCAAACAAAAGATGAGAGATCAACAAATCCTTGAAGCTGAGAATAAGAAGCTCCAGAGTATACTGTTAGAGAAGGAAGCCAAGCAGTTGCCATCTGCAGTTATAGAAGAGTTCAAGAAATCTTATGCCTTCAAGATAATTATTGAAGATCATGTTCAGGAAGCTCATAATCATATTTATGATGTGGAGGTGAAGGCTTTGGAGGCAGAGTGCATAGAGGATGGCTTCATCAGAGGTTTTATGAAGGGTGTACGTGCTGTGCAGCGTAAGACTGGTGTGGAGATCAAGGGGTTGACTCCTAGCCAGACTTCTGGTGATCCTTCTTTAGACTCTATTGGTGAAGAACTAGAGAGTGAGTTGTAGCAGGGTTTTTCCCTCGAGGAAGAGGAGGATGATATTGATATCCTATAGGAGTATTTTGATGTTGATTGTACCAATGTGTTTTATTTCTAGTGATGAATATATATGTTTATTGTGGCTGCTTTCATATAATGTATGCGATGTTCAGAGATCTATTAAGAAATTATTGGAGTTCCTCTTTTTTTTTTTGATATATATATAAACTTGACTAAGTTTTATTTCAATGAGAACTTTTCTGACTTGAGCAAATGTGAGAGATATCCTCCTTGGATATCTTGACCTATCTAAGGTTGTTAATCAAAGCATTTGCTTAATGATTTTTAACATGTATGGAAGAGGTCGGATCAAATCCCCCTGGGATTGATCATCTAGTGATTGAAATACAATGTAGATTGTGTATTGCTCGAATCACAGAAAAAGAGTTTGAGGGGAAGAGACAATATAACGACATAGTGAATATCACATTACTGCATTATATAAAATAATATAATAATTCTCAAGTATAACTTAGGGATACAGAAAACAAATTCTTCTATAATTAACACACAAGGGGTGTACGAAAAACTTGAAAGATACAAAGCATAACTACTTGAGGGAACATAACGTAAGACAAACATTACCAATAACATAACACCAAATAAATATTAGTATCAACTCCTACTGATAGTACTTGTGAAGGTTGCCCATATTTCAAGTTCGGGGGAGCATTTTTCTATTAGCATCCTTTAGTTTGAAGGTTTTAGGCTTTACTATAGCCGCTACCAAATAAAGAGCCTCCCAGAGGGGGGAGAGCTTATTACGCTGAGGGCCTTTTCCAGTGGCTTCGATGCTTTATAGAACTAAGTTTTCGATGGAGATAGGGCAAGGTTTCACTCTTCGATTGTAGTGATGAGCAATCCTTTGGTGGTATGCAAGGGTTTTGAGTGAGGCTTCATCTCTTACTTCTAGGAGGAGATACAAGTTTGCTCTAAGCCTCTCCTCTTTGTTATTAAAGTCAAAAGTCTGAATTCTGTTGCTAGGGACTCCGATATCAACTGGTATGACTACTTCTGTACCAAAATAGAGGTTATAAGGGGTTTCCCCTATAGGAGTTCTGGTAGTGGTCCGATAAGCCTAGAGGACATTTGGGAGCTCTTCAGCCCATTGCCCCCCAGCCTTCCCTAGACGAGTCTTCAGTCCTTTCAAAATTATTCTGTTTGTGACCTCTGTTTGTCCATTTGCCTGAGGGTGGGCGACAGTTGTGTGGACTAGATGAATATAAAAATCTTTACAAAAAGAAGTAAAGATTTTTCTAGTAAATTATGTCCCGTTGTCTGTGATAACTCTTGCAGGAATGCCAAAATGACAGATTATATTCTTCCATATAAACTGTTTGGCATTTACTTCAGTAATCTTATCTAGAGGTTCTACCTCCACCCATTTAGTGAAGTAATCTACAGCCAGGATAATGGATTTTCGTTGTCTAGTGGCTATAGGAAAAGGTCCTATTATATCAATTCCCCATTGGGCAAAAGGCCAGGGGATCTGAAGTGATGCAAGCTCTAGAGCGGGTGTATGGGTGAGAATGGAATGCAATTGGCAGTTTTCGCATTTTTGTATAAACTCAAGTGCGTCCTGTTTCATTGTAGGCCAATAGAATCCTTATCTCATAATTTTGTAAGCCAACGCTTTTCCTCCCAAATGTTCCCCACATACCCCTGAATGAACTTCTCAGAGTACGTAGTTAGCTTCTGAAGGTGGGATACACTTGAGATACGGTCCAGTGAAGGAGTGCTTATACAACTCGTCACCAATAATGATGAAATTTTTTGCTTGTCTTCGAAGTCATGTTGCTGCCATGGATTCTTCAGGTAGTACCCCGTCTTATAAAAAATATAAGATGGGATCGATCCAAGACATCTCTCTTGGTTTATCTATTGATTGTATAACCCACAAACCTTGAATACTTGGAAAGTAGATCTCCTCGATATAATTTCTTTTATAAACATATCCCTTTATTGATGTAACAAGTTTGGATAGAGCATCTGCTCTCGTATTTTGTTCTCGGAGAACATGTATGATCTGATATTCTCTTATGCGGGCCAAGAGTAACTTTACAATGCTACAATATTGGGCCAATTGCGAGTTATGGATTTCAAACTCCCCCTCAATTTGAGAGGCTACTAATTGTGAATCAAAGTTGGACTACCAAGTTTTGTACCTCACAGTCAATTGTTAATCTCAATCCGATAATGAGGGCCTCATATTCTGCTGTGTTGTTTGTTGCCAGGTCGGAGCCCATACTCAAGGGTAACTTTCTACAGAGAGATCAATAAAATTCCATCCCCAACCCCAGAACTTCCAGAAGCTCCATCGACATACAACGTCCAGCATGGAGGAGAAGGCAGAGCACTTGGTTGAATATCGAATACCAGGACGGTGCATTTAACTACAAAATCTGTTAGTGCTTGAGATTTAATATCGGGCCTAGGCAAGTAGTGGATATCAAATTCTCCCAGCTCTATAGACCACTTAACGAGCCTACCCGATGCTTCTGGCTTTTGCAGAATACTTTTCAGTGGCAGATTTGTGTAACCCCAATTGAATGGGCTTAAAGGTAAGGGCGTAGTTTTCTGGCAGAATAAACTAACGCCAATGTTATCTTATCTGCTAAAGGATAATGTCCCTCCATTTTAGATAAAATTTTGCTAACATAGTAGATATGACATTGCACAGCATTTTCTTCTTAAATCAAGACCAAACTAATGGCTTAGATAGAAACAGCCATATATAAATATAATCTATCTCCCGATGTTGGTTTAGAAGTAGTTGTGGGGATGCAAAATACTTTCGTAATTATTCAAAGGCTTCTTGGCATTCATTCGTCCATTGGAACCCAGAGCTACGAATGCCTCTAAGTACCTTAAAGAAGGGCAGATATTTGTCTCCTGAATGTGCCAAGAAACGAGATAGTGATGCAATTCTCCCATTTAGCCTTTGGACCTCCTTGATATTCTTCGGTGGCACCATATCTCTCAGTGCCTTAATCTTTTCTTGATTAGCTTCAATTCCTCTATGGGTTACCACAAACTTCAAAAATTTTCTAGAAGCGACTCCAAAAGCGCATTTAGCAGGGTTGAGTCGCATATTATAATGTCTTAATAAGTGGAAACACTATTCTAGTTTAGAGACAAGTTGAGATTTTTCAAGACTTTTTACCAACATATCATCCACATACACCTCCATAGTACGTCCAATAAGATTTTTGAAAACCTTATTCATGAGGAACTAATAAGTTGCTCCAGTATTTTTGAGTCTGAAGGGGATCACCCGATAGCAATACAACCCTTTGTCTATTTGAAAAGCTGTCGCTTCTTCATCAGCAGGATTTATTTTTATTTGATTATAGCCAGAGTAGGCGTCCATAAAACTCAACATTTGATGATCAGAGGTGGTATCAACTAACTGGTCAATGCGAGGAAGCGAAAAGCTATCTTTTGGGTAGGTTTCGTTAAGATCTGTATAATCTATATACATTCTCTAAGCTCCACTCCCCTTTTGAACCATGACAACATTAGTTAACCAAGTAGGATAGTGCACCTCTCATATAAATCCAGCTTCTAAAAGTTTATCCACTTCTTGCTTGATTTCTTGCTGACGATCAGGTGCAAAGTTTCGTTTCTTCTGGATAATCGGCTTGCATGTCAGATTAACTTTGAGGGAATGTACGATCACTTCAGGGTCAATTCCAGAAATATCTGCCAAATTCCATGCAAAAATATCCTGATTTTCTTGTAAAAAATCTGTGAAGTTTTTCTTCTCATTATCTGAAAGAAGTGATCCAATCCGTACTATCTTTGAAGGATGTTCTTTAGATATATATACAATAATAAGATCTTCTACAAGAGAAGCTCTTTGAGGGATATCTTCGCTCTGTAGATCAAAGTCCTCGATGCTCAGGATAATCATTGGGCATGGCTTAACCTACCTAAAATAACAGGTTTGTGCTATTTGTTGATCTCCGCATACTACACTGACTCCCGCCGGGGTATGAAACTTCTGCTTGAGGTGAGGGATAGAGGTGACGATCCCAAAAATTGACTGGAGCGGCCTTCCAATGATAGCATTGTAAGCCGATTCTGACTTTACCATAATAAATTAAATAGAGTGTGTATTCTGTTGAGGAAATTCTCCAAGTAGAACTGGGAGATTGATTATCCCTTCTGCTCGTACAGGTCGATTATCAAATCCATATAAAGGACCTGCAACAGGCTGAAGCTTTTCTCTTAAGAGACCCATATTGAGAAAAGTAGAGTAGAATAGGACATCTACGGAGCTTCTGTTATCCATAAGAATTCTTTTGACATTGTAACATGGGTCACCTATGCCCACGATAATAACAAGCGGATCTTAATGAGGGATTTTTACTCCCTCCTGATCAGAATCATCAAATGTGATGGAATGATCGATAGGAGCATTTTTTGGAGTTTGGTTTCCATCTACAGCCAAAAAGACTTGATCGGATAGTAAGGGGCCTCCAGCGATTGTTTTAATTTCACCAACTGTTATTTAATTATTCAATGATTATCTCTGTTGCTGATTTTTCCCCCCAATGGAACGAGCTTCTTCTCGGGTAGGTGGATTCTCAATAAACTCTCGAAGAAAATCTTGGTGGATAAGTCTTTCAATTTCATCCTTAAGTTGCCTACAGGCTTCAGTAGTGTGGCCACGACTACGATGAAAGTGGCAATACTGATCTTGATTTCCTGTATTCGACTTCAAAGGATATGGCCATTTCACTTTATCTTGATCTTGAACTGCCATTAATACATTTGCTCGAGATGTGTTAAGTAGAGTGTACTCTTTCTCCTATCGAGGTTCTTGTCACGACAATGGAGGCCTAGGAGATGGATTATTCTTCCCTGTCTTTTTCCATTGTGAGGATGAATTATCCATCCTAGGTGTTCCCTTGCACTTCCCGTTAGTTTGCTCAAACTATTTTTTATGAGCATTTATAGCCTCATATATAGATATTTGTGCCTCCACACGATGGATCAGATCGGCATATGAACGAACTGTGTTGCGCATGAGTACTGAATAGAAGGGGCTTGGATGAAGGCCTCCAAGGAAGACCCCTCTCAATAATTCAAGATCGACTCCTAGAATTTGTCGAGCCTTAGTAGAAAATCACTAAAAATACTCCTTCAACGATTCTCCTTCATTTTGACGGAATCTGGAGAGGTGGAAAGAATCTTTAGTAATTCTTCTATTAGCCATGAACTGTTCGACAAACACTTTGGCCAATTTGATGAATGAGGGGATCATTCCAGATGGAAGTGAATAGAACTACGTTCGTGCCTGTCCTTTGAGTGTGGCAGGAAAAACTTGATATAGGAGGGCATCCGAAGCCCGCTGGATATGTATGATTGTTCGATAATGATCGATATGCTCATATGGGTCGGATGCCCCATTATAGGACTCGATACTTGGTAGTTTGAATCCAACTAGAATGGGGTGCTGAAGAATGGCTTCTGTTAAATGTGATGACTCCTGAAAGCTCTGGTGTCGAAGAGTTTGCCTCATATCTCCCCCGGGGAACTCTTCCCATACTAATCTCCACAGTTCATGACGTAGAGTATTGTGAGGGAGCTCAGTAACATGAGGTAAGTCTAACTCTTTGGGGAGGTCCAAAGGAATGCGAGATTTTCGACCAATGTGTAAAGGATGTGTAGAACTTACTATGTCAGCCAATTCATTATCTTGATGAGATTACGGGTGTCTTTTGCGTGGAGTAAGAGGAATCTCTGCTTGAAGATGTTCTAGTGGAACATCTTCGACCAGTGGTGGATCTTGAGTGAGAAGAACTTCCTCCCGTTGTGCTAATGCTGGTTGATGAGTCTTTGTAGGAGCTGAAGGATCTCGTTCTAAGATTCTTCCATCTTTCAGATTCGCTCCTCCAAAGAAGGTCCTGAGGTTTCTTCTCTAGCAACGTGTTGTCCCCTAGGATAAAAGGAGGCAGAAACTTGACATCCATGATTTATAGACTGGTTTTTAGATTGATGAGAGTGGGAACGGGAGGCTCCTTCGAGGTGATTGCTATGTCTATTGGTCATTGAAGCAATACTTCGAATTATAGGTTAGTACTTTCTCACAGACAGCGCCAAACTGTTGCGGACTAGAATATACGCGGTGATAGAGTCAAAAACTTCTGTCTCAGCGTTGTACGGATATCTAGCACACAAATAGAGGAGAAATAACAACACCATAATTTTTACATGGAAAACCCTGAAAGGTGAAAAATCACGGGGCCACGCCTAGTTGAAAGAGTTCCACTAATGTTTGTTTGGAATATAAGAGGCTAAACCATCTTTAAAATTTAGGACGATCAGATTACAATGAATCTCTTTAGGATTGAAAGTCAGTTACAATGTCAAGCAGAGTTCCGGCATCACTTGGAGATCGGGCGAAATGTTGGTGTCGCTCGGGCGTCGGGCAGATTTCCGGCATCACTCAGGCGTCGGGAAGAATTCCGGCAGTGGTCGAGGAGGAGTTTCTTCCCTCCTATTCCTCTCTTCTTCTTCTTATCTTCTTCTTCTCTTCTTGTTCTCTTCTTTTTCTCTTCTCTTGCTTGGGTCCCCTCTTAAGAGAAATGAGGGGTTATTTATAGTTTTTTGTGGATGGCATGACCCGTAAATAGAAGAAGGATTGAGGGCAAATGTGGAGTGGTTTGAATGGACGGCTGATATTGATCCCCTTGATCGCAAACCATTTAATGACCATTTGAATGCCTTAATGATATCAAAATTTAGTGATCTTGGGCTCGTTGGATTCGTCTTGTCGAGCCGCTCGATTCGACTATAAGCATGTCCTATTTGGAAACTATTTGGTAATTCAAATTATGGATTGAACTTTCCAAATGCACTTTGGGTCTTTGATTTGGACCCTTTTGGGCTCAGATCGAGTTGAATTTGGTGTCGTTGGGTTCGTATTTCCGAGACGTTCAGTTCGACTATAAATTTGTTGGAATCGGAGTTCAAATGGTTCCGAATTTAATTTTTGAAGCTTTCAACTTGCTTTTGCCTGGAGATTCCTGCCCGATCAAGATAATTTTTTGATGATATATCAATAACTAATAAAATTTCCTCTCATTATAGCTTTATATATTGCTATTAGTATAGTCTCATTCTTGTATATTGTTTTTTCTCTTTATAAGGGATTTTTTTTTTAAGAGAAAGGGATGTATGAACCACGAGTTAGGAACAAAATTATGAGTCGAGCGAGAGAAGGTGGGGCAATGTAAGAGATTGAGAGCTTCAACCTCATTCCTCTTTGGATTTCCCTTAAAATCAAGAGGGAAGAGCATGTATTTGATCTTAGAGGTAAGAGTTAAGGTTCTTGTCACTCTTACTATAGCTTTGAGGCCTCACATGTGATAATAATGGTAAAATTGCAGCTAAGGCATCGATTGGATTGACGATTTTAAAAGAAATCAGTAAGAAGAAGATTCCAACTTGCTAAAAATAATGCATTTTTTTAGTTTACCTTGTGAAAATTTATAAAAATATTAAAATGCCAAGAACTCTTGCATCTATAACATATAAAAAAATTACACAGTGAAAGTTTAATGAATAGAAAGTCATCCATATTTTTATGCTATGAATTTATAATTTTAATAAAAAAATCCCAAAATTCTAACATTATTAAAATTGAGATAATCAGAATATAACCTACCTCAATTCAAAAAACTTCCTGAACTAGGTCGGTAGTAGAAAATGGATTGAAATCACCCGAAACTAGCTTTCTCTCTATAAAATCCCTCTCCCTCCTATCTCTCTAAATGATAGCTTAAGGGGTGTTTTGATTTTAGCCAAAATAAAAATGAAGTGGAAATTAATATTTTTTAAAAAATTTGAACCAATTTCGTGGTACTCCAAACAATGGTGCTCTACGTGACTACTTCAAATTAAAAGGAACAAGCTCGAGGGCTTAGCGCCGCAATGACCCCAAACTCAATGCCAAAGCAATTCCAAGGGAAAATTTCAAACTTTATGTTTTATGCATACAGACCATCGGGACATGCTTCAAAATGGAGTTCAGACATTCACATGCATACATATCATCTTAAACTAAGACATAATTAAAATATAGAAGTTCCATCACACAAGACTATCAGGAAGGGTTAGAATGATCAGGGTATTAAAATCCTCTCTCCTTAGAAAATATCATTCTTATTATTAACACTCAAGTCAAGCAAACAGGTTAGAGTACATCTATCTCATTTCAAATTCTTTCTCCCATTTAACTTCTATTTCAATTGTGTGCTTCAACTACATCTTGACCATTAAGATTTGTTTATTTCTCAATTTCTTGACTTCATATGACAATTTTTTCTCGAACTTCCCTACATCTCAAATCCTGATAAACCTAAACCTCATTTGTAGACACTCAATTTCCAGAGTTGGATTTCCATTTCCTCAATTAATATTCTCCACCAAATTCACTTAATTAAATATTATTATTATTATTCTAAAATTAGCTTTAATTAATTTTCCAAAATTACATATATGATTTTTGAATAGCCCAATAATCTGCATTGTTCAATGAATATACATCATTCAATTTTAATTTTGAAATTAGGAAAATTATATTTGAATATACTGCAGTCAAAGCATTTCCAAATTTTCTTAAACCAATCTTAGAATACTTTAATTTATGCACTATTTTTGAAAACAAGGCTTAAATTGTTCCATTTTTTCTTTGGCTAGTTTTAATGTTATACTAAATCTTTGAATTTTAAATAATTCCTAACATGCTCATTGTACAATAACAATGAACCTTCAGCTCTTATATATTTCTGGTAATTGTTCACCCTTCCAAAGCTTATAAGACACTTGATCAAATAAATTGTAAGTATATTCTATCATAAACTAGATTTTTGTGATGTTTTAAAGAGTTTCTGATTGAAATAAAGTAAAATCTAGTATGATACTAAGAAACTTGTTTCTCCCATTTATCATTTTAGATTGTTGATGCATTATATCGTTTAAATATATCATTTATTTTTGTTTTTTTTCTATAGAGCCTTATTTAATTTATCTTAAACATTTTTTTGGGAATATTTTTCACTAATCTAATGTTCATATAACATTATATCGCTTGGATACAATGCTTATTAATCTATGTTTGTCAATGCATATGTTCAGGAAAAACATTCATAAAAATTGTTGATCCTCGAATGCAATAATATTGAGGTATTCAAATAAATAAATATTGCACTCTTATCAATAAAAATTTTGTAGATTAACACTAATAGAAGGTGAGAACAAAGGCAATTTGGTGTTAACGTGCCATAATCAATTCATTTTGCTTTATAACAAGCAAGAATCACTATAGCAAAATCACATATTACAGCGGCCTTTTCTGACAAAAATTGATCATTTTCCGAAGGTTTTAAAATTTACCAACCGTTTTCCGGCAGTAAAAATTCTGCTTGTAAAACCCGCGTAGGAAAATTTTTTCCAGCGGCATTTTCTGGCGGTAAATAATTCTGGCGGCTATCCGGAGGAATTATGCAGCCAAAAAATAAAAACATTAATTAAAAAAAAATTGCTCTGCCCCGTCGCCCGCCTTCCTGCGCTGCCCAGAGGCACTCCCGCGCTGCCCGAAGCCCCCCGCCCGCGCTGCCTTGGCCCCCACTACCCTAAGCCCCCGCTTGCCCGAAGCCCTACTTGCTCTTCCTGCGCTTCCTGGAGGCACTCCCGCGCTTCCCGCCCAGCTGCCCTCCTGCTCGAACCCTCGTCCGAGCTACCCGCGCACCTGCATCCTGCTAGATTCGAACTCGGGTTGATTAGAAATTTTGCTAACACCCAACCAGATTGCTACACAGAAAAATGTGTTATATTTGTCATTTTTTAAATTTAAATCATATAATTATGCAAAATTAAAAACTTAAATTAAATTCACTAATTTATTTTATTATGAAGATAAAAAGATAAATAATTAATTAAAAAATTAATAATTACTAATTAATTTAATAATGAAAATTAATTAAAAAATATTACAATTAAAATTTAATTATAACAAATTATTAACTTAATAATTAATTAAATTAAATTTAAAATTACTAATTACTAAAAAATTTTAAATTAATTTAAATAATAATTTTAAATTTAAATCTTTTTACTTAAATTAAAGAAATAGTTAAGTTAAATTAGTTAAATCATTTAAATAGTTAAATTTTTAGTCATATTAGTTAAATTATTTAAAATCCACCGAAAATATAGAAAAGCCGTCGAAAATGCCGTCGGAAAATTACGCCGGAAAGAAACAGCTAGAAATTTTCACCGAAAAAGCTGTCTCATTGTCTTCCGTCGAAAAACTGCCGGAAAGCCGTGGATGATTTTCCTGTTGTGAATCTTTTTTTACGATCATGTAATACACCTACAATACTCACCATATTTGACTGTAAAAGCGAATCATCTACATTCAGCTTAATCCAATCTGTATGAGTGGGATACCAATTTTTGCATAGCACTTCATGCTGGTTAATATCCCAGTTCTGACAAATTGGAACTTATTGTGGTTGGATTGAATGAGAATGGATATGAGCTGCAATCATAGAAGGTGAAGGAACCATTTCTGGCATAACCATTCAGAGGTACTACTTATGCATAAATTCTTATAACATACACGTGCACACACACACACAGATAGAGTATCAAGTATTCTATTTACTTCTGATGATGTTCTAATTTAGTATATGAAAAAGTTTGAGTGAGAAGTGATTACTCATGCTGAATGGAATTATGATGTCATGGCCCAAATTATTATTCAATTGTCTCTATAGGAAATGATTTAGAAAGCCTTGAAGTCAGATATACATTATCTGAAGCTCATTGATTTAAGCAAGTCTAAAAAGAAATATGAACTGTGATTATCTAATTTTCGAGTCATCTTTAGAAGGACAAGTTGTGTGTTCCTAGTTTTAGATATTTAAGGTGGGAGATTTTACTTGAAGCACATCATTTAGGTCGTATGGTATATTCAGGGAGCAACAAGATATATAGTGATCTTAAGGGTATGTTCTTGTGGCTTGCATTAAAGAAAAATGATGCAGATTTTATTTCAAAATATGAAGTCTATCAGTTAGTGAAAGTAGAGTATCAATGAGTAGGAGGTCTTCTACAACTGTTATATTTTTTAGAGTTAAAATGGTAAGAAGTGATGATGAATTACTATAGGATTTTCGAGATTGAGGTAAAGACATGAAGTCTGCATGGAGTATTAAGAGTGATATTCTCTTATAGAGATTATAGAATTATCTCCAGCTATAGAGCGACATTCAATAAGATTTGGGTATAAAATTATATTTCAATTTGACTTTCATTCATAAATTGATAAGCAATTTGAGAGGACTATTCATGTATTAAAAATTTCTGAGATTATGAGTTCAGGAACTTTGGGGTATATAGAAAAATCATATCACTTTGTTCAATTTTACTTACAATAATAATTTTTAGTCAAGTATATGTATAGTATCTTATGAAGCTCTGTATGATAGGAAATATAGAACCCTCATATCCTAGATAGAAGTGGGTGAAAGGCATTTGATTTGGCTAGCCTTAGTTGATGACCCAACTGAAAAAATTTGTCTAATTAGAGAGATTAAAAGCGGTCTAAGAAAGGAAGAAATAATATCATAATGCAAAGCATCGAGTTGTGGAGTTCTAAGTAAGGGATTTTATATATGTTAAAATCAAATTGATGAAGGGTGTAAGTAGGTTAGAAATGAAGGAAAGCTAAGTCTAAGGTATGTTGGACCATGTGAGTTTATTGAAAGGATTGGAAGGTCTCCTTATAGGTTATAGTTACCAAAGCACATATCTGATATTCACAGTGTATTCCATGTGTTATATTAAAGGAAATGTGTGTCTAATTTTGAGAATCGAGTATCTGTAGATGAAGTTGGGCTATGTTTGAATTTTAGTTATAGAGATGAGCCAAAAAAATTTCTGCCACATAATGTTAAAAAATAGAGGAATAAATTGATCCCAATGGCCAAGGTGTAGTGAAATAACAAAATAGAAAGAGAAGATACTTGGGATGAGGAATTTGAGATGAGATAGTTATCTCATGATATATTTTATTGTTTTGATTTTTTTAAATATCAAGGGGGGTATTTTTTTAAGGGGAGGATTATAATGCCCAATGAAGCAGTACATAGTTGCAGTTGCTCTGATACAGCCTGGTAAAATTAATCCACTAAATTTTTTGTATTTATACCTCTTAAATGTGTTTGTGAATGTTTCATATGCATGTAATAGTTTAAATCTATTCTAAATCGAGAATTGGGGGTTTGTGTGCATGAATAAAAAATCTTGAAAGTTTTCCACTAGAGTGCCACGACACCAGGGTAGGCGACACAGTGGGATCAAGCTCTCTATTATTTTTCCAAAATAATTTTGAATAATGGTACTATATAGTTAGTGTTGTAGTGTCATGCTCTCTAGTGGAGAACATTATGGCACTATAGCTCATGGCGCCAAATCTTTTTTTATGAAAATATCAAAATCCCCTTCTTTTTTTTGATTTAATCAAAAACCCAGGAAGCCAACAAAAGAGAGAGAGAGAGAGAGAGAGAGAGAGAGAAAGAGAGAGAATCCTAGAGAAAGAAAGCTAGCTTTCGGTGACTCCGATTCATTTTCTACTATCGGCTCAATTCTAAAAATTGTCTGGATTGAGGAAGGTTACATTTTGTCTATCTCAATTTTTAAAAATATAGAATTTAGAATTTTTTTGCTTAAATTTTAATTTTGTAACCTAAAAATGAGCATAACTTTACACCTATAAAATTTTCACCATGTAACTATAAAAGTAATTATTCTAACAATTAAATCTGTTTTTAAAATGCTTTTGCTGGGTAGATTGAATAGTGTGTTATTTTAGTATAATTAAAAATAATTTTTATCCCAGAAATAAATATTATAGTACAATTAATGCTTTGAATAGTGTTATAAACTATCCTTGATAATTTGGTGAAATTCTAAAACTATAAAATTTTGTTCAATAGTTGAATCTGTTGACCACCGGTAAAGTATTATATTAATTTCTAAAATTATTTTATTTACATTTCTTTTATTATAATGCAATGTTATATATGTTTTTCTGCTTAAAATCTATGATTCTATGGAGCTCTAATGTTGGAGAAAGTTCCGGTGTTGAATGCATAAAAAGTTATTAGGGCTTTAATTTTGAAATATCTGATATTTATTAAGCATTTGGGAGTCATAATAGTTATAAAGGTCTGAATTCTGATTTTTATTTAAGATGGAAGATATAAGGGCATGAGAAAAATCTGTTAATTTTTGTTATGATAAATGGAATACTTATTAATATACTTTCCTTTCATTATTTATTTAATTTATGATAATTATAGCCTTATTTCGTCTAGTACAGTGAATTGTTATTAATTGCTTTTACAATTTAGTTAAATGTATAATAAGTGAATTATTAAAAATTTAGAACAGTAAGTGTGTCTTGCTGAGCTGTGTTGGCTCACACATATTCTACATTTTGTTTCAGGTCGGGAAAAGGGGAAAAGGCCGATTGAGTAGCTACGGTCTTAGGCTTTTATCTATCCAAGTACGTATATGTATTTTCTAATTTTTGTGCAATCGGGTCTATTCTTTATTTGCTCTGTTATGGTTTGTAGCAATGCACTATAATGTATAGGTGTTATATATGCATCTTGATGATGAATGAAAAAGAAGAAAAATATTAGGGATGAGTTTATTTCTCTTCTTCCTAGTACTTCCCCTTATACTCACACACAAACAAGCTAATGAATTTTTATTCATGTTGTTATTTTTTAGAAGTATGTTCTTATGGGACCTTGCACTTGGTCATGTCTTTTTGACCTTTCCTCATATGCTACTTTTTCTAATCGATAATGATAATCAGCAATCATGTAATCTACTTTATACCATAATAATCTAGATTCCAGTTTTGATCTTTTTTATTGAAGTTGGGTGGAGCTACAAGGAACTATTTTCTTTCAAATGAGCATTAAAAGAATTTGGTTTAAATTTTGGTTTGATTTGTCATTTGAAGACGTTGGTCTTTAAATTATGTTATGTGCATATTAATCTATGTACAGGCCTACATTTTATTGTGTATACAAAAGGAAATCTACAGAAGGATTTCATTATGTGCTCTATGTAATAGCTCACTTCACTTGCATGTTATTGGTTTACAACGCTCTAGTGAAAACCAATGCTTTTCTGCACATCACCACTAACCATTTTGGCCTCCTCATCAAAATAGTATCATAGTTATCTATTTGTTTATGCTCCAAAGCAAGCTAAGTTACACATTTACACATTAGTAATTGTAAATGTGTAACTTAGCTTGCATTGGAACATAAATGGATTGTACTCTACAATTTATGCAACGTATTATTTCTGTTGGTGCACCTTATAATTACCAATGCATATAACTTTCAAAGAGTACAATCCATATGTATAAGAACCTAATGAATCAAATGCAACCTATAAGGGATTAAGGTGCACCAACAGAATTTCAAAGTTGTATGCAATCAGAGTGCTAAAAATAAATAAATAAATATAGAATGCTCTCCAAGCAAAGTATCCACAATTATATCAAATAAACCACCGGCCTAGTCTAGACTAGAGTTGGTTGTCCAAGCAAACCATCTACAGTGTGTGAAAAAGGTTGTGTGGCTTTGATATGTCCAAGAGGTTTATTATTTAAGTTGCTTTATTTGAATGTATTTATTTATTAAAGGCTAAAAGGGAATTTTTAATTTAAATTTATGTGTTAATGATTTGATATTTTATTACTTATATTTTAAAGTGTTGAAGCTGATTATTTAATTTTAGAAAATCATATAAATTAGTGACTTCAAAGTGCAAAAACTATAAACCTACAAGCCCTAAGGCTCATAATTATAATGTTACCATTCCCCCATAAAGGATAGGATTGGTTGTATAGAGTCCATCAAAATCTATTAATAATTTATTAGGAGTGGGTAGCGAAGACCTTATGAATCCAATACATACATGCTCTCCGAAAGAAATTTTTGCATGACGTATGAAAGCCTTTTGATTTTTTAATAATTTATTAATGGCTTCTTAAACATCCCCCAATCCAATGTATTAGTGTCTTCCTGAAAAGAGTTGTGCACAACACATGAGGGTCTTTTAGTTATTTAAATTATTTGGGGACCTTTTGAATCCAATGCAAATATGTCCTCCTAAGAAATCGGACATAAAGCATGAAAGGTCCATTAATTATTTATTTAAGATTTATTATGAAATCAATTTAATTAAAAGAAATGTCCATTATTTATTTATTTAATATTTATAATGAAATCCATTGAATTAAAATAAATTTAATTAGATGAATCATAAAAATAATTTAGTTTATTTGAATTAAATTTTAATTATTGTTCACCAATTTTTATTTGAATTATTTAGAACTTTTTAATGATTAATTGAAATTTTAATTAATTTTATTTAATTATTCATATTTTATTCTTTATTTTTATTTAAATTTTAATTATTTTATTTGTTTAATTTATATTCATTAAAGTTCATTTTATTTTATTTCATTTTAAAGCATTTATGTAATTATTTAAAACCCTTTCTTATACAAGAACATGAGGTAGGTGATTAATTAACACAATTAACTCAAATAATTAAGTGATTAAGGTCATTGGTTAGGATTACAACAACAACAACAATCTGACTTTATTTAAAATTTGTGGTTAATAGGCAAATCCCTAAAAATTTGTGGTTAATTTGATTAATATTTAATTTTATATGACTTTATTTAATTATTATTTTATTAAGGGTTACTTAAATATTAATTAATTTAAAGTGAGATTTTAATTTTAATAGATTGTAGAATTGATTTAAGATTGATTGTAATTTATTTTGAAATTTTATGATTTTTGTGTGAATTATTATGATTTTTAGAAAAATCAGCCCCAATGTAGGGGCTAATTTTAGGTTTGTTTAATAAAGCTTCTTAATGAATTCAAATTGATGTAAAATTAATTCCTAGGATGTATAATGTCACTAAGTGTGCTATGTTTGAGCTTCACCCCAATTGGATGTGAGCGAATTTTTCTAGAATTTTTTTGATTTATCTAGACCATTCGTTAAATAATTTTCCCTAGGTGTCTCTAGTGTTCATTTTAGTTTGAAATTTTGGTGATCTAACCATTGCAATACTGTAAACACCAGAACAATTTGGTGTCCTAAATCTACATGCATTCGGTGTAATGAATTTCTAATTATTTTGATCAAATATTGACCCATATATTTAGAAATTCAATTAAGCTTAATAGGTAACTTAATTGAAGCTGGAAAAATTATGAGGTGTGTGTAACATCTTAACATAGTTCCTTGTCAAAATTGAAGTCCATTTGATGAGTATTTTAAGCATAATTGAACAAAATCAGAAAAACTAATAATTGAAATTACGTTAAAAATACACATCAAACTAAACAAAATTTTATTAAGTTGAGCTTCTCACCCTGAATTACTAGAATACTTGTTTACAGGAAATGATTGAAAAATGAATTTACAATGAATTTTCAAAAATATGGGTCAAATTATGACCTATATTTTTAAAATTTTAATTATGGTTAATGATAATTTCTAATGAACCAAAGAACATTACTAGATGTCATAAACATCCCCTAATTTATGTCAATAAATTTTAAGCTTAAATGAATGAATACATGAGTATTTGATGAAATTCAATAAACACATAGAGTGAAATTACTCCCTAGATATTCATCATTTTGCCTCCATTTTATTTTTAAAATGCAAGGATTTCTATTCTAAATTCATAAAGGTAGAATTTCAAATTTTGGTTAAGTGGGCAATTTATTAGAATTTTTCAAAGTTCTAATGTTTAAAAATATATTTTATATTTAATTTAAAATCACTTGGGCCAACAGTGTGCTGATTGGATAAAACTTTACACGTGGTTACATGCGATTGGCTTATCCCTAAGGTGGCAGTCAGTTGTGTCATCTCACTTAAATAGCACGGCAGTCATGTGAACTGTCTGATCATGCGTTAAGTAGATCTGATGGCTAGGATGGATCTCATGATTCTATCATTAAAAGGATCAGACGGATCTAAAAACTAACAAAATCACAGTCGTTTAATCAAATAGAAAAGTTTGAATGGTTGTGATTTCTCCTTCCTCACATGAATGGCCAAAGATCTAAACTTAAGAAAGCTTCCAAACTTAATGTAGAGTAAACCAAATGGCTTGAAATTTTAAAGAGAGGTAGAGTAGGGTTGAAGAAAGAGTGTATATTTTTAAAACTTTTCATGCAATGTTTTAGGAAGTTATTGAAGAACCTTGATAAACACCAAGGGTTTAAGGAATACCTCCATAAAAGTTATCTTAAAGAGAGTTTGATGGCTAGTTTTCTTCCTCAAGAGGTGCACAACAACTTTGATGAAGACACCAAGGCTTGAGGAGCACTCGAAGAAGATTTTATACGATGGAGGTAGAATGTTTCTTGATCCTCCATCGATCTCATCATCAGTGACATCCAAATAGTTGAGAAACACTAGGAAAATGTGAAGGAAGCTTTGGGGAGAAAAAAAAAAAGCTAGGGAGTTTAGAAGAGAATTGGGAATGGAATCTAATTAGAATGAGGGTTTTGCATGGTTTTGTTTAATTCAAATCCCATGGGATGATCTAAAGGCTATAATTCATTAGGATGAGTTAGTGGGTGATCAACACCTATCCTAAATAGTTAGGGGGTTGAGGAGGTGGCTATGCAAGCTAAAAATGACTTTGGGTAAATTCATATGGGGGGACCACCTAGCCATTTTAGGACAAACCAAAAGTTGAGATCAACTTGGGAAGTAATTAGGAGGGTTGTGGATCAATTTAGGGAAGTTTAGATTAGCTGGTTTGGAGGGAAATGAAAGGTTTGAGTGATTTGACCATTTGAAGTTTTTTTATAAGCTTCACTATTTTGACTAGTCAACAAGGTCCATACTGACTAGTATAAACCTTAGGGGAGTTTTGAATGTTGGTGAGATTAATTACATGGGTTTAAAATAATTAGATTAGTGTTTGTATGAAGGGTTGAATATAAACATGAGTTTTACCATTCTTGATGGGTTCACTAGGTCAAACTCATCAAGGTTTGGCTCACAAAGGGATTGGACTTATTTGAAATGTGTAATGAAATGAGTTTGAGTGAGTGAAGATATTGATTTAACCATGTGTATGAGTCAGACCCAAATTGTCCTAGGTTTGACCAAATTTGGATTTAGTTTACCAAGTCAATTTTTAAATGGACTTGGGTGAATAATCATGTTCAATTCATCAAGAGCTATATTCAAGAGGATTTGGTGAAGCTCATATGCAAATTATAGCTTGATTCAAGGTAGATAGGGTGCTTAATCGATTGGGTTGAGTTAGGTTAGCTCAACTGAGTCAGATGGGTCAGTGAACTATGAGAGGTACTGTACCATGGCAATTAACTGTACTTTATGATTTGCTGATGTTCAGGTGATTATAATTCAGGTTTTGTGAAGCTCAGATGACCTCAATCAGAAATAAGGCAATGAGGTATTAAAAATCTTAATTGTTGTTAGAAATTTAATGCTAGCAGGGGTGGATTTACAATGGGGGCCCTAGTGGCATGGCTAGGGCCCCCAATAGCCCAATAATTAAAGCCAGGTCATTTCAAATTACATTAATATATTCATTAGCATATATAATATTAAATTTAATTTCTAAAACTAATCAGTCCGTCCGCCTCTTCATTCATTTCAGGTTTGATTATTTTTGCATTCTCTCTCTCTATCTCTCTCTCTCTCCTGATCTCTTTTTTACTTTATATTTTTCTTCCCAGTCTTTATTTGGAAAATTTTCTCTACCTAGTGCCCACGACTACCGCCCATACCAGCTCCCATCTTTTTCTTTTTTCTTTATTTTGGAAAAAAGAAAAGACAATCTTTTGTTGCAAAAATGATTTATAAAAATATAATTTTTTTATATTATTTATAACATATGATATTATATAATTATATACTATTCATATTATAATATTTTATCTTAAAGTCCAAAACTAATAAGCGATGTTAGTTACATAAACTTTCGCTTGAAATGACTTTACATTCTCTGCAATCTAAATAATATATTTTTCTTATAAGAAAATGATCAATTTGAGTTTTGTTATATCCATCTTATTAGTGATAAGATGCTCCTCTCTTTTCTTAAATAATATATTACAAAATCATAAGCTAAAAACTTTTATTCGGAAGACTTTTTTGAATAATATATCTTTTAATCTAAAAATTTTGATGAAATAATGAGGTGTGCTCAATTATTTTTGTAAAGTATAATGTAACTAAAAGGGAAATAAAACAACAAATTAACAATAGTGGGGGTGAACTCCTATGATGCGATGTCTCTCAAATTAAAATGGTCGACATCAAGTAACAGAATACAAAGTAAAATAATAATACATTTGAAACAATAGTTGATCAAAGATTGACGGTAATAGGCGATGGCTGTGGAAAGCATCAACAGGTGAGAAGGATGGTGACAAGCTGAAGGCGACTGTAGATAGTTAGGATCAATTTTACCCAAACTAAATTAAAGGTAAACTCTAAATTAACTTTCAAAGTACTTTTCAATTGAAATGCAACCTTCTAAATGCTTAAAATTTTTCAAATCCTGATATTTTTTCAAAAGAGCCATAACAATTTAATTCAAGTTTTCTGCTTTCCAGCACAAACAACAAAGTCAAATGAATATTTAGTCATAGCATCAATGGCAGCTCTACCTGGTCGTCAAGTCACAAAATCACACTATTAACCTCCATTAGATTCTTAGGCCTCATGTGGCAACATTTATTTTGTCACTTGTTTGGATATATTCTTTCAAAAAAACCTTTTATTCTGAAACTTATTTTCTTTGCTAATTTTAAAAGTTTTTTTAGGCCTCGTTTGGTTGCACTATACCTTTTATAAAAGTTTGTTTAAAAGTGGTTGTTGAGAAAATAAAAGTTTAAAAAAATTTTGTTTAAACAAATTGGTGGCTTTGTGCTTATGAAAATCTAAAAATAGATTTAAATTATTGAAATGTAACATCAGCTTTAGCATTTTAGCCATAAAAGAGTCAATTGTCCTCATATCAAAATTAAGTATATCCATTTTTTAAAATTAAACAAAAATTAACAAATATAGAAAACTTTTAAAAACTCTCATTTAAAATATCATATCTTCTAATAGATAAAAATTGTTTGGTTGGAGGTACATGAAGAAATTTTTTCGATGCAGCGGATTGGTAAACCTACAGTGTGAGTTCTTATTTCGTTTTAAATGTTGTCCAACTCAAAGCATACTCCAAACACATTTGCGCAAGTTGATTAAAGAGAAATACTATGTTATACTACTCATTATGTAGTATGTTCATCAAGGTGCTAATTAAATTGATTGGGAGTAGTATATGTTTAATGTTCAATAAATTCATATACTAGGTGTTATGTTGTGTTGTGTAAGTTATTTGTTAACATCAAATGTTGGATGTTAGAGCATTATAAGTTCTGTTATTTTGAGTTGGATATTAATGTATTAGAATTGAAACTTTCGTATTTAATGTGACTACATAATAAGAATTATAAAAATATCTTTAGATAAAGATTTGTATAATAAACACTCAAGTCACTAAAGTCAAGATGAATACAAGAAATAATAAACAACACAATGAGAAGCATATCGATAAATAAACAGGCCAACATCTCCAATAAAACATAATCTAATAGTTCCTTCATGGCCTATGAGGTATCACGTCAGTATCAGGCATGTAGTGCTGTGGTGGCCTAAGTGGTCTGCCTCGTAGCTAATGCTGCTCAGCATCATCATTGTCTAGCTGTTCAGCTATAGGTTGTATGATAGAAGGAACATAATATAGAGTGTACCATGATGTTATGCCCTGTTATGTGGGATTACTAAAGAGCTATTGAGATGACCCTTGATATTCGTAAGAGGATGACCCAACTACCATGCTGTAAGGATCTATGAATGGCGGGGTAGTATTAAAGGTTGTGCGGTCAGTATGTGCTGCATAGTGATCTTCAGCAATATGCATCGGTCTTTGCATTTCTTGACTCAGCTCCTCAATTTTATCTACATCCCTTTGAATGTCAATATCACTATCTCTACCCAAAAACAAAAAGCTATAAGGTCTTCTTTGTTTCAAGAAAATAAGTGTGTTGCTTTTTACAAGAAATGTTCAAATTTAAATGGTAAATAAGAAAATTTACATATAAATTTTTATTACTTACAAAATGGAGCTCCAAGGGTTATTGAGGGTAGTATGTGGTTAGAGGCTCATGAGGAGGCTTCAACATGTAAAGTGTAACCCATGACCTAAACCAATGCAAATACTGCTCTAAAAAATAACTCCTTGTCCAATCCTGTGTAGATACCTACCATAATAGATCCTCTTCTATCTTCCCATATGGCTATGTAGGCAAAATGATACACCAACCAGTCTATGTCTGCCTTCCCATGTATGTTAACTCAAACAAAGCTCTGATCCATAGGATGTACGCTGGTGGTAGCTACATATCCAAATTATTGAATAACTCTATCCAACAAATGCCACTCTACCCTCTTCTAACTTATCAAAGGAACCCAAGCTAATCATATTTGAAGAGAGGATAAGTATATATCTACCACATATTCATGAATCACTATTAAATATGGCTCACAAATAACCTATATTAAATGATATAAATATGATGGCTAGTAGTGCAAAAAACATAATTGTATAATATGCATGAAAAAGAAATGTATGTGTTATACATAGTTATCTAGTAAATCATCTAGATCATCTCTATAAGTGTTTATGCTGCCTACAGATAGCCGTCTTATGTGCTCCTTATTCCACCAACATAAAAAGTAAAAAAGAAAACACATATTTCTTAAACCTAAATTATCATGATCTTCTAAAATTTTAATAAAAAGTGAAGAGAATCTCATGCCTATAATTGACACGCAGTCCATCCAAGTGTTTTTGGTATGGAACATGCAGAGTTAGATGACCAAAATGAATGTGCTCCCAATACCATATATACAGTAAGTTTATGTTTTACATTCGACGCTATACTCATACTCAAAATTACGATAAAGGGTTAGTTTATCAATCACCATCTACTTCAAAGATACCTTTTGGATTTGAAAAAATTTTCAAATCTAAAAAGTCAGTATCTTCCTACAATTAGTGAATCAGGCAACATTCTTTTGTATAGAATTAGAAACTGTGGGTCAATCATTAATGATTTCATTAACAATGTGAAATATTTATACAAATAAAAATATGGGAGAAATGAAGAAGACGTAGGTCCCTTTATCTGATTGGCTAGTAAAGCATGAGCTAATTCATAGATCTTTAAGCTTTGTTTGACGAGAAATAGATACTTTACAAATAAAAATTGAGGATTGTGATTCTATTGTTGTCATTTCATATGTATATGATTACAATTATTTACGATCTTAATGTGCCTATTATGTAGCACTAGGTGGATTTTTAACTAGTGCGTATCACCTTACAAAAATAAGGTATGGTATAGATAAACTAGAAGAGGTATGCATAAAACTATTTGCTCCAGGAGTAATCCTTAAACCTCGTCAATTTTCTAGATTTAGAGAAGTGCTGATTTCTAGGAATGAAAAATTTTTGATATGTTGGGATTTTTTTTATGAGAATCATCCTAGCCTTAAACGTATCTTGATGCCTGAAAGTTGGATAGGATGGCCCTTATGTATATATTGGCCCTTTTTGGCCAAGTTGACATAGATAGCTCTCCCAACGAGTGTGTGATGAACAACACAATTTCTTCTAGTAAACATAAATACTACAAATGAATCTCATAGCTTGATGTATTAGGTAAAAGATAACACCCCAACATAAATAGAAAATAATCCCTTACATGCCTCCAAAGTTTAATTTCAGTAAAACCAATATAAGAATCCCTCTGAAACACCAACTTAGCCATCTAAGAGGCATATATGTCTATGCATTTACTTGTCCTATCCTAAATTTTGTGCTAACATACTGGTAAAATGGATCGTAATATACTTCATCTAGCTCTAGATGCCAACCGAACAAGTCATCACAACAATCGGGCCAACTAATCCACCATCTCCTAGGACAAACCATAGTGTATCCAACTAAAGCAGGTCCATCAATGTGAACACCTAAAATTATAGCTACATCTTGCAACATAATGGTTATCTCACGAACAAGAAAGTGGAATATGCTTATTTGCAATTATCTTCATTCTACTAAAGCTATTATCAAATGGTGATCAATCCTAATGTACATAAGCTGACTAACACAGTCCAAACGCACCATCCTCAATGCAGCCATAAATTTGGGATAATTAACAGGCCATTCATACACCATAAGTAAATATGATGCTGCTTCCAATGTAATACACTGTATGAAAAATAGTGAACTGAGTTGAATATCTATCACTAAGATATGAAAGAGTCAATAATAACATTAAAATATGAAATATGTAATAACATAATGATATAATGAACTAAACATATCTTGTTAGGGTGTGATGTTCTATGGCTGTCACACAATGATGCAACGTTAGGGGTGAACATTTTTAATTGAGGCTTCTTGGGGCCATCCTCTTATGGTGGTTAGCGCCTCAATCAACACCTAAGTGCTCTAGTATACTCTTATGTCATATGAAAGCTAAGTGCTCTAGTATACTCTTCTGTCATATGAAAGCTAAGAGATGCACCTAGTATGGCATTTTATTCTATTATAATGAATATTATGATAAACACTACAAACTCCGTTGCACTGAAACATCGGTTCATCCATTGTGTTCCTATATCATCATGTTCTAGGTTGACTTGATCGTCTTCTATAATTGGGTGGGTTTAGAGTGTAAAGGTTGTACAATGGATCATGACAAACTTAGCTATCACTATCAAGGATATTGTGGAATTCATTAGAATATGTGAATTTGAGGTTCTTTAATGTGTAGTACTTTGAGATGTTGTCTAAATGGATTCACCTTAACGATGCAGTGCAGCCAATCACATGTGAACACGGCATTTGATAGATAATTGTTCGATCACAGCTACACATACAATTCCTATCATATGTAATCTCATGCCTATGAGATCTTGATGACATCTCGAACACCAGGAATTCATGCATATTAATCCTAGGTTGTTTGGGCTGTCTCCTAGCCTCTAGCTCAACTTTCCTTAGTCTAGTCTATGATTGTGGGTCAAGCATGCTATTATTTTATTATTCTGCAGCAGTAATAATTTTGTGCCGGCCGTATTCCATTGACATGTTATTCTATAAATTTCAACAAAATCATTGTTTACAACTATTCCTTCTACTGTATCAATGTTCCTAGTGCAGTAATTTCAAATAACATTATTAGTGTCATTAGGATAAACATCATTAACAACATTCATATCAGATTCCAATTCATCAAAATCTTCAATACATGGTCGCTTGAACCACTACTCATTATTTCATAGCCTTCATCAACAACAAGATCACAAGATCTTGACTCATTAACTCCCAAAAAAATCCAAGGGAAGGATTGCATTGAAGGACCTGTGACATCCGATCAACACACATTTTGCATAAATCTGCGTCATGCCAACATATGTTCAGTTAAGGACCATTTAAAAAAACAATGCTTCAGCTAACTAGAATGTGTTTAATGTTGAATTTATCGAACATTTGGATTATGCACTGGTAATTGCCTATAACCATCACCCTGTGTCGAGACCCCATGGTCCAAGTTTATCAAATCATGGATTTGAGATGAAAGATTTTCATCGAAACTAGTACCCCCACATATTTCTTCGACTTCCACATACATAATGAGAACTTCTCAGACAGCAAGAGATAGAACACCTTCACAAACATCATTGTTCTCAACTTGCGAAACAATGAATTCATTCCCGATCAGAAAACGACGCACAAGGTTGACTGTAAACTTAGACGCATCATACTTATCTATAGATAATTCTCCATCTTACATGAGCATAAATGATGATTATTAAAATATTAAATTATCCTAATTATTAACATAATAAGCTACAGGATTGCTGCTCCCTTTAGTAAAATAAGATTTAGTTACTAAAGATATAAAAAACGGTCTAAACCATGCATATAAAAACATTAACCCCACCTCAACTAGAAAAAGCAATTATTATACTTAAATAACACAACAAATTTACTCAAGTTAATAATTTCAAACGTTAATCATTATATATATCACTTTTTTCGCAATTATTTTCATTGCCCCATAATTAAAATATTATTAATTATCTAATTAAGTAAAGCTGTAATTAACTACTTCTAAAATTATTAAAAACTAAATCTATAAGAGAAAATTAATTATGTAATTAGTAAAAAATGTGTAATTAAGTACTTCTAAAATTTTAAAACTCAACCAAAACAATTATATACATTAACAGCAATTTAATTTCCTAATTACGTAATAAGTTAATTCTTTAATTAAGACCTTCTAAAATTTTAAAAAATCAACCAAAAAAATTGTATACAGTAACATATTTTTACTTACCTAACTAGTTATAACTATAATTAACTACCTCTAAAATATTTAAAAACCCAACCAAATTATATATACAACAACAAGAACAAGAACAAGAACAAAATCAAGCCTTTATCTCACTAGCGGGGTCGGCTACATGAATCATTTTTCTCTATTGTGTCCTATTAAGAGTTAAATTTTCATTTAAATTTAATAAAGAAATATCATTTCAATATTTTCTAAGCAAATCTTTTTAGGTCTACCTCTACTTTTGCTAGGTCTCAAGACCTGGATGAGAAAAATGAAGGGTTGCGTTAGGTAGTCTACAGCCAGTGTAAAACTTGTCGAATAATCATGACATGAATCTTTTGAAACAAAAAACATATTTACATTATCAAAAAATTAATTATGTAATTAGTTAAATGGGCAATAATATTGTTTAATCGAGAAAAGTAAATAATTCATAATTATTGATTGTTCTTTTTTGTTTCTATATTTATATGGTTCATATATTTATTGAGTTTTCTTTTTTTGTTTCTATTTGATAGGTTCCTATATAATTGGTTCATATATTTGTTAGTTTTTTTTTTCTATATTTATATGGTTCCTATATTTATTAGTTTTTTTCTATTATTTCCCTTTTTTTGAACCTATTAAATATATGAATCATAGCTGTAAACTTCGTTACATTCTTTGGCCGGAAGTAAACCGGTCCACGCGATAGAAATGTGAAATAAATAATTGAAATATTTTATTTAATAAATAATATAATTTTATTAAAAGTCAAATCTACTTTGAATTTCATTTTGTTTCTAAATAATTATTTTATAATTTTAAATAAATAATATTTTTTAATTTGATTATTTTTTTATAATTTTAACGGTAAGTTATTACTTGAAACTCTTAAAGTATTATTTTCCAATAATAATAAAAACTTTATAAATATATAAATTATTTTAGCCATAAATAACATAATGCAATATAGAGAAGGAAATAATTTATGTTAGAATATTCTAATAAAATAATTATAATTTTATAATATTTATCTCAAAATAGATGTAAAATTATAATGTATATTATCATAAAAAACTTAATCAAAATATTTAGACTTAATTTCATTATTATTTTATTTATGACAAATTTTTTATAATAAATTAAATAAATGAATTTTTATAAGAAAGGGCACGCTCAATTGCAAATTTTTTATAATAAATTAAATAAATAATTTTTATGAGAAAGGGCATGCACAATTGCATGTGAACGTACATTTTCTATGGGACTTTTAATCAAGGCTTTGAAAATCGGACCGGACAATGAACCAAAAGAAGAGAGGTTTGTGGTTTGATGGTTTGACTAGGGTCGAACCAAATAACGTAATAAATACTTAATATATTTAAATATTATAATAATGATATAACTGTTTGTAAATATATAACAAAAAATTGAATATAATCATAATATGAAGCCTAAAAAAATCTAACATTATATAAAGTAATATCAAAAGTTAATTAAAAGAATATCAACTATGCAAGTTAATTAAAAGAATATCAACCATAAATCCACAAATAATATCAAAAGTTAATTAAAAAATTATCAACTAAGGTATGAAGGAAACTTCACCAACTGCTAACCATACAAGATTGAAATAGTAGGTATGAGCAAACTATGCAAGGTAGAAAAATTAATAGAATTGAATGTAGCTATCAATGAAACATAATATCAAATTTAGCAATTAAACTTAAAACACAATTTAAAGTCACAAAACTGAAACAACACACATTGCGGTTCTAGGTTCCTGCACAAGGTGGTGCGGCCATCCCGCGGCTCCCGATTTCCCTCACAGGATGACCAAATCAGTTAATTTGTTATTTCACATTATATTGGGGGATGAATGCATACCTCAATTTGATGTATAGTAGCAATTTATAGAGCTAAAATTCTATATCACTTGAGACTTGACCCTACGTTTAACATCTTCCTATTTGTCAAAGAAATAAGATAAGAATTCAATAGAATTGAATGTAGCTATCAATGAGTGTGATATCAAAACAAATTTTTTGTATTTTTAAATTCAACTTGATTTATTTTAAAATATATATAATTGCAAACATATTTTTTGAAAATAATAACAGAAAGTGATGCCAAACAGGCTAATTCTCTAGAAATGAGAATAAGTTATGCTAATTGGGATAGCACTAAGATAAATAGAGCATTGCAACGTACCTTTGATTAATGAGGGTGTGTAACCTTGAACTTTTGAGGTTTGGGAATTGAAATTAGTCACGAAATAGTGGATTTGCTTCAATTAATTTCTTAAGCTCAACCAGCATTATACTCCTTGCAGATTTTGTATCACCATACATTGAAAGTTGTTCATTTTCCCTAAAAGTGGTAAATCAACAAAATTATCAAGAAGCAGAGCTGCACGAATGAAATTAATAAAAAAAAAACCTAAAATTTTTCAATGTCATAAACTATGTAATTTCCTTGAAAAGCTCCTCATTGAAGGACACAAATACTTTCAAATCCTTCTCGAGTATGTCTATGGCCTTTGAACGATCATGCTTACAAAACAAGCATGGATCAAAATCATTCATTGAAGCAAAGCTATCACTCACAATATGATAGCTAGATTTTATGAAAGATCAAAAATTGAAATTTTAAAAACTTTGCATACTTATCCAATGCCTATAGATACTTTTGCTTCCTTATTTCAAAGAAAATTTTCATTGAATACTGAGGAATAGATGAAAGGAATGTTTTTGCGAAGAACTGGCTATAGATCATTTTCATGAACAATCGGCTATGGACTGTTCAAACCGGTGGTTCGATCGGCTAATCGAAAACCAGTACCGGTTTCTGATAACCGGCCAGTTCAGCCAAAAATCATTTTGAGCCTTTAGATTTGATCAGATGGCTACGGGAAGCTTATATGAAACCAAAAAAAAAAAAAACATACTATTCATTCATTCAGACATCTTGTTTCCTGTTGAGCCTCCTGAGTTCCGACTTCATGCCATTGCCTGCTCTTTCGAAAGCCTCCATTCATTCATCGGTTGCTTGTTTATGATTACCAGCCAAACGAAAGCCTCAATTCTCTCATTCATTGTAAGAGTAAGCCAATTCATTCCTTTCATCTATTCCTCAGTATTCAATGAAAATTTTCTTTGAAATAAGGAAGCAGAAGTATCTGGAGGCATTGGACAAGTATGCAAAGTTTTTTAAAAATTCAATTTATGATCTTTCATAAAATCTAGCTATCATATTGTGAGTGATAGCTTGATTTCAATGAATGATTGATTGTTCACAGGTCATAGACATACTTGTGAAGGATTTGAAAGTATTTGCATCCTTCAATGAGGAGCTTTTCAAGGAAATTACACAGCTTTTGACATTGGAAATTTTCAAGTTTTTTTTTTTTAATTTCATTCATGCAGCTCTATTTCTTCTTGATAATTTTGCAGATTTTAGGTAAAATGATAATTTTCAAAGTATGGTGATACAAAATATGCAAGGAGTATAATGTTGGTTGAGCTTAAGAAATTAGTTGTCAAATCCACTATTTCATGACAAATTTCAGTTCTCCAACTTCGAAAATTCAAGGTTGCCCTGAAAGTTCGATAAAGGATGTTAAGCCTACGTGAACGGTCCCTAGGCACACCAAGAGGGGGGTAAATTGGTGAATTTAAAAACAAATTGCTTACTTCAAAGTAAAACACTTATATTTTTAAACTTTTTTAATAATTAAAAACAAGTAACAACTATCACTTGATGTGGAAGTGAATAATCTTATCAAAAGTCAAAATAACGATGATGATATTCTAATCAATAGAATGAAGCATTAATTACCAATTTTAACCAAGTAATTATCATAGAAATAAAATGTAGAAAAAGTAAAATGCAGAAAATAAAAAATCATAATCTGCACACTAGAATTTTCTAGTTATTCGGTCAAACAATGACATACGTCCACTACCCGGAGTCCTCCTTTCCGAGTATTGCACTAAATTTTAGTGTCTCTCCTTTAGCCCCCACAGCTAGGCGGAGAAGCCTTTACAATCTTTTCACCAACTCGATGTGGTAGAGAAGCTTGACCTCCTTTCTCACCCTCCAGTGATGATAGAGAACCACGACCTCCTTTCTCACCCTCCTGGTGATGGCAGAGAACCACGACCTCCTTCATCACCCGCCTGATGATGGAAAAGAACCATGACTTTGAGCTGAAGAACTTCATAAAGCCACCAAAGAAACCTAGACAAACACTTGGAGGAAACAAGGCAAGACACTTTCTTGGAGAAACCGTGTGAACCCCTCACACTACTTCTCCCTCACACACAAGCTCTCCCTTTCTTCTTCCCAAAGCTCTCCCAGATCACCTTCTCCAAGCTCTCTCTCAAGAACACTCAACAGCCAAAGGCTTAAAATAAGTCTAATTAGAGAGATTAAATACAAGGCCTCATAAAAAGTTCTATAATTCAATTTTGGCGACTCTGATCATACAATACGATCAAGATTGTGCAGTACAATTAGTACAAATAATCTTGTTAATATTGTATGAAGAATAAGGCACTGTACGATCAGTTCAATAAATTATGCTGATCATCTAGTATGATTAGTTCAAACAACTTTGGTAATTATCCCGTATGATTAGTGATGATTAAATATCATCCCATGCAAAGATCGGGTCGTACAGTACAATGTGCTCCAATCGTCATATACAATCTGACTGGATCAATTAATCCAAAATCATTTCTTAATTACAAGATTAATTTAGGTGAGATTTAATTATATCATACAGTATGATCCATATCATACGGTATAATTAGTATAAATTTTGTATTTCAAAATATTACCTAAATTGTGATTGGCTGCTAGGATTTTGATTTCAACTAATCATCCTATATGATATGAATCATATAGTACGATTAGTTTAAATTACGTTCACCAAGTATAGTATTCACCAAATACAAAATTTGACTCAAGAAATATAGAAATAAGTAAAGGTAACAATGAAGACTCTTCCAGACACTAAATCCTATTCTACCCACTTTTGAGCTGAATAATTTTGTATAGTATACGGTGGACTTGAAATATTAGTACATGAGAAAAAATAAATATGCAATAATAGTAATTAACAGGAGATGGCATAGTAAAGAATTCAATAATATTTGTTATCATCAAAATCACAAGACTTAGGTCTAGATTTGTAATAATCTCCCACTTTTTTTATGAAAAACATTATTGATAAAGAACTTTAATTTATTTTTGCTATGTCTTAAGCTCCCCCTTACTAATTAATTTTTTGAAAATAAGGAGAGTATGTTTTTTTTTTAATTTTCATTTTCATTTTTTTAATTTTTATTTTTTTAAATAAATAAGCACAAAAAATGAGCATAAAAAAATGAGCGGGAAACTAAATTCAAAAACTAGTGGACTAATAATATGAGAATAGTAAGTACAGACATTCAACAACATTCTACTCACCCTTTTGACATCATAAAAAGGTGGAAAAACATAAACAAAAATACCAAATAAAAATAATACAGACACAAGGATGAAACCAAAAAATTAATTAAAAATATGAAGGTCCCTAATAAGAAAATAGAGGCAAATTGCTCTCCAAACCAAGCCATATCATTTTGATGTTGCTGGTGCTGCTCTGCTACATAGTTATCGAATCGAGTCTCCCACTTATCAAATCTTTGAATTAGTGTATCGTACTAAGTGGGTTGTAGAATAGGTGCTGGTGCTGGTTCTCGTCCTCCCTCGGCTTCCTCTATCTCGGGGTCAATATAGTAAACATTTTTGTGATGAGTGCTATGAAGAACGTGGAAGGAGCTATTAGAGTAAAAAATTAGAAGGTGGTTTGGCGGTGCAGGGAATTGGAAATTATATTTAAATTCAAGGGCAAAGGCAATTACATGACCTAAGGTAAGATTTAGCTTTCTTTTATGTCTAGAATCTTGAATGCATGTAAGATTCTCAAGGTATCGAATAATTAAATTAGCTGCATTGAAATCAATCTTAGCCATTATGAAACAAGTGGTGAGGGATAGAAGAGCTGTGATATTTATTCGTTCACCAGCTTTTTAAATGATTGAGTTTTGAATGATATATTGTATGATTCTAACATCTTGAACTAAGATATTTATGTGAGAAATATGGTAGTTGGTAGTCATTTTTCCTAAGGGTTATGTTAGCAAGGGTCCAATCATGGTCAGGGTTAGAAACTACAAGGTGAATTTTCTCGCTAGTGGTAGAAAGATGAAGGAATTCATAAAAGTCTTGGTATGTAATTTCAATAGGTCTCCTATTGACATAATATTAGAGGGTAGTACCCTCACTATTAATTCGGAGGTTGGAAAATAATTCAAAAAGGAGTTCAAAATTGAAAGGGTAGGCACAAGGGAGAATGAAAACAAGGGTGGTGCGAGTGAAATGAATGAGTACTTGGAAGTTTAGATTTTCTTGATTTATGATCTTTGAGGGTGTGATCCCAGTAGACTTGTAACGATTTTATGCCTCTTCGTCAGCTGCTTCGATAAAGCAAGGATCCACGGGTCATCGGGAAGAGCTTCTGACAAGAGCTCTTGATCCCATTTCAAGGAATAAGATCTTAGGGAGGAAGGAAAATAAATTGAGAAGAGTTGAGTGAAGAAAAAACTTATTTTTTCTCCCTTTAAATAGAAATTAACCATATTGCACTATATGGTAGGGTATCATATAGTACGATGGAGTGTATTTAATTCATTCAGTTTGATTAGTCAAAAGTTAGTCTAATCATACAGTATGATCATAATCATACTGGGCGATCAGTGTAATGACGATCATCCTGAGGAGTCAGTATGGACGATCGTTGACTGGTCAAATCATCTTGTACGAATAATTATTTATATAGTAGGATTTGATATTTAATATCATACTGGCCAAATTCAATTCATCCAACGCCTAGTGCCACATGTATCGTACAGTACGAATTAGGTGTTGATACAGCACATTCACCAATAATTGATCAATTAGAGCTGTTGGATGTGTTATGAGTAGTGATGTGAAACTTTGTGCATATTGTATAGTACGATGTGAGATAATTTTGATTTATGTGTGATGATCAAGAAAACTTCATAAAAAAGAAAAAAAATTTCATAAGAACTATATCATAAATACAAATAATAAAACAAGAACAAAAATACTAAATAAACAACATAAAGGTATACACACATAGCATTCATATTTTTCATTTTTCAAATCATCCTGATTCAAGCATGAATATCTATGGCACTTAATCTAGTCCTTAAGGTGCTAAATGTTTAAAAGGTTAAAGGTTTTGTAAAGATATATGCTAGTTGATTTTCAATAGCTACATGATATAATTATATATCCCCCTTGGTTATATGGTCTGTAATGAAATGGTTTCTAATGTTTATGAGCTTGGTTCTGCAGTGTTGGATTAGATTTTTTGAAATATAGATGGCACTTATGTTATCACACATGATTGTAATAGTGTTGACAGGTAGTCCATGATCTAAGATTTATTATTTAAGCCATAGGACTTATGCAATATAGCTCCCTAGAGCTATAGATTCTACTTCAGCGATAGATAGGGTTACAGAGTTTTATTTTCTACTAGACCAAGAGACTAAAGATTTTCTTAAGAATTGACAAGTTCTAGAAGTACTTTTCCTATCAACTTTACATCTTATAAGATCTGAATCAAAATATCTTATAATTTTAAAAGAAGTACTATGTCTAGGATACCATATTCTTAAGTTTTGGATTCTTAAAAGATATCTAAGAATTCTTTTAACAGTATTCATGTGGGACTCTTTAAGATCAGCCTAAAATCTAGCATAGAGAAACACTAAATATGATATCAGGCCTACTGGTAGTCAAGTAAAGAACTGATTCAATTATTCCTCAGTACTTCTTCTGATCAACTGATTTTCTATTTGGATCCTTATCTAATTGAATGGTAGAGCTCATGGAGTATTGATTGCCTTAGCATTATCCATTTCATATTTTTTTAAGAATATCTTTAATATATTTTGATTGGCTAAGAAAAGTTCCATCATCCCTTTGCTTTACACTAAATCCAAGAAATTAGGTAAGCTCTCCCATCATGCTCATTTTAAACTCCTCACTCATAATTTTTGAGAATTTATCACAATGATTTTTATTTATAGATCCAAATAATATATATCATCAATATAGATTTGAACAATGAGTAGTTCTTTTCTTTCTTTCTTTAGGAATAGGATGGTGTTTACACTTCTCTTAACAAAATCTTTTATCTAGGATAAAGGTTCTCAGCCTTTCATACCAAGCTCTAGGTGCTTGTTTCAATTCATATAATACCTTCTTTAGTTTAAATACATGATTAGGAAATTTAGAGTTCTCAGAACCTAGGTGTTGCTCAACATATACATCTTCTTTAATTACCCCATTTAAGAAGGTTTTTTTAACATCCATTTGATATAGCTCGAATCCTCTAAAGTAAGTAAAGGCTAACAACAATCTAATGGATTCTAATCTTGATACAGGGGCAAATGTCTCTTCAAGGTTAATTCTTTTAACTTGATTGTACCCCTTAGGTACTAATCTAGCCTTATTTCTAATTATTATGCCAGAGTTAATCATCTTATTATTGAAAACCCATTTGGTTCCTACCACACTCTAGTCTTTGTGTCTACTAACCAACTCCCAAACATCATTCCTAACAAATTAATTCAATTATTCTTGCATGGCTAGGATCCATAATACATCAAATAAAGCTTAATCTATGTTTGAGGGTTCTACTATAGATATAAAAGCAAAGTGGCTAACCTCCTTTTTAAGTCCATGCCTAATTCTTACTAATACTGATGGATCTACTAGGAAGAGGTCCTTAGGATGACTAGATGATTATCTCCAATCTTTAGGTAATGGGTTCTAAGGCTTTACTCTATTTTATAGGTCAATAGATTCTACTCCTTGGGTCACTTAACTACTACTATTCTGACCTAGGTTATACAGATTTGTTAGATTCACCAAACACCACTTTTTTTTTTTGTGTATCGACACCTTTTCATGAAAGGCGACTATAGTGCTGCCTCATTTGAGGTGGCAAAATAAAAAAAAACTATAATTAATTTTTTTTAATTTATTTTGGTTTAAATTTTTTAAAAAATATTAAAAATCTTAAAATATTCCAAATTTTTTTAGAAAATTTAGAATATTTTTAAGAAAGGAAATAATTAATTATATATTTTTTTGCGTATATATTTTTTATTTTAATATGATATTTTTCCTCTTTTTATTTATTTCAAAAAGGAATAAAATGATTGTTGGCCTTAAAAATTTTGAAAAAATATTAAAAAATCTAAAAAATTTAGAAAAAAATTTCAAGCTTGCCTCTCCAAGATCTATAAATACCCACCTTGGGGTGGGGGAGAAAAGGCACCACTTTTTTAAGCTGGTCCAAAATTTCTCCCTCAAATTAATGAAAAAATAAACTTGCAAAAGCTTAGAAGTTTTCGACATAAAAAAAGGCTCGATCCTCTACGTAGGCTCGAATCTTCCTTTGTAAAAGGGGTGAAGACTATCCTGTAGAAGTCTAAAGACCGTCAATAGCAGTAAAGTCTTAGTTCTTTGCGTAGGCTTCATTCTTCCTTTGTGAAAGGGGTGAAGACTGTCCTATAGGAGTCTAAAGACCATCAATAGCGATAAAGGCCCAGTCCTCTACACAGGCTCCAATTTTCCTCTATAAAAGGGATGCAAACTATTCTATATGAGTCTAAAGACCATCAATAGTGGTAAAATCTCAGTCTTCTGTGTAGGCTATGGTCTTCCTCTCTAAAAGGGGTAAATACTATCATGTAGGAGTCTATATACCATCAATAATGGTATAGGCATGGTCTTCTGCACAGGCTCCATTCTTCCTCTATAAAAGTGGTAAAGATTATTTTGTAGGAGTCTAAAGATCATCAATAGTGGTAAAGGCCCAGTCCTCAGTGTACGCTCTGATCTTCCTCTTTAAAAGGGATGAAGACTATCCTATAGAAGTCTAAAGATCATTAACAGTGGTAAATGCTTGGTCATTAATGTAGGTTCCAATCTTCCTCTTTCAAAGGGGTAAAGACTATCTTATAGGAGTTTAAAAACCATTTGTGATGATAAAAACTTGGTCCTTACACAAAAAATCATGGGGATATGTTAACGGTGGGGGTTGGAGGTCGTGTCAATGATGGTAATCGAGCAAGGGGTCAATGATGCCTATTAGGAGGTGAAGGGCTGATAATGGTATTTAAGAGGCAAAGGGACAATGATAGCCATTGGGGAGAATGGACGATGATGGCAGTGGTCGAGTTGCATTCCATTGAAGGCAATAGTTATCCATGCTAATGGGGGAGGAAAGTGAATAATTTGATAAGGGGGTCAGGATATATGCTAGTAGCAATAGTTTAATAGCACACTAACAGTGTCAAATAAGTGATGGCATAATAGTGATGAGGTTTCAATCTTTTTCTTAAAGAAGTTGTTACGCGAAATGCTTTAAAGTTCTATATAGAAGAGGTAAAGAGAAATCTACCAAGGATGTTCGATCTATCTAAGGTTATTTTCCAAAGCATTACTTAATGGCGTTAATTGGTATGGAAGAGGTTGAGAGAAATCCACCAAATATGCTTGACCTATCCAAGATTATTTTTCAAATCATTGCTTGATGATGTTAACCTTTATAAAAAAAAGGTCGAAAGAATTCGCTAAGGATTTTTGACCTATACGAGGTTATTTGCCAATAGTGTTAACTTGTATATAAGAGGTAGGTCAAGGGAATCCACCAAGAATGTTTGATCTATCCAAAGTTGCTTGCCAAAACATTACTTGATGGTGTTAACCTACTTGGAAGAGATTGGGAAAATCCACTACAAATGTTCGACCTACCTAAGGGTGCTTACCAAAGTATTGCTTAATGGTGCTAACTTGTGTAGAAGAGGCAAAGAGAAATCCCCCAAAGATGTTTGACATATGTGAGATTATTTTCCAAAGTATTTATTAACGGCGTTAACCCGTGTGGAAGAGGTCGAGGGAATCCACCAAGGATTTTTGACTTATCTGAGGTTGTTTGTCAGAGCATAACTTGATGATGTTAACCTATTTGGAAAAGGTTGAATTGAATCCCCTAGCACCGATTATACCTTAATTGAGAGTGGGGGAATGCCACGTGTATATTGAATCGAAGGTGAAGATTATTCTATCTTTATACTGTTATTACCTTTTTGAGGTTGAGAATATGACTTTACCCAAGGAGTAGAAATTCAGTTGGGACTGTATAGAGTTTATGATTTACTTGAAGCATCCTTATTTGTGAGAAGTATTATGATAGTTTGTTATTAACAAGATTATTTTGCATAAGTAATATATTAGAGGGACTTGCTTGATCATAATCGTATTTGAGATTGTAACCAAGGTTACCCCTCAATCCAAATCTACTTCCCATAAAATCTTTGTGTGGATATCCCTGAAAGGGTAAAAACCACGGAGCCTTGTCCAGTTGAAATGAATGCATAAGTATTTATAGTTGATTACAAGTGAGGCTCTTCCTTGAGGGAAGACATTAACTCAATACAGTAAATACATATTATATATAACACATTACATAGTTAGAGTTGAAAGGATCGAGTAACATGAGTGTTGTACTTAAGAGGGTGTTGGCTTGTTCGTTTGGTCAGCAAGACTAAAGTTGAGAGATAGTGGTCCGTGAGACCATAGTCAATGGTCGACGGAGGTCGGAAGGACCATAGTCTAGGGATGATGGTCAGAGAGATTGTAGTCGACTGGAAATGGAGGTTGAAATTACCATATACTATGGGTGATGAAGGTTGGAAGGATGGTGGTCGGGTGACATAAGTTGACGGGACAATATTCAGTGGGTGATGGAGGTTGAAAGGACCATAGTTGGGTGGTAGTGATCGGTAGAACCATAGTTGGTGGGACCATAGTTGGGTGATAGTGGTCGGTGGGATCGTAGTCAGTGGGCAATGGTGGTATGAGGGGTCTTCTTCCCAAAGCTTTCCTTAAGATGAACCTCACATAAGGATGAACTTGGCGTAGGGAATGTAAAAATTATTCCAAAGGATAAAATCCATGTTCACCTATCTTTTTAAATATGAAATTAACCTAGGATGGGCTTTAGTCAACGTCTAGAGAATTTTCCCCTCTTTTAGCGAACTAAGACAGGGTTTATTTTATACTGGGATCATGGGTTCTTATAGAGGCAAGCCTCTATAATTGATTACATCTCCGAAAAGAAAACTTTTGATTAAAGTGAAGATTAAACTCTAACATGATAATACAATTCTTTATATAAATGAATTGCCTTAAATATATTAAAAATACCAATCATTCCTTTAAAAGTATCATTAAATTATACATAAAATACATTTAAATTCTATATATATGTATATTTATTATTTATCAGGAATATGAGGTGTGTAAATACCACTGGGCTTATGCCACTTTGAATGGGTTGCCAGCTAACAACCTAATACGCACGCGATTGTTGTAGATGTAATGCATGGAAAGGGTAGCTCTATCCTAAGATGTCAAAGAATGAATCAAACTCTAAATTACTAACTCAAGATGAGTAATTTTCACGTTATGTTAAAGTGACACTATCAAGATTACTCATTAAAAATCTATATTTTATTTTATTAACCTAACTAAATTTTCTAACCATCAAAATTTCAAAGAAATTTGGGTAGTATGATGTCCCCACACCAACAGAAATAGCGCAGTATCCTTTAAGCGCAAGAGGACCCTATTGCTTTACCGTAGGCTTGTGTGTTGGGTTCAGGCACGTTACATAAATAAAATGCATACATGTATGCATAATAGGATGAAGGTGTTAGTGTATACAATACCCAGTACTATATCATCCTGAAACTAGTATACATTTTCCTATAAAGTCTGGAACATATACACCGAGGAAATCCTAGAAAAATTCTACCCACTAATGCAAGCTACCACCCATATAATGCAATGCAATAAAGAGAGAATTGCATAAATAAAAATAAATTTTATTCATTTATTGATTCAAATATTTACAACATACTCAAACTCCACCGGAAAGAAAGATGGTCAGGCTTCACCAAAAAAAATCTGCATTTTTAAGCCTACCATATATGTAGATTCAATGCATCTACTAAGGTCTTTGAGCTCCAAGTCTTCTGTGAAATTTTAGAAGATATTATCCTCCAAAGCAGAGAACATCATCTTTTGGAATCCCACTTATATGTATATATAGGTGTATATGACTCTTTTAGAACTCATGATGATGCACAACTCAATCTATATGCAATCTATGATTTACAGACACTTGTACATGTATATAATATTTCCTAGGTATATTCTACTTTGACTCCTACAAGAAATGTAAAGAACTGAAAAGAAAAGTATTAGCATGTAATAACCTAATGCTTGTAATGCAGTCCTTAAGAGCCTAAGTGCATCGATAGAAATTAAAATGTATGACATTTAGATTGTATAAAATAAATAAACATACATAGGGTGTTATCTAAGCAAAGCACCCGATAAGCAAAGACCTTAAAAATAAATGCTAAATTGCCCTCCAAAAGGAAGCAAGCATGAAGAATAAAAGGTCTTCATTATTTAATTGATATTAATTATCAAATTTATTCGATCAAAAAATATTTTAATCAAATAAATTATCAATTTAATTTTTTTTCTTTGTTTAAATTTTTGTGGAAATTTTTTAAATTTTATTAAATTATTTGGAATTTTTAATTAATTTTAATTCATTATTAAATTATTATTAATGAATTATTAAATTTTATTCAAAATAATTATTTAAATTTAGAATAATAACTTTGAATTTTACTAAATTATGTAATTATTTTTAAATTAAATTTATATATTTATTTAATTATATTAAGAAATTAATTACTTAATGAATTAATATTAAATTTTAATTCAAAATCTTAATTTTAATTTAAATTATAGATCTTTGAATTTTACTTTATTTTATTTGAATTTATTTTATATATTTGATTTTTATTTTATTTTTAATAAATTTATTCAATTAATATTTAATAGGGTGTCAAAAATTGACATGGCACGAAAACTCGACTCGAACCTGACCCAAATTTTTTGGGTCAGGGTCAACCCATTTTAATAATTGGTCAGGTTCTGGTCCCGATTTTTGACTCATTTTGGGTTAACCAGAAAACCCAATTTAGACCGTATTTTGACCTGCTGCACCGTGCCCATCTCACCTTCTAGTGCACGCACCATGTGCCCATCATCCATCTCATGCATGCATCGTGCTGCACATACCCACCCCAGTACTGCGCCCTCGCACCATGCATCTTGAGTAGCTGAACCACTACGATGCTGTCCTCTGCCCCACGCTCCACGCGTCTTGAGGTCTCAGCTCGCCCCCAACATCTCGAGGTCTCGCCTCAACCTCCTGTACCCCTACATGTCTTACGGTCTCACCTTGCCAGTGACCACACATCTCGCCTCAAATGCTTACAACTTGCTCGCTCCCAAGCTTGGCTAGCCATACCCATGCTGTACACATCTATGCAATGCTCTAACAACTAGGCTAATCACCCTAATCGGGTCAGGTTGGGTCAACCCAGTAACCCGACGAGTTAGGTCTGAATTGTAATTTATGACCCATTTGTAAAAATGGGTCAGGTTCAGGTCGGGTAAAACAGTGTCGAGTAAATATCAGGTTTGACTCAAACTCGACTCGCAACCCATTTTTGACACCCCAAATATTTAATCAAGGGTAATTAATTATTTAATAAAATTTAATCAAACTTTGGATTTTATTTTTCTTTAATTATAGAAGCAAATTAGAGTTGATTGAAATTGATTTTGTATTTTTGTGAATTTTATTTGATTTATTATGAATTTTAGAAGATATAGCCCTTAATTAAGAACAAAATTTTGATTAATTTTGTTTTAAAATCAATTAAGTCAAATGGGGGTAGGATTAATTCCTAAGATATGTAATGACTCTAAGTTTACTAAGTTTAGGTTTTCACCCCGATTTGATGTATGTGTAAATCCCTATAATTTTTGTAAGTTTTCTAGACAATGTTCTTAATTATTTTTCTTAGGTGTCACTATGGTTTGATTGGTTTAGCAATCAATATTTCTAACCCTCACATATATGTAAACAATCATTCCAGATCAATTATGTGTCCTAATGCTCTATGGAATAATTATGTAAATTATCAGTTATAGGTCACATAGTGGCCTATAAGTTTGAAAATTCCACTACATAAGATGTATACATCAAATTGGATTGAAGCAATGGAGGAGGTAAGGAACATCCTAAAATAACTCTCCACCAAGTTTGACGACACGATCATACCTATTTTGAGAGCAATGTACAAAATTCCTACACCATCAATGACCATTTGCTATCAAATTATACATGATCATTCCTTGATTTTTTTTTTTAAATGAAAGAGCTCATCTTACTGATTCCATAGAGCCATGGTTGTGATTATTCGATGAGTATACAATTTAGAATGATTTTCCAAATATTTAGTTCAAATTATGCACATTTGAAAATTCAATTGTAATTATAATTGAACTCTAAAAACCTGTAAAAAATCAGAGAATGCATATCACATCCTTAATAGCATGCCATTTAAATTTAGGCTTAATCAAATATTTATTTAATGAATAATAAAAGATATTTGAAAAAACATATGCTGAAATTATTGTTTATACATTGATTACTAAGCCATAATTTTATTTTTAGAAAATAGGGGATTTTCTTCTGAAGAGAATGAGGGGTTATATACAAAAAATGGTTGGGTATTTAATTTTAATAAATTTAAAAGTTTTCCATTATTTAAAATGCATTTTAAATTAAGTTTTATTAAATCGAATTCGGCGGCGACGTCGCTTTATAGATGGCGGTGAGTGATTGGGCCACGTGAGCAATGGCGTATTATTGCACCACATTCTTCATGCGGTGGTATACGGGTTAACCATGCATTGGCGTGTTATTAACCAATTAACCACGTTGGACGCGGCCAGACGCCGTTGGATGTGCCTAGTTTGGGATGGATGATTCTGATTTGATCGAATGGTAATGAAGCATCCTGCGTCTACACATGGTAGGTTGAAGCGTATTGTCCGACAGGATCCTGTCCGTTCTACCCGAATTGAGAAGATCTGACGGTCTGGAACCCATCTTGTTCCTCCAACCACCCAAAACCCTAAGATTAGATATTTTCGATTCAATATCTCTATATAGAGGGTTAAATGGCATGTTGCTAAGGATAGCAATGACATATGATGAGAGAAGAGATGGGGGAGACTCTAGAGGTCATTACATCACATATTTAAGAACCTATTTAGCAACCAAGGTAAACTCTAGGGTTAGAAAGATACCTTCACACAGTTGATCTTAGAGGGTGGGGAAGAGCTTGTTCTTCTCGTTGTGAGCTCCTCTACAGGTTTTCTGATGACCTCGAGGTACACGGGAGACTAGATAGGGAGCTTGATCGACTAAGATAGAGTTTGATTCGACCCTTCGTCAGCCTTGCTATCAACGAGCTCCAAATGATCGAGAAACACTAGGAGAACGCTGAGACGACTCTGGGAATGCAACATGAAACATGAGTTCATCTAGAGAGCGGCTGTGTAGAGAATAATGTTTGAATTAGGTTTTTTGTCACCTTTGAGCCAATTCAAACCTTAAAGCCTTCCTGGATGGCTAAGATTGATCAAGAGCACTGCTTGGATGAGGGACAGCTGGCTCAGGTAGTAGGGGAGTAAAGAAGGTGGCTACAAGGGCTGAAAATGATAGGTTGTCTCTTTCATAAGGGTGGGGACGACTGGCTATTTTGGGCCATGCCAACAGCTGGGCTCGGGTCAAGGGATGTTTGGGAATATACTGAAGTGGTTCGGGTCGGGTCAGGTGGGCTGGAGTGGAGGAATATGGAGAGCTTAGGTGGATTGACCATTTGAGGGTTCTTTAGCCATTAGTTTGACTGTTTGACTAGTCCAATGGTCAAACCTGGTAAGGTGGAGTATGTGGGTTAGATGGCTAGGTGGATAAAGCATGAAGGGTTCAAGGGAGTAGGGTTCATGCGTGAGCAAATGAGTGTGTGTGGTGAGGTTTGACTATACATGGTGGTTTTAATTTTTTTGTCTTCATAATTGACTTATAATATTTTCATGTTGGAAAATTTCTATATATATGAGCTCATATATATAAATATAAATTAAGTATTATACTATTTAAAATTAAGTCAGTTAAATTCATGATCTACTTCAGAATTAAATTATTATTTTACTTATGTGGTATCTCATTTAATTGTGCTGAAATTAAATATTATGTGGAGACTGAATATTTTATTTTATTTTAATGATGAGATAAAATAAATTAAATACACTTTAAATATAAATAATGTTGCACTCCCCACTTTAAGTGATTAATATTCTTAAAAATTCATGTTTTCCGTTGCTCTTATTATGGGCGATTTTTAAAACCGCTATTGTAGGGGTATTAGGCGGCAGTTTAATCCACTAATTGTAGGGTTGGTTTTAACTGCTATTAAAACTCATTTAACACAACATGTTCGATCTTGATCCCTCCCTCTCACTATTCGATGCCCTAGCCCATGTGATCTCTTGCTGTTCGCACGAACCCGATCCATTTCCTCTCTTTAAGGGGCTATTTGGTAACAAGTAGGATTTAACTTTAGTAGGATTTAACTTTAGTAGGATTTAGTAAATCCTATAAATCTAGATTTATTAAATCCTGCTAAAATTAAATCCTAAAAATTGTTTAGCAGAATAAGTGTTAAATCCCGTAAAACCTGTTGGTAATGTACTCCAAAATTTAAGGCGGATAATTCTTTAAAAATTTTAATTTAATATGTGGTTTAGTTTTAATTTATATTTTAAGTACAAGTTACTTATTAATTATAACTTTAATTATCATCATTAAATGACAATTATTAAAATATTATTATTAGAAAATAATTTAATTATGAAATAACTTATTAATTTTAATTTTGATTATATTTTAAATTAATTTATGAGTTAATTATCATTACTAACTAATCATTATAAATAATACAATTAGAATTTAAGCTATTTATCAATGACTTTTTTTTGGAATATTACCAATTACTTTAAGTAGTTATTTATTAATTAACATTGTATTCTTAATTACTTTTGATTAATATAGTTAAACTAAATTAATTTATTTCTGCTTGGCAATACATGTTCATCGCCGCCTTCCTATAGCCGTAGGTTTACTAGGGTTGCTTTTCCTCTTCTTCGGCTAATCTATTCCTTGCTATTCGACATCGCCTGCTTTGCTTCGCATGAGAGGTAGTTTTGAACGAGTCACTAAATAACTTTTTCGCCTCCTTCGACAACGTTCCTTCCAGTTGGATCCGAAGTCACACCTCCTCGCCGTTCTTCTGTTGGATCGGATGGAACAAAGATGACGAAAGCTTGCTCGTTGCAAAGGTAGCGATCTTTCTTTCTTTCGCGCGCTTCCTCGGCCAAATCCCATAAATCCGGCGAACTCCCGGATTTAGTAAATCTGGGATTTACGGCAAAAAGAGGGAAACGGAGGATTTAACTTGCTGTGAGATTTAACAATTTCCTAAATCCTATTTGGTAGGATTTAGCTTAAATCCTGCTCAAATCCAACATAAATCCTATATCCAAACAGCCCCTTATGTTGTTTTATAATAGATGAACATACTGTTCAGAAGAAGAGAATATATTTGAATTTTAAAATTCAAGAGTTCAAGGAAAAAGAAAAAATTTAATTTCTTCAAAGCATGCACACAAATAAAATCCTACAAGCATGCCACGCAACAAAAATCTTCTAATTAAACTAATTACCTCCTGATCTAAGTTAATTAATGATTCACAACATTATGAGTTTAAACTCCTTAAAACAAATGACCCCTTCACCATTGAGATCATACCTCTTTAACATGCCGTGCATTCTTACACGCTCCTCTCCACTCCAAGCAATAGCAACGCCTACCAAGGCTTCTCACCGCTATGGAGCTCCTTCCGTCCATCTTGTAGACTAATAAAAGCTTCCAGAGTCATCTCCATTACGTCCTTTTCCTCCATGTACACAGGCTTAAAAAAATAATCGTAGCCCAGCACGCCACCTCCATCAGAGTATAACAACTCCAGAATAGCCTCTACCTGCACCATAGAGAGCTTCTCCTTGATGCTCTGTAAGCAATTGCACGGTTTAGCAGCTGAGCTCTTGTCATCTTCATCTTAATCAAAGTAGCCGAAGGCCCTCTCTAACTCGTTCCGTGGTGAAATTATTCTGTGCAGACGCCGAACAACGTCCAGAGACTAAGCAGAATGCACCATGTCATCTGCTCGGTACTGCAGCTCGGAACCGCTGACGTGGTGCATTCTGGTTGGTCTCCGGACGGTGAACTGCATTCGACGTCTGCACAGAATAATTTCTCGAGGATGCCATATATATGCAGCACTAACTCCAAGTAAAATGGAAAGTAGAACTTTTTGGGCTTGGTCCGAGAGAATGTCAATTGATTCTATCAAATGGAGACCTGCAACTGTTGCCGCCAAAGCCAATGTTGAGCTTCGATGACGAAAATAGAAAATTTTAGAGCATCATTTGTTGAAATGAGAAAGCTTTTAGGTCTAAACAAAATTAAGGAGAGAAGAGGAGCCATATTTTGATGAAAGAGGCCTTTTATATCTTACTTTGCTTGATACAAATTCAAAGTCATCATCACTATTTATACTAGTAATATCTTCATTAAGATTATGCCAATACATTTTACTCATTTGACTAAATTTAACTTTCCTCTTAGAAATTTCTTCAATCTTCTATCACATAAATCACTAAATTCTATTATAGATTTTTCTAAGGATTACTTAAAATAAGTATTTAGAATCCTCGAAATATTTTTCATGAATTCAAACTCTAATTAGAAAAGTAAAGCCCAAATAATAATGGGTCAAAATCAAGTTTAACTTTCATTATACTCTCTTAAACTTAATTCTGCACGCACTTCTCAATTTAATAAAATCTTCACACTTGAGTAGCTTGGTGAAAAGCTTTGCAGCTTGGTCTTCACATACTCTATTTTCACTTCCTTATGATGGATTCTATGTAGTGATAGCACATATCTTTGTGATTGCTTCTATCATGAAAGCCTAGATTTTAACCAGCATTATCATGAAACTATCATCAATATAAATCTTGGTTGCTACTTTTTATGGAAAACTTAATTTAACCTTTAACAAGTTTTGAAACAAAAATGCATGATAAATAGATGAGGTTGCAGAGACGTACTCCATTTCGTAAGTAGAACAAGTGAAAATTAATTATTTCCGCAAAATCCATATGAAAGTAGAGTCTCCCATAAAAAGCACAAACCGAGTGGTACCCTTTCTATCATCCATGTTTCCCTACACATCACTATCACTATATTATATTAGCTTAAAATAATTAGATATTGAATAAAGAAAGAAAAAATCAATTGTACCTTCGATATATAATAGAATTATCTAAGCAATTTTCAATGGGTCGTAGTTGGAGTTTCTATGTAGCAACTGATAAGTCCAACCACATAAAGGATATTAGGGTTATGAATGTTAAGAATACAAATTCCCAATCAAACTCTTAAAAATGGTTGGATTTTTCTTTCTCCTTTAAAGTACTTTGATAGCTCATTTCCACATTTCATAGGAGTGTTTCCATCTTGAAGTTAGTTAATATCTCCTATGCATAGCCATCTTTTAAGATGAAGATTCCATCTACCTCTTGGTTTACTTCAATGCTAAGTTTCTGATATATGAGCCTAATATCAACCAGCTCAAACTCCTTAGTCATTAATTATTTGAACTCTCCCTATATGTCTAGATTACTTTCAATGAAGATTAAGTCATTGATGTGCAAACAACCAATTAAAACATCGATATGCGTATTCTTAGTGGAAAGATTATGCTCATATTAATATTTGTTAAGGCATTGTTCTTGCAAGTACTTATTTATTAAACAACCACATGCCTGTGGTGCTTAGCTTAACCCATAGATAGCTTTCTTCTGCTTTAAAATATTGTTTCTTATTCCTTGATTTTGTAACCTAATGAATGCTGAATATAGACTTCTTTGAAGATTTTATTTAGGTAAGTATATTTTACATCCATTTAATGTATTCTCTTCTTATTTTGAGCTTCTAAGATATTATTAGTTTAATAATTTCTAATCAAACAATGAGAGCAAAAACCTTATTATAATCAATGCTAATTTTTTGAGTATAACCTTCTTCCACTAATATTGCCTTGTATCTTTAGGCTTCTCCTTTGGTATTCTTTACTTTGTATGCCCATTGCACATCGACTGCCTGACATCCTTCAAGAAGTGAACCTAGATCCCATAAACCATTTATCTTCTCAATTGCATTGGTTCCTTCATCCATGGCATCTTTACACTTTAGTTTTTATTACTTATTGGAAATTCATGGGCTCGCTATCTATAAAGAGGCAAAAAGAGCAAAATTATCTTGATTCTCAGTTACCTCATTAAGATCTTATAAGATTCCAAAGAGTTGTGCTTCTTCACTTGAACTCTTACTTGAAGTTAATGAAAATGGGTTTCCTTATGTACTTGTAGTTGTTTTTATTAATGGGGTAGTAAAGTCCTTGCTTGGTTGCTCCATCTTTGACTGTTCTATATCTTCTTCTTTAAAGTTATAGTTTTTATCATGTGATTCCCAACATCATGCCCTTTTCTCATTAAACATGACATCTAGACTTATTATTATTTTCCTAATATTTAGATTGTAAAGCTTGTATTCTTTTGAGTTATTATCATAATCAATGAAAATGAACTTCTCACATCTTCCATATAGCTTACCTCTTATCATGCCAGGCACATGCATATCGGCTATCTTTTAAAAACTCTTAGATTAGTGATATTAAGCTTCCTTCTGCTCTTTGCTTCATATGGTGTCATTCTCTTCACAGTTCTTATTGGTGATCAATTGACCAAGTTAACAGTGCATGCAATTTCTTCTACCCAAATTTTTATATGCAATTTCTTTCTTTTATACATTCTCCTCATCACATCAAGGATGACACTATTCTTCCTTTTTGACATTCCATTTTATTGGTGTGATCTCAAAACTATAAGATATTGATGTATTCAATTTGCTTCATAGAGGCCTTAAAACTCTTTTTAAGTAAATTATTCTCCTTGAATATATTATATGATTTTGATCTTGTGTCCACTTTCTTTCTCCGTAGTATCCTTAAACTTCTTAATTTATCCAAACACCTTTGGTTTTTTCTTCAAGAAATACACTCCTAATTCTCATGAAAAATCATTTATGAAGAGAAGAAAATTTTAACACCTACAGATTCATACATTGTTCCCCCTAGTCTGACGTAATATGATCCAAGATAACTCACTAAATTTTTTTTATTTGAACCCATTTACTCAAGTTTGGGAATGCTTTATATGCGGGTAAAGGTTTGCATGTGTTCTGAAGTGTGTCCCTGAGGTCTGTGTGCATGTTTGTGAAATCTTGAATTATTCACTTAGGGCATCATGGCACTGGAGTAGGCAGTACTGTGGTGCTGAGCTCTTTGAAATTTTGTAAATTGTTTCAATGCAACAGTGTTGTGTGCTCCTTAAGGGAGTGCTTCTGAAAGAAAGATCAAGCATCATAGCTTGGTCCTAATTTCAAAATAATAAATCATTTTCCACTAAAATAAATTCATTCCATCCCTTGAGGAAGCTAGCTAAGAGAGAGAGAGAAGAAGAAGAATTTTAGAGAGAGAATGTAAGTTTTAGGCAACTTCCATCCTTTTTTTCCTGGTGAGCAAATGGGGGAGATGGAGTAACCTAAAGAATTATAAAAATAATTTAGGGCTCAATCAATTTCTAAATAATGCTTAGATTTTCTTAAATATAAAAATTATAAATACTTTACTTAATATATGCAAGTATACGTACTGAATCAAGCAATATAATGATAGAATATTTACTTGCAAATACTAGTACTATCTATTTCAACTACAATAATTATCCTACTCAATTAAAATAAGTTTTGGTGGAGATTCCATCACTTAATTTAAAATAAAAAATAATTAAATGAAATATTATTTAGATAAATTATTTTAGATTGATGGAATGTAAATATAATATGTTTCCTAATGATTCTATTTTATATTGATACTATTCAAAACATATGCATCACCAACCGCTCAGTCAAGCGTGAAGAGACAAAGTATAGATTAAACTCTTCCAACCTCAATACCACTCTAAACTCCCATAATCTGTCACCCTATAAAAATCTTAGAAGAGTAAGTAAAGCATATACTGTTAAAACCCTCTCATGATAATTCATATCTATAAATTTGATACATGACAAGCACTATGCCTATGCTTGCATCATACCAATTCAACATACCTGGTTGTGTCTTCTTTTTATTCCTAGGCTCTATATTACACTGGATATTAACTACCTATTTGGCCACTCTGTGCATTAAATGAAGATTTAGTATATTGAAAATATCATGAAATTATTGATGAAGAGAACTACTTAATACACCATTGTTGACCTCCATGTCAGACAAAAGAAGAGAATAAAGAATGATAAAATCTGCTCAAAATCGTGCATAAATCCTGTAGTTTTGTACCTATCCGGCGCCATTTAAGTCGCATCCCACGATTTCTGCTTGAATCCTGCCTCGGTTGCTACCTTTTCGCGTTGATAAAATGAGAGGGAAGCTCTCGTTCTCTACCTTTCACCACTCGCAAGAACTCCCGCAAAGCTCTCTACTTTCCCACGCAAAAACCCCAACCCGTCGCCTCTTCACGGCAAGCTGAAGGCGATCCCTTCTCTGTCGTTCGATCCTCTACAACTGTAAGAAGTCCCAACTCCACAACACTTCCCCATCGCAAGCCAAATCGAGCGCCTTCCATAGCCATATCTCATACCTTATCCAGCCGAATCCTTCATCTTCAACCTCTTACCACCGACCCCAAGCCAAAGCCAAACTCCACCATGACCACCCGATCAAGCCTCCTCTACCCTATCTCGTCACTGCTCCAACGTTAGCAGCCGACCATAAGCCTGACATATCTTCCCCTCACACATCCGATCTTCAGTTCGTCGTAGAGATCGCTAGATCTGAAGACCATCACCCTTCTCTTCTCTAAGCTGAAGCTATCCCTCTGCCCTAGCTCCTGCGAACCGAGACCCAAAGTCCAACCTCTCTCAGTCCTCTTGCCGACCTAACTCAACAGGTCTGATTCCCTCTTCCTTGCTGCTGCCCAGTTCGCAAGACTGCCGAGAGAGAGAGAGAGAGAGAGAGAGAGAGAGAGAGAGAGAGAGAGAGAGAGAGAGAGAGAGAGAGAGAGACCCCTACCTAGCCGTGAGTCCAGCCTCCATTTCCGACTGCTCTGCCCGAACTCCTGCCTGTTGAGCTTAGCAGAACTCGATCCTACATCTCTCCATAACATGTTCTGCCTCCTTCCCTATTACAGTGCCAATCTCCTCCTCATCTCTCTCTATTTTATGTAGAGAGACCTAGCCAAAATATCCTAAGCCCCACTCATACCTGATTTCCCCTCTACCCGACCCTACTATTGTCTCTATTCTAACCGGCTTTGCCAATTCCCTCACTCTCCACTATAAAATAAACTCACTATTCCTACTCCTACCCATTACTCCAACCCATTAAGTAGCCCAAACATTCTACTATAGGTAAAATTTTATTAAGGCATTTTTGTAATCACATTTCTTAGCAAATTGTTATTCATGTAATTGCTATTTAGTATAATAATAATAGTAAATATTATTATCATTATTAGTAATTATGATGATAATAATAAAAATTACTATTAATATTATTATAATTAATTAAATTTTATTATTAATTCTGTTTAATTATAATTAGTTATAATTGATTATTATTAATTATAATTAATAATAATTAATTATTCTTAATTATGATTAAGTATAATCAATTATAATTAATAATAATGAGAAGAGCTCTTATCTCGCCTTGATCCACGAGCCAACCCCATCAATCCCTAAGGTATAACCCTTCTAAACCTTAAAACTCTGAGAGCCCACTTTCGTTGTTTGTGGCGCACCGAAAAATCACCTATACACGCGCTTTATTGCGCGTGGTGGGATGGGACCCCGATGCGACGCGTACAATGAGGTGGGTAATCACCTAAAATCCCACCCTTGGCGTTTGTGTCGAGCTGGCAAACTGCACATACACGCCTTTATTGTGCATGGTGGGAAGGCAATCCGGTGTGATATCTCTGGCGAGGCGGGTTGGCCCTACACACACTTTTTTAAGCGTGGTGGGGACAACCTTAAGTACCCGTATGCGGCTCTGTACCTGCAGGGAAACAACTGATCTTCTTTTAAACAGGTACCGTCAAAGACCCCATGCACGCTTTTATTACGCGTGGTGGGAATGAAGACTACGGCTTAGGTGTCTAAGGACACCTATCATACACGCGCTTTATTATGCGTGGTGGGAAGGCCCAAACTCCTGTAGTTTTCTCCTAAATGGGGGAGATGCCGGGAGGCTGCCAAAATTTTGGCTGAACTTGAGACTGTACTTGGACTTAATTGAACTCAAAAGAAAAGGACCTGGACTACAACTCGAGCTTAAATGAACTTAAACATAATTTGAGCTTAACCAATGGAAACAAATTGAGCAGAGGACTTGTGGATTCATACTCAAATGAACTAAATAGAGAACTTGAACTCAAGGAATTTGACATTGAACAATTAAGTGAACTCAAAATAAACGTTGAACTTGACTTGAACGTTTTGAACTCAAGCAAAGATTTTTAGTTTGACTACAGGGGACTTTGATCTGAACTTGATTGAACATAATGAACTCAAGTGAATGTAAACTGAATTTGAACTTGCAAATGAACTATAGAAAGTTTGAATTTCGAACACAATTACAACGAACTTAAATCTGAATTGAGTATAGTGAATATGAGCTTGAACTGGACATACAGGTTGATCACATGGGACTGGACTTCGAGTTAATAATCACTTTAGATGGAGAATGCTAAATAATGATATGGACCTTTCAAATACGCAATAAAACTGAGGCAAATCAACAATATAAAACATTCAAATGTACATCAATCGATCAATATATATGAAATTTGTAGTGAATGAGAAGACTTGCAAAGACTACTTTCTTACAAGCAGTGATGGATTATAGACAACATAATCAGACTTCTTGCCATGATATGATACCACTAATGGATAGCAAAATTTGCATGTGAATGATAGAAACTAATTCATAAGGTTCATCTCAACCATACAATCAGACGATTAGAAATGATTGTGAAGGGTATAAGGACACATGATGGACGTGATAACATCCTTATATTCAATATCAATATACAAATGAGCAATAGAGGAGCCCCATGAACATTGAAAGGAAGCATACAATGAGCGTAATAGGTTATTGACAACTGTATGTGGGGAAATTATCGATGAATGTAGTCAACTCGACAATCAACAACAATCTGCAAATAAATACATCGATCTCTTGTAGACTATTAAAGCTCATGTACCATGAATTTAATGAGTCACCAACAAAGATGAGTGAGGGAGTTGTAGTGAACATAACTCACCTACAAATCAGTCATGCGAGTAGATACATTTATCCTCTTTAGGTAGAAGGATTCAACATGCAACGAACACCTTAACCTTCTTGCAAGTAGAGACCAAATTAAAGGGGTGATAGCATGCTTACAATCAATCTATGACTTAGAGTTCCCAAGGAATTTTGGAGATCTTCAAACCAATCAGAATGCAAATGTTAGTAAGCAATGTTGCTGGTGTCTTCATGCATACTACAAATCATCTCTAAAGATAACAAAAGCTTGCAAACACAAGCATCACGTGACAAATGATATAGTATGTTCATAAAATAAGTGTGAAGTGTACTTAGCATATGAAATAATTACTTTACAACACTCCGACAATCAACATCAAGATACAAACAAGCATATTGATCTGCATGCAATCAAGGATTGATGATCTACAATGAATACAAGTTCCCTATGAATACAGATGTACACACCACATACCATTTGTGGGTAGATACAGAAAGACTTCAGTAAATACAGTATCCTGTAGTCAATTTTAATCTGTGAATGAATACATCTACCTGTAGCAGTAGTGGATGTATTATAAGGACCAAAACTACAGTGAAATGTATAAAGAATGCAGCGAAAGCAAGTCCCTATGAGCTTTTATAGAAGCAAGAGATTCATTAGTGCACTATGGTCCACTTGTAAAAAGCATAGTGCATGACAGTCTACCTATATAAAGAAGCCAACAACTCAGTCCAGAAGCTTCTACAACAGGCCACCGGATCTGCAACATTCGTGCAAGCAGACAAAAGACATTTATAAATATCTTAAAATGTCCCCCGCACGTGCACTATAATATGTATGCATGTAGGTACATCGAAATGCACGTGTAACTATGGACCCGCATGGGCCCCGGCGAGTGGGTTATTGGTACACACGTGACGTCTAGAGATGCTACGCAGGTTAATAAGTGAATTCCAGTTCTAGCTCGATCCTTCTATATGGAAAGATAGGAGTCGACACGGCTCGAACCATTAAATAAATATGCGGTCACGAGATTGACTGGGATATGTATTTTATAGTTCATATTAGGCCTTCAAGACCCATAATCAAGAGAATTCACTTACAAAGGCGTAAAGCCTTCTGGTTTCCTCTATCGACAGCTCAATAGAGTCAATAAAGTTTAACTCATAAATACAAATGACCCCTCTCCACCCCGATGATGAGCGTGTTGAATGTAGATATCAATCGGAGGGGTCCATTTCAAATATTTCAAAATGTCACCCAAACACCGAAAAACTCAAATCTTCAGAAAAATCCCATTTCCAAATATTTAAAATTGAGAATAATCCATCAAATCACTTAATACAAATCCATCCACCCTTCGCAATAGTTTGCCGAGGTGGACAAGTTAAAAATCTATTTCAGCTCACATAGAGCTAGTGCCTAGTAAAAAATATCACTTGGATCCATTCTCAAATAATCTCCTACCAATAAGGATATGGTACATATCCTCTAACCGGTAGTTTCGCCGCCAAATGGCATTGCAAAATAAATGGTTATGACCTGGGGCCCTCTGAACCGAGTGGTTTTGTCGCCAAATGGCACCACGGATAGCGGTTATGGCCAGAACCAATACGTTCCTTAGTGAGATCAAATCCTTGAGATATGAATCAATAAGATATGATCAATAGGGCACAAAGCCCTCTATTAGCTAAGGTAGATCCAAATTTGTCCCCTTAGATAAACATTCACCCCAGGTCTATAAGGTACCATTAGACGATGCAACCCATGGCTGCCGACAAGGATCCTTCTGTCAAGTTGGGTCAACTACCTCCTCTGACTAAGTAGACCAGGGACCATGATGGCCCGGGACGACAGAACCATGGGATCTTGATCGGGTCCATCATCTATTCGCCCATCATCCGCTTTAAGTACAGGATGGTAAAATCTTCAATTTTAAATATCAAATTTCTCAACCCTTCAAACTCTCCAATTCTTTATGCCCATGCTACTAATATATTCCAGACTCACGTATCTTTATGTATCTGATTGACGACTAGCCTTAATCGAAAGTTCTCCCTCGTGATCGGGAGGGGTAATTAACTATAGGGGCTTGCACCTGCAGGAAACCAAAACTCAAATTATAATGTCCTCGCAAAATGAGGGCAAAATCTCTGGGTAGTGGCTTATCTACAATCCATCTGCCTTCCAAAATTTACCCTGAAACTTAATCCGTTAAAACTCCCCTCCCAAAAGAAAGCAAAACAGGCTGAGGCCGGGGCCGAATTTTTGGAGCCCACAGATTTCTAGCGACTCCACTGGGGAATGATTTCTCTTTCCATTTTTGGCTAGTCATCTCAATATCATTGTAGCAGTCGAATCTATATGGGTTCAAAATTTTAATTTTTCTAAAATGATCATTAATGAATTTAAGTGTTAAATATTCTAAAAATGATTAATCAACCAATTCACTGAGATAATGTATTTAGAAGGATTTTAAATTTGTTCTATTTTAATTGCTTGTAAATGATTATTTACGTTTATCTTTTGTTCTGTGCAAGTCTCTGTATTTTGAAAGTGTGAGGTGATGTATCAGATTCTGATTACTAACCCTTACCTTTCATTTGTGCAGATGGATCTACAGAGCTCCTCATTCACCGTCCAACTGGGATGTGGCGCCAGCATCCAATTGGCAAATACAATCATTAATACTGGAAATGCTGGAGCTACCATTCAATTCGGTATTGTTGACTTCCCAGCAATTACTGTAAGGACTACTGTCATTCCTGTGAACGATACGAATACGGAGAGGCCTGCAAGGAGACTCCATCCTGCTGGAGCCCCTACTCCTCATGCGTATTTTCCAGCACAGTGACCAACTACTGAATCTGCTACACGCCGGACGCACCTGCCAGCGTCACGGAGTACTACTGTCGCTGAAAATCCTCACAAGAGGACTTCTATGTTTGAAAGACTGTCACAGCCTGAGGCCCCGACTGCCAAAAGAGTTGTGACTGGTGGGAGGATTTTTGTGTTAATTACGAATACCACATTCTACCGACCAGGTTACCTGCACCCGGAAAGAATGATGCTGAGGCCTCCTCATCTAGAGGAAGGCTTACAAGAACGCAAAGGAGGAAGAAGAACGCTGAGCTACGGGCTTAGCAGCAACAACGGCTAGTCAACCCATCCGATCTACTGGCTAGAAAGCCTAAAGCTAACGTTCCTATCCGGAATAAGTTTGCTAACCTAAGATGGGTCAAAAGAAATAGCTCTACTAGGGAGCTGAAGAAATCTTTCTGGGATCAATAGCCTGAAGTCCCAGCCCCTCCAAGAAAGAAAGAACACGAAACCCTATCAGCTCGGGTGTATCAGGTATTGAAGACGGTGAAAGAGAAGGGTCTGAAAAAAAGAGATTTTAGAGGCCACTGATGATTGAGGCCAGAAGGACCCCACCAAGGGAAATATTATTGTCTGATTTGATAGCTGAAGGCAGAAGATGATGATAACAAATTTCATCCGATGAGCATCGAGTGTGACACCTGAACCTTGGGATCAGGGATCCACCGCCGAAAGGTCCCGGTAGAAAGGAAGGTAAGTCTAGATGCCAAGGCCTCATAGAGAAGAAAATGAAGAAAGAAGAGAAAGATAAATAAATCTGGGTGTGACATCCGATGCAGCTTCCCGGAGATCCGCCCCAAATAATAAACCACGTCAAAAGTGGGTCCAAAAGAAGACCCATGATGATTCCCCTCCCGACGGTCGACACCTTGGAGAATCCTCCAAGAGATCCCGTCGCCCGCCATCCTCTCCACAAAAAGAATCTAATTTTGTCCGCAGCCCGCGGATCGAAGAAATCTTCTTACCGAATCCAGAGTCAGAGATCCAATAGCGTCGTCGCTCAAAGATTCGAGTATTAGAAGAAAAAGTGGAAGAAGGCATAGAAGTGAGAAAATATAGAAGAAGAAGAAAATATAGAGGAAGAGGGATATACGGAAGGGGATGAAAATATAGAATTTATGGACATAGGAATGGAAGAAATGAATGACACCATTGACATAGAAGTCATCTATATGGCAGGACAAACTCGCGCCATCGAGGAAGTCTACCATGAAGATGGCGAAGGTGATCATAATCGACAGCCACAACCCAGGTGAACGCAACGGTGTCAATGTGAGGTTGAGCCTACTATCGACAGGGGTGGCCACTCTATAGTGGAAAGAGTCAAGGAAGATGAAGAGGAGGAAGAAAATCCTTTTGCGACTGATGACGTCGTGCTTATCGATATACTATAGCAAATGGGGGAACAAATGAGAGCTAAAGACAAGGAGATCTCCTAGTTGAATGAGAAAATGACAGGAATGATGGCCCAGATGGCAGTGATGATGCAAATGATGCAAAAAACTACAGCTGTCGGTCCCATGCCGGATCCCCCTGCTGATCCTCCAAATCTCCAAATACCTCAAGGCTTAGGGATACGAGGTATCCCTGAAAATGTCCATGAAGCTCGTAATGTCGTTCGCCAGCCCACTCCACAGAATGTTGCCAGCACCTTCGAGCCTATGATGGCTACACAGCTCGAAGGACTAATCACGGAGAAGATCAAGGCCATTATAGCTATTAACCAAGCTGAAAAGTTGGTGGGCAAAGGTCATCCATATCCGGCATAATACGACCAAGTGCCATACCCAAAAGGGTATTCAGTGCTAAAGTTTTATACCTTCAATGGTAATAATAACCCCAGGCAACACTTAGCATAATTCAAGGCCACCTGCAGAAATACAGGGGGAAATGACGCCCTACTCTTCTGGCAGTTCATTAATAGTTTAATCGCAACTGCTTTTGAATGGTATGCTGAGCTACCAAATGACTCTGTAAAGATATTCGCAGAGTTAGAATCAATGTTCGTGAAAAGATTTGCTAGTGCAACTGAGAAAATCATGATTGCTGACCTCGCCTTAGATAAGTGAAAGAAAGAAGCGTTAGTGTCAAAATATATCACTCGCTGGCGTAACCTGAGCATGAAATGTAAGCAGCAGCTCGAAGAAGAACACACCATACAATTGTTAATGGGAAACATTGATGATAAGATGCAACCATTTCTATGCATGGCTATAATTACCATATTTCAGGATCTGCTAGACAGGGTGGCCAAATTTAAGGAGTTAAACTTGTCGAGATCAGAAGGCCACTTCGATAAGCTTAAAAAGGCTAAAGCCCCAGATGCTAAGAAGAGTGAAACATATTGTATGTCCTCCCTCAGGCCAAATAGGGGGAAGTAGGTAGATTACAATATAGACAAAGACAAGCAGCCGATGCAGTATGAAGAAAAGCCGAAACAAGTCTACAACCCTAACCCTTAGTCGAAGCTAGTACTCAGAGGAAATGATAGGCCACGAACTTTCCAAAGTAGAGGGGATCGCCCAAGGCAAGCAATGAGAACTGGTGATAGAATGTTCCTATCTCTTAAAGAAAAAATGAATAAAAATATTCATTTAAAAGAGAGTGTCAGCAAGTTATTCCGATAGGCGTTAAAAGCAGGCTTAGAATTGCCAGAGTGCAAAAGGCCAGAAGAGTCGAAAGAAATTGGCAACCCAAACTACTACCCGTATCATCGAGTGCTCGGCCATTGAAGATTGCTATATCTTTAAGGATTGGCTCGAAAGAAAATATCGGAGGGGAGAGCTCTCATTGTCAGATAATGTGTTGTCCCACCTTAGAAAGGAATCAATTCGGATAGTTACGACTTCTCCCGTTCCCCCAGTTAAAGAAAGAAGAGATGAAAATAAGCCAGCTCAAGAAGAAAAGTGGAAGACTGCGGTCTCCAAGAAGACTGTAAAAATGCTAAAACAACTAGAGTGGGTTCCAGGTATGAAGTGGAAGTCTCCCACTGAGCCGGTGATATATCCTAAGGAACTGCCCACGGTGCGATCTTCTACTTCTAAGCAATTCCTTAACCAAGCTGGTCCTTCAAAATCTAGAAAGGTGAAAACCTCTAAGAAGAAGACCAAATTGTAGAAGCCCAAGGAGAAAAAGACAACAATCCAAAGGGATATCGACAGTTTGGATGAATACTACCAACTGTGAGACTCCTCATTAAACTTGCTGATTTTATGGCGGAGGTTAAAATTGATGAGGCAAAATGAGTCGATGAAGAACCACTTCCCGTGAAAACCTGTCAGGTCATTTCGATGACACTAGTGGCTTCAATTAAAAAGGAAAGAAAAGCCCCCTCTGAATCATGTATGATGGTATCGCCAATGGACTACAGTTCGGAGGAGGATCTATACTTTCCAAAGGAAGAGGGATCATATCATGATATTGCTTTGCAGATGGAGCAGGTGAACTTGGGCAGTGATTCTGAATCAACGGATGAATCTCTAGATGTGATAATGGCTGACTCTGAAGAAAATGCACTGTCAAGTGAGTTTGAGCAAGAGGAGATTGCCCAGGTGCAGTTGAGAAGTGGTAAAATGTTACCATCTCTGCCCAAGAAAGGGACCCCTAATAATGTCAAAGGAAAAGAGATAATTGTAAACGAAGATGTTATCCCCAAGGACACGAAAAAGAAAGATACTTCAGCCAGAGGGATAGATTATAATATTCTATCCCACTTGAAGAAGATTCCTACACAACTTAGTATATACGACACTCTGGTGATGTCTAAAGAACTTCGAGAGACTTTAATTCAGGCTCTGAAAGACCCCAAAAGATATGAAGCGTATTTTGTTAAGCGTAATTTGACGGAAGTCTTACAGGCTCGAAATGAATCAATCATTACTTTTTGCTGAGGATGATATGATGCTTGGAATGGCAGACCACAACCGCCCTCTGTATGTTACTGCAAAGAGTGACAGAATGATAATTAGCCAGATTCTGATTGATCCCGGGTCTTCTATCAACCTTATGAGTTTGAAAGCGCTAAGATAATTATGTCTCGATGTGCAGCATCTCGGGCCAAATAAATTAATGGTGTATGGTTTCAATGAGAAGGGGCAAAAGTCCCTATGATCATTTATGCTCTCCCTAACATTCAGGGAACTTCATACCGAGGAAAAGTTTCATGTGATTGATGCGGACACCACATTTAGGGCACTTCTAGGTCGCCCGTGGTTGCATGATTATGGCATGGTACTATCAACACTACATCAATGTATGAAATATATTAGGGATGGAGAGGAGTTCAAAATCTACGGTGATATTCAGCCCTTTGTGGTTCACGAGGTGAAAATCTATGAAGATGCGAGATACTTCATCCCCAAAGAACCAAAGTCGTTAAGTTATCTAAAGACTAAGGCAGCGAACCTAAAGGATGCAAAGCTACCCAAACAAGAAGATGAAAAGAAGCAAATAGAGAGATAGAAGGCAATGCCAACTCTTACCAAGACAGAGATCACTCCAAGATCAAGAAAATATGTGCCTCACCTAGGGAGTGACATAGACGAGGATGAGGCCGCCCCAGCTAAATCCCAGGAAATATGCCAATCAATAGCTAAGGGGAAGAAGAAGATAAAATATTCAGACGATGACTACGACTATGAGTCTACCTATATGAATAATGTACATGTACTCTAAAAAAGAATAGATAATCTAATAATTTCATATAATGAATGCGTAGTCATACGTGTTCCCTCACAACATTTTAAAGAAATTATTCCCTTAGAGGTGCATAATGTCGAGGAACTCGTAATATTTTATGTACCTTCCCTAAAAAAAAGGGATGGGCTGGGAACCCTATTTTATAAATCTGGAGAATGTGAGGAGGAATGGAATCAAGACTGACTCCATACGCCCATCGAGCCTAGGGAGTTAGTACTCATAAGAATGCCCAAATTTAACACTAAAAATATCTGAAGGATGTTATAGAAATAGGCCAAAATTAAAACTCCTGTACAATAACTTTATATGTGTTTAAAGCTCTGGTATCGAAGAAACCCCATGCAATGCAGAGAAAGGATATTCTCGTAAGGAGAGGCCTCAGATTCATCGTACATAAGCACCCTCAAAAGGAGACATGTCAGGTCATCACCTGTAGGGAGGTTGAATTCAATGATGATTCTGATGGGGAAATTTATGAAGTTGATGACTATAAGGAGCAGCCAGTAGAAGCCAAGCCAGCACCTGAAGAACTTGAAGATGGTGGACAGGTGGCTACTATGGATGAGTTAAAAGAAGTCAACTTGGGAACTGAGGAGAATCCTCGCCCGACATTCATTAGTTCCCTTCTTCCTGAAGAGTAGAGAGAAGAAATAAAAGAACTTCTATGTGAATTCAGGGACTGCTTCACCTGGACATATACTGAAATGCCTGGCTTATTCCCTAATATACCAGTTCATAGATTGGCCATCAAACCAGATGTAGCACCCATTAAGCAAGCTCCAAGGAGAATGAGATTGGAGATTGAAGAACAGGTGATTGCAGAAACAAAGAAGCTCATAGAGGCGGGATTCATTCGAGAAGAAAAATATGCCAATTGGATCGCCAATATTGTCTCCGTCAAGAAGAAGAATGGTCAGACGTATTTGTATTGACTTTCGGGACCTCAATAAGGCATGTCCAAAAGATGATTTTCTGCTCCATGTATCAGAACTTCTGGTTGACAACACATCTAACTACGACATGTTCTCTTTTATGGACAGATCATCAGGCTACAACCAAATTAAGATGGTGCATGAGGATGAATAGCATACATCATTCAGAACGCCCATCAGCATTTTTTGCTACACGATCATGCCCTTTGGCCTGAAAATGCCGGTGCCACGTACCAGCAGGTGATGACGTGTATATTTGATGATTTGATACATCAAAAGGTCGAGTGTTATGTAGATGACCTGGTCGTTAAGAGCATAGATCGAAAAGATCATCTAAATGACCTAAGGATCGTATTTGAGAGAATCAAAAAGTTTAATCTGAAGATCAATCCTCTCAAATGTGCTTTCGGACTCTCCTCTAAAAAATTTTTGGGGTACGTTCTTTAAGGAAATGATATATACTTAATTCTACCCATCGCTTATACCTTTGATTTCCAAGAGAAGAAAGTATGAAACTCACTCAAAAGTAGGTAAGGACTGAAAAGAGAACTTTCTTCTAATTGGTTTTATAGATTTCAGTGGAAGGGAAGTTTTAAAATTTTAAAATTTCAATCATTAAGGCTCGTCGGAGCTCTACGGTGTTCAAAAATATGGCACCACGGTGCTCTCTTCTTCTCTCTCAAAGAATTTTTTTAAGGACTTATTACGCAAAACTTAACTTAAAAGATAAGGTTACCTCCCTAAAAGTACTAAGTTTATTATCTTTAGCCAGACTAGATAACTGACTAGACCTAAGGTTGGGTTACCTCCCAAGTGTTGAGAATGGTGCAAATATGTTTATTCAAGTGAGTTTTTGATGTGAGATTTTTTATGATTATAAAAGCTTATTGTTTGTTTATTATTTCTCCTAACTGCTATTAGAAATTTTATTTTGTGTGTGCTAACATGTCTTTCAGGAAATTTACACCTCTGACTGCTGAAGACTTCAAGTTATTTTGTTAGAATCTATTGTTAGTGAAGTCTATAATTTTTACTTTTTTTGAGTCTGAGAGAGTGTAGTTATAAGTTGGATAACTGTGCACACACACACTGGAGAGTGAGATAAAACTTATCTTTTTAAACTAATCATACTGTATGATTTATGATCGTACGAGATAATTTATGTTATTTCTCCTCTAATACAAACCTGCCTGGTTGAAAATTTTTCTAAGTGTAAAACATACAGTATGAAATATTTTCATATATCATTTTTCAGAGTATAAAATGGGAGCTCACACAGTTTATACTGGATCATACAAGATGAACAGTTCAAAATTTTGAACTAATCGTACAGTATGATATTAGTTCGTATCTCATTTCCTAGAGTATGAAATGGGAGCTTACTTGATTCGTACTGGTTCATACGGGACGAACAGTTCAAATTTTTGAATTGATCGTGCAGTACGATATGAGCTCATATAATATTTTCCAAAGTACAAAAACTAGATTTAATTGCTTCGTACTGGATCGTACGGGATGAACTGTGTATTTTGTACTGTTCGTACAATACAATTTAAGTTCGTAAACCATTTTTTAGAGTATAAAATATGGGATTCATCGGTTCGTACAGCATCGTACGGGATGAACCGTTCAATTTTTTAAACTGTTCGTATAGTATGATTTAGTTTCGTACTTCATTTTCTAGAGTATGAAATAGGACTTACATCGTTCGTACGGGATATCATATCGTATGAATCGTTTATATTTTGAACTATTCATACAATATGATTATCGATTGTACGAAACATTCCTACGTCGTAAAACTTAAAATTTTTAATTTTTGGACAGTTTTTCTTATCCTTTGGATATAAGGTCCTAAAAACTAAATATTTAGTTAATCTTCTATGAATTTCTTCTTGAGAGTGGAAGGAAGAGTGAATAGGGAGTGTTTGGGAGTGAGTGTGGTGAGATCTTTGAAGAGAAAATTATGAAGGGATTCACAAGGTTATCCAAGTGTGAGGATCTCATTATTTGTACTACAAATCTCTTTCCTATCTCTTTGAAGACACTTTTGAGAAGATCTTTGAAGAAGGTCCGGTTCTCTATCGTCACCAAGAGGGTGAAAATGGATCTTGGTTCTCTACCGACACCTGGAGGGTGTGAAAGGACGAGTGGGTTCTTTGCCTTCACCAGGAGGGTGAAAAAGGGCAACAGTTCTCTGCTGCACCGAGATTTAGTGGAAGAGAGTTTTATAAGGGCTTCTCTGCCTTGCTGTGGGGGCAAAAAGAGAGTCACTTTGATTTAGTGCAGTACCTAGAGAAGGAGTCTCTAGGGAGTAGATGTAGGTTGTGCTTTGACTGAACCACTATAAAATCTGATGTTCTCTGTTCTTATTTATTTTTATTTTTCTGCTTTTTCTTACTACATTGCACTTTAATTTTTTGTGGTTGAAGAGTACTAATTTCACAACTAATTGTACTGTACAAATTATATCATATTGTATGATATATTGAAGTATCTTATAAAAAGGTTTTCAAAACTTCCAAGAGATTTTAAAAGTACCAATTCACCCCCCCTCTGGTTAGTCTAGAGACATAATCAATAGGTTTAACAACCTATTCACACTTTCAAATGGTATCAGAGCCTATTTCAAAAATTACTGTTTAAATTACTTTTTAAAATTAGATAATGGCTAATATTGGAAACCAAAACACACCTGAGGGTTATTCGATCACTAAACCTCCACTGTTTGATAATATCTCATTTAATTTTTGGAAAAGTTGTATATCTACATTTCTGTAATCTCTTGACTATCGCATGTGGATTTAAGTACAAGAAGGGTACACTAAACTTACTAGACTTGTAGAAGGAATTAGAATTCAAACACCTTTTACTGATTAGACTATAGAAGAATGTAAATTACCTCAATTAAATGTTAAATATTTAAACAGTTTCTTTTGTGCATTGAAATCGAAAGACTACATGTGTGTTTCTACTTATAAATCTAGAAAAGAGATTTGGGATAGGCTTTACATCACATATGAAGGAACCAATGAAGTGAAGCAATCTAGATTAAATATTCTACTGCATGATTATGAACTTTTTCTCATGAAATTGAATGAATCAATCTTTGACATATATACTCATTTACACAGATAGTAACTTCATTGCAAGTTTTAGGTAGGGAACTAACCAATTTTGAAAATGTTAATAAGATATTACATTATTTGTCTACTTCCTACGATGCTAAGATTACTACTATAATAGAGTCAAAAGACTTAAATGTTTACTCTATTGACAATCTGCTTGGATCATTGATTGCCTACGAGTAAGGAGTGACTCAAAGATAGATTGATGTAGGTGATAGAAGGAAAGAAAAGAATATTGTACTGAAAGTGAATGACTCAGAGAGTGATCAATCCAAGCCTGAGGATGAAGAGAATATTGCCTTAATGACAAGACATTTTAAAAGTTTCTTAAAGAGGAAGCAGAGGAGATGCCAGTAGTGGAATAAAGGTAAGTTTCATAAAAATATTAAGGCTTCTAATGATGTTATTTGCTATGAGTGCAGGAAACTAGGACACATAAAGATTGAATGCCCCAATCTCAAGACCAATCCTAAAAAGGAGAAAGTCGAAGAGAAACCAAAGGATAGAAGGGGTAAAAAGAGACTTCAACAAGCATTTTGGGTGGACTTAGCTTCAGATTCCTCAGAAACAGCACCTGAAGAGGAAGTCACAAATTTATGCTTGATGGCTGACAATCTTGATCATTTAGATCAAGAGGAGGTATGTGACTTGAGTTATGATAAATTGTTTGAAGTTTCTGAACACATTCATTCTATATATAGGAAACTAAAGAAACTGCATGACAAATTGAATTTGGATTACTTAAAATTGCAAAAAGAGTATGAAATCCTTAGGAAAGACCATGCATTAATTGATAGCAACCATATAACTTTGTTGGATGAGTTTGATGATTTAAATAAATAGCATGAACTTTTAAAATCATCACATACTGAACTTGAAAATGATTTCAAAACTTTCATGGATGAATCAGATAGTAGAGAGCATAATTTAAAGATTGATAATTCGATTCTAGAAAGTGCTAATGCATATCTTGAAGTTAAGTTAAAAGCACTTGAAGAAAATAGGAAACCACCCAAACTTAAAGATTTTCACAAATCTTATCATAAGTCCAATAGTTTAAAATCTAAGAGAAGATCATATAAGGCATATAGATTGATAAATCCTTTTCCTGGAGTAAAGTGTTTCTCTTGTGGTATAATTGGACATATTTCTCAAACTTATACTATTCATCATAGAACACATTTAGTGTGGAGACCTAAGATGCATAAAACATAGCATATCACACATGCATTTATTTTAAAATTACTAAGAGGTGAACCAAAACTTATTTGGGTTCCCAAGTCTAACATTTGATAATTTTGTAGGAACGCTCTTACACAAGACCTCGTGATAGTATTTAGTACCTGAATAGCGGTTGTTTAAAGCATATGACTAGAGATGCAAATCAATTTATATTTTTGGAAGCCAGGAATGGAGGCAAGGTTACACTTGGAGATAATACCACCAAAAGAGTGGTAGGTACAGGTATGATTAGAAACTCTAAAAATTTTGAGATTGAAAATATTCTATTAGTAGAAGGTTTAAAATATAATCTGTTGAGCATAAGTCAACTGTGCGATAAAAGTTATCATATAAAATTCTTGCCTACTAGCTATATTATTAGTAAAAATGAAATTATTGTGTTGAATGGTGATAGAGTAAATAATGTTTACATGCTAGATTTGAATTCTGTAAAATCTTCTACTACTTTTTATTTGAAAACTGTATCTGATTAGTCATGGTTATGGTATAGAAGACTTTATCATGCTAACATGATAAATATTAGGAAAATTACCCAAAAAGAGTTAGTTAGAGGTATACCCAAATTAGACTTTACAAAAGATCACTTATATAATGTATGTCGACTAGGAAAACAAGTCAAATCCTCTTTCAATTCAATCAAGAAAGTTAGAATTAGCAAGCCCTTAGAAATTCTTCACATGGATCTCTTTGGACCTGTTAGTACCTTAAGTCTAGGAGAAAAAAGATTTGGATATGTAATTATAGATGATTATTCAAGATTCACATGGATTAGATTTTTATATCAAAAGAGTGAATCATTTGAGGAGTTTAGAGACTTTGCTACTTGGATTCAAAGAAGTTTAGGGTTTGAAATTGTTACTATCCAAAGTGATCATATGAGAGAATTTAAAAATGAATTCTTTGATGATTTTTGTAAATCCCATAGAATAGACCATAACTTCTCAGCTTCTAGGATATCTCAGTAGAATGGAGTAGTTTAGAGAAAGAATAGGACATTAATTGAAGCTGCTAGAGCCATGTTAGCAGAATATTCACTTCTAAGATATTTTTGAGCTGAAGCAGTTAGTACCGCAGTTATGTGTTGAATAGGGTGAATATTAATTAAATAAGACACCCAATGAACTTCTTAAAGGTAGAATTCTCAACCTTTCACACCTATATATTTTTGGATGTAAAGTGTTAATATATAATAATGGAAAAACTCTTTTAGAAAAATTTGATCCTAAATCTGATGAAGGAATTTTTTTAGGTTATTCAAGTGTTACAAAATTCTATAGAATTTTTAATAAAAGGACATTGGTAGTTGAGGAGACCACTCATGTTATTTTTGATGAATCTGATAATACTGGAGGGTCTAGGTTGGATGAAGATGAAGTTGAGGAAATAACCAAAGGACTTGAAAATATAAAAGTGGAAGAAAGGGTTGAAAATGAAGAAGAAAATAATTTGCCTAAAGAATGGAACTATCCCAAGAGTCATCCTAAGGAGTTAATTTTAGGAGACCCAAATGAAGGAGTTAAGACTAGGCATGGATTGAGGAAAGAGGTGAATCACTCTGCTTTTATTTCAATGATTAAATCCACTAATACAAATCAAGCTCTTTCGGATGAGTTTTCGATTCTAGCTATGCATGATGAGTTAAATCAATTTGCTAGAAATGATGTTTGGGAATTATTAGAAAGACCAAAAGATCAAAGTATTATTGGAACAAAGTGGGTATTTAAAAACAAGATGAATTATTCTGGAGTGATTGTAAGGAATAAAATAAGGTTAGTGGCTAAGGGGTATAATCAAATTAAGGGAATTTATTTTGAGGAGACATTTGCCCTGGTAGCCAGACTTGAGGAAGTTAAAGTGCTTTTAGCCTATGCCTGCTTTAAAGGTTTTAAGTTGTATCAAATCGATGTAAAGAGTGACTTCCTAAATGGGATGATTAAAGAGGATGTTTATGTTGAGCAACCTCTAGGTTTTAAAAATGCACAATTTCTCAATCATGTTTTCAAATTAAAAAAGCTTGGTATGAAAGGCTAAGCACATTCCTACTTGAACGGTCTTTTATAAAAGGGAGTGTGAACATCACTCTCTTTATAAGAAAAGTAGGAGATGAAATACTCATTGTTCAAATTTATATGGATGATAATTTGTTTGGATCTACTTATAAAAATCTTTGTGATGAATTTTTAAAAATAATGAGTAAGAAATTTGAGATGAGCTTAATTGGAGACTTGAGTTACTTTTTAGGGTTTAGTATTAAGTAGGATGAGGATAGAACTTTTTTAAGCCAGTCAAAATATGTTATGGACATCCTTTAGAAGTATAAAATTGATAAGGCTAAACCAGTGAATACACCCATGAGTTCCTCAGTGTAGTTAGATAAGAATCCTAAAGAAAAATCAATTGATCAAAAGAAGTTTAGAGAAATGATTGGATCTTTGCTTTAGTTGATAGCTAGCAGATCGGATATCATGTTCAGTATTTGTCTGTGTGCTAGATTTCAAGAAGATCCTAAGAAATCACATCTGACTGTAGTTAAGAGAATTATGAGATATCTTTTGGGGACTCAAAATCTAGGAATTTGGTATCCTAAGAATAGTACTACTTTTGAAATTATTGGATACTCAGATTCAAATTTTACTGGTTGTAGGGTTGATAGGAAAAGCACTTCTGAAACTTATCAATTTATAAGAAACTCCTTAGTTTCTTGATCTAGTAGAAAATAGAACTCAGTAGCCCTTTCAACTGCAGAAGCTGAATATATTGCCTTAGGAAGTTGTGTTGCACAAGTGCTTTGGTTAAAATAATAGCTAATTGACTTAGGATTTTCTTTTGGCACAATTCTAATCTTTTGTGATAACACTAGTTCCATATGCATTTCAAAGAATCCTATTCAATATTCTAGAACCAAGCATATCGATATAAGGCATCATTCATAAGAGATCATGTAGCAAAAGGGAAAATTGAATTACATCATGTTGCTACTAAGGATCAACTTGTAGATATTTTCACTAAACCACTAGCTTTTGACACATTTAGTATTTTAAGGATAAGGCTAGGTGTGATTGATCTTAATACATAATTAAAATTTCTACAAACATTATTTTATGTATGGTTTGATGTTTGTTTATGTCAAGATTGTGCAGTATAAGTTGTGAGCTTTTGTTTTGATTGTATTTTTATCGCATTGTCTTTTTATTATTTTATTTTATGTAAAAAATAAAAAAATATTTCACTTTGAAAAGTTTTTCAGTTTTTCCTTGTAGTGTCGTTTTTCTGCTATTTTTCGTACTGTACAAAATTATTTCATACGATACAAATTCTATAGCATGTAATGAGAATGTATAGAATTGAGGAGACAAAATTATGTTTTTCATAGTAATTTTGTACTGTACAATGATGTCATCATACCGTACGATATGTATAAGTTCATTTGTACGCATAACGATGGGTTTATGATTGTGTCAGTTATTATTCATGATCGTACGTACGAACACATTATTCGTCTGTACGATCCATGTTGTCGATTCGGATAAGGACGAATCTAACTGTCACCTAAATGATCTTTAATCTTCTGATCGTCCTGGATGAACTTTTGATTGTCTGTACAATCTGGAAGTCAAAAAGCCTGTACGAAAGGATGCATCGGGAAGGGCAGTTTACGAAAATCCATTTCATCTTTGGCCATTTTCATTCGTACGTACAAAATTTATTTCGTCCCGTACAAAATTTATTTCGTCACATATGAAATCTTTTCATACTGTACGATTGGTCATTTTTCTTTATAAATAAGGGTCATTTTCATTCATTTTCACTTCCATTTCAAACCCTTCAAAGCCATAAATTAGAGATGTCTGGCAGTGGGAAAAGATCACGAAATTTTAGGGGATCATCCTCTAGGCAAGACTAGGATGACAATTTTTTGTCTTCACAAAATGATGAAGCTTATTTCAAATTTTGTGCTTCCAAAATTACTCCCTCTTGTATCCTACTGCAAGAAAAAATTCATTTTGCAGTAATGCCACTCTTTGATTCTACTCAATTCTCGTTTCTTCTTACCCTTATTCATGCATTCAACAAAGATTTTTTTCATGTCTTCCTTGCAAACATGAAATTAAATTAGGACCACACTAGGATTACTTCTTATGAACTTAAACAGAGAGTACAAATCACCAAGGAGGATTTTGGGACTTTTCTTCATCTTAGAACCCTAGGAATACGGGCACACATTTTGACCTCTAGAGCAGATTATGATTGGTCAGAAGTGAATCAAGTTCTTAGGGGTGTAAGCTAACGAAGTCACTTACCTAGAGTTTACACCCTAAATTAAAATGCAAGGATTAACCAGCACATTCATAGAACTTCCATAATCTCAAAAGCTGGAGATCGGGTCAACATGACACCCCTCCTCTCAACTATTACCTATTTGATCATGACTGGACAACCAATAGATGAAGTCCAATTACTTATGGACTACTTATATTCTCTCACTAACATTGGCCAGCCTAACATCAAAAGGAAGAAAAATATTTCCTTGGGACATGTTATTTCTTATATCTTAGAAAAGAAGTACAATTTGGTCCATTCTAACGGACCTACTGGGTTGCCAATTTACTTTACTGATGCTTCTTTTCAGGCACTCTTTGGGAGAGAGGGATCTAGAGACAATTTTGAGGAAGAACCTGCACCTGCACCAGCTCCTGCACTTGGACCTGATCAAAATTTTTATCAGGAAATGGTCCAGCAATTTGATAGATCGGAAACTCATTTTAATCAATGATTTGATCAAATTGAGAATAGAATGAGCCAGCAGGATGCTCAATACACATAAGACATGGGGTAGATTCGTGAACAAATTGATTCTGTAAATGCAAATGTAGCTGCCATAAATAGCTACTTCACATGGTTCCCTCCTCCACCACCTCCAGATTAGGGCCCCTCAGGATTTTAGATGATTGTACTTCTATTTTGTTTTTGTTATGTCTATGTTATTTTTCTAGGCTTTGATGACTATTGACTTTGTGTTTGGTATATGGTTGTACTTGTGGTGAGTTATGATTGTATTTGTAGTAGTGGTTGTTATGTTCAATTCTTTGGATGGTGATATTGTATATATTCAACTTAATGATGAATGAAATGAAGGAACCATGTTTGGATTCATATTATAATATGACTTGATTTTTTAGTTGATTGATTTTATAAAATGTTAGTTGAATATATTTTACAATTGTAATCGCTATGCATAATTTAGTTTCTCAAGATTTTTAAATTGCTTTATGACTGGGTGCATATTAGAAGATCTTTTCTATTATTCTTATTTTTCAATTTTTGGATGGTTTTTCTTCTCTTTTGGATATAAGGGTCCTAAAAACTAACTGTTCAGTTAATCTTCTATGAATTTCTTCTTGAGAGTGGAAGGAAGAGTGAATAGGGAGAGTGTTTATGAGTGAGTGTGGTGAGATCTTTGAAGAGGAAATTGTGAGGAGATTTACATGGTTATCCAAGTGTGAGGATCTCATTGTTTGTACTACAAATCTCTTTCCTATCTCTTTGAAGACTCTTGAGAGAAGATCTTTGAAGAAGGTCCGGTTCTCTGCCGTCTCCAGGAGGGTGAAAAAGGACGCTTGGTTTCTGCTGACACCTAAAGGGTGTGAAAGGATGAGTGTGTTATCTGCCTTCACTAGGAAGATGAAAAAGGACTACAGTTCTTTGCCGTACTTGGATTCGGTGGAAGAGAGTTTTGTAAGGGCTTCTTCGCCTTGCTGTGGGGGCAAAAGGAGAGTCACTTTAATTTAGTGCAATACCTAGAGAAGGAGTCTCTATGGAGTGGAGGTCATGCTTTGACCGAACCACTATAAAATATGGTGTTCTCTGTTCTTATTTATTTTTATTTTTCTGCATTTTCTTACTGCATTGCACTTTATTTTTCTGTGGTTGAAGAGTACTAATTTCACAACTGATCGTACTGTATGAATTATATTTTACTGTATCATATACTAAAGTATCATATAAAAAGATTTTCAAAACTTTCAAGAGATTTTAAAAGTACCAATTTACCCCCCCCTCTTGGTTAGCCTAGGTACATAATTAATAGGTTTAACAACCTATTCGCACTTTCACTAAGTAGTGCTAAATTTATAGTCTTCAGCCAAACTTTGACCAGATTTTCTATTTGGCTAAGGTGGATGATTGTTATTCTTCATTTGGGTCCCAATATTATCTCTTTCCTTCCCTTTAGGATTAACTTCAGTGTTACTAGGAAGAGATCCAATGGGTCTACTACTCACAAAAATTGCAAGCTGACTTAGTTAAGTTTCTAAATTTTTAATTGAAGCAACATGGTTGTGTAATTAAGTATCCAATTGTATGACCACATGTGGTATCTTCCTAGTTCCATACTTACTCCTTTAGTTAAATCTAAGAGGATATGCTGGTCTTTGATTGTTATTTGCCTTATTTTGATTATTCCAATTTGTGCCTTATTTATTTTGACTAGAATTCCATTAATTCCACCATTATTATTTGACCAATTAAAATTTGGGTGATTCCTCCAACCTGGATTATATGTATTTGAATAGGGATTATTTTACCTTCTAATTAAATTTATATTTTCAATCTCTTGGATATCATTTTTTCCATTGAGCTTCTATCTTCAAAATGTAAAGATGAATCAAAATTTAAGCTTAAAGTGCTCAATTCCTTTAATATTGTTATAACTTGTGCAGTCAAAATAGATAAATAATTATTTTCATAAACTCCAGCCACTCTTTAGGTTTTTCCCTATCACTAGGCCACTAAAAATTATTTATTTTTATTTCTTCAAATAATTCATAAGCATCTTCAAAAGGCTTTAGCATTAAAAAACCTCCAGCTGTAGCATCAATTATGGCTCTAACGGATCCTACCAATCCATTGTAAAAAGTTTGAATTATCAACCAATTAGGTAAGGCATAGTGAGGGCATTTTTTAAGCATCTCCTTGAATCTTTCCCAACTCTCATAAATAGATTCTTTTTCTAATTGAGTAAAAGAAGTATTGTCATTTCTAAGCTTGGAAGCCTTAGAAAATGGGAAATACACTCCTAAAAATTTATGGGCCAACTCATTTCATGTGGTAATAGAGCCTGGGGGTAAAGAATTTAACCACATTTTTGCCTTGTCTCCTAGAGAAAATAGGAACAATATTCTAAGTCTAATAACATCATTACTAACACGATTGTACTTAAATATTACACAATTTTTTAAGAAACTTGTTAAATATAGGTTAGGGTCTTCAATGGAAGTACCATCTAAATGATTGCAGTTTTTTATTCAAAATTATTTGCTTGGATAGTAGGTTTATTTATTCTTTGGTGAATTCTATCTACTAAAGGGTTTGTAAAATCCTTAACACATCTAGATTAATCTAAGTTTTGAACAGGGTTAGTCATTTTAAAATTATTTTAGTTATTCTAATTTTAGAAAGGGTTCTCTTAATTTTAGAATCAAAATTTAAACGTGCCTACCCTCTATGTCTTGTAAGCATACAACCACAGGTATGAAATTAATAAATTAAAATAAATGAATAAAAGAAATATAGTAGGGCTAATTATACAATTGATTTAATAATATAGTAAATTTATAAATAAAATAAATCCTTCCCTGGCAACGGCGCCAAAAACTTGATGGGAGTGGTGGAGTAACCTAGAGAATTATGAAAATAATTTAGGTCTCTATCAATCCCTAAATAATGCTTAGGCTTTCTATGATATAAAAGTTATGAAAACCTCATTCAATATACATAAGTAAACTTGCTGAATCAAATAATATAGTGATAGATTAGAGTATCGATCCCACGAGAAAGAATATTAACTTGTAAATACTAGTACCATTTTAACTATAATAATTATCCTACTTAATTAAAATAAATTTTGGTGGAGATTCAATCACTTAATTTTAAAAAATAATTAAATAAAATACTATTTAGATAAATTATTTTGGATTGATGAAATATAAATATAATGTTTCCTAATGATTCTCTTTTATATTGATTATATTAAGAGCTTATGCATGACCAACCACTCAGTCAAGCCTGACGAGATAAAAGACAGTTTAAACTCTTCCACCCTCAATACCACTCTAAACTCCCGTAGTCTATCACCCTATGAAAATCCTAGAATAGTAAATAAAGTATGTACTGTTAAAATCCCCTTAAAATAATTCATCTCTATAAATTTGATACATGACAAGCACTAAACCTATGCTTGCATAATACCAATCCAAAATACCTGGTTTCTCCAGCTTTATTATTCCTATGCTCCTTATTATCCTTGATATTAACAACACATATGGCCACTATGTGCATTTAATGAAGACTTGGTATATTAAAAACATCATGAATTTATTAATGAAGAGAACTCATTAATACTTTATATTTTATTAACACCATTAATCTAAAATTAGAAAATTTAATTAGACATGAAGAATAAGTGAAGCATTTTCATTTTTATTAATTGCACAAAAGAAAAAAAGTATAGAAGAAAAGATTTCACTAGATGGGTTCAATGATCTCCTTTACACTCCTCTTTGAACTTACAGATTGCTTCCATAAACACTAGCCAAACACTTCAATGGAATGTATCTAGTGCTTCTTTGAATTCCCTTAGTTGTCACTCTTAAGGAAAAATCATAAAAGCATTATGAAGACAAAAATTAAAGAAACGATTGAACTCTCTTACTAATATTACAAACATACTACTTATAGAAAAACACAAAAAAATGGATTCTGGTGCTGCGATGCTCAAGACACTTATACCGCGATGCCCATACAATGAATTAACGCCTCAGCACTGAAGGTTTACTCCACAAAGGCGCTTGCTAACATGGACTCGTTGTTTAATGAATCGATGTGTTACTTCACTAGCAGATCATAACTTGAATAGTTACAATAATAGCATCGCAGCGCTGTGTCCATATGGAATACCCTTGACTTAGAGGTGCTTAAATTTGATAATGCAATGCTGTGCAGATAAAGGTTGTGCTTTGCGGTGCTCACTCCTCTGATGCTGTGGTGCTGGGATAGTTGGCTAGGCTTTACAGCACTGACTCCTCCGATATTGCGACACTGTTAAATAGAGATTGGGTGCCACTATGTTCATTTTTGGGTGCTCTGGCGGTGTCAATAATGGCACCGTAGTGGTATTATTTCTAGAGATTGAGCGCCACTATGTCCATATTCGGGTGCTCCGACGATGTCAATAATGGCATAGTGGTGGTATTATGTCCGACGCTGTGGAGCTGAACCATACTTAAAAATTTTATACTTTTCCTATATTTTCTTATAAAAACACAACTAAAACAACATATTTTTGTTGATAAATTAAACAACAACAACAACAACAACATCAAGCCTTTGTCCCACTACGTGGGGTCGGCAACATGAATCCTTTTTCTCCATTGTGTTCGGTTCAAAGTCAAATTCTCATTTAAATCTAATAAAGAAAGATCATTTCTAATATTTTCTAACCAAGTCTTTTTAGGTCTACCTCTACCTTTCTTAACATAAGTCAAATCTAATACCTCTACTTTCCTAACTGGGTCATCAGAAGGTCGCTATTTTATGTGACCAAACCATCTAAGGCGACTCTCTCTAATCTTATCATCCACTGGAGCTACTCCACCTTTTCACGTATATGCTCATTTCGTATCCTATCTCTAAGAGTAAATCCACTCATCCACCTGAGCATCCTCATCTCCGCAACACAACTTAGTATTGTGCTTCTCTTTTAATGGCCAACATTCTGCACCATAAAGCATTGCAGGTCTCACCACCATCTTATAGAATTTTCCCTTAAGTTTGAGGGGGACTTTTCTATTACACAACAAGCCCGATGCATTCCTCCACTCAACCATCCAACTTGAATTCTACTGATAACATCCCCATCTATTTCACCATCACTCTGAACAATAGATCCAAGATATCTAAAATGTGTACTCTAAATTAAACATAAAATATAAATTATTTACACTTATCATGGCCTAGTTTTGAAAGCTGTCCTTTCAAAAATATAAGAATTTAAAAAAAATTATTTTATTTATAATTTCATTAACAAAAATGATGATAACTTTACACCTGCAAAACTTTTATAATGTAACTTTTTGTATGTTATAAAGATAATGATTATAGACATTTATGTATTTTAGAAATTTTACACTGGCAGTTTTGAAATTTAATTATCTAGAAGATAATTCTAACCCAAAACTAATATGTAGTACAATTAAAGCTTTAAAATGATTCTTTGAACAATCTCTAGTAATTTGGTTGTATTTTAAAATAGAATATTCTTGCTTATTAGTTAATTTTAGTGCCTACTATTAAAGCATCTTGTTAAATTATAAAATGAGTTTATTTACATTTTTTACTACATTGTGATGAATTATATGCTTATGTGATTCAAATGTGTGATTCTAAGGAGATCTGAGATGTTTGGAGGATGTTTCATTCTAGTACTAAATGCACAATCTTATGCCAAAGGCATACTCTTGTACTATATGCACATTCTATTCTTGGTTGCGCTTTAAGAGTCATAAGGGCCAACTTTATAATATTCCAACATGGGAGTCATAAGAGCCAGAATTCTCTCAATTCTATTCAGATGGTAGATATTAGGGGCATGAGCGAAATATATTATTTTTTGCACTAATATATGAAGTACTTATTCATTTACTTTTCTAATATTGTTATTTACATTTTTGATAATTAAAACACTATTTTAATATATGGCTCAGTAAATTAATTACATTTATCAACTTTTTTTGAATTCAATAGAATAATTTAGAAATTTAGATTAGTAAGTGTGACCTATTGAGCTGTGTTGGCTCACAGTTTATATGTATTTTATTTCAAGGCCTGGGAAAGGAAAAGAGCCCATTAAGTAGCTAAGTCAAGATCTAATCTGTCAAAATCTGTATAAATATTTCTCTTTTTAATTTTTTTTGTGTAGTCATGGATAGTTTTTTAAATTACTCTGTTCAATAGTTTAGTTGATAGTCATACATTGTAGTGTAATTATAATATATACATATTAGTGAGAAATAAAAAGAAATATTTTGCTCAATTTTTTTTATATTAGTAGTAATTAGTAGATCTGTGGTCTGTTGTTTATTTTTTATATTATATTGGAAGAAAAGATCTAAAAATTTTTCTAGAACTTTGATCTTAGGTTGGCATGTTGCAAGCTAACACAATAGGATCTATTCCGTCTGTAGTTCTTATCAGGTTAGATTATGACAGCCCCTTTTTGGAATTAGAGCAATGGATTTTGAGAAACTAATTGTAAAATAGAGCTATAGAAATTGATCTATAATTTAAGTGAGACAATTTTTGGTATGTCTAGGCATTTATTTTTGCTTGTTTCATTTGCATTTTTGTTCAGCCATGTATTTTGTGTGGTTATGAATATATAAGACCCAGATATGATATACAAGAAGAGTAACAATTAGGTAGAAACTATAGAGAGTACCACTCCTATAGTTAGTTCTGATCTTACTTCATAGTTTGCCAGTCTGGTAGCCCAGTTGATGGGCGAAGCAAAGAGTAGGATTCCTTCTATTAGATCTTGTGATGTAATCTAACACTTATAGATATTTCTAAGGTTGAAGCCTCTAAGATATTTCTGAGACTTATTCAGGGGAGCAGGTCTATTATGCAGTAGGAGATTGAGTTTATTATATTGGCTAGGTAGACTCTGTAGTTTATTAGCACTCTGGAGAAGAAGTGCTATATATTTTTGAGAGGGCTTAGGGATAGTTTGAGACAACCTCTACTCCCATTTTATATTTTAATATCTTTGAGCTTATGGAGAGGCACATTTAATTAAGAGTGATTTAATAGCTACTCAGTAGTGGTGGATTGCTAGTAGGAAGATGTTTGGCGGTGAGACTTATAGTGGTAACTTTTTGGGAAGAAGAACAAGGTTGGACTCCTTGAGTCCAGGAGAGGAGGATAATTGCCAAGCTTTAGAAGTTTGGGTAAGAAAGGATGCAAAAAAATTGATAATTTTATTTTCTCTCTTCTTACAACTCAATCAACTATTAGGTCCATAGAACACTCTCAAGATTTCATCGAATCAATGGGGTTCTATAGAAAGCAGTATACTCATCAAATTCAAAATTTTGAAGCTTATAAAGGTAAATGATAGAAATAAAGTCAAAACGTACCCACTTATCCCTCACATAACACTTATTTTCAAATGTTTCTTTCCATTGGAAAAAAATTATCTTACCACATCTCAATGGAGGAAAATGGTTCCTCACATAAAGGTTCCCAACCTATATTTATAAAGGTTTGCATGATTAAGACAATTGGGTTTTGAAAGCCACGATTTGGGATTAATTGCTTGTCAACCAATAACTCCCCAAATCTTAACTTAGCCTTAGTAGATATATATTTTCTCTCATCTAGGAGGATGAAGATCTCTTCTTGCCAAACATTTAGGCACCATATCATACAACAAATGATAAGAAATTGCAAAGATTGAGGACAAAAGAAGAGTGAAAATATAATGAAATAATTAAAAAATATGGTTTCTTATTTATAAACTATATAGGTAATGTACCGCTAAAGAGATCAGTACTACTGCACTAAAAAAACAAAATGACAAGCAATCCAAATGATAGATGCTGCAGTAGTCCAGGACACTTGGCACTGCGGTGCTTTATATGAGAAATCGAAGTGCCAGCTTTTTCAATGAGTAACCACTATAGCGTTTGACACATATAAGCACTATAGCATTACTGAAGACCACTATCATTATGCCTTAATTGAACTAATAATTAAATCATAGTGATTTATAATTTTGACTTAATGTCGCAACACTTATAATAGCATTGCGACACTCACCAAAGTATCATCATGAAATAATTATGATACTATGGTTGATCGATTGAACAGCCATTAAGACAATACAACTAACATTATAGGGCTTGAAGGGGTAGCACTGAGGTGCTCAAAAAGATTCTCGTAGGGCTACAATGCTCAAAGATACAGCACTGCTGCAATGCAGTCCAATGCGTTTTCCCGAGAGCTCAGCGCTGTGGTGCTAGTTTTGTATGTTGCAGTGCTCAACAAATAAATGTTGTGACACTTCAAATCCTAACACTATAGTGTTAGTTCAATTTTTAGCACATTAATATTTTTTCTTAGGAAACATGTCATAACTTAGTCAAAATCAAGAATTAATAAGTTTTATAAATAATACACCACATTTACATATCATAAATTATAAAATATAATAAAAAAAACATAAATCACAAAACATATCCAAAAATAAAAACATCAAATAGAATTATGTTGCCTCTAAATACAATGCCAAATTTAAAATCTTCAACAAGACTTACCTAGATTTATCATTTTGGCTGGGGTACATCACTACCACTCAAGTGATTTCCACTATGATCTTTCTCTTTCTCTTTAGGGTTAACTTTAGTATTACTAGGCAACAATCCAAGTGGTCTACTTATAATAATTCAAATTTATAAAAATAACAAAAATAAAAAAATCTAAATTTTTGTTTGAACTAGAGCACCACAGTGTTGGACCTAGAGCACATTATTTTTTTTAGTATTTATAAATATTTATAATTATTTATTTTTCAGTGAAGGAGGAGAGATAAAGAGAAATCTAAATTTTTGATCTCTAGGTCACTTTTAAAAAAGAATTTAGATTGAAGTAGGTGATTTTAATCTTATCTCTTTTTCAAAGATTTTAATTTTGACCGTTGATTTCTTCTCAAAGTTAATTTTACTATATTTTTACGGCTTTATTAAACCTTTACAGCATAAATTTTTGTTTGTTAACATACTGATTATCCTGATTATTTTGAGTATAATATTTATAAATTTTACTGGATAAAATAGAAGTTTTTGAATTTTGTATAATTTACACTGTATAAAAATTAGGTATTTTTATTTAAGCATACTATTAATACAGCTATTAAGGATGCAAATAATTATATGATTGGGTAATAGCTAATCATTTTTATTTTTATTATAATGTATGTAATGATAAGTAAAGACTTAATGACCCGTTGGTTGAAGATTGATTGACCTGTACAGGATGGTGGGCTGACGTTCTTTCCTTTAATTATTGTGATTGGGTATTATTCTCTACTGATTCTTGTGATACAATGATTGGGAGTTATAAGGAGTTATTATTATGTTGATGGGTAAAGAGTTATGATACTATTTACTGAGCCAAGGGTAACTGATTATTGATTACCGACTACTAAAAAATATAGTGATAGCCAGGACTTATTACTTGTTTAAGTGTGACCACCAAAATGCATGTTATAGGTTCATTATTACGGTATGCCTTTTCTAGTACTATATTGGATTACTATCACTGTACATATTTACTATTGCTGTATTACTTTACTATTCATGCCACTGGTTTTACTGATGATATTATATTGATATTGTTATCGATATAGAGATTGATATTATTTTATACTACTACTGATTCACTTTTACTATTATTAGTATTTATTCGATGTACTAATAATGAGCATATGATTAAGATGTTGATTTGCTACTAATATAGAATAATTAGATAGCATGTGTACATCATTATATGGTTTTATTATATTAATATGATTTTAATAGTCTTTATCTATGCTTTAATTTTATTACTTTATATGATTTTCTTACTTATTGATAGTACTAATATGACGACTAATTTATCCATTTGACACCCATACTGGTTTGTTGATTCCCCATTGTATTATTTTACTAGCTTTTATACTATATTATTTTACTCTTTATAAATTTTATTATTACTGCATGTGAGTTTTGCTATTTCTGTACTAATTCTTTATCATATGAATATTACTATTATGAATTAACTAATGACGTGCATACTGCTTTATAACCATGTTTTAATTCAATTATAGAATTTAATGATTTGCTGAGCATTATAGCTCATTATATGTAGTTTAAATAATTTCAAGTCCAGGAAGAGATTCAAAAGAGTGAGATTAACTAGGATTCCTCAGGTTCTATTTCTTTTTATTTTAGTTATTCTTTTATACTCAAGAATGGAAGGATATGTTGTGATTATATAATTCTTGAGTATTATATGATTTATTTTTGGATCAATAAATATAGATGTGTATTAATATTTTAAATTATAGAATTTATTTCTACTATTTATTATTGATGTATGAAATTATATAGCTATGGTTGTTGTATAATAAAAGATAAAAGAAAAAATTATTCCAAATTAAATTTTGGGGCATTACACTACTACTAAAAGAGATTCAAGCTGTCCTAATTAAGTTTCCAAATTTTTTATTGAAGCAGCTTAACTTTGCAACTGAGTTTCTAACTAAATCACAATCTCTTCCAAATATGACTTCTTATGTTTGATCTGATTATTTTGATTAAATCCTTAGGGATAATAAGGTCTAGGATTCACTAAGGTTACTGAGCATTATTCCAATTTCTCCTTAATTAGATTGACCTATATTTAACTGATTCTTATCACCAACATTATTATTAGAATAATTAAACTAGTGTGGTTCCTCCAATATGGATTATATGTATTAGAATAAAGATTATTTTGTCTTCTAATCAAATTTATATTTTCAATCCTTAGAGCACTATTATCATCATTAAAATTTCTACTATGCTCTTCCAATTACATAAATGATCTTAATCCTGCATTAACTCTAATAGTATCTAATTTCTTTGAGATTGTAGCTACCTGCATATCAAGAATTTACAAAATATCTGATTCATAACTCCAGCTACTCTATTAGAAATCACCATATTAGTACGCCACTAAAAATTATTTGTAGCTATTTTCTCTATTAGTTTATTTGCGCCCCAAATGGCTTAGACATTAAAGATGCTCCAGCTACTATAGTTATATTTGATCTAAGGGATCCTACTAATCCATTATAAAAAGTATGAATAACCAACCAATTAGATAAAGTAGTGAAGGGCATTTCCTAAGTATTTTTTTAAATATCTCTCAACTTTTATAAATTAATCTTCCCTCAAACTGGGCAAAAGATGTGATATCATTCATAAATTTGGCAGTTTTGATGGTAAGAAATTCTTAGCTATGAATTTATGAGGAAACTCATTGCAAGTGGTAAAAAAACCTGCAGGCAAAGAATCCAATCACATCTTAGCTTTGTATCTTAGACAAATGGGAATAATCTTAAGTCTAAGATTATCATCACAGACACCATTATACTTAAATATTATGTAGATTTCTAAAAAATTGGCTAAGTGTAAGTTAGGATCCTCAACAAGAGTTCTCCCAAACTAAAAAATTTGAATCATTTGAATTATAGTAGATTTTAAGTTCAAATTTAATGACCTGCATAGTAGGTTTATTGATACTCTGATGGATTCATTCCACTACAAAGTTAGCATACTTTTTAAGAGGTCTAGAATTATCGTAATCTTACACTAATTCAGACATCTCTAAAATCTTTTTTTATTTTTTTAAATTTTTGTAAGGGTCCTTTTTCTCTCAAGGTTAAATAATAAGGCCTCCTTACTAGATCTACCAAGCTTGCAATAATGATAAAATTCCTAAAATAAAAATTATAAGCTAAATAATCAACAAAATCCTTTTTGGCTTTTTCAAAATTTTATCAAAATGCACTTGTTTCAATAATATCATTAAAATTGTAATACACATTACTTCCTCAATGGTGCCAAAAACATGATGAAAGGTATAGCTTGAATTAGTACTTACTTTGAATTAATAGAAAGATATGCTTAGATTTTCTTTGATATAAAAATAATAAAAGCCCACTAAAATATGTAAGTATACATGCCGATCATGAAATAAAGTGTAAGAGTAGAGTTTCAATCCCATGAGAAAATGTTCTTCTTAATTGTAATTAAACTACTACTACTTAATTCAATTGCATAATTTATCCTACTATAAGAGAAAATGGATATTTTTAATTTTTTGTCACTTAAAGAAAACTTGCAACAAGATTTGATACCAATGAAGATAAGATACTTTGGACTAATGAATGCAATAATATAATTTCCTAATTAGACTCTTAATTTTAGATATGGATTAGAGCATATGCATCCCTAGATCTCTATCAAGTTTATAGAGGATAAAAAAGGATTTATGACCTTCCTATAGTTTTATTATCTCCATAGAACCGAGAATATTCAAATATCCTATGTCTAGGTATGTCAACATTCCATTTCAATATTTCTAATTATTCTAGTATTCCTCCATTGGTGCTATACATCACACTAGGTATTAACTACACACATGTCCATTAAATGTATTAAATAAAGAATGGAAGATATTAAATATATATATATATATATATATATATATATATATATATATTCATTAAGGCATAAGAGTTAATAATAGTAGTTGATATGCTTTTAAATTCTTAGACCAAAAATTGAGAATTAGCCAAACATGAAAGATATAACAAGCAAACTCCTTTTCATTTCATTTATTAGAAGAAGAGATATAAGAGAAGTAATAAGAATATTAACACTTGGAAGAATCAATTGATCTTCTCCATACTCATTCTTTCTCCAATATTAAAATTGCCCTCACAAGACTGGATAAGATCTCCCAATACATGTAACTTGCTTTCCCCCAGCCTCCCTTATACTTTACACAAAGGGCACAAAATAAAAAAACACACTAAGAATTATAAATTTTTGATCAAGTGAAAAAACTCTCTAAATAATAGAACTAAAAAAACTATTTATAGTAAGTATATGGATAGGCTCAGGTGTCATGATGCTTTATAAGGTGGCACTATGGCAGTATAAAATGAACTAGTACCTCAGTACTATAATCTCTACTCCACTGTAGTGCTATGCTGACCTAGGATGGTTATTGAATAAATCAGTGCATTATTGGACTGAGTCAGCAAAGCTCCTAATTTCAGTAACTACTCCACCACAATGCTCTAAAATTTGAGATCTATGGTGTGTGAATATGATTTTTAGGCACTAAGGCATTGTAAGGATCGATGCTACAATGTGGCCAGTTTGGATATAGAGTAGTTGAGTCCCACAACTAGGACCAAATTGATATTCTTATTATAAATATGGACCTAAGTCTTATGATTTTGATGATAATAAATATTATTTGGTTGTTTATTATGTCATCTCCTATTATTATTATTATTGGATATTTGTTCTTGTGCACCAACATTTCAGGTTCGTTGTACACCGTATAAAGTGATCAACTCAAGACTAGGTAGAATAGATCCAAGAGATTATTTTTTATTTTTATTTATTTTTATATTTCTTGAGTCAAAGTCTTGTATTTGGTGGATGCTAAACTTGGTGACCTTGCGCACATACATAGGGGATTGAGAAAGTGAGAAAATTAGAAGTGTAATTTTTCTGAACTAATTGTATTGAATGATCCATATCATACTGGATGATTAGCTCTTCAGAAAATCATTATAATGATTAATTAGAATAATTAATTTTTTTTATACTAATCATACTATATGATCAATATCATATAGGATGATCGATAGAAGTCAAGATCTCAGCCACCAATCATATTTTAGGTAATATTTTAAAATTTAAAATTTATATTAATCCTACTATATGATACGCATCATTTTATATGATATAATCAAATCTTGCCTAAACTAATCCTGTAATTAGAAGATTAAATTTAGATTAATTAATCCAGTCATATCATACTATATGATTAGACCAATTATATTGTACTGTCTGATCTTTATCCGGGATGATAATTATTCTTTAGCCATCATATGGGATGGTAATCTAATTCGATTAAACTAATAGTACTAGACGAACATTTATATCATAGTGGACGATCAGCTTAAATACTTGAATTGATTATATAATGCCTTATTCTTCGTATAGTACTAATAGGGCTATTCAAACTAATCAAACTATACGAACTTGGATCATACTGTACGATCAATGTCGATAGAATTAAATTATTAGGGCTTTTGGTGAATCCTTAAATTTAAGCTCTCTTAATAGACTTGTTTCAAGTCTTTGGCTGTTGGATTTTCTGGAGGGAGAGCTTTCAAAATAGGTCTTGGAGAGCTTTGGGAAGGATAAAATGAGTTTGTGTACGTGGGAGAAGGAGTGTCAGGGATTGTCATATAGTTGCTCTGAGCAAGCTTATGCCTTATTTCCTCCTGGTGCCTTGCTTGGTTTCTTAGGTGGCTCTGGAAAAAAGAACATCAGCCCGAAGGTCGTCGAGGTTTTTTGCCTTCACCATGAGGGTGAAAAATGATTGTCAGGTTCTCTTCCTTCACCAAGAGGGTGAAAAAGAGGTCCAAGTTCTCTGCCACACCGGGCTGGTGAAAAAATTATAAGGGCTTCTCCGCCTAACTGTGAGGGCTAAAGGGGAGACCCTAAAGTTTTAGTGCAATACTCAGAGAGGAGGACTCTAGGGAGTGGACGTAGGTTATGGTTTGATCGAACGACTATAAAATTCTGGTGTGTTCATTCTAAGTTTTACTTTCCATAATTTACTTTTTTGTGCTTTTTTTTTAAATTGTATGTTGGAAAACTATATGTTTGATAATATATTGATTTGAGTAACTCATCATCACCATAATTATAAGTCTTGTTTCATTAATTTTCTTTTGCATCAGGAGATAACATTATTTATTTTAAATTATTAAAAAATCTCAAAAATTATTTTATGTTAGAGAAATTTTTTAAAAACAACCAATATCAATGACACATTTTGATAATAGAAACACTGTGGAGGGTTATTCGATAACTCTTCCACCATTATTTGATAACATACTGTTTGATTTTTAAAAAATTTGCATGTCTACTTTCTTGTAATCTATTGATTTTTATATATGGTCGTTGGTACAAGAAAGTTATTTTGCACCCTTTCATTTTGTTAATGGCATCAAATTAAAGTGCCATTTAATGAATGAAGCAATAAGGATAATGACTTAGCTCAATTAAATGCAAAATATTTAAACTGCTTTTTTGTGCTCTTAAGTCAGAAGATTACATGAGAGTTTCTACCTGTACCACTAGTAAGGACATTTGGGATAAACTATGTATTACATATGAAGGTACTAGTGAAGTCAAGCAATCTAGGTTGAATATCTCATTTCATGATTATGAAATTTTTTGCATGAAACCTAATGAAACCATCTCGGATATATACACTAGGTTTACTCAAATAGTGATATCCCTGCATGCTTTAGGTAGAGAGCTTTCAAATTCTAAAAATGTGAAGAAAATCCTTCATTGTCTACCTAGTAATTATGATGCTAATGTTACTACCATTTACAAATCAATAGATCTTAATATTTATTCTATAGATAACTTGCTAGCCTGACTCATTGCCTATAAGCAAGGTGTGAGTCAGAGATTGTAGGATGCATGAGACAAGAAAAAGGATAAATCTATGGCTTTAAACACCAATAACTCTGACAATGATAGCTCTATATCTGAGGAGGAGGATGAGATTACACTGATGACTCGACAGTTCAAAAGCTTTATGAAGAGAAAGCATAAAGGTCATTAGTAATGGAATAAAGGTAAAAGAAATAAAAATTTTAAAGCGTAATCTGACATAATCTATTTTAAATGCAGGAAGCTAGGGCATCTGAGATTTGATTGCCCAAATATTTGAGAAAATTTATGATTCATATAGGAAGCTTAAGAAAATATATGCTAGTTTAAAACCTCATTTCTAATTTTAAATTCTAGAAGACTTTAACACTACCGTTGCCAGGTCCCAAGTCCTGGATGAGAAAAGTGGAGGGTTGCGTTAGGTAGTCGACAGCCAGCGTAAAACTTGTCGAATAACCATGACATGAATCCTTTAATAAATTGTGTTAATGCTAGGGCGTTCCCTGGAAGCGACGCACTGTATGGCCTGAATACAGTGAAAAGTGGGCAAGGGCCGCTGCATCGGCGCCCAGGTGCAGTGTTAAATAGGCAAGGGTTCCCACATCAAGGACGGATGCGGGCAAAGAAGCTAGTCCATGATATTAATATTAGGATAGGAACTTGGAATATAGGTTCCCTTACTGGAAGATTAATGGAATTAATAGATATTATGATTCATAGGAAGATAAATATTTTATGCATTCAGGAAACTAAATGGGTTGGAGAGAAGGCTAAGGAGATTGATAGTTTAGGATTTAAAGTTTGGTATTCAGGTAAGAGTCGTACTAGAAATGGTGTAGGCGTGATTATAGATAAGAGTTTGAAGGATAATGTTATAAATATTAATAGAAGTGGAGATAGAATTATGGCTTTAAAGATTATTGTTGATGCTAAGATTATTAATATTATAAGTGCTTATGCTCCTCAAGTAGGTTTGGATATGTGTTCAAAATTAAAATTTTGGGATGACTTAGAAGAATTTATTCAAAAAATACCTCTCGAAGAAAAAAATTTTATTGGAGGAGATTTAAATGGACATGTTGGAAGAGAGGTAAATGATTTTAAAAGCATTCATGGTGGATATGGGTTTGGAATGACTAATGAAGGTGGTAAGACCATATTAGATTTTTCTTTAGCTTATGATTTTTTAATTGCTAATACTTTATTTAAGAAAAGAGATGAGCATCTCATCACTTATAAGAATGGTTATAGTAAAACTCAGATTGATTATTTTCTTATAAGAAAAGTAGATCGTTTAGATTGCAAAGATTGTAAAGTTATTCCAAGTAAAAGTTTATGTACTCAACATCGCTTATTAGTTTTAGACTTTAAGATGAAGGGACAGAAAATAAAAAATAAAGTAAAGCGATTTTCTAGGATTAGATGGGGGCATTTAAAGAATAGTAATAAAAATATTTTTGAGAGTAAGATTTTAGATTCTAAGATTTTATTTGTGCATGAGGATGCTAATGTTATGTGGGAAAAAGTGGCTAGTGATATTAAAAATATTGCAAAAGATGTGTTTGGAGTATCAAAGGGAAAAGCCCTTAATAGTAAAAATAGCTGGTGGTGGAATCCAATTGTGCAAGAAAAGATAAAAAATAAGAAGATTTGTTATAAAAATTGGTTTAGATGTAAAAATTCTGATAATTGGGAAAGATATAAAGAGGCATGTAAGGATTCTTAGAAAGCAATATGTGATGAAAAGATCTTAGCTTTTAATGATTTATATAATAGATTAGATACTAAGGAGGGAGAAAGATATATGTATAAGCTAGCCAAACAAAGAGATAGGAGTAGTAAGGATTTAACTCAAGTGAAGTGTATTAAGGATGAAGATCAAAAAGTACTTTTCTTAGAAGATGATATTCAACAAAGCTGGATGAGATATTTTGATAAACTTTTTAATGAAGATTATAAGAATACAATTGACTTTAGTGACCTTAGCACCCTAAATGAAAATAAAGATTTCTGTTTTTATCGGCGTATTAGTAAAATCGAAGTTAGAGAGGCTTTAAAGAAAATGAAGTGTGGAAAAGTTATTGGACCTGATGATATCCCAATAGAGATGTGGAAATGCTTAGGAGATGAAGGAATTTCTTGGCTAACTAAGCTTTTTAATAATATTTTGAAGACTAAAAAGATGCCAGATGCGTGGAGAATGAGTGTATTGATTCCTATTTATAAGAATAAAGGTGATGCACAAGATTGTGCGAATTATAGAGGAATTAAGTTAATGTGTCACACTTTAAAACTATGGGAGCGAGTGATGGAGCGTAGGCTGCGGCGTGATACTAATGTTTCTCAAAATCAATTTGGATTCATGCCTGGTAGGTCTACTATGGAAGCCATACATTTATTGAGAGGTTTGATGGAGAAATATAGGGAGAATAAGGAGGATCTACATATGATATTTATTGATTTAGAGAAAGCATATGATAAAGTTCCAAGAGAAGTGCTATGGAGAGTTCTTGAAAAGAAAGGAGTTAATAATGCTTATATTCAAATCATTAAAGATATGTATGAAGGAGATATTACTTGTGTTCAAACACAAGGTGGTTTGACCAAGTATTTCCCTATTTCGGTTGGATTACATCAAGGATCAGCTTTAAGCCCATATCTTTTCGCGTTAGTCATGGATGTTCTCACTAGACATTTACAAGAGGATGTACCCTGGTGTATGCTTTTTGCTGATGATATTCTTCTTGTTGACAAGACTAGAGAGGGAGTTGAAGGTAAACTTGAAGTTTGGAGATCAACCTTAGAGTCTAAAGGTTTTCGCTTGAGTAGATCTAAAACTGAATATATGGAGTGTAATTTTAGCAGTAATAGACCTAGTGAGGGGATTGTGACTTTGGGCGATCGAGTCATTAATAAGAGTACACGTTTTAGATATCTTGGATCTATTGTTCAGAGTGATGGTGAAATAGATGGGGATGTTATCAGTAGAATTCAAGTTGGATGGTTGAACTGGAGGAATGCATCGGGCTTGTTGTGTGATAGAAAAGTCCCCCTCAAACTTAAGGGAAAATTCTATAAGATGGTGGTGAGACCTGCAATGCTTTATGGTGCAGAATGTTGGCCATTAAAAGAGAAGCACAATACTAAGTTATGTGTTGCAGAGATGAGGATGCTCAGGTGGATGAGTGGATTTACTCTTAGAGACAGGATACGAAATGAGCATATACGTGAAAAGGTTGGAGTAGCTCCAGTGGAGGATAAGATTAGAGAGAGTCACCTTAGATGGTTTGGTCACATAAAACGGCGACCTTCCGATGACCCAGTTAGGAAAGTAGAGGTATTAGATTTGACTTATGTTAAGAAAGGTAGAGGTAGACCTAAAAAGACTTGGTTAGAAAATATCAGAAATGATCTTTCTTTATTAGATTTAAATGAGAATTTGACTTTGAACCGAACACAATGGAGAAAAAGGATTCATGTTGCCGACCCCACGTAGTGGGACAAAGGCTTGATGTTGTTGTTGTTGTTATTGTATTGACTTTGTAGGAGTGCTCTCATAAAAGGCCAAGTGCGAGGATATGGTAGCTGGATAGCAGATGCTCAAGACACTTGACTAGAGATGTAAAGCAGTTCATCACGTTGGAGGCCAGGGCAGGAGGTAAAGTTGCACTTGGAGATAACACCACTAGGAAAGTGGTAGGTTCAAGTATCATTAGAAATTCTACGAATTTTATTATAGAAAAATATTTTATTAGTAGATGAACTGAAACACAACTTAACTAGTATCAATCAATTGTGTGAAAAAGGTTTTGATATTAAATTCTTATAAGTTAGTTATGTGATTCTTTTAAATGGAAATATTGTTTTAGAAGGAAAGAGAATTAATGATGTTTACATGTTTGACTTGAATTATATTGAGTATACTAGTTCTTTATATTTAAAAACTATTACTGATGAATCCTGGATTGGGCATAGAAGACTGTGCCATGTAAGCATAAAAACACTTAAAAAGATAACCCAAAAAGACCTACTTAGAGGCATACCCAAACTAGAATTCTCTAAGGACTACCTTTATAATGCCTGCCAACTAGGAAAGCAAATCAAGACTTCCTTTCACTCAATCAAGGACATCACCACCTATAGACCTTTAGAAATCATTTACATGGATTTGTTTGGACCAGTTAGCACTACCAGCTTAGGTGGGAATATATATATATATATATATATATATATATATATGATTTATTACTCAAGATTTATTTGGATTAGATTTTTATAATAAAAAAATGGACCACTCTAGGAATTTAGGATATTCTCTATATATATTTAGAAGAAATTAGGTTGTGAAATTTTAATTATCCAAGTGATTATGGTGGGGAATTTAAAAATGATAAATTTGAATCATTCTATAAGGAGCTAGGAATAGAACATAATTTTTCAACTTCCAAAACCCCATAGTAGAATATGGTTGTTGAAAGAAAGAATAGAACCTTGGTAGAAACTACTAGAGCCATGCTAGTTGAGTATTCACTTCCTAAATATTTTTGGGCTGAAGCAGTGAGTACATCTTGTTATATTCTTAATAGAGTTAATGTCAGATCCAAACTAAATAAGACACCCTATAAATTACTCAAATATAGGACACTCAATCTCTCTCACCTTGATATTTTTGGTTGTAAGGTATTCATTCTAAAGAATGAAAAATTCCAAGTAGGAAAATTCGATCCTAAATCTTCTGAAGGAGTTTTTTTAGGATATTCTTTTGTAAGTAAAGCCTATAGAGTTTTCAATAAGAGGATATTAGTGGTAGAGGAGACCACCCATGTATTATTTGATGAATATAATAAATCTGTTGAGCCTAGGTCAGAAGAAGAAGTGGTAGAAATCACCTAAGGAGTAGAATTTGTCGATCTAAAAAATAGAGTAGAGCCTTAGGATCCTTTGCCTAAAGATTAGAAATATTCATTTAATCAACCTAAGGAGCTCATCTTAGGAGATATATCTGTAGAAGTAAGAACTATGCATGTACTTAGAAAGAAGGTTAATCACTACAGGAAAATTCATTGTTACTGGCGGATGTAATCTGTCGGTAACAATGAAAATACACTTGAAATTCTAGATTTTGGCACATTTCCGACGAAAAAGGCTCCGACGGTAAATAACGCATTAGAAAAATATAACTGGTGGAATTATTCTACCGGAAATGTTTCCAACAGAGTTTCCAGCATATTTCTGGCAAAAACTTTAGAAAAAATGACAGCGTTTATGTTACTACATTCCGACGTATTATCTGTCGGTATTTTTGATGGAACTTTTCCACCGAAAATACTGGCGAATATTCTGTCGCAAGAAAGACGATGCTCGTTACCATCGTACATTACCGCCATAATCACCGCCAGAAATATCCGGCGCAAAATCCGCTAGAAACGACACTGTATCGTATTACCGTCAATGTTTCCGCAGAAAATCTGGCGGAAACCTGTAGCATAAATTAAAAAAAATAACCTTCTTCCCTTTAAAAACTGATTTCCATAATTAAACCTGCATACAAAAGAAATACAATAATGTATACATTCATGCATCCACTTTTGATCAATAACATCATCAATTATAATATAAAATATGTCCAAACAACAAATAAATAAATATGTACACAATAAATATAAAGAATAAGAGTATCATCACCAAAGCTCATAACTTATTTTCTCCTCAGCTGATGTAGATGTCCACAAAAGTATGTTATAAAATATATCCAAAAGCACATAAATACAGATGTTCACATTAGTAAAATAACTAAAAAACATCTACTCTAAATTTATTTCCTCCTCAGCTGATGCTGTACTCCTCCCACTACTCATCTGCTCCCTCATCTTTCACATTTCTTCTAACATTTGAGCTTATTGCATTTGCATCTGCTGCTGTATCTCCAATTGCTGCTGCTGCATACATCTGCTGCTGCGGCATCTACATCAGCCAATCAGCTTGTGCTTGAGTAAGGCCTCTAATCTTGAAGAGGAAACATCTCAATTTACTTTCTCAAAAGATCAATCTCCATTAGAAATAAAAAAACTAAAGCCTTAGAAGATACTTGAAAAGAAGTCTAGGTTAGTATCTGCAGTTGATAAGGGTAAAATACTGATGCAAATTTTGATAAAAATCTAAGTCATTCATCACAATATCAGCAGTATAATAGGCCTCCCAATCCATAGTAATTTCTTACTACCTTGTAAATAAAGGGATAGGTTGTACCTTCCACCAGCTAGGAAGGGAATGTCGTCGAAGGAGTGAACTCGAACAGCCACATGCGAAGGGGAGAAAATTACCTTCACAGCAAACGAGCTCCCATTGCCGCTTCCAATGAAAGAAATGCCTTAACTTCCTATCTAACATGAAGGGAACGACGTCAAATTAAGGAGCCAAATCAAACAATGATGAGCAAAAGGGAGAAAGTTACCTTCACAGCAAGTGAGCTCCTACGTAACTTCCGATTCGCCAAGAAGGGAACGTTGTCGAAGATGCGAAAGGGAGAAAGTTACCTTCACAGCAAGCGAGATCCTTCTAATAAAAAATTCATAACTTGCGATCCACCAGGAAGGGAACATCGTCAAACACACGAAGGGAGAAAGTTGCCTTCACAGCAAGCGAGCTCCCGTTTCTGATCCAATACGAACGGAACATCGAAGGAGCGAAGCCAAACAGTGAAGGGAATATCGTTGAAGGAGAAAAGTCGAATAGGGAACATCGTTGAAGGAGAGAAGTCGAATAAGGAACGTCGTCATCGAAGGAGTGAAGTCGAACAGTGAGAACGAAGCCAAATAAAATGAGCAACCAGGCGTGGATGGGTCAAAATAGGGCAAATACCAGCATTTTTTCGGTGGTTAATCTGTTGGTAATATTATCGATGGATCATACATTGGTATTGTTTCATCGACTTTAAATAAGATAGTATAAATTACGCTGATAATTCTGCCTGTCATTATCGATGGAATATGCGTCAGAAAACTAAAAACTCTGGCAAAACACCAACAGTATTTTCGCCTGTATGTTAGTGGCGATAATTTCGCCAAAAATTTCGTCGCACACTTACCATCGAATATTCCACCGGTGTTTTCGCCGCTAGTTCCGGAGTATATATATTCGTCAAAAATTTTGACGTTAATAGCTTATTTTCCTGTAGTGAACCACTCTGCTTTAATCTCTATGATAGAACTCTCAAACATAGATCAAGCCCTATCTGATGAATTCTCGATCCTAGCCATGCAAGAAAAATTGAATCAATTTGTTAGGAATGATGCTTAGGAGTTGGTTAGAAGACCTAAGGACCATAGTATTGTTAGAACCAAGTAGGCCTTTAAAAATAAGATGAATGGCTCTGGTATTGTGATTACGAATAAGACCAGGTTGGTAGCTAAGGGGTATAATCAAATAGAAGGAATAGAACTTAAAGAAACATTTATCCCTATAGCTAAGTTAGAAGCCATTAGGGTTTTGCTAGCCTTTACTAGCTTTAGAGGCTTTAAGTTATATCAGATGGATGTTAATAGTGCCTTTCTAAATGGAGATATTAAGGAAGATGTCTATGTAAAATAACTACCTGGATTTTAAAATTCATAATTTCCTAATCATGTGTTCAAATTAAAGAAGGCATTATACGGATTGAAGTAAGCATCTAAAGTGTGGTATGAAAGATTAGCGCCTTCCTCCTTGATGGATCTTTTGCTAAGGGTAGTGTAGATACCACCCTATTTCTAAAAAGGATAGGAGAAGATTTGTTCATCGTTCAAATTTATGTGAATAACATTTTATTTGGATTTACTAATAAAAATTATTGTGATGAATTTTCAAAAATAATGAGTGAAGAATTTAAGATGAGTTGATGGGAGAGCTTACTTACTTTCTTGGATTTAGTGTGAATCAAAGAGATGATGAAACTTTTCTTAGTCAAGGAAAATATATCAAGGATATTTTGAAGAAATATGAAAGGGAAAATGCTAAGGCAATAAATACACCTATGAGTTCTACCATTTAATTTGATAAGGATCCAAGTGGAAACCTGTAGATCAGAAGAAGTATAGGGGGATTATAGGATCTCTATTGTATTTGACTACTAGCAGACTTGACATTATGTTTAGTGTTTTTCTTTATGCTATATTTCAAGCTAATCCTAAGGAGTCTCATATAATTGTTATTAAGAGAAGTCATAACTATCTTTTAGGAACCCAAAACCTAGGAATCTTATATGCTAGACATAGCTCATCCTTTGAAATCATAGGATATTCTGATTCAGACTTTGAAGGATGTAGGGTTGACAGAAAAAGTAACTTTGAAACCTATCAATTCAGTAGAAAATCTCTAGTCTCCTAGTCCAATAGAAAAAAAAATTATGTAGCCTTATCTACAGATGAAGCAAAATACGTAGCTGTAGGAAGATGTATTGCTCAAGTCCTATGGCTCAAGCAATAAATCCTGAACCTTCGACTCCCTATCGGCACTATTGCAATCATGTGTGATAATATTAGTGCCATCTGTATCTCCAAAAATCAATCCAACACTCCCGAACTAACCATATAGATATTAGACATCATTTTATTAGAGATCATATAACCAAGGGAGATATAGAATAATATTATATAGCTACTGAAAATAAACTTGTAGACATCTTTATAAAATCCCTTGTCTATGACACATTGAGGACTAGACTAGGTGTGATAGAAATTTCTGCTTGATTTAGGATGAATTGGAAATTAAAAACTTAAATGTTTTTAATGTGTTTTTATGTAAGTTGTTTTGTGACTGTTCATGTTTTTATTTATGTTTCTGACCTATTTTGTGTGAATCTTTTTTTGTTTCATGAAGATTTCTTGATCATCACACACAAATTCAAAAGTTTTTATATCGTACTGTACGATCCTATATCATACCATATGATATTCATAGAATTTTGTATCACTGCTTATAACACATCTAATGGTTCTGATTGATCAATTATTAGTGATCATATTGTATAAACATATCATTCGTACTATACAATACACGTGGCACCCATCATTGGATGAATTGAATTTTGCCATATAATATTTAATATCATATCGTACTATATAAAAACTTGTTCATCCTGCACGATACGACCAGTTAAAGATCATCCAGACTGATGCCTCAGGATGACCATTTCAACACTGATCGTCCAGTATGATTCTGATTGTACTGTATGATAGGACCAACTTTTTGACTGATCAGACTGGATGAGTTAAATTTCTGAAATCATACTACATAATCACACATCGTACTGTACAATATGCATGACTTTGATTTAAAGAGAGGAATCACAAGGATTCTCTTCTCACCAAACCTTCCTCTCAATTTTTCTCTCTTCGTATACAAGTTTCTACTCTTTGTAATGGCTGGTCGGAAGCATTTAAGGGCTCTTGTAGGAAGTTCTTCTAGACATCCATTTAATCCCCATTTTCCTGAAGCAGTAGATGAAGAGGCATATCATCGCTATGAAGATACCAGGATCACCCCTTCTAAGATTATAAATCAGGAAGTTCTGAACTTCCAAGTACTAGGTCTTTTTGCTCACACCACCCTTCAAACAATTATTACTCTAGCATTTTCATTCAACTCTGAGTTTCTCTATGAATTCTTTGCTAGCCTACAAATCAATAGTGAGGGCACCGCCCTTCAATCTTATGTCAATAGGAGGCCCGTAAAAATCATATATCAAGACTTCAATCAAATTTTTCACCTGTCTACCACCAATGAAAAAATTCACTTTTAGCCTTTCTCCCTAACTATAATTAAATTCCTATCAACACCACCCTTAGGGAATCTTCAATAAACTACCACATTCCTCATATTAACACCTTAGTCCAAAATGCCCCGATCATTCAACAAATCCTTCAAAATTTAGTCATTCCAAAAGCTAGCGATAGGATAAACATCACTCCTCGTTTATCCCTCACTACCTACTTTATCATGGCTAAGCTTGATTTCAATGCAGCTAATCTGATTATTTAATACTTTGAAAACCTTACTTGTATTAGATATCCTAGAAATAAGAGAAAGCCAAATCTTGTATTAGGTTAAATAATTGCCTATATCTTAGAATCAATATACAATCTATAATTTCTTGCACCACCCGACCATCTTCCAATCTTCTATTTAATTAGCTCCTTCCACATTATTTATAGTTCTCATCACCAAAATGTTCATTATGTGGACCCTAAGCTAAAGGAGGTAGAGGGAGGTCTAGCACCAGCCCTAGCCCCAGCACATGTACACCATCCTTCTCAGTATAATACACTGATATAAAGATTTGATCAGATAGAGACTCACTTTAATGCTTATGTCATGGAACAACATCAGCAATATGAGACTGATATGTCATGATTTGGAGAGCAGTTTGCATCCCTTCATCAATACATTGAGCCACCTCCTCCACCACCACCTGATTATAGACCTTCCTATTTTTCGCATGTGTTATTTTAGTTTATGTCTATATTTTTTTCTTTTTATTACCCTGTTTATCTTATTTTTCTTATTATGCTTAGTCATTCTGCTTAGTCATTCCTCCTTTTTAGTAATGTCAAAAGGAGAGTAGAATATTATTGGTAGGTGGTATTTCTGATTTGTTATGATTAGTTTAGTTTTTATTTATTTCCTGATTATGTGTTGTTCTCCTGTTTATGATTAGTCTTCTCATTCATTCCTTTAAAATAATAAAAAAATACCTATTTTTAAAAACTAGGGTGGAGTTTAGGACATAGCAAAATTAATTTGAAATCATAACCAACAATGTTTGTCATCATCAAAAAGGGGGAGATTATTATAAATCTGGACCCAGGTCTTGTAATTTTGATGATAAAAAATATTATTAAGTTATCTACTATGCCATCTCATGTTATTATTATTATTAGATATTTGTTCTTATGCACTCACATTTCAGGTCCACCGTACACCACATAAAGTGATCAACTTAGGACTCAGTAGAATAGGTTTAACTATCTTCAAGAGTCTGTATTTATACTTTTATTTATTTATATATTTCTTGAGTCAAAGTCTTATATTTAGTGGATGCTAAACTTGGTGACTGTGCATACATACAGGGAAGTTAAAAAGTGAGTTGTGTAATTTTTTTGAACTAATCGTATGGTAAGATCCATATCGCACTAGATGATAAACTATTCAAAAAATCATTATAATGCCTAATTCGAATCATTAATGTTCTCTATACTAATCATACTAGATGATTAATATTATATAGGATGATCAGTAAAAATTAAGATCTCAACTGCCAATCATATTTTAGGTAATATTTTAAAATTTAAAATTTTTACTACTCGTATCGTATGATACAAATCATACTATACGATATAATTAAATCTTGCCTACATTAATCCTATAATTAGGGGATCATGTTTGGATTAATTGATCCAGTCAGATCATATTATATGATTGGAACAATCATACAATACAGCCCGATCTTTGCATGGAACGATAATTATTGGACAAATATTTATATCGTATTGGACGATCAGCTTAAATACTTGAACTGATTGTATAATGCCTTATTCTTTATATAGTACTAACCGGCCTACTAATCATACTGTACAATCTTAGATTATACTATACGATCTGTGTCAACAGAATTAAATTATTAGGGCTTTTGTGAAGCCTTATATTTAAGCTCTCTTAATAGATTTATTTCAAGTCTTTGGCAGTTGGGTATTTTGGAGAGAGAGCTTTGAGAAGAGATCTTGGAGATCTTTGGGAAGGAGAAAGGAGAGTTTGTGTGTGAGGGAGAAGGAGTGTGAGGGCCTTTCTTGGTTTATTAAATGGCTCTAGGAAGAAGAATGTTAACTCGAAGATCGTCGAGGTTCTCTGCCTTCGCCAGGAGGGTGAAAGAGAGGTCAAGGTTCTCTACCGCAGCAAGTTAGTGAAAAAATTGTAAGGGCTTCTCTGCCTAGCTATGTGGATTAAAGGAGAGGTACTAAAGTTTTAGTACAATACTCGGAGAGGAGGACCCCGGGTAGTAGACGTTGGTCATGGTTTGACCGAACCACTATAAAATTTTAGTGTGTTCATTCAAAGTTTTATTTTCTGCAATTTAATTTTCCTCGCTTTAATCTTTTGAAAAATTGCATGTTAGAAAATTATATGTTTGATGATATATTGATTTGAGTAACTAATCATCACTATAGTTATAAGTTTTATTTCCTTAATTTACTTCTGCATCATGTGATAACATTATTTGTTTTAAATTATTAAAAATCTCAAAAATTGTTTTGTGTTAGAAATTTTTTTAAAAACAACCAATTCACTCCACCCCCCCCCCCCCCCCCCCCTCTTGGTGTGCCTAGGGATAGCTCATAGAGGCTTAACATCCTACATCGAACTTTCAATTCTAAGCCCAAATTTGATAGTTTTGTTAGACCAGCAAGGAGACAAAGGATAGTTCCACTTCACACATTTGATAAAGGATCATCTAATAAATATAGTGGTTCTAGTTCTTTACCAATTTTTATAGCAGGGAGATCACCCTCATGTCAGAGATAGTCTAAAAGTTATGTTGTGCCAACTCTGATTCAGGCATGTTTATACAATCTGACTCAACATAAGGCTCAAAATGCCCCAGACATTGTTATAAGTATAGTTTATATGTCTTATCTACCCTATCATATTTTTTTATGATTTTAAAGCCACTTGCTCATTTATTTTTAAGTACAACCTTGATTTATTGCGATTGCCTTCTATATTAATTCCTTTTTCTTTATTTGTTACTTTGCCAACATCAATTGGTATTGTAGCTAGTAGGGTATGCTAATGTGATATAGAGATATCTGACAGGAAATGGAGGTCTAGTTTGATTATATTTCCTATATCTAAATTTGATGTCATTTTGGGTTTGGACTTGATGAGCTTGTATGAGGCTCAAATTGATTGCTTAAAGAAAAGAGTCACTCTATTTTTAAGTAGTGAGAGTTATTTCTTTCGTGGAGTTGGATGTTCTACCGTGTTTGATCTCTACTATGCAAGGGGATAGGTAGTGAAAGAAATGGTGTATGGTATTTCTAGCATCTATTTGGGATAGCAGTATAGAGTTTAGTTCTTTCTCTAATGTCATAATAGTATGGGAGTTTCCTTATATCTTTCCTAAAGAGTTAGTGAGTCTGCCTCTAGAAAGAGACATAGAGTTTTATATTAATATATTTTTGGGTACCACTTAAAATACCTAAGGCTTCAAATAGAATAACACCTAAGGATCTTTAGGAGTTGAAAGTATAGCTTAAGGAGTTAGTATACAAGGGATTTTTCCATCCTAGTGTGTCTTTATGGGGAGCACCTATTCTATTTGGGAAAATAAGGATTGCATGATGCGTATGTGTATCGACCATAGGGAACTAAATAAGGTCTCTATTAAGAATAAGTACCCTCTACCAAGGATCAACGATCTATTTGATTAGCTTGTTCGATCTTCTGTATTTTTTAAGATCAATTTAGATTTGGATACTATCAGTAAAGGAAAGAAGTAGATGTGGAGAAGACTACTTTTAGTACCTAGTATAGAGACTATAAGTTCTTAGTCATGCCTTTTGGGGTGACTAATGCATCCACAATTTTTATGGGTCTAATGAATAAGGTATTCCAAGAGCATCTAGCTTAGTTTGTGACCATTTTTATAGATTATATTTTGGTTTACTCTTCTTCTAAGAAAGGGCATTTGACTTATATGAGGATTGTTCTGGAGATAATGAGGCGACATTAACTATATGCTAAATTCTTCAAGTGTGAATTTTTGTTGTGGAGTATTTCATTTCTAGGGCATATGGTAAGTAGCGTAGGTATTTATAGAGATCCCCAAAAAAGTTTAGGCTATTATTAATTGGGCAAGGTTTACTATTATATTTGAGGTACATAGCTTTTTAGGCATGGCCAACAACTATAGGAAGTTTGTGATAGGATTCTCTCTGATCTTTACACCTCTAATAACATTAACTCAAGTCAATTTCTTTTATATGCACATCTAATTATAAAAAAGCTTTTAGAAGATAAAGACTATTTGACATCTGCTCCAGTTTTGACTCTTTCATCTAGTACAAAAGGATTTCAGCTATTCTATGATGCTTCGTTGAAAGGTCTGGGGTATTCTAATGTAGCATGGGAATGTTATAATTTATGCTTCTAAATAGTTGAAATCACATAAGAGAAACTATCCAACATATTAATTGGAGATAATTGTTGTTTTATTTACTTTGAAGATCTGGAGACACAATTTATATGGAATATGGTATGATATTTTCACTAATCATCAGAGTCTGAAGTATATATTCACATAGAAGGATCTAAATTTGAGATAAAGAAGATGGATTAAGTTAATTAAAAATTATGATTTTATTATTTAGTATCAGCCTGGTAAGGTAAATATTATAGTACACGCTCTGAGAAGGAAGTCTTCTAGATTATCGAGCATGTTGTTTACTTCTGATTTATATATGATTCAAGATATGGAAAAAACTATAGTTAAATTTGATTCCTTCTATTGATTTGGATTCTGGTATTCTAGCTCAAATGATTATCCAACTATCTCTGTAATAAAGGATTCAAGAAACCCTGAAGTTAGATCTAGAGTATCTGAATCTGATTAATAAAATTGAATCTAATAAAATTTTTGAACTGTAAGTATCTGGTTCTAGAGTTATTTTTTGTAAGAACATATTATGGGTTCTCAATTGTGGAGATCTGAGATCAAGTATTCTATATGAAGCTCATTATTTAGGCTATAATGTTTATCCAAGAAGTAGAAAAATGTATAGCAATCTTAAAGGTATAATCTAGTGGCCATGATTAAAGATATATATAGCAGATTTTTTACTAATTATGAATCTTATCAGTTAGCAAAAGTGAAACATTAGCAATTAGGAGGTTTTCAATAATCGTTGCCCATTCCAAAGTAGAAATGGGAGGAGGTAATGATGGATTTTACTATGGGATTTATCAGGTCAAGATAGGGGCATGATGCAAACTGGGTTAAGATAGACCATTTGATAAGGTCTGCTCATTTTATTATGATCTAACAGTCTGATTTGGTGGATAGATTGATATAGGTATATGTGCGTGAAATTATTCAATTGCACGGGGTACTAAAAGTTATAATTTCTAACAGAAATAATAGGATCATCTGCAAATTATGGAGGGGTATTTAGCAAGGTAGGGACACTAAAGGGTATTTCAGTATGGCTTTTCACCCATAGACTGATGGATAGTTTGAGAGGACTATTTAGGTACTGAAAGATCTTCTGAGATTATATGTTTTAGACTTTTATGGCATTTGGGTAGATCATATCTTTCTATATGGTAGGGAATGTAGAACCCCTCTATCTTGGATAGAGGTAGGTAAAAGGAATCTGGTAGAGCTAGCTTTAGTTGATGATGCCATTGAGAAGATCTATCTAATTAAGGAGAGATTAAAAGCTATGTATATAGGTATAAATAGTATTATAATGCTAAGCACTAAGTAGTAGAGTTTTAAGTGGGAAACTTCATATATGTGAAAATCAGACCGATGAAAGGCATCAACAAATTTAGGGAAAAAGGAAAGTTGAGTCCAATAATTGTTGGACTATTTAAAATAACAAAAAGGATTGAAAAATCTACCTATATAGTATAACTACTAGAGCATATATCTAACATTCATAATGTGTTCCCTGTATCGCTTTTGAAGAAATGGGTATCTAATTCTAAAAATTAAATATCTATAAATGATGTTGAGGTACGATCAAACTTGAGTTAAAAAGAGAACTCAACAAGGATTTTGCCATGCAATATAGAGAGTTAAGAAACAAATAGATTTCAATGGTTAAGTTACAATGGAAAATATAATAGAAAGAGAAGCAACTTGGGAGATAGAATTGAAGATGAGACAATGATATCTTGATCTATTTCATTGATCTAAGTTTTAAAATGTCGAGGATAACATTTTTTGAGGAGGGAAGAATTTTAACACCAACATATTTGTGCTCCATTCCACCTATCCTAACATAATCTCATCCAAGGTAACAAATTGAATTTCTAAATTTGAACAAATTTCTAGATGTTAGGGAATGTTTTGTATGCATGTGAAGGTCTGCATTCGCTTTGAAGTGAGTCTCGGGGGTTTATGTGCATATATGTAAAATCTAAACTTTCCCCCCTAGGGTGCTACGATGGTACTAAGCCCTTTGAAATTTTATAAATTAATTTGATGAGGTGGCACTGTGATGTCGTGTGCTCCATAAGGGAGCACTATGGCATATAAGAGGAGCATTGTTGCATATAAGATTGAGCATTAGGGCACTGAGACTTGATTTTAAAATAAAAATATCATTTTCCACTAAAACTAATTCATTCAATCACTTAAGGTTGCAGACTAAGAGAGAGAGTGAGAGAGAAAAGGATTTATGGGGAGAAAAAGTTAGTTTTGGGTAACATAATTCTACTTTCCGCTGGCGACCTAGTTCTGAAAATTGTATGACTTGAGGTGGGATGCATTCTGCCTATGTCAATTTTCAAAATTAGAGAATATCAATTTTTTATTCTTTTTATAATTATGCTAGTGAAAAATATTGATAACTTTACATCTATAAAACTTTAACTGCATCTCTATGTATGTTATAGACATAATAATTCTAGATATTCAAGTATTTTTCTAAAAATTATATACTGAGACTTTTAAAAAATGCACCATTTTAATAATCTAGAAAATACCTCTGACCCCAAAAATAATGTTGTATTATAATTAAAGCTTCAAAATAATGCTCTAGATATTCTCTGATAATTTGATTATATTCTAAAATAATATATTTATGCTTTGTAGTACATTCCGCTGCCTACCATTAAAGCCTTCAATTAAATTCTAAAATGAGTTTATTTACATTTTTTATTGTGATGCAATGAATTATTAACTATTTTATTAAAATATGCAATTCTAAGGAGATTTGGTGTGTGCGTGTGAAGAAAGATTTGTTATGGTGTTAAATGCATATTCTGGTGTCAAGGGCGCATTTTGGTGGTATATGCACATTCTACTCTGGTGCAATATGCACAATTATTATGGTGCTGGGCATTATGAGTCATAAGGGCCTATTTTTTTTAATATACCAATATGAGAGTCATACGGGCCAGAATTCTTTGAATTCTATTCTAATGGGAGGTATAAGGGCTTGAGGGAAATATATTTTTTTCTCTAATATATGATGTACTATTTTTTTTTTACTTTCTCAGCATTGCTAAATTGAAAGCACTATTATAATATTTAGTTTAATATAGTAATTAAATTTGTTAATTATTTTAAATTTAGTAAAATAATTTAAAATTTTAGGTCTGTAAGTGTGACCTACTGAGCTGTGTTGGCTCACAATTTATCTGCATTCTATTTTAGGGTCTTGGAAAGGGAAAGAGCCCATTGAGTAGTTAAGTATTATCTAATTTTTCTGGCTATGTATAGGTATTTCTCTTTATGATATTTTTATATTCATTCAAGGCTAGTTATTTAAATCGCTTTGTTCTTTAGTTCAGTATGTAGCCATAGATTATAGTGTAGTTACTGTATATACATTTTGGTGAGAAAGGAAATATTTTTTTGGCTTACTTATTTTTTGTATATTGGTAGTTATTAGTAGCTCTGTAGTCTGTTGTTTGTTTTTTATATTATATAGAAAGAAAAAAAATCTAAAAGGTTTCCCAAAACTCTGATCTTGGGTTGGCATGTTGCAAGCCAACATGGTAGGACCTATTCCATTTGTGGGTCTTATTGGGCTGGGTTATGACAAAATTAGTTACTCATGCCGAATAAGCTTGGCTTTATTGAACCACAAACATCTATATGTACAAGCTCAAGCAATTTTTAGTCTCTTAAACTTTACTCCATTTGAAAGCTCTTTACTAAAATGCTTCTCGAGTAGACATGATTCAAATAATTGGTTAGGGTGTTAAATGTAAGGTAGTCTTCTCACCATCTCTTTCCTTGAAAGTAATTCTAGTCCTTGAAATTGAGATTCCCAATCGAAGATGCTCTATTTAAGAAACATCTTTATAACAGGCTTTGAGATACTTAGCAACATTATTTTGAATGATAACCAAGACTATTTTATTATTTGACATTTCTTCCTTAATAATCAAGTTGCTAATATTATTTTTTAAGATAAGAATACTTTCTCTCAAATTGATATCATATCCTTTCTCCAAGAGTTTCCGTAAGCTCAAGTCATTACTTTTCATATTTAACATAAATTATACATTAGAAAAAAATTATTGCTTCTCATTCTTTAAGAAGATGCAAATGTTAATTTTTTTTTATATTTCTACTTTTAACTCATCTTTGAAAGACACATTGTCACTCACTAATTGATCAAGCTTTAGAAACATGCTTGTTTTTCAACACATATAGCTCCTTGAACTTTGATCTAGGTATCATGTTTGATCTTCATCTCTTTTATTATCCTTATATGCTAGCAACAGAGTGATATATTCTTCTCCTTTTTATTCTACAAAGTTAACTATTTAATGCCCTTTATTCTTAGGTACTCTACATTATTAATCATAATGCCTTGACTTAACAAAATTGTGACACTTAACCTAAGATTTATCATACCATGAGTTTGAGCATTGCCTATCATTTCCTCTTATTGAGTTTTCTCCTCTTCATATTTACTATTATTTTTAGAACCTCATCGTCACTCGCTAGTATGATTTCTCCACTATTTACTACTTTTTCCATAGTGGTTTCTTTTATTGAAGCTTTCCTCTTTCTTAATTAATTGAAGATCCACAATGGGGAGTTGTTAGGTAACCCTCCATTCATCTTCTCTTTCTCATAGGCTTACACTGAACCTAATAGTTTCTCTACTATCATTGAGTAGTTAAGTCATGATATAATTTGTCTGACTATGTTTAGGTATTTCTCTTTATGATATTTTTATATTCAGTCAAAGCTAGTTATTTAAATCACTTTGTTCTTTAGTTCAGTCTGTAGCCATAACTTATAGTGTAATTACTGTACATACATTTTTGTGAGAAAGGAAATAATTTTTTTGGCTTCCTTATTTTTTATATATTGGTAGTTATTAGCAGCTCTGTGGTTTGTTATTTATTTTTTATATTACATAGAAAGAAAAAAATCTAGAAGGTTTCCCAAAACTCTGATCTTGGGTTGGCTTGTTGCAAGTTAACACGATAGGACCTATTCCATTTATGGGTCTTATTGGGTTGGGTTATGACAAAAATAGTTACTCATGCTGAATAAGCTTTGCTTTATTTAACCACAAACATCTATATGTACAAGCTCAAGCAATTTTTAGGCTCTTAAACTTTACTCCATTTGAAAGCTCTTTACTAAATGCTTCTCGAGTAGACATGATTCATATAATTAGTTAAGGTGTTAAATGTGAGGTAGTCTTCTCACCATCTCTTTCTTTGAAAGTAATTCTAGTCCTTGAAATTGAGATTCCCAATTGAAGATACTCTATTTAATAAAAATCTTTATAACGGGCTTTGAGAAACTTAGCAACATCATTTTGAATGATAACCAAGACTATTTTATTATTTGACATTTCTTCCTTAATAATCAAGTTGCTAATATTATTTTTAAGATAAGAATACTTTCTCTCAAATTGATATCATATCCTTTCTCTGAGAGTTTCCGTAAGCTCAAGTCATTACTTTTTATATTTAACATAAATTAAACATTAGAAATAAAATATTGCTTCTCATTCTTTAAGAAGATGCAAATGTTACATTAGTTTTTTATTTCTACTTTTAACTCATCTTTGAAAGACACATTTTCACTCACTAATTGATCAAGCTCTAGAAACATGCTTGTTTTTCAACACATATAGCTCCTTGAACTTTGATCTAGGTATCATGTTTGATCTTCATCTCTTTTATCATCCTTATATGCTAGCAACAGAGTGATATATTCTTCTCCCCGTTATTCTATAAAGTTAACTATTTGATTCCCTTTATTCTTGGGTACTTTACATTATTAATCATAATGCCTTAACTTAACACAATTGTGACACTTAACCTAAGATTTATCATACCATGAGTTTGAGCATCACCTATCATTTCCTCTTATTGAGTTTTCTCCTCTTCATATTTATTATTTTTTTTAAAACCTCATCCTCACTCGCTAGTATGATCTCTCCATTATCTACTACTTTTTCCATAATGGTTTCTTTTATTGAAGCTTTCCTCTTTCTTTATTAATTGAAGATCCACTATGGGGAGTTATTAGGTAACCCTCCATTCATCTTCTCTTTCTCATAGGCTTACACTAAACCTAATAGTTTCTCCATTGTCATAACTTAAATATCCTTAATCTCCTTAATAGTGGTTGTGATAGTATCTAAGCTTAATTTTGGTGATAAAAATATCTTCTCAATGATAGTCACATTTTAACTTCTCATAATTTCTTTTTATTTTAATGAAAATGGTAAGAACTCTAAGTAGGTAATTTGTGACCAACTTGCTTTCATTCATATACAAAGCATCCAATTGGCTTCTTAACAGTTGAAATCATATTCTTTAACCTTCTCTTCTCTCTTATATGTGATATAGAGTTTCTCCCATACTTTCTTGGCAAAAGGTGTACTTAAGATCTTTTTAAAATCATCATCATTTAATGCTTGATAAATAAGAAACGGAGCCTTCTTATCTCTTTTTCTTAAGTCTCTTAGACTACCTCTTTGTGTTGACAATAGAGCTGATTCTTCACTTTTCTCATCCAAGTCTTTCTCCACTCCCTCCCAAGCATCATGTGCTCTTAGAAGTGACTTCATATTAATACTCCAATTATCATTATAAATTTTTTTAAGAATATATAATTGTAAAGAAACTATCCAATCTCTCACCATCTCTCTCAGATGGAAGAATAGAAGCATATTTGGAATGATGAGGGGCATTCTTAAAAATACTAAAGTGTTAATAAAATTTTGGGTAGAACTCTTGCATATATAGTTTACTTTGCCAATCGATCATCAATAAGAAGTGTGTGGAGAAAGACACCATAAGAAGCATAGAGAGAAAGGAAGCCTAGCATATCTGATCTAAAAGTTTTAATATTTATAGCCCATATGCATATGCATAACATGACAATAAGTAAGTTAGATGATAAAAGAGAGAATTTTGTTTTCACTGATTATGATAATAACTCAAAACTCAACAAGCTTTCTAATTAGTGGAGATGTCATCTTTTTTTTAGGAAGGAGAATGGGACTATGGATCACATAATGAAGACTACAACTTTGAAGAAAAGACTTAGAACAACCAAGGATAGAACAAGTAAGAGAGGAGTCAATTACCCTATCAATAACAATGATAATGAGTACTCAAGGAAACTCATCTTCATTCATTTCAAGCGAGAGTTCAAGTGATGAGTGCCTCACTTCAAAAGCTTACAAGATATTTATGAGGTAATTGATAATAAAGATAGTTTTAATCTCTTTTGTCACTTTGCTGGCAACAAGCATATAAATGTCAAAGAAGTTATACAAACTAAGAAGCAAAAAGATAAAAAACGATAAATAAACCAAGAAAATTAAAAGAATGACACAAGAAGGTAGATTTATTTCCCATAAAGATACAAGATAAATGATATGTAATGTATACCTCTAATTGCTTGAGCTAAACTCAAGTCAACATAGCTAACTAAAAGATGTTGATCTCAAGGGTCAATCAAATTAAACCAAACTAATTAGCAGTTACATATGTGATGGGGGCAGTGGAGTAACCGAAAGAATTATGAAAATAATTTAGGGCTATATCAATCCCTAAATAATGCTTAGGTTTTCTTTGATATGAAAATTATAAAAATTCCCACTTAATATATGCAACTATACGTGCCGAATCAAGTAATACAGTGATAGAGTAGAGTATCAATCCCATAAGGAAGAATGTTTACTTGCAAATACTACTATTGTCTACTTCAACTACAATAATTATCCAACTCAATTAAAATAAGTTTTGGTGGAGATTCAAATACTTAATTTAAAATAAAAAATAATTAAATAAAATACTATTTGAATACATTATTTTAGATTAATGGAATATAAATACAATATATTTCCTAATGATTCTCCTTTATATTTATGCTATTTAGAGCATATGTATCACCGACCACTCAGTCAAGCCTGAAGAGATAAAGGACAGATTAAACTCTTTCAACCTCAATACCACTCTGAATCCTATAGTCTATCACCTTATAAAAATTTTAGAAGAGTAAGTAAAGCGTACACTGCTAAAACCCCCTCATGATAATTCATCTCTATAAATTTGATACATGATAAGCATTATGCCTAAGCTTGCATCATACAAATCCAACATACCTGGTTGTGCCTGCTTTCCTATTCCTAGGCTCCATATTACACCTGATATTAACTATACATATGGCCACTATATGCATTAAATGAAGACCTGATATATTAAAAAAATCATAAAATTATTGATGAAGAGAATTCATTAGTACTCCATATTTCATTTACACCATCAATAAAAAATTAGAGAATTTAGCAAACATAAAAAACAAGTGAAGCATATTCATTTTCATTAATTGCACAAAAGAAAAAAGTACATAAAAAAAGATATCACCGGATGGTCTAATGATCTCCTATACACTCCTCCTTGAATTTACAGAATTGCTTCCACAAACACAAGCCAAATAATCTAATGGAATGAATCTAGTTCTTCTCTGAATTCCCTTAGTTGTCACTCTTACAAAAAAATCAGAGAAGCACTATAAAGATTGAAATAAAACAAGTAACTGAACTCCTCAACTAATATTACAAATGGACTATTTATAAAAAAAATAAAAAAATGGATTCTAGCCCCATGTTGCTCAAGACACTTAGGTCGCGGTGCCCATAAAATGAACTAACATAACAATGCTAAAGGGTTTCCTCCACTACAGTGCTTACTAACATGGACCCATAGTTTAATGAATCGATGCATAGTTTCACTGGCAAATTATGGCCTAAATAGTTACAACTGTAGTGCCACAGCGTTACTAATGGTTGAGTGCTATGATGTCCATGTGACACTTCCTTAACTTAGAAGTGCTAGAATTTGGTGTCACGACATTGTGTAGATAAAGACTGGCTTTGCGGTGCTGACTACTCTGATGCTGTGGCACTGGGAAAGTTGGCTGGGCTTTATGGCGTTGACTCTTTCGACGCAGCAATGTCGTCAAATAAAGACATGGCTTATCCATGTCTATATTTGGGCACTTCGGTGGTGTCAATAATGTCACCGCGACAGTATTATGTCTGACGCCGCAGTGTTGTACCATACTTAAATTTTTTTCCCATTTCCTGTATTTTCCTGTACAAACATAACTAAAATAACGCATTTTTACTGACAATTTAACACACAAAATATAACATTATTTACACCATTTAACATCGGCTCATATTATATCTAGAAAATTCAAATGTAAATCTTATGTGATTAATAAGATATAATTAGCACATCTCCTTTTTATGTTAAGATTTTATTAGACAATATTATGTTATTAATGAATTTACCTTTTAATGTGTTTTTTTTATGTGGTCTTGCCTCTAGTATATCTTATATTTATGGAGTTAGAGGGCAAGCTTAAGGACACATAACACATTATTTGTCTCAACATCTTTACTTTTGACTATTAAAAGCTTCACTCATATTCTCTCATTCTCTCTGGCTCTCTGACTCTCTCACTCACACACACACACACACACAACCTTTCTCTCTCTCTCTCTCTCTCTCTCTCTCTTATTCTTTATTTTTATAATCAATCTTGTAAACAAAATTTGAGTATTTCCTATTGTTGAATAATTTGCAAGATACTTATGGGTATGAGGAAGGAAGTTGACAAAGGGAAAGTGGAAAACTAGAAAAATAAATTCACTTAATTTTCTAAAGGTTGTATAGATGGGTATATATATAAAATCAAGGAGGCTATATAGATATATATACAAAATAAGTAAGATGTATTTGGTGTAGTCGATGATGTATCTCAAAGGTGGTTGCAATACTCCCGCTTAAGATGTGGGGCATATGTTCATGATGGACATTTTGGGCATTAGTGTTAAGAGAGATCCGTGAAGGGGGCTATGGAGTGAACTTTTATATTGTATAAAAGTCTAGGGCTCTATCACCTCTAAATAATGTTTAAGTTTTCTTTGATATAAAATAAATAAAACCCCACTAAATATACACAAGTATACATGCCGAATCAACTAATAAAGTGATAGAGTAGAGTGTCAAACCCACGAGAAAGTATGCTTACTTACAACAAACTACTACTTTGTTGACCTTCATGTTATATCCAAAAGAAAAAGACTCAAAATCATACCTTGCCCATTGGATCCTCGAATCCTGTCGAAGTCCCGCCGATTCGGCGCCGAAGCAGTCCGCAAATCCCGTGATTCAGTCGCCTCGACACCGCTGCACTCGATCTATAAAAGGAAGATAAGAACGAGCTTTCAGGACCACTTACCCGCTCGCCCTCTGCCACAAGCTCCGATCTTCTCCTCCCATTCGCAAACCTCCAACTCATCCCGATCTCCTCCTCAAACCACCTCACTACCTTCGCCGGCACTGTCCAGATCCCGACCCTCTTGCTGTAGCTGAAACCAAAGCCATCTCCTTAAGACAACCTTCTCACGACTGGTCCCTATCTCTTCCGCCTATAGGTTGCCTCCGATCTCCCTCCAGTTCAAAGCCGCAAGTACCAATCTTCCCTCAGCCTGCACCTGACACCTCCGACCTCCCGATCCTTCCAATCCACAGAGAAACAGAGAGAGAGAGAGAGAGAGAGAGAGAGAGAGAGAGAGAGAGAGAGAGAGGGAAGGAGCATTCCACCTACCCGACCTCTGCCCTAGTCTTCTTTGCTGAACTCCCAGGCCCGTCGCCTTCACTGATCCCCCTCCTCTCTGCCGCAAGCAACCCATCACTATCCTAGCCGAAACCTCACATACAACTCATATACCCGAGCCATCTCTCTGCTCTAGCCGCCCACTCAAACAGGACTCATCCTGACTCCTATACCTCATAAACAGATATTCGATCCAGTGTATTACCCGATTCCATTAGCATTAGCCTTAGCCGACCTTTAGGTATAATTCTGTTTTATCTTATTTGGTTAGTAATTAGTGTTAGTTATTATAACTATTATAATTATTGTTATTATATATATATATATATATATATATATATATATATATATATATATATATATATATATATATATATATATATATATATATATATATATATATATATATATATATAAGGAAAGGAAAAAGAAAAAGAAACAAAAAAAGAAAGAAATGAAAATGTCTCTTGCCTCAATCCACGTGCCACAACCTCGGTGACACCGTAAGGTATAATTTCCTAGCTCAGATTCTCGCCCTTGAAGTTCACGGCGCACCGGAAAACTGCCTATACACGCTTTCTTAAGCGTGGTGGGATGGGACCCCGGTGCGGCGCCTACAACGAGGCGGGTAATCGCCTAAAATCCCGTCGTCGACGTTCGTGTCGAGCCGGCAAACCGCCTATACACGCTTTCTTAAGCGTGGTGGGAAGGGAACCCGGTGCGACACCTACGGCGAGGCGGGTAGGCCCTATACACGCTTTTCTTAGCGTGGTGGGGACAATTTTAAGTACCCGTATGCGGCTCTGTACCTGCGGGGAAACAAATGCTTTGCTTTTTCAGGTACGTCAAAGACCCATACACGCTTTCTTAAGCGTGGTGGGGGATTGAAGACTATACACGGCCGCGGTGTCCTCGAAAGAGGGCATCTACCATACACGCTTTCTTAAGCGTTGTGGGAAAGGCCCAGTTTTCCATAATTTACCCTAAACGGGGGAGATGCCGGAATGCTGCCGAAATTTCGGGTGAATATAAGACCACACTTCAACCTGATTTGGACTCAAATGAACAGTGGACTTGTGAATCTTTGGACATTGGATTTGAGCAAAATGTAAATGATATAAAATTTAAATGATTAATAAAGGCAATGACTTGAATCAAAGTTCAACCAAGAGCAATTTAATTTTGGACCAAATGACACGAACTTGAACAAACATTGAACTAAACAAGAGCTTGGACATTTGGAACAAAATTCGGACCGCAGGATTTGTACTTCGAACTTGAATTTATAGAGACTTGTGGACTTCAACATATTTTGTGACATATTTGCAAGCAAGGATTCAAAATGAACATAAAGAGCTTGAACTCATAGGTGCAAGGAGTTTCAGCTTGACTTGAACAATAAAGAAGCTCAAACCCAAAAGAACTAAGTGAACATAAACTCAAGCAAAGGACTTGTGCTTTGAACTCAAGTGAACAAGTCGAGGGCCAAAGTTTGAACTCAAATGGACTTGGTGCAAAGAGTTTTGACTTGGACTCCAACTGAATTTGACATCAAGAGAACAAAGACTTGAACTAGAACCTAACGTTTGAAGTGAAATCCATTAATACTCAAAATGATAAAATCTAAGTCAATGGTCAAGCAAGGACTTGTGGAGGATAAAGATAATTTCTATATTTCACTCACAATCAACAAGCAGTATGAGTATGCAATTCGACTGTGGGAAGTGATGGAGATCTCTTAACCCACACAAGTCTATGTAAAGAAACTCAAAGACATCAGAAAAGGGAGCCATCAGTTGATGTGACTATTCACATGCAAACAGGAGGATGATTTGTTAACAGAATATATTTGAGGGAGTGTAGTGAGTATAACTTGTTTGCAACAATCTATTTAATGTTACAACAAAGGATCTTTAGCCTACATGAACTTGTAAGTCGATATGCCAAACCCCTGCAAGCATGATTCACTCACAAGTGAAAGTGAAATTCCATACAATTGTCTGACTTGAAAGGATTGCAACGGCCACGAGAACATGTGATAATTTCAATGACAATCAATATCCATATGTAAGCAATTAAGATAAGTTTCAAGTGTTAAAAATCGAAAGGCATATGCAATCGATTGCAAGAGAACATCAAAGGTGCAAGTTCATCATGTAAACTACAATATATTCCCAAGGAGGCTGAAATATTCAATGCTTAACATGACTCATACACAAGCAATAGAATCGCGAGGTAAATGAACGTCAGTAATGCTTACGTCATCAATGACAATTCAATACATCAACAAGAAGCTCGTGACAAATGTAAAGATACTCATACAACTCATAGTGAGGCAGTAGTGAATGAAGGCATCTGCCTCATGCAGGCATGGAAATTCAATATGCAACGAACTGAAAGACATGAAGTCTTTGACTGATTCAAGGAAAATGCAGCTTTCATGTAGTTAACACTATTTAGCTGTATGCAAATACACTGATTTATCGCAGACGAAGTTAGAAGATGTACGACAAAACACCCACGAATCATTGTAGTAGATTTGTTGTATAAACAACAAGTTGTTTACAAGCAAGGGAATGATGAATGAAGGATGCAAGTCCGTACAAGTAGTGGTAGAAGTTCTGCTATGCACACAACATGCCAACTACAAGAAGGATATGGGGAGCCTACGATAAGTACTAAAGTACTTATACATCCTGTAATAAGACAGCAGCAGGTGAATGCAGTTGTCTCCTAGAAGCAGGAGATTCGTTAGTGCACTACGATCCCCCTGCAGTAAGCAACTAGTGCACGACAATCTACCTGTACAATGCAGCAAACAGTTCAATCCCCGCACTGCTACAAAATGCCACCGGATCCGCAATATCTATGCAAGCGGACAGAAGGCGTTTACAAATATTCTTTAAAATCCCCCTGCACGTACACTGTAATTTGTATACACATAGGTACAGATAAGGGGATTTAATATCAATACTCGCATGGGCCCCGACGAGCGTGTTATTGGTACACACGTGATGTCTAGGGATGCTGCGCGGGTTAATAAGTGAATTCAAGTTTGAGCCCGATCCTTCTATTCAGGTAGATAGGAGTTGACACGGCTCGAACTATTACATAAATATACGATCACAAGGTCGACCGAGATATTTGTTTTATATGTTCATATTAGGCCTTTAAGGCCTATAATCAAGTGAATTCACTTACAAAGGGCACAAAACCTACGAAACCCGATCCTTTACCGACTAGTAGATAAAGTCGACAAGGTTCAACCCATAAATAAAAATGACCCCATTCTACCCCGATGATGGCCGTGTTGAATGCAAACCTCAATCGGAGGGGTCCACACAGATCACTTTCAAATGCCTCCCAAACTCTCATAAAATCCAAAACTCCACAGAAAATCCCAAAATCCAAAAATCTTTCCAACTCCAGATATTTAAAAATTGAAATCCAACTATCAAAGTGCTTAAAGCAAAATCCATCTATCCTCCGCAACAATTTGCCAAGGTGGACAAATCAAAATATACTTCAACTCACATAGAGCTAGTGCCTAGTCGAAAATATCACTAGGATCCATTCTCAAACAATCTCCTACCAGCAAGGACGTGGTACCAGTCCTCTAACCGGCAGTTTCGCCGCCAAATGGCACTACAGGATAAACGGTTATGACTCGGGGCCCTCTGAACCAGGTGGTCGCCGCCAAATGGCACCATTATATTATGGTTATGGCCAGAGCCCGTATGCTCCCCAATGGCATCAAATCCTTGAGATATGAATCAATAGGATATGATCGATAGGGCACAAAGCCCTCTGTTAGCTAAGGTGGATTCAAATTTGTCCCCTTAGATAAACATTCACCCCAGGTTTACAAGGTACCCTTGGACGAAGCAACCCATGGCTACCGACAAGGATCCTTCTGTCAGGTTGGGTCGACTACCTCCTCTGACTAAGTAGACCAGGGATCACGATGGCCCGGGACGACGGAACCATGGGATCTTGATCGGGTCTATCATCCATTCCCCCACCATCGGCTTTAAGTGCAAGATGGTGAAAATTTCTGTTTTGAATATCAAATCTTCAAACTTTCCACATCCTAAACCCATGCTGCTACTATATGCCAGATGCACGTATACTCCTACGTATCTGATCGATGACTAGCCTTAATCGAAAGTTCTCTCTCGTTAGTGGGAGGGGTAATTAACTATAGGGGCTTGCGCCTATAGGAAACCAGAACTCAGATCATAAAGTCCTCGCAAAATGAGGGCGAAATCTCTGGGTAGTGTCTTATCTACAAACCCATCTGCCTTCCAAAATTTACTCCGAAACTTAGTTCGTTAAAACTCCCCCCGAAGAAAGCAAAAAAGCGGGCGGAGGCCGGGGCCGAATTTTCGGAGCCCACATATTTCTGGCGACTCCGCTGGGGATTGGTTTCTCTTTCCATCTTTGGCTAGTCATCTCAGTACTATCGTAGCAGTCAAATCAATACAGATTTAGAATTTTGAATATTCTAAGAATGATCGTTCGAACAAATTTATCTAGATAACATGTTTAGCGGGATATATATATATATTATTTGCTTGCTAACGTTATCTACTTTGTTCTGTTTTTCTATTCTGTGCAAATCTCTGCGCTTTGAAAGTGTGGGGTGATGTATCAGATTCTGATTACTAACCCTTACCTTTCATTCGTGCAGATGGATCTACAGAATGCTTCTGTTACTGTCCAGCTGGGATGTGGTGCTAGCATCCAGCTAGCAAATACTGTTATCAACACTGGAAGCTCCGGAGCTACCATCCAGTTTGGTAGCGTTGACTTTCCTGCAGTCGTTGCAAGGACTGCCACTGCTCCTACACGCAGCATTGAATCTGAGGGGCATGCTAGAATGCCCCAACTTGCTGAAACCGCCACCCGTCGCGTGCATTTGCCAGCGCCACGACCTGCTGCTGAAAATCCTCGTGGGAGGATTTCTGTCTTTGAACGGCTGTCACAGCCAGGAACCCCGGCCACCAAGAGGGTTGTAGCCAGAGGAAGAATCTCCGTGGTGACTGCAAACACCACACCTCCGCCAACGGGTTTATCTGCACCCAGGAGCAACATTGCTGAAGCTTCCTCATCTGGAGGAAGGCCCACCAGGAGGCAGAGAAGGAAGATGAATGCTGAGCTTCGAGCTCAACAACAACTCTCTGTCCACTCATCCAACTTGCCAGCTCAAGAGCCAGAAGCTACAATTCCTACCCGGGACGGGTTTGCGAACCTGAAGTGGGTAAAAAGAAATAGCTCCTCTGGAGAGCTAAAGAAATCATTCTGGGAGCAACGGCCTGAGGTCCCAGTTCCTCCAAGGAAGAAAGAACCTGAAACCCTATCAGCTCGGGTCTAAAGGGACTGTAAAGGAAAAGGGACTAAAGAAAAAGAAGTTCCAAAGGCCTTTGGTTATTGAGACCAGAAGGACCCCTCCGAGGGAAAGGCTGTCTTATGATTTGATAGCCGAAAGAAGAAGAAAACAAGTCCCACGCGGTGAACATCGGGGTGTGACACCTGAACCGCGCGTTCAGGGATCCACCGCCGAAAGGTCCCGGTGGAAGAGAAAAGAAATCTGGAGGCCAAAGCCTCATAAAGAAGAAGATAATAGAAGAAAAAGAACTGATTCGGGCGTGACATCCGGTGCAGCTTCCCGGAGATCCGCCCCCGTCAATAAACAACATCAAAAGTGGGTCCAAAAGAAGGCCCACGATGACGCTCCTCCTGACGGTAGACACCTTGGAGAATCCTCCAAGGGATCCCGTCGTTCTCCAACTCCTCCCAAGAATGATTCCAACTTCGATCATAGCCCACAAATCGAAGAAATCTTCTTACCAAACCAAGAGCCGGAGATCCAGTGGTGCCGTCGCTCGGAGATCCGAGTGCTAGAAGAAGAAGAGGAAGATATAGGAGAAGAAAATATTGAAGAATACATGGAAGGAAATCTAGAAGAAAATATGGAAGAATACATAGAAGAAAATTTAGAAGATATAAATAACACTTTAGACATGGAAGTGGTCTACATGGTGAGACACATCAATGTCGAAGAGGAGGACTACTACGACGACGGTGAGGACAACGATCGTTGGCAACCACCGCCTAGGCAAGTATACCGGTGCCGCCGTGAAGATGGGTCCACCACTGGTAGAGGTGTCCATTCCCAAGAAGAGCGAGAAGAGGCTGAGGAGAATCCCTTTGCTGATGAGAACGTCACGCTCGCAGAAATGCAGAGACAAATGAAACGTCAAATGAGGGCCAAGGATAGGGAAATCTCTCAGTTGCATGAGAAAATGACAGAGATGATGACCCAAATGAAGGCAATGATGCAGATTATGCAGAGAAATGCTGCGGTCGGTGCTATGCCCAATCCTCCTCCGGATCCTCCAAACTTTCAAATGCATCAAGTCTCAGGAGTACAGGACACTCCTGAATGTGGTCATGAGGCTCAGAATACCACTCGTCAGCCTACTCCGCAGAATATCACAAGTACCTCCGAGCCTGTGACTGCTACACAGCTTGAAGGGATCATTACAGAGAGTATCAGGGCTATTATAGCTATTGATCAGGCAGAGAAGCTAGTGGGTAAAGGTCGCCCGTACCCGGCAGAGTATGATCAGGTGCCATACCCGAAGGGATATTCTGTGCCAAAATTTAATACTTTTGATGGCAACAAAAATCCCAGACAGCACCTAGCGCAGTTCAAAGCCACCTGCGGGAACACTGGAGGAAATGATGCTCTACTCTTCCGACAATTCGTTAGCAGTTTGACAGCCGCTGCTTTCAAATGGTACGCCGAACTACCAAATGACTCTGTAAAGACATTTGCAGAGTTAGAAAATATGTTCGTGAAGAGATTTGCCAGTGCGACCGAGAAGATAACGATCGCTGACCTTGCTCTGAATAAGAGAAAGAAGGAAGAATCAGTGACCAAATACATCACTCGCTGGCGCAATCTAAGCATGAAATATGAACAGCAGCTTGAAGAAGAGCATGCCGTACAGTTGTTAATGGGAAACATTGACGATAAAATGCAACCATTCCTGTGCATGGCTACTATCACCACATTTCAGGATTTGCTGGATAGAGTGGCAAAGTTCGAGAAACTGAACTTATCAAAATCAGAGAATTATTCTGATAAGCCTAAGAAGACTAAAGCCTCAGGTGCTAGAAGAGGTGATGCTGACTCCATATTTTTCTCCAGAGCTGATAAGGAGAAACAGATGGCGAATAATGTAGACAAAGGCAAGCAGCCAATGCAATATCAAGAAAAGCCTAAGCAAGTCTACAACCCTAACCCCCAGCCGAAGTTGATACTCGGGGGTAATGATAAACCACGAACTTATCAGGGCGGTGGAGAACGTCAGAGGCAAACAACGGGAATTGGTGATCGAACGTTCCCCTCTCTCAAAGATAAAATGAATAAAGAATATTCGTTTAAAAGGGAAAGTGTCGCCAAGTTATTTCGACAGGCGTTGAAAGCGGGTTTAGAACTGCCAGAGTGCAAGAGACCCGAGGAGTCAAAACATAGTGGCGACCCAAATTATTGCCCATATCATCGGGTGATGAGTCATCCAATTGAAGATTGTTATGTCTTCAAAGATTGGCTTGAAAGAAAATATCGAAGAGGAGAGCTCACATTATCCGACAATGTGCTGACTCATCCCAGAAAAGAATCAACTCGGGTAGTTACGACTTCCTCCGTACCCCCGGTTGAAGAAAGGAAAAATGGAAAGAAGCCGATTCAAGAAGAGCAGTGGGAGACTGCGGTCTCCAAGAAAATTGTGAAAATGCTGAAACAGCTTGAAGGAGTTCTGGGTGTAAAATAGAAATCTCCTACGGAGCCAGTGTTAAATCTGAAGGCATTACATGTGGCACAAGCGTCCGCTTCTAAACAGTTTCCCAATCAAGTTGGAACTTCAAAGTCTGGAAAGAAAAAGTCCTCCAAGAAGAAGACAAAACTGAAGAAGCCCAAGGAGAAGAAAACAACAACCCAAAGGGTTATAGATAGTCTGGATGAATACTACCAGACCGCAAGGCGTCCTGTTAAGCTTGCCAACTTTATGTCAGAGCTCAAGATTGACAAAGCAGAGGAAGCTGATGAGGACCCTCTTCCCACAGAAGTTTATCGAGTCATTTCAGTAGCGCCAATAACTCCGACAAAAGAAAAATATGTCAGAGAGATGATCGTTGAAACCTGTCTGGCAACATCGTCAATGGACTACAGCTCAGAGGAGGATCTGTATTTTCCAAAGACAGATGAATCTGATCCCGATATAGCGTCGCAGATAGGACATGTAAATCTGGGAGGTGATTCTGAATCAACAGATGAATCTCTAGACGCGATGATGGCAGACTCTGAAGAAAATGCACCGTTAAATGAGTCTGAGCCAGAAGAAATCGCTCAAGTGTAGTTGAGAAGTGGCAAGATACTGCCATCTCCGCCAAAGAAGCAGACCTCCAATAAAGATAAGGGAAAAGAGATAGTTATCAACGAAGACATTATCTCAGAGGATCCCAAGAAGAAACATACTCCAGTTAAGGGAATAGATTATAATATCTTATCCCATCTGAGGAAGATCCCTGCCTAGCTCAGTATATACGACGCTCTGGTAATGTCCAAGGATCTTCGGGAAACTTTGATTCAGGCTCTTAAAGACCCTGAAAGATACGAGGCGTATTTCGCTGAACGCAACCTAACTGAGGTCCTATAAGCTCGTAACGAACCGTTCATCACTTTCACTGAGGATGACATGATGCTCGGGAATGCAGACCACAATCGACCTCTGTATGTTACTACAGAGAGTGACGATTTGGTAATCAGTTGTATTCTGATCGACCCTGGATCCTCCATCAACCTTATGAGCTTAAAAGCACTAAGTTCATTGTGCCTCAATATAGAGCACCTCGGGCCAGATAAGCTTATGGTACATGGCTTTAACGAGAAAGGGTAGAAAACCTTTGGATCGTTTATGTTGCCTCTTGTATTCGGAGAATTCCATACAGAAGCCAAATTTCATGTGATTGATGCGGATACTTCATTCAAGGCGCTCCTGGGTCGCCCCTGGTTGCATGAGTATGGCATCGTCCCATCAACACTACACCAATGCATGAAATATCTTAGGGATGGGGAAGAATTCAGGATCTCCGGTGATATTCAACCCTTTGCAGTCCATGAAGCGACAGTTTATGAAGATGCGTAGTATTTCATGCCTAAAAAGTCGAGGCTGTCAAACTCTCTAAAGGCTCAAGCGTCAAACCCAGAGAGTGCAAAATGTCATAAGCAAGAAGGTGAGAGAAAAAAGGTGGGGAGAAAGAAGGCGTCGCCGACTCTTCCAAAAGAAGCTGCCACTTCTAAAGAAAGAAAACATGTACCTCACCTTGGGAGCGACACATATGAAGATGATGTCACCCCTACAAAATCCCAGAGGGTATGCCATTCGATGGACGAATGGAGTAGGGAGGTTGCATATTCAAATGATGATTATGACTACGACTCTATCTACATGAATACAGTGCAATATGTGTTCTCTAGAAGAATAGATAGCCTGTCAATTTCATACAGCGTGCTTGTAGTCACTCGCGTTCCCCTACAGTATTTCAAAGAAATAATTTCACGAGATGTGCATAAGGTTGAAGAACTTATGACTCTTTATCTACCTCCAATCAGAAAAGGAATTGAGTCAGGGAATATATTTTATTCCGTAGGAAAGGTTGAAGAAGTGAATCGTGATTGGGACCATATCTTCATCGATTCTGAAGAATTACTACCTACGAGGCTACCTAGGTTTAATACCAAAGGTATTCAAAGAATGTTACGAAAATAGATCAATATCCCTACCTCTAAGCGACAGCTCCGTACATGCCTGTGCCTCTGGTACGGAAGGAGACCGCGTCCCTTATGAAGGAAGGATATGAATGCATGTAAAGGTATTGGGTTCGTCAGGCAAAAATGCATCCGGAAGGAGACTTGCCGAGCCATTACTTGCAGGGAAGTTGAACCCAATGACTATTCCAATGAAGAAGTTTATGAAGTTGATGACTATGATGAGCAGCCTGTAGAAGCCGTGCCTGCACCTGAAGAACTTGAAGATGGTGGACAGGCAACCACTATGGACGAGCTAAAAGAAGTCAACTTGGGTGCCGAGGATGACCCTCGCCCAACCTTCATTAGTTCCCTTCTGCCAGAAGACCAAGTGGAAGAAATTAAAGAACTTCTATGTGAATTCAGGGACTGCTTTGCTTGGACATATACTGAAATGCCTGGCTTATCCCCTGACATAGCAGTTCACAGGTTGGCAATCAAACCCGATGCGGCACCAGTCAAACAAGCTCCAAGGAGAATGAGATTGGAAATTGAAGAACAGGTGATTGCAGAAACGAAGAAGCTCATAGATGCGGGCTTCATTCGTGAAGAAAAATACGCTGACTGGATCGCCAATATTGTCCCTGTCAAGAAGAAGAATGGACAGATTCGTATCTGTATTGACTTTCGGGACCTCAACAAGGCGTGTCCAAAAGACAATTTTCCTCTGCCTGTATCTGAACTCCTGATAGACAACACGTCAAATTATGACATGTTCTTGTTTATGGATGGATCGTCAGGATACAACCAGATCAAAATGGCTCCTGAAGATGAAAATCATACGTCATTTAGAACGCCCATCGGCATTTTATGCTACACGGTCATGCCCTTTGGCTTGAAGAATGCTGGTGCCACTTACCAACGGGCGATGACCCATATCTTTGATGAATTAATACATCAGAAGGTCGAATGCTATGTAGATGACCTTGTTGTCAAGAGCATAGACCGAAAGGATCACTTAAAAGACCTGAGGATTGTATTTGAAAGAATCAGAAAGTTTGATCTGAAAATGAATCCTCTCAAATGTGCTTTCGGGGTCTCCTCCGGCAAATTTTTGGGGTATGTCGTTCGTCACCGAGGTATTGAAATCGACCCCAACAAGATCAAGGCAATCACAGAGATGCCACCGCCAAGAAGCCTCTGTCAACTCCGCTCCTTGTAAGGGCAACTGGCTTTCATTCGACGATTCATATCGAATCTGTCGGGTAGATGCCAACCATTTTCAAAACTGATGAAGAAAGACGTTCGATTCAAGTGGGATGAAGAATGTTAGGAAGCATTTGATAGTATCAAGAGATACTTGTTAAATCCGCCCATTCTCGCAGCGCCAATTCTGGGGAAGCCTCTTATACTGTATACAGCGGCATTAGAAGAGTCCCTCGGAGCATTGTTGGCCCAGCATAATGAAGAGGGCAAAGAAAATGCACTTTACTATATCAGTCGAAGATTAATCGGAGCAGAGATATGTTATTCTCCGATTGAAAAGCATTGCCTGGCGCTAATTTTTGCAGTTCAGAAACTTCGCCATTATATGTTGTCTCACAAAATCACCTTGATATCAAAGATCGATCCGCTGAAGTTCTTGATGACAAGACCAGCGTTGACAGGTCGTTTAGCAAGGTGGGCAGTGTTATTACTACAATTTGACATAGTGTACATGCCACAGAAAGCAGTAAAAGGACAAGCGTTGGTAGATTTCCTCGCTGCACACCCAATTCCTGTAGACTCTCCACTCAATGATGATTTGCCCGATGAACAAATCATGCAGATTGATGAAGAAGAAAAGCTACCATTTTGGGAGATGTACTTTGATGAGGCATCGTCTATCAAGTCTCCCAAACCTCCAAATCTTGCAAAGGCCCAGGCTAGCATCGGTCATGTCTTTATAGAACCCGAGGGAGGTATCATGAGATTCTCATTCAGTCTAACTGAACCTCGGACCAATAATGAAGCCGAATACGAAGCTCTAATAGCGGGACTGGAGATTGCAATTGATGTCCAAATCACAGATCTCTAAATTTTTGGCGATTCTCAACTTGTGATAAATCAAGTCCTGGGCATTTACAAGATTTGCAAACTTGAATTGGCCCACTATCACCGACGAGCTCTCGAGCTTCTAAAACAAATACTGAATGTCAAGATAACTCAAGTTCCTCGAGGACAGAATGCAAAAGCAGATTGTCTGGCTAAACTGGCTAAGGAGCTTGCAAATGAAGACAAAAAGCCACATATATTCATCGCAGTTGAAAATCGCCGGGTCTTAGAGCCAGCAATCTTACAATTCCCGTAGGCTGAGGGAATACTAGGTTCAGGCCAGCAGGATGCAACCCCGGTTGATCCTCAACCTCCTCAACAAATCACTACTAAAAATCAACCAGGGGAATGTCAGGTAGTAAAGAGGCGAAGAACCGGTAGATTCTCAGAGTCATGGTTGGATTGCTTAGATGTTGAAGTCGAAGACGATTGGAGGCAACCATTCGTCGACTACTTCAAAGAAAGCAAACTTCCAACAGATAAATCTCTGACCACACAAATTAGAAAAAGAGCATTACGATACGTGTTTGACAATGACACGTTGTACCGATGAGCTTTTGATCAAATGTGGCTAAGGTGCCTAGGGACCAAGGAAGCTGATAAAGTGGTAGCATAAGTTCATGAAGGACTCTGTGGAGCACACCAGTCAGGTCCCAAGATGGCTATAAAAATCAAGAGGGTTATTACAGGCCTACGATGGTGAGAGATTGTATCAACCATGCGAAGAAGTGTCCCGAGTGTCAGATCTACGGTGATGTTATTCATCAACCGCCAAATCCACTGCATCCAACGATAGCGTCCTGGCCATTTGAATGTTGGGGCACAGACATAATTGGGCCAATAGATCCGTCGTCTTCGGCAGGACACCGCTTTATTCTGGCAGCAACGGACTTTTTTTCAAAATGGGCAGAAGCAGCTCCGTTCAGGGAAGTCACGTCCGAGCACGTGATCAACTTCTTCACCCACAATATCGTCTATAGATTCGGTGTACCACGCCGCGTGATCTCAGATAATGGCACGGCATTCAAGAGTACAAAAATCTACAAGTTTGTAGATCGTCATAAGATTGACTGGCGGTACTCGTCTATATACAACCCAAGGGCAAATGGCCTGGCAGAGGCCTTCAACAAGACACTAGTGAAGTTGTTGAAGAAGATCCTCACAAAAAATAAAAGAGAATGGCATACGAAGATGGCAGAGGCGTTATGGGCATATCGTACAACTTACAAAACACCAACCAAAGCCACTCCTTACTCATTGGTGTTCGGGGCTGAAGCCGTCTTGCCACTAGAAGTTGAACTACCATCTCTTCGGGTCGCTATTCAGAATGAGCTTACTCAAGAGCAGAATGCTCGCCTAAGAATGGAGGAGCTCGATGCACTCGATGAAGTTGGACTGCAAGCCCAACAAAATCTAGAAATCTACCGAGGAAGGATGGCAAAATCATTTGATCGAATGATATGTCCTCAATCCTTTCAAGAAGGGGAATTGGTCCTGGTGCTGAGAAGGCCAATCATCCCTCACCGAAAAATTGGTGGTAAATTCGTATCTAATTGGGAGGGTCCCTTCGTCATCGAGAAGGTGTATCAAGGAGGATCCTACCAGCTCGTCGATCTGCACGGTCAGAGGCCTATGCCGCCGATCAACGGTCGACACCTGAAGAAGTATCATGCATAAAATAGTTTGAAGAAATGTCATGCTCAACACATGTATTTTTTGCATGTTTATTAACATATACATTGTATATTTTGAAATTCTCTTGTGTTGCAAGAATGCATTTCAAAATCTCCCTGCGAGACAGGGGGCATTTTAAATATTTATTTGGGTTGACATCATGCTAAGCGCCGAGATCCCCAAATAAATATTTAAAATCATAAAATCTCAAAATTATTCTATTCTGAAATGTCCCTGCGAGACAGGGGCATTTTAAATATTTATACGGGTCGACATCGCGCTGCATGCCGAGATCCCCGAATAAATATTTAAAATCACCAACACAAATATTCTTTTATACTGAAGAATATAACAAATTCTTTTCAAGGTATATGCAGGTGAGCTTCAAAAGATCGAGACACCAACTCCTCCAACAAACTAAGATTTCAAAGGTCAGAAAGAGACCTTCGCAACTACACACTCTAACAAATTGAGCCAAAACAACCTGAAGTCTTTCAGCAGCCTGAAGCTTAAGGTTCGAGTGGGTGTAAGAGGTCGGATCCAACACGCCCAAATATGGCCGGATCGCTGGCAGCTCCGTCTACTCAACACGCCATAAGAAAGGTCGTAGTAGCGGAACCCCCACTTCGTCAACCCCGTCAGTAGGGACTGTAGGAAGTACGAAGGCAAATTTGACTCGACAAGTTCAAGTGATCGTAGTCTGCCAAATTCTCCTAATTGACCGAAGAATCAAAGTTTCATCGGGAAGGAAGAATCTCGAGCAACTACCAAATTCACGTAGGCTCTAAATCTTCAACCACAAAGGAAGACTCAAAATCTGTCAACTTCAGCAAAGTCAGCATTGGGAAGCACATTTCCCCTAGCTCGAGTCTGAAGCCTGAATGGGTATAAGAGGTCGGATCCAACAAGCCCAAATATGGCCGGATCACTGGCAGCTCCGTCTACTCAACACGCTATAAGAAAGGCCGCAGTAGAGGAACCCCCATCTCAGCAACCAGAGGACGAAGAGCTGTCAAATCCCAGCTCGCCCGATCTGATGAACTCAAGTGACTCAGATTAAAGTCTCCTCAAGTGGTTAAGGATTAAGATGCTACCTATATTTGGTACTATCAATCAAATCCAAAACCTACAAATCCTTCAACAAATCCGTAAAGCATCAAGCAAGGATCGAAGGAACTTTTCTTCAACAAGTCCACCAAAGCATAAAGCATAGGACCGAAGAAATTATCCCAAAGTTCATGAAAAGCTTAAAGATGAACTAAGAGGATTCCGTCATCAACAAGTCCGCTATGCACAAAGCTCTGGACCGATGACTTCCTGCCACTGACCTAAAATAAACCTAAAAGGTTTAGGTCACCGGCATCTACTCCTTCATCATGCCCACCAAAGCAAGAAGCATGGGGCAGAAGGTACAAACCACCTGACAAGTCAGTAAAGAAAAATCAGGCAATTCTCCATCAATGTCTGCAGCACAAAGCATAGGACAGAAGGAATCAAAACCTCAGGCAAACTAAAGCTACAAAAAGAGGTATCCCGAAAGACATCTACAAGTGTCCCTAAGGACTGGGGGCATTTTAAATATTTATTTGGGTCGACATCGCACTGCGTGCCGAGATCCCCAAATAAATATTTAAAATTATTTACATCACCATCAACACAACTCAAAGTACAATCGCAGAAATCGTAAGAACCAACATGTAAATCCCACTAAAGATTACAAGTGCATCTAAAGACCCATGAAGGCACATAAATGGACTTTTGGAGATCCACTAGATGAAGATCTTAGTGTGACATCCAAACAAATTTTTGGAGATCCACTAAATGACAATCTTAGTGCGACATCCAAGCAAATTTTTGGAAATCCACTAAATATAGACCTTTATGTGACATATAGAGCAAAAGATCTAGAGATTCACAGAGTCAATCAGCATACAACAAACATGACTCGCTCTAGATGTGAACCACATTTATTGGGGGGGCATTTGTTGACCTTCATGTTATATCCAAAAGAAAAAGACTCAAAATCATACCTTGCCCATTGGATCCTCGAATCCTGCTGAAGTCCCGCCGATTCGGCGCCGAAGCAGTCCGCAAATCCCGCGATTCAGTCGCCTCGACACCGCTGCACTCGATCTATAAAAGGAAGATAAGAACGAGCTTTCAGGACCACTTACCCGCTCGCCCTCTACCACAAGCTCCGATCTTCTCCTCCCATTCGCAAACCTCCAACTCATCCCGATCTCCTCCTCAAACCACCTCACTACCTTCGCCGGCACTGTCCAGATCCCGACCCTCTTGCTGTAGCTGAAACCAAATCCATCTCCTTAAGACAACCTTCTCACAACTGGTCCCTATCTCTTCCGCCTACAGGTTGCCTCCGATCTCCCTCCAGTTCAAAGCCGCAAGTACCAATCTTCCCTCAGCCTGCACCTGACGCCTCCTACCTCCCGATCCTTCCAATCCACAGAGAAACAGAGAGAGAGAGAGAGAGAGAGAGAGAGAGAGAGAAAGAGAGAGAGAGGGAAGGAGCATTCCACCTACCCGACCTCTGCCCTAGTCTTCTTTGCTGAACTCCCAGGCCCGTCGCCTTCACTGATCCCCCTCCTCTCTGCCGCAAGCAACCCATCACTGTCCTAGCCGAAACCTCACATACAACTCATATACCCGAGCCATCTCTCTGATCTAGCCGCCCACTCAAACAGGACTCATCCTGACTCCTATACCTCATAAACAGATATTCGATCCAGTGTATTACCCGATTCCATTAGCATTAGCCTTAGCCGACCTTTAGGTATAATTCTGTTTTATCTTATTTGGTTAGTAATTAGTGTTAGTTATTATAACTATTATAATTATTGTTATTATATATATATATATATATATATAAAAGGAAAGGAAAAAGAAAAAGAAACAAAAAACAAGAAAGAAATGAAAATGTCTCTTGCCTCGATCCACGTGCCACAACCTCGGCGACACCGTAAGGTATAATTTCCTAGCTCAAATTCTCGCTCTCGAAGTTCACGGCGCATCAGAAAACTGCCTATACACGCTTTCTTAAGCATGGTGGGATGGGACCCCGGTGCGGCACCTACAACGAGGCGGGTAATCGCCTAAAATCCCATCCTCGACGTTTGTGTCGAGCCGGCAAACCGCCTATACACGCTTTATTAAGCGTGGTGGGAAGGGAACCCGGTGCGACACCTACGGCGAGGCGGGTAGGCCCTATACACGCTTTTCTTAGCGTGGTGGGGACAATTTTAAGTACCCGTATGCGGCTCTGTACCTGCGGGGAAACAAATGCTTTGCTTTTTCAGTTACATCGAAGACCCATACACGCTTTCTTAAGCGTGGTGGGGGATTGAAGACTTTACACGGTCGCGGTATCCTCGAAAGAGGGCATCTACCATACACGCTTTCTTAAGCGTGATGGGAAAGGCCCAGTTTTTTGTAATTTCCCCTAAACGGGGGAGATGCCGGAATGCTGCCGAAATTTTAGGTGAATATAAGACCACACTTCAACCTGATTTGGACTCAAATGAACAGTGGACTTGTGAATCTTTAGACATTGGATTTGAGCAAAATGTAAATGATATAAAATTTAAATGATTAATAAAGGTAATGACTTGAATCAAAGTTCAACCAAGAGCAATTTAATTTTGGACCAAATGACACGAACTTGAACAAACATTGAACTAAACAAGAGCTTGGACATTTGGAACAAAATTCAGACCGCAGGATTCGTACTTCGAACTTGAATTTATAGAGACTTGTGGACTTCAACATATTTTGTGACATATTTGCAAGCAAGGATTCAAAATGAACATAAAGAGCTTGAACTCATAGGTGCAAGGAGTTTCAGCTTGACTTGAACAATAAAGAAGCTCAAACCCAAAAGAACTAAGTGAACATAAACTCAAGCAAAGGACTTGTGCTTTGAACTCAAGTGAACAAGTCGAGGGCCAAAGTTTGAACTCAAATGGACTTGGTGCAAAGAGTTTTGACTTGGACTCCAACTGAATTTGACATCACGAGAACAAAGACTTGAACTAGAACCTAACGTTTGAAGTGAAATCCATTAATACTCAAAATGATAAAATCTAAGTCAATGGTCAAGCAAGGACTTGTGGAGGATAAAGATAATTTCTATATTTCACTCACAATCAACAAGCAGTATGAGTATGCAATTCGACTGTGGGAAGTGATGGAGATCTCTTAACCCACACAAGTCTATGTAAAGAAACTCAAAGACATCAGAAAAGGGAGCCATCAGTTGATGTGACTATTCACATACAAACAGGAGGATGATTTGCTAACAGAATATATTTGAGGGAGTGTAGTGAGTATAACTTGTTTGCAACAATCTATTTAATGTTACAACAAAGGATCTTTAGCCTACATGAACTTGTAAGTCGATATGCCAAACCCCTGCAAGCATGATTCACTCACAAGTGAAAGTGAAATTCCATACAATTGTCTGACTTGAAAGGATTGCAACGGCCACGAGAACATGTGATAATTTCAATGATAATCAATATCCATATGTAAGCAATTAAGATAAGTTTCAAGTGTTAAAAATCGAAAGGCATATGCAATCGATTGCAAGAGAACATCAAAGGTGCAAGTTCATCATGTAAACTACAATATATTCCCAAGGAGGCTGAAATATTCAATGCTTAACATGACTCATACACAAGCAATAGAATCGCGAGGTGAATGAACGTCAGTAATGCTTACATCATCAATGACAATTCAATACATCAACGAGAAGCTCGTGACAAATGTAAAGATACTCATACAACTCATAGTGAGGCAGTAGTGAGTGAAGGCATCTGCCTCCTGCAGGCATGGAAATTCAATATGCAACGAACTGAAAGACATGAAGTCTTTGACTGATTCAAGGAAAATGCAGCTTTCATGTAGTTAACACTATTTAGCTGTATGCAAATACACTAATTTATCGCAGACGAAGTTAGAAGATGTACGACAAAACACCCACGGGTCATTGTAGTAGATTTGTTGTATAAACAACAAGTTGTTTACAAGCAAGGGAATGATGAATGAAGGATGCAAGTCCGTACAAGTAGTGGTAGAAGTTCTGCTATGCACACAACATGCCAACTACAAGAAGGATATGGGGAGCCTACGATAAGTACTAAAGTACTTATACATCCTGTAATAAGACAGCAGCAGGTGAATGCAGTTGTCTCCTAGAAGCAGGAGATTCGTTAGTGCACTATGATCCCCCTGCAGTAAGCAACTAGTGCACGACAATCTACCTGTACAATGCAGCAAACAGTTCAATCCCCGCACTGCTACAAAATGCCACCGGATCCACAACATCTATGTAAGCGGATAGAAGGCGTTTACAAATATTCTTTAAAATCCCCCTGCACGTACACTGTAATTTGTATACACATAGGTACAGATAAGGGGATTTAATATCAATACCCGCATGGGCCCCGGCGAGCGTGTTATTGGTACACACGTGATGTCTAGGGATGCTGCGCGGGTTAATAAGTGAATTCAAGTTCGAGCCCGATCCTTCTATTCAGGTAGATAGGAGTTGACACGGCTCGAACTATTACATAAATATACGGTCACAAGGTCGACCGAGATATTTGTTTTATATGTTCATATTAGGCCTTCAAGGTCTATAATCAAGTGAATTCACGTACAAAGGGCACAAAACCTACGAAACCCGATCCTCTACCGACTAGTAGATAAAGTCGACAAGGTTCAACCCATAAATACAAATGACCCCATTCTACCCCGATGATGGCCGTGTTGAATGCAAACCTCAATCGGAGGGGTCCACACAGATCACTTTCAAATGCCTCCCAAACTCTCATAAAATCCAAAACTCCACAAAAAATCCCAAAATCCAAAAATCCTTCCAACTCCAGATATTTAAAAATTGAAATCCAACTATCAAACCGCTTAAAGCAAAACCCATCCATCCTCCGCAACAGTTTGCCGAGGTGGACAAATCAAAATATACTTCAGCTCATATAGAGCTAGTGCCTAGTCGAAAATATCACTTAGATCCATTCTCAAACAATCTCCTGCCAGCAAGGACGTGATACGAGTCCTCTAACCGGCAGTTTCGCCACCAAATGGCACTGCAGGATAAACAGTTATGACTCGGGGCCCTCTGAACCAGGTGGTCGCCGCCAAATGGCACCATTATATTATGGTTATGGCCAGAGCCCGTATGCTCCCCAATGGCATCAAATCCTTGAGATATGAATCAATAGGATATGATCGATAGGGCACAAAGCCCTCTGTTAGCTAAGGTGGATTCAAATTTGTCCCCTTAGACAAACATTTACCCCAGGTTTACAAGGTACCCTTGGACGAAGCAACCCATGGCTGCCGACAAGGATCCTTCTGTCAAGTTGGGTCGACTACCTCCTCTGACTAAGTAGACCAGGGATCACGATGGCCCGGGACGACGGAACCATGGGATCTTGATCGGGTCTATCATCCATTCCCCCACCATCCGCTTTAAGTGCAAGATGGTGAAAATTTCTATTTTGAATATCAAATCTTCAAACTTTCCACATCCTAAACCCATGCTGCTACTATAGGCCAGATGCATGTATACTCCTACGTATCTAATCGACGACTAGCCTTAATCGAAAGTTCTCTCTCGTTAGTGGGAGGGGTAATTAACTATAGGGGCTTGCGCCTATAGGAAACCAGAACTCAGATCATAAAGTCCTCGTAAAATGAGGGCGAAATCTCTGGGTAGTGTCTTATCTACAAACACATCTGCCTTCCAAAATTTACTCCGGAACTTAGTTCGTTAAAACTCCCCCCGAAGAAAGTAAAAAAGAGGGCGGAGGCCGGGGCCAAATTTTCAGAGCCCACATACTTCTTACTTTAATTGAAATAATTATCCTAGTAAAATAAAAATGATAATTATGGAGATTCTATCACTAAATGAAACTATAAAATATTGGATATAAAATTTAATTTAAGTGTTTTGGATTAATGAGTGTAAATTTCATATCTAACTTAATGAAAATCTTAATTATAGATGTGATTTAAAGTATATGCATCTCTAGATTTCTATTGAGCTTATACAGGTGAAAAGGATATCTATTGACCTCTTATAATTATAGTATCTCCTTAAAAACCTAAAATATTTTACATCCTATATCTACGCATGCAAACATCCTATCTTAATATTTTTAATTATTCTTGCATTTCTCTGTCAAGGCTTTACATCACACTATATTTTAACTACACATATGGCCACTATGTGTATTAAATTAAGAATTGGATAATACTAAAAATATTATTTAACATTATAAAATAAGTCTTCATTAGTACTTAATATGCACTGTAAATCATCAATCCAAAATAAGAGAATTAGCTAGAAATATAGTAAATAACAAGAAAACTCAATTTTTTAAACTCATGAAAGAATGAAAATACAGGAGAGTGATATCACTAGATAGGATCAAAGTATCCCCTCTACACTCCTCCCTTAACTTAGAGAGTTGCTTTAAAAAATGCAGGCTAAATACTCCAAATAATTATATCTTGTACTTCCCTAGCCTCTCTTAGATTTTACTCTAAGAGGGAACTAGAGAAGTACTATAAGAAATACTGAATTTTACACTAGTTATTAAACTCTCATGCAAATATAACATCACAATTATGTATAGGACAATACAAAAAAGGCATCTGGCACTGTGGTGCTTGAAAGAGAGGCATCGTAACGCCCTTGAAGTGAACTAACGCCTCAATGCTGAAACATTTGAACCACCACAGTGCTTGTTAATGTGGATCAATTACTTAATAAATATTTGCATCTCTTCATTGATAGAATATATCCCTTGGAAGTTACAATTGTAACACTGCGGCACTGTTGACATTATAGCGTTGCGGCACCCAAGAGCAAAATATGGCCCCAATGTATGAGAAATTGTGACACCGTGGCATTTGAAGATAGAGAATTTGACATTACCAAGCTGACTTATTGATGTCGTGACGCTAGTAATGCTACGGTGTTGGCTTTATTGACTATATAGCGTTAGTAAACAATGAACTTTCCACCATAATGTCTGATTTGTGGCACCTCGACGGTATTGAAGGTGGCATTACGGTGTTGTTTCAATATACACCATAACGTTATAAGCTCTTTAGAATTTTCTACCATTTTTAAGTTTTTTCCCTGAATAAATATAACTAAAATAATATATTTTCACTAAAATATATATATATATATATATATATATATATAATACCACATAATTTATACTTATCAAATTCTCCCCAACTTAAACTCTATTTGTCCTCAAAAAAATAAAGAAATCTACAATTTTGATTGATTAAATAATCAAAATAAAATTTAATAATTTAAAATTGCTAAAATATAGGATAATGTATTACACTCTAGAAGTAGTGGAAATGAACAAAGTTATAATTCTAGTTCAGAAAAATTAATAATTATTATTCTAACCAGTCACCCTTATTATTGCTTAAATTGAATTTATATATTTTGAATATAATCATTAACTTTTGAATTCTGAATTGAATAATGCAGTTTTAAAGATTAGATGGATGTGTAGTTAAATTTGAAAATTTATTACTTCCCCATCATTTATACTAGCTCTCTTATCTTATCCTTTGTGAATTTAAGTATAAATTTGCAATCAAATTCTAATCTTTTATATGATACCAATTTATGAATGTACTCTTTTCTCTTTTTCTTCTTTTTATTTTCTTTTCATTTTAGAACACTGTCACTCTATCACTGGGATCCCCCCCAAGGAAAAGAAATGAAAAAAGAATTAAAAGTAAAAACATGCTACATAATAAAAGTAGTTTTCAATTTCTCTCTCTCTCTCTCTCTCTCTCTCTCTCTCTCTCTCTCTCTCTCTCTCTCTCTCTCTCTCTCCCCCCCCCCCTCAAGACAAATAAGAACACCACCTAACTAGCAGAATCTGGGTTTTCCTCCTCCTCCTCCTCATTATTATCATTATGGCCTATATTGCCAGGCTACCAAATAAAAAGAACATAAGAAGGTACAGATGGAAATTGAAGCTGATCAGGATGCTCCATAAAAGAACTACTTCTAAATATTTCTATAAGAGCATCATTAAAGTTAGTAGTGTATCTGTAATGCTTTTCCTGATGATCCATACTATAGGCCATCCTTATCCTCATCTCAAGCTGTTAATCTTTTGATTCCTCACAACATTGAGTCACTTTTTTCATCTTCCCTCTTAGTTCAACCACCTGATCTCCCAAAGTTTTAGGAGTTCTAGCACTTCTACTACTGCTGCTGCTATCAAGCCTCCCAGACACTCTAGGTTTACTAAGGTCTCCTTCATTCTCCTTCTCAGATTGTTTAAAATTAAAAAATTTTCTTTTAGTAAGGGCTATAATGGGGAATAATTATTTTTTCAATTTGCTCTCCCTTACACCCGCTACAACACATAAAGCATAAACTAAGAAGGGTGCCTTAACCCAATAGAAGTGGTACCCCTAATGATGTACATAAGAGAGGAGAAAATAAGTTTCTCTACATTTATGGAATATCCCATTTGAATAGCATAGTTCAAAAGGGCAGGATCACGAGTAACTTCACTAATATTTCTGCTAGGCAATAAACTGGCTGAAATGAAATAGTGCCAAGCTCTAGAGGTTTAGCTCAGGTAGGTGGCAAGGAAATTCATAATTTTGTTCTCTCTTATTTTCCAACTTGCTCCGCTATTGGGTCCATACAGAATATTTAGGATATCTTGAGAATTTATAGGTGTCCTAATAAAAGTAGTGTATTCATCAAATTCAAAATCTCTAAGTTCATAAATTTTATTAATTACCATAGAATTAAAAGGGACCTACTTATCCCTAACATAGCATTTGTTTTCTACTACCTCCTTTCCATTAGAAAAAACTTCTCTGACCACATTTACAATGGTAGCATAGGGTTCTTCACAAAAATTTTCTCAACCCCTACTTGCAATGATATGCATAATAGGATGTCCTGAATTCAAAAAACCCCACCCCTCTCAGGAATCGGTTGTTTAGTCAATACTAAATCAACAAACCTAAATTTTGCATTACTAGAAATGAATCCTCTCTCATCAAAGGCAGAGGAAGCCCTCATCTTTCTAAATATTTTAGGGGACATCGATCTTGAGAGGATTACAAAGAAGAAGAAATTGAAGGAAATGATATGATGCGAATGAAATAAAAAAATGTAACCCCTATTAATAACTTGGCTGAGCATCGCGTCACTAAAAACAATGGCATCGTGGCACTTAAATATGCATAAGACGACAAAATGGTCAAATTAATAGGCTCTGCAGTGGTCCAGACTGTTATGATTTGTGCAAATCAATTTAGTTCAAGTGAATTTTGATACAAGTTATTTTTGATGATTACAAAAATTTATTGTTTGTTTTCTTTTTTCTCCTAACAAATATTAGAGTTTCTTTTTGTGTGTAATAACATATTTTTCATGAAATTCATACTGCAGATTGATGAAGACTTCAAGTTCATTTGTTAATGGTTATTGTAAGTGAAGTCTGCATTTTTATTTTTTCTTGAGTCAGAGAGAGTGTGATTGTAAGTTAGATAACTGTGCACACACATACTGGGGGAGTGATAGTTCAATTTTTAAAACCAATTGTACAGTACAAAGTTCACTTCGTACGAGATGATCTATGTTATTTTTCCTCTGCAACGAAACAACCTGATTGAAATTTTTTTAAGAACTGTTCATACAGTACAAAGTTCACTTCGTACCGAAGAATTGCTGGGACAAACGGCTCGAAATGGTTCGTACGACTTGTTCATACGAGATGAATGGCTTGGAATGGTTTGTATGACTTATTCGTACGGGACGAACTGTCGAGACGAACGGCTCGGAATGGTTCATACCACTTGATCGTACGGGACGAATTATCAGGACGAACGGCTCATATTGGTTCATATGATATGTTTGTACGGGATGAACGGCTCAGAATGATTCGTACTGGATCGTACGGGATGAATTATTCAGTAATTTGAACTATTCGTACAGTACGATATGCAATCGTACGGGATGATTGGTATGCACAAAACTAGAAATATTTAGTTTTTGGATAGTTTTTCTTATCCTTAATACTTAAGGGTCCTAAAAACTGACTTGTGGAAGATCCTTCTATGAAAATACTTCTTGAGAGTGAAAGGGAGAGTGATTGGGAGAGTGTTTGGGAGTGAGTGTTGTGAGATCTTTGAAGAGAAAATTGTGAGGGGATTCACAAGATTATCTAATTATAAGGATCTCATTATTTGTACTTTAAGCTTCTTCCTAATCTCCTTGGAGGTTCTTACAAGAAAGTTGTTCGAGAGATTTTCAATTCTCTGCCATCACCAAAAGGGTGAAAAAGGATGCCGGTTCTCTGCCATCACCACGAGGGTGAAAAAGGTCGATGGTTCTCTGCCGACCCTTAGAGGGTGTGAAAGGATGAGAGGGTTCTCTGCCTTCACTAGAAGGGTGAAAAAGGATGACGGTTCTCTACCGACACTTGGAGGGTGTGAAAGGATGAGAGGGTTCTCTGCCTTCACCAGGAGGGTGAAAAAGGACGACGGTTCTCTACCGCATCGGGATTTGGTGGAAGAGAGTTTTGTAAAGGCTTCTTCGCCTTGCTATGGGGGCTAAAGGAGAGTCACTTTGGTTTACTGCAATACCTAGAGAAGGAGTCTCTAAGGAGTGTATGTTGGTCGTGTTTGACCAAACCACTATAAAATCTGGTGTTCTCTATTCTTGTTTTTACTTACTGCATATTCTAACTACACTACATTTTATTTTTCTATGGTTGGAAAGAATAAAAAATTATCTTTATTTGTACAGTATGAATTATCATCATACAGTACAATTTCGTTAGGGTTGTGATTAAAAGTTTTCCAAAATTCTAAGAGAAATTTTTAAAAGTACCAATTCACCCCCCCCCCCCCTCTTGGTTAGCCTAAGGACGTAATTAATAGGTCTAACAACCTATTCGCACTTTCAAGTGGTATCAGAGACTATTTTAAAAATCACTGTTTAGATTACTTTTTGAAATTTGATCATGGCTAATTTTGGAAACCGAAATACTTTAGAAGGTTACTCGATCACTAGGCCACCTTTGTTTGACAGTATTTTGTTTGATTTCTGAAAACTCACATATCTACTTTTCTACAATCTCTTGAGTATCATATATGGATGTTAGTTGAGGATGGTTACACTGCACCTACTAGACTTGTAGATGGCATAAGAGCTAAAACACCATTTGCTAATTGGACTTTAGAAGAAAGGGAATTAGCACAACTAAATGCAAAATACTTGAATAAATTTTTCTGTGCTCTTAAATCCGAAGACTATATGCGTGTTTCTACTTATAAATCTGGAAAGAAAATATGGGATAGACTTTACATTACGTATGAAAGTACAAATGAAGTGAAGCAAACTAGGTTGAATATTCTTTTGCACGATTATGAACTCTTTTGCATGAAATCGAATGAATCAATCTCAGACATGTATACATATTTTACACATATAGCCACTTCATTGCATGCCTTAGGTAGGGAATTAATGAATATGAAAAAAGTAAATAAAATACTTTGTTACTTACCTACTACTTATGATGCAAAGATAACCGCAATAACTGAATCAAAAGATTTAAATGTCTATTCTATCGACAATCTTCTTGGATCACTAATTACTTACAAGCAATTTATGACTCAAAGACAGATTGATGCAGGTGACAAGCGGAAGGAGAAGAATATAGCTTTAAAGGTAGAAGGTTCAGATAGTGATCAGTCACTACCTGAGGATGAGGAAGACATTGCCTTAATGACAAGGCAGTTCAAGAGTTTCCTAAAGAGGAAGAAGAGAAGACACTAACAGTGGAATAAAGGTAAGTTCCATAAAAATGTTAAGGCTTCTAATGATGTTATTTGTTATGAATGCAGGAAGCCAAGACACATAAAGACGGATTGCTCCAATCTCAAGGCTAATCCTAGCAAGGAGAAATTTGAGGAGAAACCAAAGGATAGAAAGGGCAAGAAGAGACTTTAATCAGCTTTTTGGGCGGACTCAGCTTCAAATTCTTTAGAAACAGTACCTGAAGAGGAAGTCACAAATTTATGCTTAATGGCTAACAATCTTGATCATTCGGATCAAGAGGAGGCATGTGATTTAAGTTATGAAGAATTATTTAAAGTTTCTGAATGCATTCATTCTGCATATAGGAAACTAAATAAATTGCATGCAAAATTGAATTTGGATTATCTAGAGCTACAAAAAGAATACAAAATTCTTAGGAAAGATCATGCATTAATTGATAACAACCACATGACTTTATTGGATGAATTTGATGATTTGAATAAATAATATGAACTTTTAAAATTATCACACACTGAACTTGAAAATAATTTCAAAATATTTATGGATGAATCGGATTGTAGAGAGCATAACTTGAAGATTGAAAATTCAATTTTAGAAAGTGCTAATGCATATCTTGAGGTTAAGATAAAAGCACTTGAGGAAAATAGGAAACCACCTAGACTTAAAGATTTTCACAAAATTTACCATAAGTCCACTATTTCAAAATCTAAGAGAAGATCTAATAGGACATATAGATTAATAAATCTTTTTTCTGGAGTTAAGTGTTTTTCTTGTGGTATGATCAGACATATATCTCACACTTGTAATATTCAATGTAGAACACAACTATTGTGGAGACCTAAGATGTATAAAATACAGCATATCACATATGCATCTGTTTTAAAATTTCTAAAAGAAAAACCCAAACTTGTTTGGGTTCCCAAGACTAACGTTTGATAATTTTGTAAGATCGCTCTCACACAAGACCTCGTGAGGGTATTTGGTACCTAGACAGTGGCTGCTCAAAGCATATGGCTGGAGATGCAAATCAATTTATAACGCTGGAAGCTAGGAATGAATGTAAGGTTACACTTAGAGATAATACTACCAAGAGAGTGGTAGGTACAGGTATAATTAGAAATTTTAGAAATTTTATTATTGAAAATGTTCTGTTGGTTGAAGGCTTAAAACAAAATCTGTTGAGTATAAGTCAATTGTGTGACAAAGGTTATCATATAAAATTTTTGCCTACTAGTTATGTTATTAGTCAAAATGGAATTATTGTATTAAATGGTGATAGAGTAAATAATATTTACATGCTAGATTTGAATTCTATAAAACCTTCTACTGCTTTTTGTTTGAAAATTGTATCTCATGAATCATGGTTATGGCATAGAAGGCTTTGTCATGCTAGTATGAGAAATCTTAAGAAAATCACTCAAAAGGAGCTAGTTAGAGGAGTACCCAAATTAGACTTTACTAAAGATCATTTGTGTGATGTATGTCAATTAAAAAAATAAGTCAGATCCTCTTTCAGTTCAATCAAGGAAATTAAGACTAGCAAGCCCTTAGAAATTCTTCACATGGATCTATTTGGACCTATTAGTATCTTAAGTCTAGGAGGAAAAAGATTTGGGCATGTAATTATGGTTAACTTTTCTAGATTCACCTGGATTAGATTTTTGAATCATAAGAGTGAATCATTTAAGGAGTTTAGAAATTTTGTCACTTGGATTCAGAGAAAATTAGGTTTTGAAATTGTTTCTATCCAAAGTGATCATGGGGGAGAATTTGAAAATGAATTATTTGATGATTTTTGCAAATCTCAAGGAATAGAACATAATTTCTCAGCTTCTAGGACACCTCAATAGAATGGAGTTGTAGAAAGAAAGAAGAGGACATTAATTAAAACTGCTAGAGCCATATTGGCAGAATATTCACTTCCAAAATATTTTTAGGCTGAAGCAGTTAGCACGGCGTGCTATGCCTGAATAGGGTGTACATTAGATCTAAATTAAATAAGATGCCCTATGAACTTCTTAAAGGTAGAAGTCCCAACCTCTCACATCTACATGTTTTTGGATGTAAAATATTCATTCATAATAATGGTAAAACTCTCTTAGGAAAATTTGATCCCAAATTTGATGAATGAATCTTTCTAGGTTATTCAAGTGTTGGAAAATCCTATAAAATTTTTAATAAAAGAATATTGGTAGTTGAGGAGACCACTCATATTATTTTTGATGAATCTTATAATAGTGAAGGGTTTAAGTTGGATGAAGATGAGGTTGAGGAGTTAACCCAAAAACTTGAAAATGAAAAAGTTAAAGAAAGGGTTGAAAATGAAGAAGAAAACCAATTGCCTAAAGAATAGAAATTTATTAGAAGTCATCCTAAAGAGTTGATTTTAGGAGAACCAAGTGAAGGAGTTAGGACTAGGCATGGTTTGAGAAAAGAAGTAAATCATTCAGCTTTTATTTCAATGATTGAACCCACTAATATCGATCAAGCACTTTCGGATGAATTTTGGATATTGGCCATGCAAGAAGAATTGAATCAATTTAAAAGAAATAATATTTGGGAGCTAATTGAAAGGCTAAAAGATCAAAGTGTAGTTGGGACTAAGTGGATGTTCAAAAATAAAATGAATGATTCAGGAGTTGTTATAAGAAATAAGGCTAGATTGGTAACTAAGGGGTATAATCAAATAGAATGGATTGATTTTGAGGAGACATTTTCCCCTATAGCAAGACTTAAAGCAATTAGAGTGTTATTAGCCTTTGCATGTTTTAAAGATTTTAAATTGTATCAAATGGATGTTAAAAGTGCCTTTTTGAATGGGGTGATAGAAGAGGATATTTATGTTGAGCAACCTTCAGGTTTTGAAAATTCTAAATTCCTAAATCATATTTTTAAATTAAAAATGGCATTGTATGGACTAAAACAGGCACCTCGAGCTTGGAATGAGAGGTTAAGCACTTTTCTATTAAAAGGATCATTTGTTAAAGGAAGTATGGACACCACTCTATTTTTGAAAAGAATAGGAAATGAAATACTCATTGTACAAATATATGTGGATAACATCATTTTTGGATCAACTGATAAAAATCTATGTGATGTATTTTTAAAAATAATGAGTAGTGAATTTGAGATGAGTTTGATGGGTGATTTGAGTTATTTTCTTGGTTTTAGCATAAAGCAAAATGAGGAAGGAACTTTTCTTTGTCAATCTAAATATGTTAAGGATATCCTCAAAAAGTATAAAATGGATAATGCTAAACTTGTAACTACACCCATGAGTTTCTCAGTACTATTAGATAAGGATCCTAAGAGAAAATATGTTGATCAAAAGAAGTTTAGAGGAATAACTGGATCATTGCTTTACTTGACTGCTAACCAACCAGACATTATGTTTAGTATTTGCTTATGTGCTAGATTTCAATCTGATCCAAAGGAATCACATTTGATAGTAGTGAAAAGAATATTGAGATATCTTTTGGAAACTCAAAATTTAGGGATTTGGTATCCTAAGAATAGTTCTTCTTTTAAAATCATTGGATATGCATATTCTGATTTTACAGGCTGTAGGGTTGATCAGAAGAGTATTTCTGGGACTTGTCAATTCATTAGAAATTCTTTAGTATCTTGGTCTAGTATGAAACAAAATTCAGTAGCACTTTCTACAGCTGAAGCAGAATATATTACCTTAGGGAGTTATGTTGAACAGGTGCTTTGGTTAAAACAATAAATGGTTGACTTAGAATTTTCTATTGGTACAATTTCAATCTTTTGTGATAACACTAGTGTCATTTGCATTTCAAAGAATCATATTTAACATTCTAGAATAAAGCCTATTGATATAAGGCATCATTTCATAAGAGATTATATAGAGAAAGGGGAAATTGAACTACATCATGTCGCTACTAAAGATCAACTTGCAAATATTTTCATAAAATCCCTAGCTTTTGACACTTTTAGCATATTAAGGATAAGGTTAGATTTGATTGATCTTAATGCTTCATTAAAAATTCTGTAAATTTATTTTGTGTGTGTTTGTTAGTTTATTTGTTTCTAGTTTATTATGTTTTATGGTTATCATTTGTGTCTTCTTTAAAAAGAAAAATAAAAAATCTGTTATATTTTGTTCATTATTTTAGTGTTGAAAAACTGTAGAGCTAAAGTGACGAACTATATTTTCTTGGTCTGTTCGTACTGTACGATGGCCTCATCGTACTATATGATATGTACAGGTTCGTATGTACGAATGGGTTAGTTTTATGGTTAGCATCAGTTATTATTGGTGATCGTACATACAAACAGATTATTTGTATGTACGATCAATATGTCATTTCGGATGAGGATAAACCTAACCGTCGCCTGAACGATTTTTAATTTTTTAATCATTCTAGACGAACACATCATCGTCTGTACGATTAGAAAGTCAAAAAGCCTATACGAGAGGGATGCCTCGGGAAGGGTAGTTTATGAAAAGCCATTTCATTTTTGACCATTTTCGTTCATCCCGTACGAAATATTTTTTTGTACAGTACGATTGATCGTTTTTCTATATAAAGAAGGGTCATTTTTGTTCATTTCACTTTCATTTTCAAACCCTTCAGAGCATAAAATAGAGATGTCAGGCAGTGGAAAGAGAATGAGAGTGTCTAGGGGTTCATCGTCCAGGCAGGATTGGGATGAAAATTTCTTAAGTGCATAAAATGAGGAGGCATACTATAGGTATACTGCATCCAAAGTTTCCCCCTCTCCCATCCTATTGCAAGAAAACATTCATTTTGTAGTAATGCCTTTGTTCGATTCGACCCAATTTCATTCATTCTTACCCTCATATATGCCTACAATAAAGATCTCTTCCATATTTTTCTAGCCAACATGAAATTTAATTAGGACCATACTAGGATCACTTCTTACGTTCTAAAACAAAGGGTAGATATAACTAAGGAGGACTTTGGATAATTTCTTCATCTAAAAACTCTTGGTATTTGGGCTCATACTCTTACCTCTAGATCGTACTATGATTGGTCCAAAGTCAATCAAGTTCGTAGGGGTATTAGCCAACCAACTCACTATCATATAGTTGACTCTTTGAACCAAAATGCTAGAATTATCTAACATGTACTTAGGTTCTCCATCATTCCCAAAGTAGGAGATCGAGTAAACATGACCCCCCTTCTTTCTACTGTTACATATTTGATTATGTCTAGCCAACCTATAGATGAAGCCCAATTACTCATGGACTATCTTTATGCGCTCACCGATATTGGCCAGCTTAGTGTAAAAAGAAAGAAGAACATTGCCCTAGGTTATGTGATTTCCTTCATTCTTGAAAAGAAGTACAATTTGGTTCACCCTGATGGACCTTATGAATTGCCACTCTATTTTACTGATGCTTCTTTTCGAGCACTCTTTGGGAAAGAGGGAACTAGGGATAGCTCTGATGACGAACCTGCACCTGCTCTTACACTTTCACCTGGACCCAACCAAAACTTCTATCAGGATATGGTCCAGCGTTTTGATAAGCTTGATCAAAGGTTTGATAAAATGGAGGCACATTTGAAGTGGCAGGACGATCGATATAATGAGGATAAGGTGTGGATTCGAGATCAGTTCGATTTGGTGAACACCAACATTGCAACCTTCAATAGCTACTTTGCTATGTTTGCTGCTCCTCCACCTCCTCCAGATCAGGGTCCCTCAGACTATTAGGAATGTTTTTCTTATTGTTTGGCTTGGTTTTTGCTCTGTTGTTCTATGAGGCTTTGATTGTTGTAACTCTTGTTCTTGTTATTTTTCTTTGGTTGTTGTATGTATAATATTTATGTTAGCAAGCTTTCTTTTATGAGATTGTCCTGAATGTAAAAGCTTCCTATTTCATATGTTTGGATCATCATGGAATGAAAAAGTTCAATTTTAATACATATTATTCTATGATTGTGACTATGACTTGAAATTTACTAATCTTTAACACTAGAACGTAGTTGATTAAATTTATAAAATGTTAACTGAATTTGGATTATAATAGAAATTTCTATGCATAATTTTAATTTCTCAAAATATTTAGATTTTATTATAATTTGGTGTAGATTAGAAGATCTTACTTTATATTATTTTAGACATGTGTTACAAGCCTAAATTATTATATATTTGATGTCTTAATATTACTCTTAATTTTTATATCAATGTGTTCATTATTGTACCAGTGATTAGGGATTGTGTTGTTAGAAAGAATTTTATTTAATAAAAATAAAAAGAGCAAAGCTTGAAAAGATATACAAAGCGTGCCATATAATGAAAAGATGCGCAATATCACCAAAATTATAAAGAGGCACAAAATTAGCCCAAACATTGACTAAGTGCATAAAATGTGCCCCTTCATTTGAAAAGATGCGCAATGTTGCCAATTATTCTTTCCTTTAACATTTTCTCCAATTTCACTAATCAATGATCGTCACATTTGACTTAGAGATTTGATAATTTTATTTCATCATTTGTGCAATAGTTATGGTTACCTAATCTGTCTATTATATTACTGCCATAGATCAACTTCTCTTCTCCTTATTATAGTATGTGATCTAAACCATTTTGAGTCCTTACTTTTTGCATTTGATTTTAATATTGTAGTTAATCTTCTTTTAACAGTATTTAAATCACCAACTCCTTTGAGTGTCTTCCCTTTTTGTTGTTGTCAAAAGGGGGAGTTTTGTATTGTTTGACTTATTGCATTATATGTTATATTGTATGTTAGTTTGTATAAGTTTTTGTATGGTAGTTGCATCATATATTGTATTGTATATTTAATGTGTTTGCTTGTCTTTGTCTATCTATTTTTTCCCCTTCTCCTCTTACCTCCTTTTACCCCTTAGTTCTTGTAGATCATTTCTTTAGGGGGCATTTCCGTTTAGGGGGAGCTTAGGAGATCATCTATTTAGGGGGAGTTTATATTTAGTGGGAGCTTAGGAGAAATATTGGTTTACTTTATAACTCAAACAATAAATATTTTGCCATCATTAAAAAGGGGAGATTGTTATGATTTGTGCAAATCAATTTCGTTCAAGTGAATTTTAATACAAGTTATTTTTGATGATTATAAAAGCTTATTGTTTGTTTTATTTTTTCTCTTAACAAATATTGGAGTTTTTTTTGTGTATACTAACATATTTTTTTAGAAATTCACACTCCAGATTGCTGAAGACTTCAAGTTCATTTGTTAATGGTTATTGTAAGTGAAGTCTGTATTTTTATTTTTTCTTGAGTTTGAGAGAGTGTGATTGTAAGTTGGATAACTGTGCACACACACATTGGGGGAGTGATAGTTCAATTTTTAAAATCGATCGTACAGTATGAAGTTCACTTCGTACGGGACGATCTATGTTATTTTTCCTCTGCAACGAACCAGCCTGATTGAAATTTTTTTAAGTACTGTTCGTACAGTACGAAGTTCACTTCGTACCGAAGAATTGTCGGGACGAACGGCTTGGAATGGTTCGCACGACTTGTTCGTACAGGACAAATTGTCAGGTCGAACGGCTCAGAATGGTTCACACGACTTATTCGTACGGGATGAATTGCCAGGACGAACGGCTCAGAATGGTTCGTACGACTTGTTCGTATGGGATGAATTGCCAGGACGAACAGCTCGATTCGTACGACTTATAAGGAGAAGAGAAGTTGGTAGCAGCAAGATGTGGTTTATGTGGTTGGGCCAAAACCACTAATAGATTTTCTGGTGTTTAGACAAAATCTCCAATCGGCATCTGAAAGGGCTTTAAGCTGGTATGTGAAGGTTTTGGGAAAATTGATTCCTTATCTAGAAATAGATTTGAGGTACTAGAGGAGAAAGTTGGTAGTAGCAAGATGTGGTTTATGTGGTTGGGCCAAAAATTGATTGAGTTTATGAATGTTGAATGTGTTGTTTGGTCTTAATAATGTAAGATATAGTAATCATCCAATGAGACGCTTATATTGTTTGACATCTTGTAAGATATATCCATCTGTTACATTGAGGTGCCTTTTGAGGATCCATAGAAGTATTGATAGGTTTACAAGCAAGCATACTTGAATCTTCTAAGAGTTATAAGGTATAATGTGTTTGTAAGATAATGATACCTATGCTTGATCGTACGATCTAATGTCCAAGGAAATATTTGAGAGTGTTGAGATCTTTAAAATTGAATTGAAAATTAAGAAACTTCTTAGTAAGATATATTACTTCATTGGATGGCCTTACAACAATAATATCATCCATATATATTAACAAAATTGCGAGGTTAAAATCAATTTCTTTAGTAAATAGTGAATAATTTAATTTTAATTGTTTAAACTCAAACTTAATAAGTGATTGGGAGAATTTTGTATATCATTATTATGAAGCTTGTTTAAGCCTATATATGGATTTATATAAACAGCACATCAGTTTCTGATTCTACTAATAAATCTCTCCCTTACTGATCTAACCAGAAGGTAGAGAAAAAAGATCATTTTAGCCGCCCCATGTAGTGGGATAAAATCTTGATGATGTTGTTTTTATACATTTATTATAATATATATATATAATTTTTTATCCAGTTAAAGACAAATTCACACACATTAGATATGAAAGTCTTAAATCTAAATTTTTTTGGTTGGCAGCTAAAAGCTCTCAATCAATAGATCAAAATGAGCTCCATCATTTATCATTTATTATATTATCGGTAAGTGTTTCATATATATTAAATTAATTAATCTATTAAATAGCTTATATATATTTATTTTTAAATTACTAGGACAAATTATCCCTGATATAACCGCCTCAGGCAGATACGACCCAATTGGGATTTTATAACGGTGACGAGATTTTCTTAACAAAATTCCCTTTTTTTGTCAATTTCGAAACCGGAGGACCTGTTTGCCGGCGTACTGTTAGCATCATCTCAATCGATTCTCACACCACGGGGAGTTCCAGCTGTTCCGCGACCATGGCTGCGACGTGGGCCCAGAAAACCATCGTTCTTCCACCCCAGAAGCGAGGCTGCCATCTAGTCACCTCAAGGGTTTATTTCCCAACCCTAGTTCAAATTTCTGAAGTTATTTTTGTTTGAGTTCTCGCGGTTAATTTTGTTCCTTCTTTTATCTTCTTCCCTCTTACTATTTCAATGAACTTCGTACTTTTGTACATTTTATCATCCATGTCTTATACTTATTGAACTGTGGCATTGGCAATTTAAAGGCTAAGTGCGGATGTTTAAGTGTCAAATGCAATACTTTTGTGCAATTGTCAAACCTTTCAGCGAATATATATTTTTTCCTTATCCAATTTTTATTTGTATGGACGTTTGAGTTAGTAGAATCAGGAAAAAAATTGTGTTAGGACCTTCTGACCCATTTCCTGTCAGGCGGGCCTTAAAATGATGACATGATATATTTTAAAGTCTAAATCCCATGTTCAACAAATTTATCTCCAATCCAAAATTTATATTAAAAATTAAGTTATATATAAATATATTGAAGATAAAAAAATAAATTTTGAATATATTTGTTCCAAATGTTGAAAATATTTGTGCCCATAAAATTCTGTTTTTTTTAATAGAACCCTAAATCAAAAGTAAAGACATTTATAATACTTTAAAAGTTAAAGTAATAAAATTTGAAGTTATTGACATGAAATATAGAGACAAGTGATGTCATAAAAATTGGGAATATAATTAATTATTTTCACAAAACATGTGCAATTTAAAGTGTCACAATTCTGAAGTGATCCTGTTGGAAACATATCATGCGGTCTTGACATAATTTTTTTCCCTAGTGTTTTCGTTTGTTTAGGTATCGATGAGATTGTTTCCTCGTTAGTTAAGGTTTTTGAAATTTTGATTGGACGGTTTCTTTTCAAATGAAATATATACCTTGATTTTATCTTGCCAATGGATTATCATTGATTGAGAGAATTTTCCAAAATGTTGGCAGCGTTTGAATTGTTCTTCAAATGATTTTATAGTGTTGCTTAAAGATTACAAGGATTCATTTTTATAGAAACATATGCTTTCGTTCATTTGATTGTGGACTATAGCATCTTATGCAGTTGAATTTATAGTGATGCTAAGCTTTTTGCATCAGGGAAAATATTGGCAATGCTAACACACTTGTGCCTGCATGCATATCAATTCATTTGTGCCTACAAATACGTCTGCCTTTGTGCACATAATACTTTTTTGAAATGATTTAATCCCCTGAACTCTTCATTAGAGGGAAGGGGTGAATTCCACTTGGTCAGTTATCCGTAGTAATTACAACACTACAGACACAAAGAAAGAGCAAATTACTATTCAATAATTTAAAGAGGAAACAATTGAATTAAAAAATAATAAATTTTTTGGCCTATTTCTACTTAAATCTTCTAACACTTTATCAAGCTTTTTCCCATATCTCCATTTTTAGCTTTGGAAAATAACTAGCACTTGTTAGGCAGAATAATGCTCTTGTTCTATATTGACACTATTTGCTGATTTGAGTTGCTTTCTATTTAAACTTTAATTTTGATGTTTATTCCTCATGTCACCCATTTTTCTTGTAGATTTTCTATTTAAATTCGTCCGCTACCACCCCAAGCTCATCCATACACTTTGCTTGTAATTCATTTTGTATCGATAACCTTGGCCCACGCCACATAATTTTTATGTATTTACACATCTAACTCCTAATTCTTTATATTTATTTTTATAAAACTCTAATATCTAAATCACATAAAAATATCAGTAACATTAAATTATCTAAAGTGAAATAGATCTTATTCATGATATGTTCTAATGTAATTTAGATATTAAGATCTTATATAATTAAATATAAAAATTTAATTGTTAGGCATGTAAATATTTAAGAATTCTTTATTTATGTAAATCTCCCTATTATAGATTCAAAATGATGGCCACTTAGGATGTGGTTGCACTAAAAAAGTTTTTTGAAATCATTTCAAAGACTGACCAAAATTTAAAGGAACCATTAGGAAAACATCTCATCCAAGTGGAGAATGTTCTCCTTTCTTCTAAAGTTTTAATATTAAAAATGGGAGATGACATAATTTTAAAATTGGGCCAAAGAACAGCGGCCACTGAATATGTGATAGAACTAATAAAGCCCTTCTAAATATTGCGAATGACATTGGAATCGATAGAATCATTATTATAGTCTTTTTAAATCATTTTTACCTTTGTTGATAGATTTGAATTTTGATATCAAAAGCATGATAGGAATTTCTTATATTTATATTTAAGACTATGGTTTTGTAATTTTCATGTAGATTTAAGATGAGGTATGCAATATTATATTTTATTTAGATTCAAAATTTGTTTAAGGAAAGAAAGGAACACAAATAAATTAAAAAAATAAATAAACGTAAGTTTTTTTTTATTAATTTAGTGTGGGTTGCATGCCAAAAAAAACAATAAAATTGACTCATGTTGGATAGAACTGTTACTCCACAAGGTGATTGCAAAGTTATATTTTATCATGCTCAGATTCACAACTTTTTAGCTCCTCAATCATAAAGATATTCTTTATTGTTCCTTTATAAGGAAGGGGGTAGGTGCTAGCCTTCTTGCCATGGTATCACCTTCAAAGAGGTTTGTCTACCCTGGTAGATGCGACGGATGGTGATAACCTTATTAGTGACTTAGTAGACATATAAGGTCTTTGTATGTCGAATTAAAAAAATGGCCACCTCACCAAATTATTGTGAAGGATGTTCTCCACCTTGTCACTTGCCACTTGCCACTGATTTCATAACAATCTTCTTCATATAAAAAGTCACCCATAACTCTTCTTCGATTGATGTTGCTTGATATTTTCAAAATTCATTGTAAATTTATCACTCTTTTATGAATTTTAACTCTGTACTTTGGTGGATGAATAATCATTCATTTCACCTCCCTAGTCATCACCTTCCTAATGTTTTTTGAGGGTTCATCATTCCCCTCCAAATATTGCTGGTATCAACAGTCATCCAATCCTTCCATGTATTAGGGAATCGAAAGATCCTTGACTTGAACCGACCAATATTGCTCAAGGGAGGTTCGACTGATTTGCCCTCAACGTAAGTCATATTTTTTCACCTCATGCATGAATTTTGATGATAAGGCCAACTCATTCACAACCATTCATTTCAGGTAAACACCAAGAATTTCTTGGCTATTCTACCTAAATAGCTCTTGTTTATGTCTGGAAATAGGCCTCAGAGTTAGTTGTTTAAGTGTTTTATTTATGGCTAGAGCTTTGGAAGTTTGATGAAATCCTCTTTCTAGTAGTGGCTTTCTTCCCCTCCAAATCAAGTAGTAATATCCTCAGCAATAGTTCTCCTCAGGGGTGTGTATGATTGCTTATGTTCTTATTACATGCACAGGACACGACTACTAGCTAAGAAATTGTTGTCTTCAAAATATCAGTAGCACCAGGTTTGTTTCTAACATGTAAGAACCTTTCTCCCAAAATAGTTTACTTGTATCATGTAACGAATATAATTTTTAATATTATTTTATATCTTTAAAGTTGTTTTCAATAATATCGTTGTACTTTTGGGTTTAAATTGATTTAGTGGAAAGTTGTTATTTTTACTTTCATTTATATATATATATAGATATATATATATATATATTCATATCCTGCTCTCATTTATTTTATTGTCTTAATCAGATATTGAAGGACATTGAGCAAGAGCTTACAGGTTTCAAATGCGGTCTTGCTCATTTTTTCTGTAAGTGAGATTGGTTGTATTCGTCTTGTTGTTGGATATATTAATTGATGATAAATGGCGTTGTAAATCACAGTGCAACATACAAGTGCTTCATTGACCATAAATGAGAATTATGACTCAGATGTACAGGCTGACACTGAAACTTTCCTCAACCGTATAGTTCCAGAGGTGATTGTATTTCTTTCTATGAGTTTTGAAGAGGCATCATATTTTTAGATTTCTTAGGGAAATATATATATCTAGTAACTGAGACTTGAATTTTTTATTTATGTCCACAGGGACGATCTGCACCTTGGAAGCATACAATGGAAGGTTAGAATTTGACTTTATCTTATTCGTGTACCTTCTTCTTCCAACATTCATTAAATTTTTGTAAGGACTAAACACTACTTCTGTGGTATTTGATCATCTCATTCTAAATTTATAATATTCTATGGAAATGTATAGATAGGAAAATTGTTTAAAGTGATATTTGAATCGATGAATGCCTAAAAATTGTTGACTATGGTTCCTAGAAACCAGAAGCAAATAGAACAAGAACAAGAATAATGGAATTCTGAGAATATTCACTTGTTATTCTCAATAGCACAGCCACTATTTTGTTGACCTCTATAATATAAAACAAGAAAAAGAGAGACAAAAACAATTGTGTGCTCAAATCATACCTGTCAAAGCCCATCTCACCTTCTGCTCAAGTCGTGTCCGCCGTCGCTACAGTACTCATTACTGTGCGAAACGGCGCCGAAGTCAGAGATGCCCATCCCTCGCATGTGTCATCTCCCGCTCTTTGGCGTCGTTAAAAGGAGAAGGATCGCAGCTTCTCCTGATCTCGCTTCTCCCACTCAGCTCCCACGACACTCCTTCCCATTCGCTAACTCCCGCAAACCTTCTCCGCTTCTCCCACAGCTCCCGTCGCTACCTCCAATCCCCTTCCATGAGCAAATCCCCCATCCCACTCGACACCCCTAAACGAGCCGCAATCCCCCACGCGAGATCTGCCATAGTCGAACCCGTCGGCCTCCTCTACTGGATCAAACCCGATTCCGCCTCCCAGCTCTGTCCGACGCCCCCTGCCCTAGCTCTCGTCGGTCCACAGAGAGAGAGAGAGAGAGAGAGAGAGAGAGAGAGAGAGAGAGGAAGAGAGCACCTTACCTTGCCGACTCCCTCGCCTGTAGCCTCCTCTTCCCTCCGCCTCTCTCAACGACGTTCCTTTCCTGTCGGATAGGAAGCTACGACATTTCGATCAGAGGCAAAGAAGGGAGCTCGCTTGCTATAAAGGTAACTTTCTCCCTATCGTGTCCTTCTTCGGCTAAATCCCATGAATCCACCGAGCTCTAAAGCAAAAGAAGGAAACGAAGGATTTATTCTGCAGTCAGATTGACAGTCTCCTAAATCCTGCTCAAATTTCACATAAATCCTGTTCAAATGTCGCATAAATTTTGTAGTCCGATAATCCTAATCCTAATTGCGAGTAATTATCAATTTATTGTAATTAATTAGTAATTAATTTTAACTAATTTTAATTAATTAATATTAATTATAAATTGATTATTATTAATTGTAATTAAGTACGATTAATTTTAATTAATCGTAATTGATTAGTCATTAATAATAATTAATTATTATTAATTTTAATTAATCATTATTAGTTATAATTAATTATATTAATTATTACGATTGATTATAATTAATAAAATACAAAAAGAAAGAGAGTGCTCTTCTCTCTTGTGCCTCGATCCACGTGCCTGCCCCGCCGGTCTACCCTCGCGCAGGTATAACCTCCTAAACTTGAGAAAACTCGCTCTCGACGCTCGTAGCATGGCGAAAGACCACCCATGCACGCTTTTCTCTAGCGTGGTGGGAGGAAATTCGCCGCGATGCTTGTGACGAGGCGGGCAATCTCTTAAAGTCCTGTTTTCAGTGTTTGCGACGCGCCGAGGGACCCCCTATGCACGCTTTTCTCTAGCGTGGTGGGAGGGAACTCGGTGCGGCGTTTACAGCGAGGCAGGCGAGCCTTGTGCGTGCTTTTCTTAGCACGGCGGGGCAAAGATATAAGTACCCGTACGCGGCTCTGTACTTGCGGGGAAAATAAACTGTGCTATTCTAAAACAGGTACATTTGAAGACCCATGCACGCCTTTCTCTGGCGTGGTGGGGTTAAAGACTTTACACGGCCGTGGTGTCCTCTAAAGAGGGCATCTACCATGCACGCTTTTTTCTAGCGTGGTGGGAAAGGCCCAGTTTTCCGTAGTTTCCCCTAAACGGGGGAGACGCCGGGAGGCTGCCGAAATTTCGGGTGATCATACGACTATACTCAGACCTGTTTGAACTCAAAAGGACTTGGACTTAAACTCAAACAAGCAATGAAATAGACTTAAATGAATTTGAATCTAAATAAGTGAACAAATATGATGACTTGATTCAAGCATTATTTGAATGATAAGAAATGAACTTAAGAACTCTTGGGCAGTAGGGAAGATGAACTTGAGCTGAACTTGTGGACACATGCAAGAGAACTTACAAGAAACTTGGACACTGGAATAACAAAGAACCTTGACATGAACTTGAGCCAAACAAGACTACAGGGGACTCGAGCTGAATGTCAGTGCATTGAGCTTGCATTTGATTTAAACATCAAATACAAACGAATCTGAATTCAAGATGAATTTGATTTGTTCATCAAGTGGACATAGCCTTGGACTTGAAAATGAACTTAAGCTTGATGTATGCACTTGTGGTCTTCGAACTCAAAATTGCACAACATCCATTGGGATTTGAACGAATGCCAAGGAACATATATGGAACTTATGGTGAAAAGAAAGACCTGTAATGAATATAGATCCTACAAACATCATGAAGACACATGTAATCAAATGCCACTAGAAGGGTTTGATATGCAATAAACATGAACAATAATTGAAACTTGGATTCAAAGCAAGGACTTATGGACATTGAATTTGGGTTGAGCAACATCAAATAGAGCTTGAATGTAGAAGATCAAGACTTGAACTTTTATCTTGAACTCAACATCAAGTGGAATTGGGACTTGAATTTGCAAGTGTTTGACTCAAATCCAAATGAATTCAATGTAACAACAGGGAACTGGACATACAAGACTTGAACTGGATGTAAGAAAACTTGAACATCGAAATACGAGGAACTCGAATTGAATTCGTGTTGAACAAGGAACTCCACGTACAACTTGTTTGCAAAAGAGAAATGAATAAAAATTCCTACATACAGATTATGGCATGAAATCTCCAACGAACGTCAAAGAGTCAAACAAATGCAAGGACTATTAAGCGACATTCCCACAAGCAACAACAATCCAATGTCAAATAAATGCAAGGAACATTGACAAGTCATAGCGATCAATATGCAACATGAGATGTTCACAACTAGAGGCAGACGACGTATAACAAAATGCAAATGTCTACAACGTTTGCAGAAGACCCGCTCTACACACGGCATGTCATCTATGAGAAGGAAGCAAAGAGTCTGTCATAAGTGTTAAGATACTTATACAGCATATAATGAGGTAGTAGCAAGTAGAGGCATCTGTCTTCTATAAGTGCAAGTGTCTACGGTCCATTGCAGGAGGCATATGTGTCTTCTATATGTACTAATGAAATCCCCGAATCAAGCAACAGTGCTTATAAACAGAGATGGCAACACTGTTAATTGGTAGTGAAAGATCTGTCCTTGCAAACAACTACATCAAACCACCTGAGATTGGTGAAAAGGTGAATATGAAGAAAATACGGAAACTCCACAACGAACCCAAGCTCTTGCGAAAAGAAAACAGGAGATTCGTTGGTGTACTACAATCTACCTGCGTAAATTATGCAAGTAGTGTACGACAGTCTGCCTGTACAAAGCAGCAAATAACTCAGTCCACAAGTTGCGACCCTACGCCACCGGATCTGCAACATCCATGCGAGCAGACAAAAGGCGTACAAATCCCCAGATGAAATCCTAGCGCTACGCCACCGGATCTGCAACCTTCGTACAAGCAGACAGAAGGCGTCCACAAGCTGTAACTCTACGCCACCGGATCCGCAATATTCATGCAAGCAGACAGAAGGCGTTCACGAATATTCTAAAAGTATCCCCCACACGTGCACCTTAATTTGTATACACATAGGAGCACAAAAAGGGGCCAATAAGTTAATTCCAGTTCGAGCCCGATCCTCCTATACAGGTAGATAGGAGTCGACACGGTTCGAACCATTAAATAAATATGCGGTCGCGAGATCGAACTGGATATTTATTTTACAGTTCATATTAGGCCTTCAAGGCCTATAATCAAGAGAATTCACTAACAAAGGTCTAAAGCCTATGGAGCCCGATCCTCTATCGACCAGTAGATAGAGTCGACAGGGTCCAATCAATAAAATATAAATGAGCTCTCCACCCCAATGATGGCCGCGTTGATTGAAGATCTCAACCGGAGGGGTCCATTCACAAACATTTCCAAACAAATGTCTCCCAAACTACTACAAAAATCCAAAACTCCACAAAAATTCCCAAAATCCCAAACTTCGAAAATATTTAAAAATTGAAATCCAACTATCAAAACACTTAAAGCAAAACACATCCACCCTCCGCAACGGTTTGCCGAGGTGGACAAATCAAAATTTACTTCAGCTCATATTGAGTTAATGCCTAGTCGAAAATATCACTAGGATCCATTCTCAAACAATCTCCTGCCAGCAAGGACGTGGTACGAGTCCTCTAACCGACAGTTTCGCCGCTAAATGGCACTGCAGGATAAACGGTTATGATTCGGGGCCCTCTGAACCAGGTGGTCGTCGCCAAATGGCATCATTATATTATGGTTATAGCCAGAGCCCGTATGTTCCCCAATGGTATCAAATCCTTGAGATATGAATCAATAGGATATGATCGATAGGGCACAAAGCCCTCTGTTAGCTAAGGTGGATTCAAATTTGTCCCCTTAGGCAAATATTCCCCCCAGGTCTACAAGGTACCCTTGGACGAAGCAACCCATGGCTGTCGACAAGGATCTTTCTGTCAGGTTGGGTCGACTACCTCCTCTGACTAAGTAGACCAGGGACCACGATGGCCCGGGATGACGGAACCATGGGATCTTGATCGGGTCTATCATCCATTCCCCCACCATCCGCTTTAAGTGCAAGGTGATGAAAATTTCTATTTTAAATATTAAATCTCTCAATTTTCCAATACCCTAAACCCATTGCTGCTACTATATGCCAGATATACGTATTTTAACGTATCTGATTGACGACTAGCCTTAATCGAAAGTTCTCTCTCGAGATCGGGAGGGGTAATTAACTATAGGGGCTTCCGCCTATAGGAAACCAGAACTCAGATCATAAAGTCCTCGCAAAATGAGGGCGAAATCTCTGGGTAGTGTCTAATCTACAATACTCATCTGCCTTCAAAAATTTACCCCGGAACTTAGTTTGTTAAAACCCCCCCTGAAGAAAGCACAAAGCGGGTGGAGGCCGGGGCCGAATTTTCGGAGCCCACATATTTATAGGCTACATTACAAGAAGTTAGTTACACAATAACATATAGAAAGATGCCACATGGCTAGGAACTTAGTTACAAGACATTCCTGCTTACATCCCCCCACAAATTGATGATGGAGGTGTATCAATCAGTTTGTTTGACAATTGCTGAAACCTGAGAATAGGAAGTGGCTTTGTGAATATATCTGCTATTTAATCATTTGTACAGATGTGATGCACAGAGATATGTTTGGCATGAATACAATCTCTAATAAAATGACAATCGACCTCTATATGTTTTGTACGAGCATGAAACACCGGATTATTTGCATATGCAATTGCTGAAGTATTATCACAATAAACTGTAGTAGGGCTATTTTGAGGAAGTTGAAAATCCTTAAGTAGGCAACGTAACCAGATTACTTTCGATGCCTCTGTAGCTAATGCTCGGTACTCTGCTTCGGTGGAAGATCTTGCAACAGTAGACTGCTTTTTAACTTGCCACAAGATAAGTGATTTACCCAAAAAGTTGCAATAACCAGAAACTGATTTTCGGTCATTGGAATTTGCTAGCCCAATCCGAATCAACATAACCGCGAAGAGTAAGATTATCACTGTGGAGAGGGATACCTTTATTAGAAGAATCTTTAATATAACGAAGTAACCGTTTGAGGCCCTCAATGTGAATGTTAAGAGGTTTGTGCATTTGTTGACAAATTTGGTGAATGACAAACTGTATATCTGGACGCTTTAGAGTAAGATACTGTAACGATCCAATTAATTGACGATATAATTGTGGATGCGTGAATTCTTCATTTGAAATAGTGGTGAGAACCATCTTGCTCGATAGTGGAGAAGAAATTGCTTTCGCATTTTGCATACCTGCTCGTTCAATAATCCGGTGAGCGTATTGCTACACCATATGGTGTTGAAACAGCTTGTATACCCAGAAATTGTGTCAACGATCCAAGATTACACATCTGAAATCGAGTTTGTAGATTGCATAGAAGTCGATTTATCTCAGTTGGTGAGTTGCCAGTGAGAAGAATATCATCCACATAGATCAAGATATACATTCGGATAGGTCCTGACTTATATGTAAGCAAAGATGGATCGGCTACACTTATTTGAAATCCAAAATCCTGTAAATGATTAGATAGAGTAGCGTACCACTCTCTCTGGGACTATTTGAGATCGTATAGTGCCTTCTTCAATTTGCAAACATAATAAGGATGAATTGAATCTTGAAATCCCGGGGGTTGCTACATATAAACCATTTCTGATAAGGTGCCATGCAAAAAGACATTAGAGACGTCTAATTGATGAATCTCCCACTTATGATATAATGCTATGAGAATGAGAACACGAATGGTAGGCATTTTGACTACAGGATTAAACATCTCTATATAGTCAATGCCATGTTCTTGATTGAATCATTTGGCCACTAATCTGGCTTTATATCTTGCGACAAATCCATCTTACTTCAGTTTAGTTCTAAACATCCATTTGCATCCAAGAACATTTTGATTCGGTGAAGGTGGAACTAAATCCCATGTCCCTTGAGCTTGGAGTGCTTGAAATTCTTGTGAAATTGCGAACCACCAGTGCTCAATTTTGACAGCTTGGCTATAAGTGGTAGGTTCAACCGGTTGTAAAACATGAATAGATCAAATATCTTTTTCGGTTTAGTATGACCACTTTTGAATCTGGTAACCATGGGGTGTAGAGACGGTAGCCGAGTAGGAAGAAGAGTAGTTGATGGGTTTGAGGAAGAGGGAGAGTTTATTGAGATATCTGGCTCAGGTGAGTTTATTGAGATATCGGGTTTAGGTTGAGTAGGTAATGTGGAGCAATGCTGTTGGAATGCTGACTGAGTATGTTGTATTGGAGTTGGATGTATAAGGGAGCTAGGTAAGCCAGAGGTGGGAACAAGCAGAAGTGGTGGTGTGGTAGTCTCTATGGATTTTGCATGATTTGAATGATCTGACTGTTTGGAGAAAGGAAAAATAGATTCATTGAAAACAACATGGCAAGACGTGTAAACTTTGTTTGTGGCCGGATCATAGCAATGATAACTTTTTTGGAAATGTGCATAGCTAATGAAAATGCATGAATATGAAAGAGTAGACAATTTGTTGGATGAATATGTTTTAAGCCATGGATAACAGAGGCATCCAAGCACCTTCAAGTAACCTATGATGCACCGACACTCCACTTAAAGAGCCAATGCAGTGTCGGACACGGACACGCGTCCGACACGGCACGGACACGTGTCCGACACGGCTATGGCGTGTCAAATTTAAAAAAAATTAAATAAAATCGGACACGCGTGTCCCGATTTTTAAGAATTAAATTAAAAAAAAAATCGTTTATGTATAACCTTATTCCCCCGCTCCCGTAGCCCTACATTTCGTTTGGGCGGCTTTCTTCGTATTCGTTTAGGGCAAGTGAGGCGATCGTTCCTTCGTCGTTTCCGCTCGCACCCGAGGCCAAACTGCGAGCAGCAGGCCGCTCGTCGTGCACTTCGTGGTTTCCGATCGCAACCGAGGCCAAACCGCGAGCAGCCGAGCCGCTCTTTGCTTCCTTCGTCATTTCCGCTCGCGCCCGAGGCCAAACCGCGAGCAGCAGGCCGCTCGTCGTGCACTTTGTGGTTTCCGATCGCAACCGAGGCCAAACCGCGAGCAGGCGAGGCACTCTTTGCTTCCTTCGTCGTTTCCGCTCGCACCCGAGGCCAAACCACGAGCAGCAGAACCGCTCGTCGCTTCCTTCGTGGTTTCCGATCGCAACCGAGGCCAAACCGCGAGCAGCCAAGCCGCTATTTGCTTCGTCGTTTCCGCTCGCACCCGAGGCCAAACCGGATCAACGAGCATTCCTTCGTCGTTTCTGCGGAAGTCTTCATTTAAGGTATTAATTTCTTGCTGAAAAACCTCAAATTATAGTTATTATGAAGTACTAGTTAAAGATGAATCATCCAAATCATCTTGAACTTGATTTATCATTTATTAGTTTCTCCTGTCTTTCTTCTATAACAATATGAAAATAGAATTAGCTAGTGTTTAATTTCATATCACTTCCCTCCTCAATAGAATTAGCTAGTGTTTAATTTCATATTTCTTCGGTAAAAGAGTTTGTGGTAGATGCACTAAAGTTACTGTTCAACTTTAAAAAAAGTTATAATACTCATAACTTAAAATAAAGTTACTTTCCCTGTTTTAAGAACCAAGTTTTAAGAAGCTTCTTTCTATGAGCACTTTATTAATATGTCAATCTGGAATTGCATTCTCCTGAATTTTTGGTTTTTGATATCTTTTTGAATGCAAAAGGTACTTCTGGTTTCTCATTAATTTGGGAAGTAAGTTGTAGTTTAGCAATTTTAAATGTTTTTCAATATGTCATTGTCACCCAAATCTTTTACAAAATGTGGTTGAATAGAGATAGTGCTATTTATTCTTTGTGGGATTTGTGTATAAATTTTTTTCTTCCTTTGTTTCTACCAATTTCGTAGGGTTTGTAAAATGAGCTGTAGTGCTGGTGGGAGTGGTTCAAAAGAGCCTTCTTTAGAAACTGATAAGCCATTATGGAATCATGTTACGAAGTTAGGAAAAACATTTGAAGGAGGAGGGAATGTGTCATTCAAATACAATTATTGTGGTGGCACCTACAAAGGATCTTATTCTAGAGTGAAAGCACATCTACTTAAGATTTCTGGCCATGGAATTAAAATGTGTCCTAAGATTACAACCTCGCAGTTGATTGAATTGAACAGACAAGTTGATGAGGCTGAATCTAGGATCAAAAGGGCACTTCCTAAAGAGATACCTTTGCCATCCACCCATGGTTCATCCCACACTTCTTCCTCATATGTTAGAGTTGATCATACAATATCATATGATTCAAAGAAAAGAAAAGGAGTTGCAAGTAGTGCTTTAGAGAAGGCTTTCAACATGCAGCAGCGAGAGGAATTGGATGGTGAAATAGCAAGGATGTTTTTTTCAGCGGGACTTCCTTTCAACCTTGCAAGAAATCCTCATTACAAAAATACATTCACTTTTGCATGTAATAACAATATTACTAGTTATATTCCACCTGGCTACAATGCATTAAGATCAAAATTATTGGAAAGGGAAAGAGCACATATTGAAACATTGCTTGAGCCAACAAAAGGAGTGTGGAAAGAAAAAGGTGTAACTTTGATGTGTGATGGTTGGACTGATCCTCAAAGAAGACCACTCATTAACTTCATGGCCGTTACAGAGAATTCCCCAATGTTTATTAAAGCTGTGAATTGTGAAGGAGAATACAAGGATAAATATTTCATTGCCAATTTGATTAAAGAGGTGATTGTCATTGTTGGGCCTTCAAATGTGGTGCAGGTTATTACAGATAATGCGCCAGTGTGTAGAGCTGCAGGATTGTTGGTGGAGCAAACTTATCCTCATATATTCTGGACTCCATGTGTTGTGCACACTTTAAATCTTGCTCTAAAAAATATTTGTGCAGCAAAGAATACAGAGGCAAATGAAATCATCTATGCTGAATGTCATTGGATAACAACGGTTGCAGATGATGCAGTTTTGGTTAGAAATTTCATTATGAACCACTCAATGAGACTTTCAATGTTTAATGATTTCTCACATTTGAGAATGTTAGCTGTTGCTGAAACTCGTTTTGCCTCTGTAATAATCATGTTGAGAAGATTCAAACAAATAAAAAGTGCTCTTCAATCTATAGTGATTAGTGAGAAGTGGTCTTGCTATCGAGAAGATGATGTTGGGAAGGCAAGGTATGTGAAAGAAAAGGTCTTAGATGATTTGTGGTGGGATAATGTAGATTACATTTTGGCTTTCACTGATCCGATCTATGACATGTTGAGAGAGGCTGATACAGATAAATCATGCTTACATTTGATTTATGAGATGTGGGATTCTATGTTAGCAAAAGTGAAAGAAATTATATACAGACATGAAAGAAAGTCACATAATGAAGAATCAAGTTTTTGGATCGTTGTCTATACCATTCTTGAGGATAGATGGACCAAAAGCAACACACCTCTGCATTGTTTGGCCCATTCATTAAATCCAAGGTACATTTGTATTCATCTTTTAAATTAATTTTAAATTTCTTGGTAAATGAATAAATAATTTAATATACTTTGTATTGTTTGAAGGTATTCAAGTAAAGAATGGCTTCAAGAAGACCCTCAACGTGTCTCACCTCAAAAAGATTTAGAAGTGTCAAATATGAGAAAGATATGCTTGAAACAATATTTTCCAAATGAGGAGGAGAGAAGAAAGATTAATATAGAACTTGCAAAGTTCTTTGGATACTTAGAGGATTTTGGTGATCAAGAATCTTTGGTTGATAGATGGAGGATGGATCCAAAAATGTGGTGGTTGATTCATGGAGCTTCAGCACCGCTTCTTCAAACAATAGCAATAAAACTCCTTGGTCAAGTATCATCCTCTTCTTGTTGTGAGAGAAATTGGAGCACATACTCTTTTATTCAATCGATGAAGAGGAATAAAATAACTCCACAACGAGCTGAAGATTTGGTTTATGTGCATACAAATCTTCATCTTCTATCAAGGAAGACCCCACTTTATATGACAGGTGATAACAAGATGTGGGATGTTGCTGGAGATGGGTTCGAGTGCCTTGATGATATGGGATTATTGGAGGTTGCAAATCTTTCTCTAGATGAACCAGAGTTGGAAGCAATGATATTCAATGATGATGATATTGAAGGCCAAGGACCAACTTCTGAATCTAATTCTATCATTCCCTCTATTGAGTAGTTGAACCTTCATGTTGTACTAAATGGTTTTGTGGTTGTATTAGATATTTTGTACTAAACATTTTTATGTTAGAAGCTAAACAAGTTCTCATGACATTGCTTTGTTATTGCTTATCATTTCTAATATGGTGTCACCTTAATTTTTATATATTATATTAAAAAAATTTTTAATTATTAAGCCGTGTCCACGCCGCACCCGTGTCCTATATTTTTCAAAAATGTCGTGTCCCGTGTCCGTGTCGTGTCGTGTCCGTGTCGTCGTGTCCGTGTCGGTGCATCATAGCAAGTAACTGTAATCAGAAGAGGTACCATAGAGGATTTCATGTGGTGATTTGTTTGAAATGTTGGAGGATGGTAGCCGGTTAATCAAGTAGACTGCAGTCATAAGAGTATCAACCCAAAAATATTTGGGAAGAGATGCTTCAATAAGAAGCGTACGAATTGTTTCGGCTATGTGATGATGTTTTCGTTCTGCCACTCCATTTTAAGGTGGAGAATAGGGGCAAGTAAATTGGTGAATGATGCCATTATGCTTGAGTAACATAGTAAATTTGCCCCCCCCCCCCATCAGTGCCAAGAATGCGAATGTGTGATTGAAATTGGCATTCAATCATTCTTTTGAAGTCCAGAAAGTTATGAATAACTTCAAATTTGTGAACCAATGGATAAACCCAAGTATATTTGGAAAAATCATCAATGAAGGATACATAATATCTATATCCTTGATTGGAAAGGGATGGGAAAAGCCCCCAAACATCAGAATGAACTAAAGCAAAGGGAGAAACATTAAGACTTTGAGAAACAGTAAACGGTAAGCGATGGCTCTTAGCCATTCTACATGCATTACACATGAAAATTTGCGAAGGAATACAAATAGCTGCGTTTTTTTTGGCGAGCCTGGATAGAGTTTGAGAGGATGGATGATCAAGACGACGATGCCAGAGGTCCGGGATTGCTTGTATGGATAAGAGAGCAAGCTGAGATGTAGTAGACACCATGGGTAATTTGGCATGAAAAGGATAAAGCCCGTTAATACATGGACCCATGAGAAGAAGCTGATGGGTCTTCTGATCCTTGATTTTATAGCCATGGGATGAGAAAGTTATGAGACAATCATTATCAGTGGCAAGCCGATGAGGGGATAATAAATTGAATGAGAGATTGGGAACAAGATTTAGCTGAGATAGTTGGAGGCTACCTGTGGGAGAAGGAAGGATACCTTTACCCGTATTATGTATGGGTAGTTGATGGCCATTTCCAAGAACCACTTGATTTTGCCCGGTATAAACTTGCGCTTGCTGTAATTGATTTGGATCTGATATTAAATGCGTTGAGGCTCCACTATCAAGATACCACTCGGTTGTGGCAGACGGTGAAGGAGAACTGAATAGAGCAGCAATAGGTTGTTCAGTATAGTACTGATCATCATGACGATGTCAACATTTCACTGCGGAATGGCCAAATTTACCGCAAATTTGACATGTAACCGAAGGTCGTGAGGATTTGGCTCCGCGAGATGTAGTGAATGTATTCGATTGTTGATGATTATTAGAAGAATTCCGTCCACGAGACTGATGCGTTCGTCCTCGACCATGGCCAGGAGTGGCGGTGAGAGCCATAGTGCTGCCTAATAGTTGAAGAGATTGAAGTTCTCGAGTGGCTTTATGGGCAAGATTGAGTTCCTCACTGCAAAAAGAGTGTATAGATCATCCAAACCTAAGGGCTGTAGGTTTGTGCGAATTGCCGTTTTAAATGGTTGATATGCAGGTGGAAGGCCATTTAAGGTGTAATGAATTATATCTTCAACATCAAGAGGAGCTCCGACAGCTGCTAATGCATCTACTTTCGCTTTAACATCAAGAAGATATTGAGTCATGGATTGATATTTCATGGATAATTAGTGCATCTCATTTTTAAGTTGGATGATTCTTGATCGAGTGCTGGATTGAAGCCGACGATTAATTGTAGTCTAGATATCGGTACAATGCTCAACCGAGAGAACATAAGGAAGAAGAGTGGGAGATATAACAGAATATAGTGCAGCAGCAAGATTTTGATCCATCAAAATTCAATTTATATAATTTGGATTGGGTATAAGCTGACCGGTTCGGTGTGTATAGATCGTGCTGGGCAAGCATTGGATCCATCCAAGAATCCTTCAAACCCATTTCCTCGAAATAATTTGAGAACTTGCGATCTCCACAGAGGATGATTTTCGGCTGTAAGAGGTTGAGAGATGACATTCTTGACATTGCTCATCAAGAATTTGAGTGACGAAGGTATTTGAGGAGGATCAAAAGAGATTGCTGAGCCGACAACTTCAAATTGATTTGTAGATGACATCTTTGAAAGATGAAAAACCAGAGAACGAAAACGAAAAACAGAGAAGAATCAGGGATCAAGGCTCTGATACCATGTTGACTATGGTTCCTAGAAACCAGAAGCAAACAGAACAAGAACAAGAATAATGGAATTCTGAGAATATTTTCACTTGTTATTCTCAATAGCACAGCCACTATTTATAGGCTACATTACAAGAAGTTAGTTACACAATAACGTATAGAAAGATGCCACGTGGCTAGGAAATTAGTTACAAGACATTCCTGCTTACAAAAATGTGGTCTGCATTAAGTTGTTTCGTGATGCCCAATGGATACTTGTAATGGCTACCCAATGGATACTTGTAATGGAGTATCCACGAAGGTCTTTTATGAAAGAAAAAAATGAGTGAAAATTACAAGAGTTAGTTACTAAATGTGCTGTAGAGAAATGACTGGGAAGAAATGGCTTCATTTGAGTATTCATAATTAGTGCAACTTGAAATGCGAAGATGTTTTCTTGCTTTGAATCATTAAGTGCTTACCTAACACACGCTTTAATTCTCTGAAGCGCACATCTATCAACTAGAAAACCTGAAGTTTGTTTTAGAGAACATATTACTGGGTATTAAAATTTTCAAGCGCCTTCATTAGAACAGTAAAACTGTGACATTGTAAATCAAATATTAACAAAAAACTTGGTACTAAATGGCAAAAACATTTAATTAAACATAATAAAATTAAAAAAGGCTTTAAGTGTATCATTAAAGAAATAAACATAAAAATAGAACAAAATGCTAATTGTAAAGTCTCTTCATTTTTAATAAATTATTGAATATGTATTTAAAAAATATACACCATTGCATTAAACAACATATGGAATATTAAAGCAACACCAACAACCACTTGAGCTTGTCATAAACTTATGCAATCAAGTGGCCTTTAGCTTAGGGAGACCATTACATGCAACTTTTTTTGCGATATATAAATTTGCATTTAACATATATTTGTGTTAACTAAGTAATATATATTCTACTTAAGGATGTAACTTTGACTTTTAGATCTAAGGTCGCAACAAAATTGGATCAGTTTCTAGACTATAATGTGCTTGGATCAAACTCAACGAGCTAATTAATGAGCAAGGCCCAACATAATTCAAACTCGAATTGAGTCAAGAATAGAGGACATCTTATTATCTAGAGTATCCCTAGCATATATCTAATATGAATTGCACAAAATAAATATAAAAAAGTTCCAAATTCATAGTCCACCAACTTTTAATTTAGACAATATCTCATTTATTTTGATGAAAATTAGAAAATATATAGAATCATTTTAAATGATAGTTTAAAGATGATCCAAAATAAAAAATATACATATATATGAAATCTGAGATTGAATAACAATTATGCAGCAATTAGGATACATCATTAAGGAAAACTAGATTATAATAGACTTGATCAAATCTTAGTCATGAATGTGAAAATAAATTAAAAATTATGTAAAAACAAAATATGGAAATCATGCAGGTGGCCTTTTATCTTCATGCATGATTGAGATTTGCTTGTGATAAAAATTAAATTATGGAAATTATGTGGGTGTTTTTAATTTGATTATGGAAATGAAAATTTTGTGAAAGTGTGGTTTGATTTTCATTATATGTTTCTTGGATCAGGGGTAAGGGATTCTACTATGCTTGTGTATGGTAATGATTTGGCCTTGAATTGTAGCACATGCGAGAAAACTCTCAAGGAGGGGCAAACAATGTTTGATCAAAATCCATTTATTTGAATTTTGTGCATTCAGATGCTCATTCTTCAAGCTTGATGCAGTGCTCCTACTTATGATATTGTTAGTTGTCTTTGTACATGAGATTCTGCTACATCATATATAGTTAAGAATATTATAATAAAAACCTCAAATGTGTTGTCTAGAATGTGTTTTTTGAAATTTTGTTCAACAAGTCAAACTTTCTCTTAAAATTTTAAGCTCCTCTGATGATTTAAAGTTATAGATAACGTTGTAGAAAACTTTGATATTCAAACTTTAGGTCAAGAATTTTGGATTGAAGCTTTCATGTTTTGAAACTGGATAAATTTTTTATTCAAAAACTCAAAACTAGCATGTAAATAATAATTTATTTTGATTTGATAAAGTAGGAATCAAGACATTATAGTCAAACAATTTATTTTGTACATTCTCAGTACATTTTAGGATGACTATCGACTACTTAATGTAATCCTCCACTTTTCTCATCTAGGACTTGGGACTTGGCAACGATAAAATATACTTAGGAATATGATAGAAACTTGGAATATAGATTCTCTTATAGGAAAATTAGTGGAATAGATATTATGATTCCTATGAAGATAAATATTCTATGCATTCAGGAAACTAAATGGATTTAAGAGAAGGCTAAGGAGAGTGATATTTTATGATTTAAACTATAGTATTCAGGTAGAAGTTATACTAGAAATAATATATGTGTGATTATAGATAAGAGTTTGAAGGATAATATTATAAAAATGAATAGAATTGAAGATAAACTTATTGCTTTAAAAATTGTTGTTGATGCTAAGATGATTAACATTATAAATGCTTATGCTCCTTAAGTAGGTTTAGATATGTGTTCCAAATTAAAATTCAAATTGAGAGTATTTAAGAATAGATATAGTAACATTCAGATTAATTATTTTCTTATAAAAAATAGATTGTTTAGATTACAAAGATTGTAAAGTTATTCCGAGTGAAAGTTTATGTACCAAATATTACTTATTAGTTTTGGACTTTAAGATAAATGGGTGGAATGTGAAAAATAAAATAAAATATTATTCTAGGATTAGATGAGGGTATTTAAAAATTACTAAAAAAATATTTTTGAGAGTAAGATTCAAGATAATAAGATTTTAATTGTGTATGAGAAAGCCAATGTTATGTGGAAAATATAGCTAGTGATATTAAGAATATTACAAAGGATGTGCTTGGAGTATAAAAAAAAGACCCTAATAGTAAAAATAATCGGTGGTGGAATTAAAATGTGCAAGAAAAGATAAAAAATAACAAGCTTTATTATAAAAATTGGTTTGGATGTAAACCTAAAAATTTGAGAAAATATAAAAGGGCCTCGTAAGGAATCTAAGTAATATACGATGCAACAAATTTAGCTTTTAATGATTTATATAATATATTAGATACTAAGGAGGGCGAAAGATTATGTATAAGCTAGCTAAACAAATAGATAGGAGAAGTAAGGATTTAATTTAAGTGAAGTGCATTAAGGATGAAGATCAAAAAGTGCTTTTATTAGAAGAAAATATTCAACAAAGATATACGAGATATTTTGATAAGTTTTTTTAATGAAGATTGTGAGAATATGATTACCTTTAGTGACCTTAGTACCCTAAATGAAATAGAGATTTTTATTTTTATTGTCAACAACAACAACAATGACATCAAGCCTTTATCCCACTATGTGGGGTCGGCTACATGAATCCTTTTTCTCCATTGTCCTTTTAAAAGTCAAATTCTCGTTTAAATCTAATAAAGAAAGATCATTTCTAATGTTTTCTAACCAAGTCTTTTTAGGTCTACCTCTACCTTTCTTAAAATAAGTCAAATCTAAGACCTCTACTTTCCTCACCGGGTCATCGGGAGGCCGCCGTTTTATGCGACCAAGTCATCTAAGGCGACTCTCTAATCTTATCTTCCACTGGAGCTACTCCAACCTTTTCACGAATATGCTCATTTCGTATCCTATCTCTAAGGGTAAAGCCACTCATCCACCTGAGCATCCTCATCTCTGCAACACTTAACTTAGAATTATGATTCTCTTTTAATGGCCAACATTCAGCACCATAAAGCATTGCAGGTCTCATCACCATCTTATAGAATTTTCCCTTAAGTTTGAGGGGTACTTTTCTAACACACAATAAGCCCGATGCATTCCTCCATTTCAACCATCCAACTTGGATTCTGCTGATAATATCCTCATTTATTTCACCATCACTCTGAACAATAGATCCAAGATATCTAAAACGTGTACTCTTATTAATGAGTTGATCGCCCAAAGTCATAATCCCCTCACTAGGTCTATTATTACTAAAATTACACTTCATATATTCTGTTTTAGATCTATTCAAGCGGAAACCTTTAGACTCTAAGATTGACCTCCACAATTCTAGTTTACCGTCAACTCCCTCTCTAGTCTTATCAACAAGAAGAATATCATCAGCAAAAAGCATACACCAAGGTACATCCTCTTGCAAATGTCTAGTGAGAACATCCATGACTAAAGAAAAAAGATACGGGCTTAAGGCTGATCCTTGATGTAATCCAACCGAAATAGGGAAATACTTGGTCAAACCACCTTGTGTTTGAACACAAGTAATAGCTCCTGCATACACATCTTTAATGATTTGAATATAAGCGTTATTAACTCCTTTCTTTTCAAGAACTCTCCATAGCACTTCTCTTGGAACTTTATCATATGCTTTTTCTAAATCAATAAATATCATATGTAAATCCTCCTTATTCTCTTTATATTTCTCCATCAAACTTCTTAATAAATGTATGACTTCCATAGTAGACCTACCCGGCATGAATCCAAATTGATTTTGAGAAACATTAGTATCACGCCGTAACCTATGCTCTATAACTCGTTCCCATAGTTTTAAAGTATGACACATTAACTTAATTCCTCTATAATTCGTACAATCTTGTGCATCACCTTTATTATTAAAAATAGGGATTAATACGCTCATTCTCCACTCACTTGGCATCTTTTTAGTCTTCAAAACAGTATTAAAAAGTTTAGTAAGCCAATAAATTCCTTCTTCTCCTAAGCATTTCCATACCTCTATTGGAATATCATCAGGTCCAACAATTTTTCCACCCTTCATTTTTTATAAAGCCTCTCTAACTTTCGTTTTACTAATACGCCGATAAAAACAAAAATCTTTATTTTTATTTAGGGTGCTAAGGTCACTACAGTCAATTTTATTTTCACATTCTTCATTAAAAAATTTAGCAAAATATCTCATCCACCTTTCTTGAATATCATCTTTTAAAAAAAGTACTTTTTGATCTTCTTCCTTAATACACTTCATTTGAAATAAATTCTTACTACTCCTATCGCTTTGTTTGACTAACTTATACATATATCTTTCTCCCTCCTTAGTATCTAATCTATTATATAAATCACTAAAAGCTAAACTCTTTGCATCGCATATTGCTTTCTTAGATTCCTTACGTGCCTCTTTATATATTTTTCAATTATCAGAATTTTTATAATTAAACCAATTTTTATAACAAATCTTCTTATTTTTAATCTTTTCTTGCACATTTGGATTCCACCACCAACTATTTTTACTATTAAGAGTTTTTCTCTTTGAAACTCCAAGCACATCTTTTACAATATTCTTAATATCACTAGTCACTTTTTCCCACATAATATTAGCATCCTCATGCACAGACAAAATCTTAAGATCTAAAATCTTACTCTTAAAAATATTTTATTAATATTCTTTAAATACCCCCATCTAATCCTAGAATATCATTTTACTTTATTTTTTATTTTCTGCCCCATTATCTTCAAGTCCAAAACTAATAAACGATGTTGGGTATATATATTTTCACTCGGAATAACTTTACAATCTTTGCAATCTAAACGATCTACTTTTCTTATAAAAAAATAATCAATCTGAGTTGTGTTATATCCATTTTTATAAGTAATGAGATGCTCATTCCTTTTCTTAAATAAGGTATTAGCAATTAAAAAATCATAAGCTAAACAAAAATCTAATATGGACTTACCACCTTCATTTATCGTTCCAAACACATGGCCACCATGAATGCTTTTAAAATCATCTACCTCTCTACCAACATGTTCATTTAAATCTCCTCCAATAAAAACTCTTTCTTCAAGAGGTATCTTTTGTATTAATTCTTCTAAGTCATTCTAAAATTTTAATTTTGAATCCATATCCAAACTCACTTGAGGAGCATAAGCACTTATAATGTTAACAATCTTAGCATCAACAACAATCTTTAAAGCTATAATTCTATCTCCAATTCTATTAATATTTATAATATTATCCTTCAAACTCTTATCTAAAATCACGCATACACCATTTCTAGTACGACTCCTACCCGAATACCAAAGTTTAAATCCTAAACTATCAATCTCCTTAGCCTTCTCTCCAACTCATTTAGTTTCCTGAATGCACAGAATATTTATCTTCCTATGAATCATAATATCTATTAATTTCATTAATTTTCCTGTAAGAGAACCTATATTCCAAGTTCCTATCCTAATTTTAGTTTTATGGACTAGCTTCTTTGCCCACATCCGTCCTTGATGTGGGAACCCTTGCTTATTTAACAGTACACCCGGGCGGCGGTGCAGCGACCCTTGCACACTTGTCGCTGTATTCAGGCCATATATCGCGTCGCTTCCAGGGGACGCCCTAGCATTAACATAATTTTTTAAAGGATTCATGTCATTATTATTCAACAAGTTTTACGCTGGCTGTCGACTACCTAACGCAACCCTCCACTTTTCTCATCCAGGACTTGGGATCTGGCAACGACAGTATTTTTTATTGTCGTATTAATAAAATTGAAGTTAGAGAGGCTTTAAAGAAAATGAAGTATGAAAAAGCTGTTGGGCCTGATGATACTCCAATGGAGGTGTGGAAATGCTTAGGAGTTACAGAAATTTCTTGGCTTATAAAACTTTTCAATATTATTTTAAAAACTAAAAATATGCCAGATGAGTGGAGGAGTGTGTTGATTCTTATTTTTAAGAATAAAGGTGAGGCACAAGAGTGTATGAATTTTATAGAATTAAGTTAATATATCATACTTTAAAACTATGGGAGAGAGTTATTAAGCATAGATTACGACGTAATACTAATATTTCTCAAAATCAATTTGGATTCATGCAGGTAGGTCTACTATGGGAGCTATACATTTATTTAGAGGTTTGATGGAGAAGTATAGAGAGAATAAAGAGGATCTAAATATGATATTTATTGATTTAAAGAAAGCATATGATAAAATTCCAAGAGAAGTGCTCTAGAGAGTTCTAGAAAAAAAAGGAGTTAATAATACTTATATTCAAGTCATTAAAGATATGTATGTAGGAGCTGTTACTTATGTTCAGATGCAAGGTGGTTTGACCAAGTATTTTTCTATTTCGGTTGGATTAAATCAAGGATCAGCTTTAAGCACATATCTTTTTGCTTTAGTCATGGATGTTCTTACTAGGCATTTAAAAGAGGATGTTCCCTGGTGTATGCTTTTTGCGGATGATATTCTTTTTGTTGATAAGACTAGAGAGGTAGTTGAAGGAAAACTTGAATTATGGAGGTCAACCTTAGAGTCTAAAGATTTTCGTTTGAGTAGATCTAAAACCGAATGCATGGAGTGTTATTTTAGTTATAATAGATCTAGTAGGGGGATTGTGACTTTGGGCGGTTAAATCATTAATAATAATACACGTTTAGATATTTTTGGTCTACTGTTCAAAGTGATGATGAAATAGATGGAGATATTATTAGTAGAATTCAAGTTGGATGGTTGAAGTGAAAGAATGCATCGGGCCTGTTGTGTGATAGAAAAGTATTCCTCAAATTTAAAGAAAAATTCTATAAGATGGTGGTGAGACCTGCAATGCTTTATGGCATGAATGTTGGCCATTAAAAGAGAAACATAAAGTTAAGGCTTCGTTTGGTTATCCTACTCCTTTTCTAAAATGTAGTCTTAAAACTATTTTTTGAGAAAACGGAGTTTTCAAACGGAGAAGTAAATACCCCAAAGCTTTTGAAAACAGTACAAAAATGCAGTTCTCTAAAAAGTATTTTTGCAATAATGTCACAAACAAACATCAGCAAAAAAAAAAATTCCTCCGTTTCTAAACGGAGAAGGCAAAAAAACGCTCAATAAGTGTTGCAGAGATGAGGATGCTCAGGTGGATGAGTGACTTCACTCTTAGAGATAGAATGTGAAATGAGTATGTACGTGAAAAGGTTAGAGTAGCTCCAGTGGCAGATAAGATTAGAGAGAGTCGCCTTAGGTGGTTTGGACACACAAAACGCCAGCCTTTCAATGACCTAGTTGAGTAGATGTATTGGATTTGACCTATGGTAAGAAATGTAGAGGTAGACCTAAAAAGACTTGGCTTAAAAAATATTAGAAATGACATTTTTTATTAAATTTAAATGAGAATTTGACTCTTAACAGGACACAATGAAGAAAAATGATTAATATAGTTTACCCTACATAGTGGGATAAAGGCTTAATGTTGATGTTAATGTGATGTTGTTGATCCTCAGTGCATGAATTATAGATTTCGTTTTGGAATTTCATATGAATGAGCAATCATTCTACTTTTCCAAATTTTTTTTGGAGGAAAACAATCATAGTTTTTTAGTAATTACTATGCAATTCATTCTAGTGGAGGGCAAGATATGCATTTCTTTTTACCATCTTCAAAGTGTGAAATTGATCTTGGAGAATCCAACTTCAATAACACCTTCCGCAAGGGGAAAGCTAAATTCATAGAGAAGTTTGTAGGTCTTTTTAGAATCTTTCAAAACACTCTAGCATAACTCATAAGCTTCTATGACAGTGAGGGAATATTAAAATTCAAACTCCATTTTATCTAAGAACAAAGGGCTAACCACTACTTGGAAAGAAGTCAAAATGGATGGACCAAAAGTGGAGAAATAATAATAAAAGAAAAATGATGTACTACCATCTCCCTCCTCATGGCTGACCACATCAACAAATTTTAATGAAATTTTTTATATGTTCACTTAGGAATTTATATTTAACTTTTTACTTATTAGGAACTAGTTTCATGGTAGTTTGAATTATAATTTCCAATTTGAATGCCTTTAAATTAGTTTTCTGGAAGTTTTCATTTTCTTTATAAAAAGGGATCATTTTAATAGTTCTTATCATGCATGAAAAATTGGCAATCAATTGATCCGAACCAAGCCGTTTGCTCCTTTCTCTCTCTTAGGTGTCAGCCACATCCTCTCCTAAAACCTAAAAAAATTAAACCAAACTATGCCCTTTCATCCTCTCTCTAATTTTCGCTTCATGACTAGCCATCCATATCTTGATCCCTTACAAAACCAAGCGCATAATATAGGAGCTAAAGATTATTGTAATCAAACAAGATTTAAAATTGCGCAATTGGTTATTGAGGTATTTTTTGTTCGTGAGGTGAGGCGTATGCCTCAAAATAAAAAAAAAAATGCATGAAGTGAAAATAAAAGTTAAAAGTGTTTTTTTATATAATAATCAAAATAATATGTTAAAGGATTACATATTAACTTTCTATTGAACTATGAAGTAACAAATTGACATATATATGAAAAATAAATTGCACAGGATGTAAAGTAACAAGTGATAAATTGCTTGAAATAAAATTAAAATTTAAATATTATAAGAGAAAAACAATATTAAATATAGGAATTGCATAAAATATTAGATAATATCAAGTTCAACTCCAAATTCCTTCTTTTTTAGTTCCCTACTCATCTACATTTAATTCCTAAAGAAAGTTGAAATAGTTGACAACAACTCAGAAATCATCTGCACTGTTATCACTGAGGGGGCCATTATTTGAGTTGTCATTATAACAAATTTGTCTCTCTCCAACCTAATTCAGTAGAGTCCAATGATTCCCAATCTGTTTCTTCTTTATTTATTTTAGTCATCTTTTTTCATAAATGTTTTTCATCAACATAAAGATGAGATTAATACTCCAAAATTTTTAGAGGAGATGGTGGTGGTGTGTGGCTTTCAAGTGATCCCCGGCAACGACTATGACGGTGGTGGATGTGGCAAAGGTGGCGGGCTAGAGGTTGAGGCAGTCGAGAGGAAGTTGCTACGGCTCGGGGGTGCATGAAGGTGTGATTTGTTCAGGGCATTAGTTTAGAATTTTGATAAGTTTTAATAAAATTGTATAAATAGGTGATGCGTAAGCACACACTATTTTATGCAAAGGTTGAGTAAAGAAGCATGGCAAATAGTGACTATTTCTTTAGGATAATCAGTTGATTAACTCAACCTTTGCCTTGTGTAGATAGGTTTGTTCACACTCTTTACTCAAACCTTCTGTAGTGTATTAACCCTATATAGAATGACTAATGACTCTCAATTCCAAGCACTATCCTCTTGAGTCTTAGCTTTTCTTTGGTAATTGGCCATCTCCTTATGCAATTTACTCTTGATTCTTTGCTCTTTATTGGTAATTGGCCATCTCATTTGAACACCTTGTTTCTCTTGATGTACTCCTTTCATGTTTGAGTCATCTTCTGATCATGGAAACTCTTTCCACTATCATCTGATAGGTCGCCAAGTGTATTGGCATCAAATTACTGTCAAATACTATCAGTAGTACATAATGAGTTATTGCTGTCTACTTCAATTTGTACTTTTCCATCATTATGTCTTGCTACACAAGCTGAATCAATTTAAGCTGCATCTAATATTTTGATGTCGATGTTTTGTACTTTGTTCAAAAAGCCTCCATGAATTTCTCTCATGTGATTGTGCAATTGGGTCAGTCTTCTAAATGAATGCGCCTCTGGCCCATCGAGTAGTGCTCCACATCTTTTATCAATATGAAATTCATCGGGGCATCTTCCATTTGATAGAACATTCCATTCCCTTAAATGTTTTTTCTACTTATGCTAGCCAGCCTTCCTCCGAAGAATTGATCATACCTACTAATTGCAACGGCTTCAACCTGTGGGAGCATTTCAACCATGATTTCCTTGCTTCATTGGGTAAATTTGGTTTTACAGTCCTCCAATAGCATGCAAAATGTTGTAAATGCTTGCACCGTGAATTTCGATGCTACCCATCCAAGCTATGCCATAGTGGCCATCCAAGGTGTTGCAATTATTTGAATATGGCTCTTTGTAGCATCCTCTAGTTATTCTAGGCGTCTTCATCTGATGTTGTTACCCTTTTAGCACTTGGGATAGTAATGTTGCTCCATCATTTCCTTAATACCAATCCCATGGTACTCATGTATGTGCATGACAAGTTTACTACTTACATCTTGATTTATTCTCCCTGTCCGAACAATCATTTAAGACCTATTATCTTAGCTCTAATACCGATTTTATCACGACCCTAAAGCTCATCTCATGCTTGCTAAAACCAAAAGGGGTGACATGCAAGGAATAAGGACAGGTTTTTAGTTCAGCACTGCCTTTGTTATGATCAGATTAGCTTAATCCGATTAGACAAGATGGACCATTCTTTTAACCAAGACACTATAAGGCATCTCTTGAGCAAGATCTAGTCAACCAAACATGCTATTTGAAAAATATAATCAATCTCAATAAACACAAGGCATCTATTACATAAGGCCACTAAGGCTGATGAAAATTTTACATTCAAGAGGAATTACATCATAGTTGTATTTAGTGAACTTGCTATGTTGAGCTACTTTAGAAAAGAAAAAGTGAGCTACTATCTAACTTGTCATCAAGTATAGGGATTGAAAATCGATGTTATTTATGTACATACATCCAGATTCATCATTCTTAGGGGTAATAAGAGCTAGTAAACAAATTTTAAGGTTTTGTTTAGCAAGCCAAGTGGTGATGGGTCTAGAATTGGGTTACATAATAATATTGACTGATGCTTTGATATATGTGCTATATATTTAGAAGATTCAATGAAATATAAATATTCCATGGCAAGTAATTTTGAGTTTAATGAAGATGCTATGTTCATGAAGAGAAGCATGAAGGTTTTATTAAAAAAATGATGATGATGATTGGCCAAAATGCTAAAAGTGCAAAGTACATAAATAAAAGAAAAGTTTTCTAGTTCTAAACTCTTCACCATAAAAAATTCAATTTCGATTCATCTGTACTAAAATATGTTAATTATATTCATTTTATTTGGTATAAAAAAATTTATACAACAATAAGATTTTGTCCTACTACGTGGAGTCGACAACATGAATTCTCTTTCTCTATTGTGTTATGTTAAAAATCAAATTCTCATTCTAATAAGGTATGAAAAAAATTTATAATACTAATAATTTTGGGCGGTAGATGTGGCATATTTTTAAAATACATCAAAAGCCATACATATTGACCATGTTGATCTTTGGAGCTCATCATTTAAAATGATTGTAACTGGTCTCAAGCACACAAGTTGGGCTGGGTGGTCAGAGTACCACACTTTTAAAGGAGAAGGCCTGAGGAGCTCAAGGAGCTGGTAGTTGTAAACTTCTCTGCTGTAGCGTTCTGAGAACAGAGGACTTGGGCAAATTGAGGGCCATAGATATTCACTTGCTCCTTGAAATTGAGTGCGAGTTTGAATGTTTGTTTTCAGATTTTAGGAGATCACCTTTGCAAGTCTTTCTTGTGTCTAAATTTGTTGTAGGTGTAGTCCACCAATAATCCCCCTATATCACAATTTGGGGAACGAAGATGAACCTTTAGCATTTGACATGCGGCAACATTACCTTGGTTCCTACGGAATAGCAAGCATGATAACTACTTGTGCTACATCAATAATATTGAAGTACAGCAGAAACCATTTACATAGAGAAGCATCCATGGCTTACATGACCTAAGGGCTTCATTGTGTGGTGAATCCAACAATCTCTATAAATATCTATTCAGAGTTAAAACAAGGGTTTTTTTGCCACCAAGAACCCTAGCCACTATAGAGAACTATGAGCAATAACCCAACACTAAGCCAAGAGCTCTAAGTGTAATTGTTCTATTGAGTGAAATATAAGAAGAAACACAAGCATCTCATCTAAGCCTATTGTTCTCTCTCTCTCTCTCTCTCTCTCTCTCTCACTCAAACACACACACACACACATAAATTTTGTTCACCTCAATCTCCACCTTTAAAAGTAGCTCCATAGCCTAACTCTACCTACTGACATTGAAATCATGATATCATCAATAATCACCACATCTTTTCTTCTTTATTTTGTGTGATAATAGAGTGGTTCGCATCTCTGCTTCATTGCATGACATGGATTCGGAAGTGGAGGATGAGGTGAAGCCTTGTAGTAAAGCTTAAGATAGAGGTTAACTGTTAAGAAAAATTCTAATTTTCCCTTTTTCATGTTTTGTAAAAGCTAATTTTGTCCCAGCATACCAGATCAATGTTGGTTTATTTTGCTTAAGACTAATATTACATATGATTTTCTTCTATCATCTTCTTTACACTTGAGATGTGGATGATTACTGTTGCGTGCCGACTAATTTAGAACTGACAATAATGTCACCAGTTTTTCCTCAATAACTTGAATTGTTTAAAACATTTTGGAGTTCAGTTGGTAGATTCTTGATCTCTTTCTTCTTTTCTTATTATGTTGGAAGTTACTCGTATCTTATAGGTACTAAAAGCATGTCAAGCATTTGTTTGTTCTCACCAATGAGGGTTTCATTGTGAATTTGGCTAAATTATATTTTTACAGGTCCTGATGATATGCCAGCACATATTAAATCGTCAATGTTTGGCTGTGCCGTCACGTATGTAGATCTTAGTGTTCTTTGTAAACTTTTAGTGGTTCTGTGCTATTTGCTTCCTAAGACTGTTCACTCTTCAGGGTTCCTATTACTGATGGGCGTCTTAATCTGGGAACCTGGCAGGTAAAGTCAAAGCTCCTAAAATTCGGCATCATATTTGTGACAAATTCTGACTAACACCAATTTTCGTAGAATTGAATACAGTAGCTCTGAAAATGCTGATATTTGATAAATGAGTTGTTATGATTACAAAGAATTGCTGGCAGATGTTAATACAAATATGATTGCTTTTTTTTACCTAGTGAATTTTTAATCTTATTAAGAATGCTGCTAAGAGAGGCAAGTGTGAACCTCTTAAGTTGAACCATACTTGATGTTGAATAAACTGGCTGTTTGCATTGAAGATCAATATAGAAGTTATGAAGAGTCCAAATGTACAACCCTTTGAACTATGTGATGATTCATCCACAGAGGCGGAGCATGCAGGCAGCTGTAAATTGGATTCTTAGGACTACAGAAGGTTCAACATTTTTGTAATTTACATCTTTAGGAATGGAATTTACTTGTTCTTCTGAAAAAAAATGCAGAGTTGCAACACTAGATGATTTCTAGTCTAGGCCACGTGATTAGTAATAAAAAAACAAGGAATATAAAATTGTCAATGCAAGTGAAAAGATTTTTTAGGGAGTTTAATTAGGCTAGATGTATCAGGGGAGATGATAATAAGGTTTTGATAAAGATTTAGAAAAGATGCTGGCTGATGGCCTTGGATGAGGGAAAAAGGATTTCTAGCAGCTTGGGTAAATAACATTACCATGGTGGTTGCGTTGGTAGCCTCCGCACTGATGGAGAGTGCAGTTTCATTGGAAAGATATGTGCTAGGTGTTGACATTGGCATGGGATAACCAAATCTTTTAGCAATGTGGAGACCAGGAGGGATAAATAGTTAGTCTTTAACATTAATTGGTGGTTCTGATAGAGGCAATTATTCTGATGAACCCACAAATCTATTTAGGTTGATTTAAGTTTCACGACTCATTGACAGATATACTACTTTTGGTCGTTCTGCATTGTCTAGATTCTCATAATTTTGTTTCTCTAAATTTAAGGAATGTCATAAATCACTGCCAGAAAAGCTTTGATCTTGGGTATCTTTTTCCTGGCAAAATTCTTCCACCATGGCTCATCAATGCTTCCATTTACCATCTCATTTTTACGTGATTGTTTCTATTCTTTCCTGGCACAGTTATGCTAATGTTGCTGCTTCTCCAATCCAATATTTTTTTTTCTTCACCACTCAACTTTAGATATTCAGAGAAGTGGCCACCGTTAGGAATTGTCTTAATAATATTGAATTTTTTACATATCAGACAATGAAAAATTACTCATTGGATCTTTTTTTTTATTATTTTAAAATTATCTTGAATAAGCTTCACTAATCATATGTCATTTATTAGTCTTAACTTCCAATTGCATATGCTGCATGGCTCTTGGTTAGTGTTTTCTCAGGATTAAATTGCTAATTTTGGATATAAATCCAAGGGGACTCAGCTAATTGGATAAAGGAAAAAATTTTAGACAACCTTGTTTTATTGCATTAATTTTAGTCAGCTGATTTAATGGGAGTTAATGTACAGCTTATTTTCTTGGAATTGATGTTGTTCCACTCTTTGAGAATTGTGGTGCTTAGAAAAATTGAATGGGAAGCTAAAGTGGAAGAAATGGATGAAGCTGTTAATGATGAGGAAGATGACCTCTTTTTTTATTTTTTTTATTTTGAGATAGTTGATGACTTTGATTGTTCTTACAAGACATTTGCAAGAGCATGTACCTTGGTGCATGCTTTTTATTGATGATATTCTTCTTGTTGATAAGACTAGAGAGGGAGTTAATGAAAAACTTGAATTATGGGAGGTCAACCTCAGAGTCTAAAGGTTTTTGTTTGAGTTGATCTAAAATCGAATTCATAGAGTGTAATTTTAGTATTAATCGATCTATTGATAGGATTGTGACATTGAGTGATCAAGTTATTAAAAAGAGTGCAAATTTTAAATATCTTGGATCTATTGTTCAAAGCGATGGTGAAATAGATGAGGATATTATTAGTAGAATTCAAATTCGATGGTTGAAGTGGAGGAATGCATATGGCCTTTTGTGTGATAGAAATGTACCCATCAAACCGAAAGGAAAATTTTATAAGATAGTGGTTAAACCTACCATGCTTTATGGCACTGAATGTTGGCCATTAAAAGGCACGCATAAAATTAAGGAAGAGATGAGGATGCTGAGGTGAATGAGTGACTTTACACTTAGAGACTGAGGGCTCCAAAAATTCGTGCTCTGGCCTCTCAGCAGCCCCTTTCTTGTTCTTTTCGGGTTGTCGAGGAGAGTTTTGATAAGTTCCGAGTCAAATTTTCAGAAGGCAGATTGGGTTTTGAATAAAACATTACCCAAAGATTTCACCCTCATTTTGGGAGGACTTTATGATTTGAGTTCAGGCTTCCTATAGGCGCAAAGCCCTTATAGTTAATTACCCCTCCTGATAATCGAAAGAGAACTTTTGATTAAGGCTAGTCATCAAACAGATACATGGTATTTGGCGTATGGTAGCAACAGAGTTTAGGTATTTGAAAATTTAATATTTAAAATTAAAAATTCACCACCTCATACTTAAGGTGGATGGTGAGGGAGTGATGATAGACCCGATCAAGATGCCATAGTTCCATCGTCCCGGGTCATCATGATCCCTGTACTACTTATCAGAGAAGGTAGTCGATCCAACCTGATAGAAGGATCCTTGTTGGCAGCCATAAATTGCTTCCTCCAAGGGTACCTTGTAGACCTAGGGTAATATTTATCTATGGGGAAAATTTTGAATCCACCTTAGCTAGCAGAGGGCTTTATGTCCTATTGATTATATCCTATTGATTCATTACTCAAGGATTTAAAACCGTTGGGGAACATACGGGCTCTGACCATAACCGTAATATAATGGTGCCATTTGGCGGCAAAACCACCCAGGGTCCTGATCATAACCCTTTACTTGCGGTGTCATTTGGCGGAGAAATCACCGGTTAGAGGAAACGTGCCACGTCTTTACTGACAAGAGACGATTTGAGAATGAATCCTTGTGACCAGATATTCGTTCTTTGTGAGTTGAAGTAATTTTCAGATTTATCCTCCTTAACAAATAGTTGTGGAGGGTGGATAAGTATTTTTATTTTAAGTATTTTGGTAATTCGTTTCAATTTTAAATATTGACATCATTGAGTGTATTTCATGGGAATTTGGAAGCATTTTTGAATATTTAGGGTCCTCTCTGGTTGAGATTTTTTATTAACAAGGCCATTATCGAGGTACTTATGAAAAATTTCATTTTATTGGTTGAACATTGTCGACTCTATCAACTTGCCGTAAGAAGATCAAGTTCGGTGTCGGCTTTATGCCTTTATTAGTGAATTTTCTTTGTTATAGACTTTGAAGGTCTAATATGAACGTATAAAGCAAATATCTCGGTCAATGCCGTAATCGTATATTTGTTTGGTAGTTTGAGTTGTGTCGACTCTTATCTATTCACATTGAAGGATCAAGATTGAACTTGGGTTCATTTCTTGATCCGCGCAGTATCCTCAAACGTCATGGATGTGCATACATTACACTCGTTAGGGTCCATGCAGATAATTATATTTTAATGCATGAGGGGGAGCATTTAAAAATATTTAAATATAATTATTTATGCTAAGTGATTGTCGTTAAAGTTTACGCAAAATTTCATTTGAAGCTTGAGATACACCTTCTGTCTGCTTGTACGAGTGTTGCGGATCCGGTGGCGTGGTGTTGCATTTCAGTGGCCCGCAGTTTTTACTATTGATTCTCTGCTTTTGCTTACAGATGAATGGTAGCATTGCGCTATGGGTCATTTGTAACTTTCTGTAATCAAGCTATCATGCACTGCAGGCGTCTATACTTATTGGAATTTCTTCAAATATATTTGTAGAGGGATGATCACATCTGTTGCACATCCACCATCATCACTCGTAGATGGATTTGATATGTTCATTTGCAAGTCAGTTTCCAACTACTAGTGACTTGTATTCATCAGTAGCCTCTTCATGCATGTTGGCTAGTGGGTCGCTACATTCATTCCATATTAATCTTCTATGTTTACATAGGGAAGTTGCTTTTTCTGTTGCGTGCCTTTCACACTTTGCTCACAAATGTGCTGTCGTGTTCGCCGCATGCTGCGTGTATATGTCGGTGGGAAAATTACCATGTTCCTTACATATCAGTTGTCATCTATGATGCACCGACACTCCGTTTTAAGAGGGTATGCAGTGCCGGACACGTGTCGGACACGGACACGCGTCCGACATGGTGGGGACACGTGTCGGACACGTTATTAGTGTGTCCCATTTAAAAAAAAAAATCGAACACGCGTGTCTGGCTATTTGATAATTAAATTTAAAAAGAAAAACTCTAGTCCCGCTATTTTATATTAGTCGATTCATGCCCGAGTCTTCATCTTCGCCCTAATCCCGTATTCCCATTCGTATTCGTGGTCTTCCCGAGCGATTGAGGCGAGCAGCGGTCAACTGGAGATCTTTCCCGCGAGCAGCGGTTGCCTGGAGATCGCACCCTTAGTCTTCCCTTCCGGCCGTAAGCAACAAGCCTTCCTTCTTAGCTTCTGTGCACAGCCGAGGAAAGGCGACACCAAACTGCATAAAAATTTTCAAACCTGTAAGTTGATTTCGTCATTTTTTTCTCCATTCATCATTTCTGTCCATTTAGATGCCTTTTTGCTATGCTTAAGCTGTCCTTTTGCAAAAGCACAACTAAAGAGCAGCAAAAGAGCAACTAAAGTGCAACAAAAAGAGTAAAATTTTTCCCTTAACTGTGCTTTAGTTGCGCTTTAGGTGCGCTTTAGTTGCGCTTTAGCTGCGTTTACAATAAAATTTTGTTCCGGGGGCGCTGCCCCCGGAAACCCCCGCAAGGGGCAGCGCCCCCTTGGACCCCCGGCTGCCCGGCATATTGTTGTATTCATCATCTTTAGGATAAGTGAAACATTATGTTTAGGGGTTTGATATATTGCACTAATTTATTAAGCCTTTATTTTTTCCATTTCACCAGTGTGTTTGAAAGCAAAATGAGCTCTGCTGCTAGTGGGAGTGGATTAGGTGACGGTTCAAAAGAGCCATCAGTAGAAACTGATAAGCCCTTATGGATTCATGTTACAAAATTAGGAAAAACTTCTGAAGGAGGAGATAATGTGTCATTCAAATGCAATTACTGTGGTGGCACTTACAAAGGATCTTATTCTAGGGTGAAAGCACATCTACTTAAGATTTCTGGTCATGGAATTAAAATGTGTCCTAAGATTACTACGTCGCAGTTGATTGAATTGAATAGACAAGTTGATGAAGCTGAATTTAGGATCAAAAGGGCACTTCCTAAAGAGATACCTTTGCCATCTACCCATGGTTCATCCCACACTTCTTCCTCATATGTTAGAGTTGATCATTCATTATCATATAAAAGTGAAGGATATGATTCAAAGAAAAGAAAAGGAGTGGCCAGTGGTGCTTTAGAGAAGGCTTTTAACATGCAACAGCGAGAGAAATTGGATGGTGAAATTACAAGGATGTTTTTTTCAGCGGGACTTCCTTTCAACCTTGCAAGAAATTCTCATTACAAGAATGCATTTGCTTTTGCATGTAATAACAACCTTGCAGGTTATGTTCCACCTGGCTACAATGCAATAAGATCAAAATTATTGGAAAGGGAAAGAGCACATATTGAAACATTGCTTGAACCAACAAAAGGAGTGTGGAAAGAAAAATGTGTCACTTTGATGTGTGATGGTTGGACTGATCCTCAAAGAAGACCACTCATTAATTTCATGGCCATTACAGAGAATTGCCCCGTGTTTATTAAAGCTGTGAATTGTGAAGGAGAATACAAGGATAAATATTTTATTGCCAATTTGATTAAAGAGGTGATAGTCATTATTGGGCCTTCAAATGTTGTGCAGGTTATTACAGATAATGCGCCAGTGTGTAGAGCTGCAGGATTGTTGGTGGAGCAAACTTATCCTCATATATTCTGGACTCCATGTGTTGTGCACACTTTAAATCTTGCTCTAAAAAATATTTGTGCAGCAAAGAATACAGAGGCAAATGAAATCATCTATGCTGAATGTCATTGGATAACAACAGTTGCAGATGATGCAGTTTTGGTTAGAAATTTCATTATGAACCACTCAATGAGACTTTCAATGTTTAATGATTTCTCACATTTGAGAATGTTAGCTGTTGCTGAAACTCGTTTTGCCTCTGTAATAATCATGTTGAGAAGATTCAAACAAATAAAAAGTGCTCTTCAATCTATGGTGATTAGTGAGAAGTGGTCTTGCTATCGAGAAGATGATGTTGGGAAGGCAAGGTATGTGAAAGAAAAGGTCTTAGATGATTTGTGGTTGGATAATGTAGATTACATTTTGGCTTTCACTGATCCGATCTATGACATGTTGAGAGAGGCTGACACAGATAAATCATGCCTACATTTGATTTATGAGATGTGGGACTCTATGTTAGCAAAAGTGAAAGAAATTATATACAGACATGAAAGAAAGTCACATAATGAAGACTCAAGTTTTTGGAGTATTGTCTATACCATTCTTGAGGATAGGTGGACCAAAAGCAACATACCTCTGCATTGTTTGGCCCATTCATTAAATCCAAGGTACATTTGTATTCATCTTTTAAATTAATTTTAAATTTCTTAGTAAATGAATAAATAATTTTATATGCTTTGTATTATTTGAAGGTATTCAAGTAAAGAATGGCTTCAACAAGACCCTCAACGTGTCTCACCGCAAAAAGATTTAGAGGTGTCAAATATGAGAAAGATATGCTTGAAACGATATTTTCCAAATGAGGAGGAGAGAATAAAGATTAATATAGAACTTGCAAAGTTCTTTGGATATTTAGAGGATTTTGGTTATCAAGAATCTTTGGTTGATAGATGGAGGATGGATCCAAAATGTGGTGGTTGATTCATGGAGCTTCAGCACCGCTTCTTCAAACAATAGCAATAAAACTTCTTGGTCAAGTATCATCCTCTTGTTGTGAGAGAAATTGGAGCACATACTCATTTATTCAATCAATGAAGAGGAATAAAATAACTCCACAACGAGCTGAAGATTTAGTTTATGTGCATACAAATCTTCGTCTTCTATCAAGGAAGACCTCACTTTATATGACAGGTGATAACAAGATGTGGGATGTTGCTGGAGATGGGTTCGAGTGCCTTGATGATATGGGATTATTGGAGGTTGCAAATCTTTCTCTAGATGAACCAAAATTGGAAGCAATGATATTCAATGATGATGATATTGAAGGCCAAAGACCAACCTCTGAATCTAATTATATCATTCCCTCTATTGAGTAGTTGAACCTTCATGTTGTACTAAATGATTTTTTGCTTATATTTTTGTAATTGTACTAAACATTTTAATATTATAAGTTAAACAAGTCCTCATGACATTGATTTATTATTGCTTACAATTTTCAATATGGTGTCACCTTTATTTCTATATATTATATTAAAAAAATTATTATGCCGTGTCCACGCCGCACCCGTGTCCTATATTTCTAAAAAATGCCGTGTCCGTGTCGTGTCGTGTCCGTGTCGCCGTGTCCGTGTCGGTGCATCTTAGGTTGTCATTGTCTATAGGTGCTTGCTTTCATTGCGTCTCTTTCTGTATTTGCTTGCAGATAATGTATTATACACATGAAGGGTCTCCTATTGTGGCTTGCAAGTGTTTGCGTTTATTGCAAGTGTGTCGTCCTTGCTTGTTGTATGCACTGCAACCCTTCTATCATTCACATGAGAACCGCGCTTCATCTCGAGCAACTCGTTACATTTGTTGCATATCAGCTTCCTTCAACTGTAGAGAGCTTGTGTATTTGTTAGATATTCACTTGACGTTGACTGTGAGAGCATCTCATCTGTTGCATGACTTTCATGCTTTACTCATGAGCGGGTTGTTGCATTCGTCAAGGCCTCCTTGAGCGTGTTCGTAGGACAGTTGTCTGTGTTGTTATTTGCAAACAAGCTAGCATGCTTGCCTGGGGTCAAATGATATTGATTGCTTGCAAACTCCTTTGCTTGTAGGGGATCGATATGCTTGCATGACTGATATGAATGCTTCATGTCAACCATTATTGTCCGTAGATGATTTATAACATGTGTCTAAGACTTTACATGCTCGTTTGCAATCAGATTACACATCATCTTCAACTTTATTGCTCGCGGGCGAATCATGTTGAAAATCATAAGTCGTCATTGTCCATGAAGGAAATTTGTGATTTACATAATGGAATTACTTGTTGATGCCTGAATTTTAATCAACATGATAATTTCTTAATAACCATTATAAATTTTTTGTTATTGCTTGTGAGTGTATCGCCACATTTTTTTCATTTAATCTTTTTGCTTGCAAGCAGACTATACTTGGAGTTCTTTATCCACTACAGGTCCTTACCTGTTCATTTGTATTTAATTAAAAATTTATTGTTTTACAAATTATAATTTCGTTTTAACCATTATGTCTGGTTCCTTGTTATTTGAATTGAGTTCTGTTCCCTATCATTTTTGTTTTAAGTCCAGGTCCTCTGTTCATTGGAATTTTAGGCAGCTTCCTGGCGTCTCCCCTGTTTAGGGGAAATTTGGGGAGCTGGGCCTTCCCACCACGCTACAAGAGCGTGTATGGTAGGTGTCGGGCGATACCGCGGCCGTGGTTCTTCATTGCCACCACGCTACGAGAGCGTGTATGGGTCTTCGAGGTACCAATTTGAAAAATGCAGTTTTTCCCCATAGGCATGATGACACATACATGGGTACTTAAAGTTGTCCCTGCCACGCTACGAGAGCGTGTATAGGTCCTATCTGCCTCGCCGCATGTCTCGCGTCGGCTTCATCCCAACACGTTACGAGAGCGTGTATAGGTGGTCCCCAGCACACTGCGAGCGCCGAATGCGGGATTTGGGGTTGAGTTTTAGACTTTTATACCTTGTGAACGATGCCGACAGCGGTGTCGGGGCGACGATGGCAGTGATGATCAAGACACAAATAGAAAACACATTTTTTTAATCATTTTTTTAAACCCTTTTTTTCTTTTTTATTCATCATTTTTTTTGGAAAATTTTCATTATTTTCTCTTTTTTTCTTCTTATTTAATAATAATACTAATTTTAATACTAACATTGTTAATAGTATTAATAATAATAATACTAATAGCAATAGAAAAAGTATATTTAAAATTGGGGAGAGAAATCACCTGAAAGTTGCTTGGCTGTGAGGAGTGTGAGTGATGTAAAAGGTGTGGAATGGGTAGGGAGTGGATTGGCAAAGTGGATGGCGGGTTGTGTGAGTAAATACGTGGGAAGTGCGGGTTGTGTGCAAGAACAGGGAGCTGGGTTCAGTCGAGGGCTGGAAATGGCAAGAGCAAGAGGAGGTGCGAGAGAGGATCAACTTCAGCAGACGAAGGTCAGAGGCTTGCGTAAGTCGGGCGGCTAGATGTGGATCTCAATTGGTCGACTCAGCACAGTGGATCGAGATCAGATGCAAGCAGAAGGACGCGTGCAAGAGGAAATCGCAGAAGGGTCGAATGAGGTCAGGCAGCTGTTGTGAGCTCGATCAGGTTGATTTCACGTACAGAGCGGGCAACACAATGATGGGAGAAGAGGCATGTAGGGCTTGAGAGAGCTGCGGCTGAGTCGTGAGGTTAAAGTCGATCGAACGACATAGGAGGTTGGTGAACGGCTTCACGTGAAGGTGTGGTGTTTAGAGGTTGCCGCTATTTGGGGTTTGGGGTCAGACATGCGGCTGGAACGGAGAGGCAGGGATTGGGGCTATGGAATGTGAGGTTCGGGCCCGAATAGGAGTCGGTTGAGCGTGGATTAGACGTGAGGAAGGACTCGGACATGGGGGCTTGCGATAGAGAGGAACTCGAGCGTTGGGTTGAGTAGCTGGATATGTGGCTATGCGGAGTTTGGATGAGAGGCTGGAATCGAAGAGGCGGAAGCGGGATTTCAAAATATGGGAAAAGAATTGAAAGGTCGTGTGTGGGAATAATTGCCGAAGAAAACGAATGAAGTCTCGCTTCGTGTTCGTTTTAATGCAAGCATGCGACGATTGAGGCGAGGGATTTATGTAGGATTTGAGCAGGATATCAGACAAAGAGACGAGACGTGAGACGGGACAGGTTGGCGACGATCTGAGCAGAATAAGGGCAGTCGACTGCAGGATAAGAGGTATGATGATTTTTTTTCTATTTTTATTTTAATCTAAATAATAATAATAATAATAGTATTATGATTATTATAATTATTATTAAATGATAGAAATTTAAATGATGATTTTGCCTCGATTTATGCATCATTATCTTGATTTACGTGTTGTCGCCTCAAAATCTGTGCATTTTGATTTGGATCCGCTTTGATTTCCTAACGCAATTTTCATTGAGCTAAATTACAGTTGATTTTGGGTATGTTGACGTTCTAAACGCAACAGCAACGTCCGTTTCGCTATTGGACGTCGTTTGGGCAGCGTTGCACATCAATTTCGGGTGTCAGTCTCCGGTGTTGGCCGTTTTCGCTCGATTTGATCGCAAGGGGCTTCCTCTTAGGAGAATTCGACGCTCCAATCGCAATGGCGCTATCCATATGGAAATCAAAGGTCGTTTGACCATCCAAGTGTCGTGTCGCGCCCGTCGACCGTCATTTAAGTCGTCAATTTTTGCTCCTTTTGTGTGTTTTTTAATGTACGGGTCAATAGAGACAGAATGCAAAACGAGCATACATGAAAAGGTTGGAGTAGCTCTAGTGACATATAAGATTTTAGAGAGTCTTCTTAGATGGTTTGATTACATAAAATGTCGGCTTTCCAATGACCTTGTTAGGAGAGTTGATGTATTAAATTTGACCTATGTTAAAAAAGGTAAAAGTTGACCTAAAAAGACTAGTTAGAAAGTATTAAAAATGACATTTTTTTTATTAGATTTAAATGATAATTTGACTCTTAATAGGAAACGAAAGAAAAAAAGATTTATGTAGCCAACCCCACATAGTGAATAAAGGCTTGTTATTGTTGCTGTTGTATCTTGATGACTTTGATATTGAAGTTCAAAATTTTCTCTTTCACCAACTTTTCAATGGTTGAAAGACAAACTGATCTGGTTATAAAAGTAATTATAGAAGTTTCATAGGTCATTGCAAAAGTGGAAGATGAAGTTTATCAGAATTCCAAGAACAAGCTATATAGGTTTCAAATGTGCCCTTGGAGTTTGTTCCTTCGGATGATCTCCCTCAGGTTGATCTTGTTTTGGATAAAGTTGTCAGTTTAATATTTTGGTTACTTTGGATCTTCTTCAGTTTAAAGATAATAGAATTCATTCTACCTTAATGATGGAACTAATAGTTACTTGTATTCCCTTGCAAACTCAACTACTTTATAAAGTTGTTGATCTATCCTACATTTTACGGGCCAAAAGTCACACCTAAATCTTACTTGCCAATACTCAACACTTTTACTAGCCAAACTCACAACTTCTAAATGGATAATATAGGGAGGGAATGGAAGAATGGTAATCATTTTTAGAGGATAAGTGGACTAAGTTTATTAGAACAAAGGTTTTGGAGGATATGAAAATTAAATGAATGCCCAATTTATAAGTTAATATTGTTGGAAGATTAAGTGATTATTGAGTGTGATCAGTTTATATACTTTGAATCTATTATGCAATATACTAGGTCCATCGAAAGGAACCCAACTTTTACAAATAATGCTAGTTAGTTAAAATTAGAAAATGTCTCCATAGTATTATGACATACGAAACTAATGCAAAAACTTATAAGTTGCTTAAAACAACAATTAAACACATAATGTGTACGGATCCAAAATTTGGGTGACTAAAAGTTACTAATGACCAAATTAAGCGAGAAATAATAAAATAGTTAAGATGTATGTGCAATAAAATAAGAATGATTGTGGAATAAATTATTTTTATTAAAAAAGATGCTAGAAGTCACCTTCATGGAAGATAAAATAATGAAAATAAGAATTTGGTGATTTAGACATGCATTACATTAGGGAGAAGTTTCACCAATTAAGCATGTAGATATAAAATAATGCGAAAGTATTAGGAAGAAAATTTGGGTTGACAAAATATAGATATTAACACCTTATGTAGCACTTAATAGGAATAAAAATGAATGTAGATGGGGAATTCATAAAGCCAACCCTAACTATTGGGATAAGCCAATGAGGTTTATATTGATGATGAAATAATGATTGAAAGTAATTGTCTAAGTAAAATATAAGAAAACATTTACTCTTTGGATAAATCTAATACTCTTAAGGATGCAACTTTTTAATCAGATTTTTCATTTTTATGCCTTTCTCAGGTGCAATCTCGTTTGACATGTCCTTAGCAGTTTGTTGTCTCCCTTACAGCCCTTGCATTATGTCTATTTCATTTTGAAACTTTATTACCACAATACTCATGAGAAGTTTGGGGCTTATGGAGATTTGATGGAGGAACTCAGTTAAAATTTATCAAGAAAGTAAGCAATCAATTCATGCAAGTAAAAGGCAAAGGAAAATATTAATCTACATATTCCAATGAAACATCTGACTTTATGGAGTTTAATGAGACTTTGACAGTTAATGCATTTTGCTTACGAAAATAAAATAAGAGGGGCAATCTGCACATGAAGAGAAGTAACATTTCCTTAAAAAATAAAAATGAAGGTCCCCACCACAACACTCCATGCAAAAAGGATCCTCAAAATAAGAGAACCTTAATGTATTGCGTAACTTGTTCTTATTTCTATCTTTTTTTCTCGTGTTAGTTGCGGATGTATTATTGGTTGAGCTTGTAGTTGAATTTTTGGATTGTATGTGGAAGCATTATCAACTGTACAAGTTGTTTCCTATTAACTTCTTTATCTTGCATTACTTGTATGCCTTTTGTTTCATACAGATCTAGTACTCAATTTTGGATGAATGAAGTGAATAATTTATAAAGAATATTTACATCATCTGATTATGTTATTATTGAAATTTAGATTTCAATGTTATAGTTTCATAAAACTTGGCTGTGGAGATATTTTGATGGGCGGAGGTAGTGATGAAGGTGTTGACCCCCACAACTCAAATCACGCATAAAAGGACAAAAATGATGAATCAAGTAGTGCGCGGGTTGGTCCGACATATTACTTGAAGGGTTAAATGACCTCTGATTGCCAAACGGACGGCGCCGTTGCGATCAGAACATCAAATTCTGCTAGGTTGAGACCCCTCGCAGTCGAATCGGATGAGATCAGTCAAAAGGGATGACCGACACCCGAAATTAAAACGCAACGCTGATCAAATATGTCCTTTCGCGAAACGGATTTCGTCATTGCGATCGGAATATCGCAAATACTTAAGAACTACATTTTCTATGTTCAAATTAGATCATCCGGGTTGGTGGCACGGATTTTGAGAAAAATCGGCCTCGCCGCTGTCCAAATGATGTCCGGTCGCGAAACAGATTTCGCCATTGCGATCAGAATATCGCAAATACTTAAGAACTATATTTTCTATGTTCAAATTGGATCATTCGGGTTGGTGGCACGGATTTCGAGAAAAATCGGTCTCGCACTGTCCAAATGATGTCCGATCACGAAACAGATTTCTCCATTGCGATCAGAATATCGCAAATACTTAAGAACTATATTTTCTATGTTCGAATTGGATCATCCGGGTTGGTGGCACGGATTTCGAGAAAAATCGACCTCGCCGCTATCCAAATGATGTCCGGTCACGAAATAGATTTCGCCATTGCGATCAGAATGTCGCAAATACTTAAGAACTATATTTTCTATGTTCGAATTGGATCATTCAGATTGGTGGCACGGATTTCGAGAAAAAAATCAGCCTCGTCGCTGTCTGAATGATGTCCGATCGTGAAACAGACTGCATCATTGCGATCAGATCATCGACAATACCCTAAATGCACTATTAATTTGTCTAATCTCGATCTTCGACAAAATTGACACTCAAATCGTGGCAATCAGCATGTAAATCGAAAAAAAAAAACTAATCAATGTGATTTCTGACTTGACTGAGAAATTGCTGGCATTTTGAATTAATGCAAAGTGATATATCGCTAATGTGGCAATCAATTCAAAACTCCTAAAAAAATTGGAATGCCAAACAGGGAAAAGATTCAAATCTGATTTAATGCATTGCCTCGCTTGGTTTCTTCCGTCCCTCTGCCGTAGATAGCTTGCAATGCACGGATTTGCCAAAAAAGTGGAACTTCACAGTGTTATTTCGCTTCCCTGCTGGCTGTCTTCCAAGCAAACAAGCTCCCATTCACAAATAAAAAAAAAACTCCATCCCCTACAGCCAAGCATCCACAACCTCTCGTCCAAGTCCTCTGCCACACTCACAATTTGCCTTTGCAAATCCACGACCAAGGCTGCTCTCCACGTTGTGTTGACCAAACTCCACTGATAATTGGCCTTCAGAACTCTTTGATTCTTAGCAACACATGATCCCTAGTCCAAAGTAAAAACTTAGGTACCATTCTGAACTTCAGGTGCTTCCCTCTTCCTGTCGTCTCCTCACCAGCTTTGATTTAACTATCTTAAATGTTGCAAATAATCATTTCAGTGGCTGGATACCTAAGGATTTCAGTTCTGTGGCAAATCTTATAGCTGAGAGAAACTCTTTCTCTAATTATTTTTCTTTCCCAACCTCATACCTGAGCCAACGCCTGAAGCCAAGCTCCCTATGCTTGCCGAATCCAAACTCCACAGCAACTGCCGAGCTTCTCCACCTCACAAACCTTGCCCAATGTCCTTCAAAGCTAACCAAATTTCCATATTTATTCAGAGCTTCCTGCTGCAAAGGCTTTGATTCTCTTCACATAATGCCAAAATTCACTTTCGCGTGATTACTTTTGGGAAATCCTCAACCTGACGCATGCAATAGCTAATTTGACCAAAATAACCTATCTTTATTCCCCATCTCTACATATAAAATAAACAAACAGCAGATTTTGTTTTTATTTATTGTTCCTACATAAGTCCCTTCATAGCCAAACATAACCTATAACAATCAACCCATTTGGCCCAACATTTCCTCAATTCCATTACATGTAGCAGCCCACCACTTCCTCATAATCCAAATCTATTCAAACCAGCCCACTTCAAATAGCAAAAGCCTATCATTCCAGAGTCTCACAAGCTTATAGAAAATCTACATAAAAGCTCATTACCTTACTTCTCATTCTGGCAGCCACTCAAAGGCCCACTCAAACTCATCTCTCACTCTCCAAGACAGAAAAAGAGGCCATTCACTTCAAGCCCAAATCACCTACGGCATATTACTTTCCTTCATTACCTGCTACATCTCAAACAAAAAAAAAATCAAATCAATGAAGGTCCATCTCTCCAAGACAGCTCATCTTCTTATTGCCTTCTCAAGGATCTCTCCTACCCGTGAACTACCACAGCAATAAGGAAGATTTCTGCACATGAAACTTCCAGTTCCACTCAAAACAGTCCAAAAAAAAAAACCACACATCTAGAGCCCATACTACAAACAAAACAAAAGTCCACATTCACTCACTAATTCAGCCCATACATCACTCCAAAGAACCCAAATAATTTCTGAAGAAAAAGAAAGAAGAAAGGCCCATTCTCAACCTACTGCACCCCACCTAACAGCAGCCCCTTTACCCCACAAAGCAGTCCATCTCAAACTAACTTGCTGTACACTTCGCAAGGTCTATTGCATCACCAATCCAGCTCATAAACAACCCTATTAACTTTCTCGCAGGAATTTGCAACATCACCTCATCTTATTCCCTTTAGCCTATGTTGGAGAATTTTGTGTTCCTCTTAACGGATTGCATACTTTATGATTGAGTACGGCATAAGAATGACGATATATTACCTCAAAGGGTAAAAATATCGTTTCCTTATGGACTCAACGACAAAATTTGCAATTTAACAGAGATTCCCCCGTTTAATGTTTGGTTGAACGGGGTTTATTTATTCTGGGGTACAGATGCCCCATAGGGGCAAGCCCCTATAGTTAATTACATCTCAAGTTTTGGTACTTGAGAAAACTTTTGATTAAATTAGTGGTTTTCTCTTGTTTTTTTGAGAGTCATTTAGATTTTGATTAAAGTTTGATTTTGATTTTGAAAATTCATGAAAGTCTTGTTTGAAGGATTTTTAGTCCTTTAGGAATTTCAAGGAATAGAGGATCGATTTGGAATCGGATTTTTAGAATGAGAGCTAAAGGGAATGAGGTAGGAGCACTTGATTCTGAGGGAAACTCAGAGATGCTCAAACTATCCTATATTGGGCTTTATGTTTTAGAGATCTGATTTTTGTTCAAGTTGATATTTTTCATTAGAAAGTTGGGGCTTACATTCCAACAACACTTGTTGGAGGAATTGCCCGAAAGTTGAGGGCTTATATAGTGATTGAGATCAACCTATTGCCTCAGACCCTAAAGCTAAGGTGAGGCCTACTAAGAGGTAGGGCCTCGAACCTAAATCTAACAGATGCAAAAGGACTTACAAATTGTACCTCACAAAAGGCACAACCAGCCCGACCCTTGGATTTCTTGTCCTTCCTGGAAAGGACTACCAGCTAGACTCCCCCTAATCGCTTTTAAAACCTTGCTTTCTGGTCTCAATGCATATGAAGAGTGGTGGGGCAATTATTATTTAGGAGATAGAACTTACAACTTGGCTTTGAGGCCAAGATGCCTAGGTATGCAAGGTATGCAGAATGCCGACTCACAGATGCAGATTTTTGTTATCTAATCCTTAGGTGAAGGCTTCTACATGTGACTCTTTTTTTGGGGCTATGCATGATCATTTTGATTTTGAAAATTTGGCTCTTTGAAAGAGAGCCATGCAATTTTCTTTTTATTAGAAAATCGTGGAGCCTAATTTTATTTTTAGGTTGTTTATATTTTAATGGGTAGAAAACTTACTTTGTCCTAAGAGCCTACCGCATCATAGTCCAGGCCACACCCACACAAACAAGTGAATAAACCTAGGAAAAAGACATATTTTTCTAGTGCGCACAGTAAACAAGCAAACATATGCATATATATAAGCCAAGTACAGAAAAAGAAAATAATGTCCCAATTATTACAAATAGTTTTGGCAGCTGAGTTATCTGCCATTATACAACCCAGTTAATTTTTTTACAGACTCTACTTGTGGGGTCTTCAAGCTTCATCTTCTAGGTGGAGCTTTTGGCATCACTTCTAAGAAGCACATCCTACTCGATCCACCTCTCCTTTGATTCAAACCCCCACAAGTTTTACATCCTAATCTAATCAAATACATTTTGAAAAGAAAAAAAAAGAATCAAACCTGTAAAATAGAGTGAGTAGGTAGTTTATATAATAACATCACACTCAAGATTTGCCTAGTACTTAGAGTGCCAAGCACCTGCTTCTACCCTATTGGCCACATCGTTTGGGGGGGGGGGGGTTTAAGCGGTACCTGTCATGCAAGCAATTTATTATTTATGATTTAAGCGCCCCCCCTTTTAGACATGGCCACCTGCACAAAAAGCATATATATATGTATATTTCTATGCTAACCATTTAAGGGCAAATGCCCACACGCAGACAATTCAAAAGGCATTCACATCACAACATCAACCACATGCGCACACAAAGAAAAATCTTAGTCCTAGTATATCTAAGGGGCTGTGCACCTAAGTGTGTGAGGGGCTCGTGTGGTATGTCACACTAGGGGTATTCCACTTTGAGTTTGGATCTAAGAGAAGGGTGTCCAACACTAATTTTGGGTTAGTGTTAGAAGAATTCTCCTTAGCTTTTGGAGCTAGGGAGAATAGATTGATGTTTCCTTTAGTTTTGAGGCTAAAGAAGAGGTGAAGGTGTCCAACACATAGCTTTTGAGCTAAGTGTTGGGGGATCATTCTTAGCTTTTGGAGCTAAGAAAGGAAATTTGGGAACCCAACATGTAGCTTTTGAGCTAAATGTTAGAGAATTCTTCTTAGCTTTTGGAGCCAAAGAGAGAAGGTTATCTCCTACAACTTTGGGGTTGTAAGAGAATGAGAAGAATATGCAACTTGTGATTGCAATTCATGAATGTCTTTGAACATTTTGGTGTTCAAAGAGAGGGCTACACTCTTCCAACTTGGGTTGGAAAGATGAGTGGAGATAGGACTTTTGAATCTTATGCTTGGGATGAAACTTCTTGTTGCTTTGGTTCAACAAATAGGTTTGGAACAAAGTTGAATCACCCAACATGGGTTTAGTGAAGGGAGTTTCATACAACTTTTGAATTGTTGGAAGGAGGGAATTTTTCTATAATTTTGTTTGAAGAGAGAAAATGAAGAAATGCAATTTGAAAGTTGCGAAGTGGAAATATTTCTTTGAACATGTTGGTGTTCAAAGAGGGGATTGTTCACCCATCTAACTTGGGTTAGTGGGATGGGAGGAATTTCTACAATTTTTTTTGAGTTGTAGAAAGAGGAAGGAAGATGCAACTTTGGGTTGCAAACTTCTAAAACCTTTTTTGAACATTTGGGGTTTAAAAAGGAGAATTCATTCTCCCAAATTGGGTTTGAGAGCATGAAGGTGGATTTGGATGCTCTCCTACAATCTTGACTTGTAGGAAAGAGAGGGGGAAAACGCAACTTAGAGGTTGCAAATCATAGAAATCCTTCAAACATTTGGTTGTTCAAAGGGAGAATGTTCATTCCTCCAATCGGGTTGGAGGGATGAAAGAGGGGATGTGCAACCTAAGAGTTGCAAATTATGGAAGATCTCCTTAAACTTTTAGGTGTTCAAGGAAAGAGGTACTCGTTCCCCTAACTTGGGTTAGGTGAAAGAGGAGTATTTTTTACAACTTTTGGGTTGTAGAAGGAGAGAAATAATATGCAATTTATTAGTTGCAACATAGGTCACAAGTTGTAGGTGATTCATTGAATTTTGTGTTCAATGAAATCTGATTATTTACCAAATTGAGTGTTAGGTAAATAGGGGCAAAAATGTACAACTTAGATATTACAATTTGGGGAAAACCCCTGAACATTTGGTGTTCAAATAGATGTATACACTCTCCTGATTTGAGTTTAGGAGAATGAAAGGGGATTTGAATATCCTCCCACAACTTTGGCTTGTAGGAAAATATGAGAAGATGCAATTTAGATATTGCAAGTTCATGAATGCTCTTCGAATATTTGAATGTTCAAAGAGAGGATATACAATCTCCCAATTTGGGTTTAGGAGAGTGAAGGAAAATTTAAACGTTCTCCTATAATTTTGGCTTATAGAAGATGGTGAAGGAAATGCAACTTAGAAGTAGCAACTCATGGAAATCCCTTGAACATTTAGTGTTCGAAGGGAGAATGTTCATTCCTCCGATTGGGTTGGAGGGATGAAAGAGAGGAAGATACAACTGGGAAGCTGTAAATTCTTGGATGCTCTTTGGACATTTTGGTGTTCAAAGAAAGGGTCTTACCCTTCCAACTTGGGTTGGAAGGATAGGTTGGAAACATGACTTTGGTTCATGTGCTTGGAACAAATTACTTGTTGATTTTGGTTCAACAAAGTGAGTGAATTTTGAAATATGCTTGATTTACTTAACTTGGATTAAGTAAATGATAGGAACTCCTTACAACTCTTGAGTTGTAGGAAGAGGGGAGGAACATATGACTTATATGTTACAAGTTAGAGAAAGATCCTTGAACTTTTGACATTTAAAGAAGAAGATCCCTTCTTTCAACTTTGGTTAGAGAGATGGAGGAGAAGAAGATGCAACTTAGAAGTTGCAAACTCTTGAAAACTTCTTGAATATTTGACATTCAAAGAAGGATGCACACTCTCTTAATTTAGATTAGAAGAATGAGAAGACCTTCCTACAACCTTTGAGTTGTAGAAAGAGATGAAGAAATACACAACCTATCGGTTGCATGTGGGAGGATAAATCAATGAACCATGTGTTCAATGATACATAATCATTTACCAAATCTATGTTAGGTAAATGGGAAGAAGAGGTATGCAACTTGGAGGTTGCAAGCTCATAAACATTCTTTGAACATTTGGTGTTCAAAGAGGGATGTACATTCTCCTAATTTTGAGTCTTAGGAGAATAAGACGGTTTCCTACAACTTTTGGGTTGTAGATGGGAGAAACAACAAGCAACTTATGGGTTGTAAGTTGAGAGAAATCCCTTGAACATTTGATGTTCAAGGGGATTTTATCATTCACTTAATTGAGGTTGAGTGAATGGAGAGGGAGGACTAGGATTTGAGTCCTATGTCCAAGAGATTATTCATTAGTTTTGTGTTCCAATGAATAAATGATTTTATAAACTCCCTACAACTTTAAAAGTTGAAGGAAAGAGATGTAACTTGAGGGTTACAAAATTTCGTGAATGCTCTTTGACTATTTGGTATTCAAAGAGAGATGATCATTCACCTAATTTAGGTTAAGTGAGTAGAGAATGAAGACTAGGATTTAGGTCCTAAATCTAAGCGAGATATTCAATTGTTAACCTTAGATTCAAACAAGTTGAAAGAAAGAACTTAGAGTTTGGTTCTAAGCTCAAAAATCTCATGTAATAGTAAGTAGAAGTTTTGGAGAAACTTCAAGTTACTATACATGAAAGGAGAAGTGACGTTTGTTTGTTGACTTTGTGTTTCAACAAACAAAGAAAGGGGAAAGAACCTAGAATTTGGTCCTAAGATTAAAGGATTCATATGACAATGTGTTTAAAGGCTTGAGGAGCCTTAGAACATCTCGTATGAGGAGTCATTTGTTGGTTTTATGTTCCAACGAATGAGGTTGAAAAACTTGGAAGTTGGTTCCAAGTTGCTAATGGTTCATGCAATCTAAAACTTAGAGCCTTGAGAATGCTCCAAGCATTATGCATGAGAGAGGATTGCTCATTTGTTAATTTTATATCATAAACAAATGAAAGGATATGCTTAGGATTTTGGTCCTAAGATCTTAAAGATTCATGTGATGACATAACTTTGAGCTTTGAAGATGCTCCTAAACATCACACATAAAGGGGGTGTTTGTTGGTTCTATGTTTCCAACAAAGAAAGGATAGGAGAACTTGGGATTTGGTTCCAAGTTCAATGTCTCTTGGCATGCATTTAGGATCTTAGGGAAAATCCAAATTAGCATACACAAGAGGAAAAAAGATTGTTCATTGATTTTTTTTGTCTCAACAAACAAGAGACGGATAGCTTAGAATTTGGTTCTAAGATCCAATGATTCATGTGATAGAATATTTGGAGCTTTGGGGTGGCTCCAAAATATTACATGAAGGTGTATATGTTTGTTGATTTTATGCTTCAACAAACAAATGATGAAAGAACTTGAAATTTAATTTCAAATTCAAGAGTCTACAACATGATATATTTAGGACTCTTTTAGGAGAATCCATAATACAAATCATGAGGGTGATTATATGTTCTCCTATAATTTCTTGAGTTGTAGGAGAAAGGAAAGAAAGAGCAACTTGAAGGTTGCAACTCAAGAAGTTCTTTTGAGCATTTGACGTTCAAAAGAAGAGGTTAACTCTCCTAATTTAGGTAAGGAGAGTGAAAGGGGATTTGAATACTCTCCCACAACCTTGGGCTTGTGGGACAATAGAGGAGGAATATTTGTCGGTTTAGCGTTTCAACAAATAAGATGGGAGAGCTTGAAATTTGGCTCCAAGCTCACAAGATCTTATAGCATGTATCTAGGATTTTAGAGAAATCCATGAGTACAAGGCAAGATGAAGAAAAGGTAATTGTTTGTTGATTTTGTATCAATAAACAAAGTACTATGAACCTTAGATTTTGATCCTAACTCACAACAATTCATGCAATCAAGTGTTTGGAATCATGAGGTGCTCCAATCTACCATGCATGGGGAAAGGACTCCACAAGAGAAATCCCGACGTGTTGGGGAACTCCCTAATCACTTTTGGCATGAAGGAGATTTAAAAGAATGCTTGTAGATTTGGTGTTCACAAGCAAAGAGGTATGGACCTAGAATTTTTTAAAATCCTAAGTCAAGATTATTCGTATAATGAATGATTTTGAGCTTTGAGATGCTCCAAACTATCATGTATGGGAGAGGGGAGACTTTACAAGAGAGCTCCCAACACATTGAAACAATTTCCAAGTCAACTTTGGTATGACTTGGGTAGGAGGGATTGATCCTACAGCTTAAATTTGGAAGAGACCTATGGCGGCATCAAGGGAAACCTAAGGCATAGAAAAGGATCATCATTTAAATGTCCATGGGTAGGTCCTAAGGATCGATTTGCTATGCTCTATAGGGAATCCTAGGGATGAATGTGTGAAAAGAGTTTTCCCTACATCAAACCTAATATGGTTTAGGAATTTGGTAGCTTGCATTTGGTCATGTTAATTTGCAAATTAAACAAAAATAAGCTTAAGTAATCTCTAAGTGTGATGAAGTATTAATCATGGGCCTTTGGGGTCCATGAAACACTCCAAATTAGCTTCACAAACACTTGAGATTAAATGAGCATATTTAGGAAAATTTGTAAATTAAAAGACTTGGTGATCTTCGCAAGAGATCTATGGCACATGACTTGATTCATGATATGATAGGAAATATGCATCTAAATTTTTTAAGAAATCAAATTAATTTTGGCATGATTTGATCCATTAAAAGCATTGAGATGAATTTCCAATCTTTAGAGAATTTGCATGATAGTTAATCAATCATTATTATTTTCTTCATAGGCTATACAACATACCCAAAAATGAGTTTGACCCATATTAATTGCTCTAGGATTTACAAAATGAACCTTTGGGGGTTCACATGAGATCATACAACAAGTCATCAAATGTGTTTTGGATATATAGTCGAGCTATGACGAAATCCACAAGCTTTACCAAACTCTTAAACACATGTCGATTTTGTCATGACATTAGTATTGGGGGAAAAAGACAACCTACAATGCAATGAATCCTACGTTTCGACATTCATTTTGGGATATGAAGAGCTCATCAAACCCTATGGTCCATTTGTAGGTGAAGGTATTAAGCTCAATATGATGCACAAACATGCAAATCCAACACCTCTACACGCGTCAAAATCCTCTCCGGGCTCTCCCATGAGGACCAACAAATGAAAACCACCAAGTTTTCACTGTTTTGCGGAGTGGACAGCCAACAAGGGGTTTTGGGAGAGCGAAAATTGAAGTTTTCTATGGACCTATGGCTTTGGATCATCAACCATACAATCATTGGCCTTGGGGGATCCTAGGTTTCCCTAAGTTTTAGTGTTTTACCTCCCCCGGGTTGTCCTAGCACTCCATATCCGAGCTCCAAGCACTGTCCAAGCTTCGTCGAAGGTTCCAAACTGCTGTCCAAGCTCCGCTAGAGGTTACCGCTGCTGTCCAAGGCTCTCCGGACGTCGCCGCTGCTGTCCAAGGCGTTTCGAAGGTCCCAAACTGCTGTTTGGGAGGTTTGGGAACCTTCCTTTGCTCTTTGGAAGCTTCCAACAGCTCCCAAATCGTTGCGAACTCGCCGGAGTTGAAGGAGAAGGAGGTGGAAGCCACTAACTTCACTCAAATCCCCAACTTCCAGTTTTCCCTTTGCCGCCTGAAGGAGTCGCACGCGAGTGCTCTAGCTCGCTGGAAGGGGGGCGACGAAAGGGAGCTCGGCTCCGCACGGTAGAGCCGCACGCGAAGGCCCAGGCTCCGCCTGGTGGAGTTGCATGCGAGGGGGGGGGGGGGGGGGCTCGGCTGGTGGAGTCGCACGCAAGGGGCGGAGGGGTTCCGCCTCTTTCCCTCTCGCTCTTTCTCTCGGCTTGGGGTCGGGACGGGCGAAACGAGCAGGGGGGATTCGAATGCCCCCCCTTTCCCTCTTTCGTTCTCTTTGAGGCATGCGAGACTAGCAGAGAGCCGCCCAAACCGCCCCAATCGCGGTTCCTTGTTGCGCGAAACGAAGAAAATCCACTCGAGTGGATTCCCTGATGGATTTGACACAAAATTTGGGCAAATTTTGAGATAAAATCTCAGCCCTAGGTCTCAATTTTTGTCTTGAGACTCAATCTAGCCCAAATTGACTAATTAGGGCTGAAATTGAAATCGAATCGGACTCGACCCGAACCGATTTGAGTCGATTTGGGTCGATCGAGTTAATTTTTGCGAAATTGAACTCGAATCGATGCCGATTTGCGTCGAATTGGGCTCGACGCGGCTCGATTGGGTTGATTTGATTTTAATTTAATTTAAATGAATTGAATTTAATTTGATTAAATTAACGTTTAATTTCGCCGAATTAGGGTCCCATCGGAATTATTTAACGCTCGACGAGTCCCAACTAAGTTGATCGAGCGTCGTCGAGCCTAGTCGGGCTCGAATCGGCTCGACTCGAGCTGAGTCGGCACGAAAATGTACGTCAACAGCCTCATACTTCTTACAGCCCACTAACGCACTCCAAATCAACCTACAGCAACCTCTTCAAATCCTAACCCCACCTCTCCCTTTAAATAATAACCTAAACTCCATCTCCAATCCATTTCAAAATCAGCCCCAAATCCCAAAACAGCAGGCTCATATTTCATTTCCTTTTATTTTCATTGTTGATTAGTCTTATTTACTTGCTTTCAATCATTCGTTTTGTTAAATGGGCAGAGAATATGTTCATGTGTTCATATGTATATAAATGTGTTTATGTGAATATATATGTGTGTATATATGTATGTCCAAAAAAAAAAGAAAGAGAGGAGACCAAAAAAAAGAGAGGTTTTCAAAAAAAAAAGAGAAAAAGAGCAAAAAAAAAAGAAAAAAAAAGAGCTCTTTCAAAAAAAAAAGAAGAAAGGAGTTTCAAAAAAAGGAGACAAAAAAGAGCTCTTTCAAAAAAAAAGAAAGAGAAAGAGAATTTTTGCAAACTTCGAAAGCTCATCTCGTTGTTCGTGGCGCACCGGAAAACCGCCTATACACGCGTTTGCTCGCGTGGTGGGATGGGACCCCAGTGCGGCGCCTACAACGAGGCAGGTAATCACTTAAAGCCTCATTTCGACGTTCGTGGCGTACCGGAAAATCGCCCATACACGCGTTTGTTCGCGTGGTAGGATGGGAACCCGGTACGACACCTACGGTGAAATGTGGGTTACTTATAAGTACCCTCGAGCAGGGGGAAAGCTAATTGTCTTTTAAACAGGTACCGTCGAAGACCCCATACACGCTTTTGGTAGCGTAGTGGGAATGAAGACCTCGGCCGCGGTGTCTAAGGATACCTACCATACACGCTTTTAGTAGCGTGGTGGGATGGCCCAGTTTCCCAAAATTTCTCCTAAACCAGGGAGACGCCGGGAGGTTGTCGAAATTTTGTCTGAAAAAGACAAGGACTTGAACTCAAGAGGACAACAAAAAACTCATGAACATAAATTTGAACTTGGACATAATTTGAATTCAAAAGAACAAAAGAACTTGGACTCAAGCTTGACTTAACTCAAATGAACATTAAATGAATGAAATTGAATCATAAAATGAACTTGAACTTGTTTTGAATACCAATTTGAACATCCAATGAACAAAACTTGGACAGATTTGGACAACTCGAACTTGAGCTTGGACTTATATTCAAATAAATGAAAAGAGCTTTGACTCAACTTGAACCTAAATGAGAATTACAAGAGAGCATGTTATAACTTGAAATCAAGTGGACTAAGTGCAAAGGAACGAAACATTGGACCTAATCAAACTACATGCAAACAAGAATTAAATGAAAATGCAATCAAATAACAAATGATCGTCGTCCAAGCATTAACTGACATTCATTGTTACTCAATCAAGATCGAATGGAGGATGTATGTTCTACAAGGCACACAAGTCACCAAGTTATAGATTGGACCTTTAAAGGATAAATCATTGATGAACGAGCATATTCCTCCAAACAAGAATCATCATTGGGGTGAAGAGTGATGAAACTAAAGTGACTCAAGCTCTTCAATCAAGTTGATATCCATGCAATGATTAAACGAGGAGGATGATATGTGTCTACAGGCAATAATGATAAAAGACTATGCATACAACCACTTGCTCGTAGATCAAAGTAAAAATACTCGCAAGCAAGGAAGGTCAACAAATATGTGGATTCACTGGTCTTCTACGACGTATGATTGGTGCATCACAAATACAGACATATGTGGGTGATAAAGGCAACACCTTATACTCAACGTCAGTATGCGACCAGATACATTAAATCCTGCAAACGGTAGAGGAGTTCAACATGAGATAAACTACCAACCAAGACGTATTTGAAGAGTTAGAAACCAATCAGCTCGCATATGATCGATGTTATCCAATTGTAATCAACGACGATTAATGAATTATAAGGGTGGTGAGTTCCTTGCAAATACATAAACGTGTTCAGCATCAAGATATAAGAAAATACAAAAGACCACCATTCAAAAGTCAACAAATATGCCAAGTCCATTTCAAGTAACGGAGGACGATACACATCAAGTACAAACATCCGCGAGTTATTGTAGTAGGAAGATCCGCTGCATATACTAGATGATGCCTACGAGCTATTATAGCAAAATGCAATGAATTCTATGACATCTCTACGATCAGTCACCATTCAATGTTGGGAAAATACATTGATCCATCACAAGTGCCACGCCACTAGATCCACAACATCTATGCAAGCGGACAGAAGACATTTACAAATATTCTAAAAATAATCCCGCACATGTACCGTAGTTTGTATGCACATAGGTACACTGAAATGCACGTGTAACTGTACACGCGTATGGGCCCCGACGAGCGTGTTATTGGTATACGCGTGACGTCTAGGGATGCTGCGCGGGTCAATAAATTTGAACCCGATCCTCCTAAGCAGGTAAATAGGAGTTGGCAAGGTTCATCAAATAATTATAAAATACCCCCAAACACCCGCATGGGCCCCGGCGAGCGTGTTATTGATATACGCGTGACGTCTAGGGATGCTGCGCGGGTCAACAAATAAACCCAAGTTCGAGCCCGATCCTCTAATACGAGTGGATAGGAGTCGATATGGCTCGAACTATACAACAAATATTCAGTAACGATGATGACCAAAATATTTGTTTTATAGTTCATATTAGGCCTTCAAAGCCTTTGACAAAAGAAATTCATTAACAGGGTCTAAAGCCTACGAAACCCGATCCTCTGTCGATAGCTCGATAGAGTGGACAAGGTTCAATCCATAATACACCCCGATGATGGCCGTGTTGAACGCAAAACTCAACCGGAGGGATCCATTCACAAATATTTTCAAATGCCTCCCAAATTCCATCAAAATCCAAAACTCCAGACAATCCCAAAATCATAATTTCCAGAAAATCCCAAAATTTCAAATATTTAAAATTGAAATAATCATTAAATCACTTAAAGCATAATCCATCCACCCTCCGTAACAGTTTGTCGAGGTGGACAAATTAAAATTTACTTCAGCTCACATAAAGCCAATGCATGGTCGAAAATATCACTAGGATCCATTCTCAAACAATCTTCTGCCAGTAAGGACGTGGTACGTGTCCTCTAACCGGCAGTTTCGCCGCCAAATGACACTGCAGGATAAACGGTTATGACCCGGGGCCCTCTGAACCGAGTGGTTTTGCCGCCAAATGGCACCACGTGATACCGGTTATGGCCAGAACCAATACGTTCCTTATTGACATCAAATCATTGAGATATGAATCAATAGGATATGATCGATAGGGCACAAAGCCCTCTGTTAGCTAAGGTGGATTCAAATTTGTTCCCTTAGACAAACACTCCCCCCAGGTCTATAAGGTACCCTTGGACGAAGCAACCCATGGCTGCCGACAAGGATCCTTCTGTCAGGTTGGGTCGACTACCTCCTCTGACTAAGTAGACCAGGGACCACGATGGCCCGGGATGACGGAACCATGGGATCTTGATCCGGTCTATCATCCATTCCCCCACCATCCACTTTAAGTGCAAGGTGGTGAAAATTTCTGTTTTAAATATTAAAATCTTCAAACTTTCAAACCTTCAACCCATGCTGCTACTATATACCAGATATCACGTATCTCTACGTATCTGATTGACGACTAGCCTTAATCGAAAGTTCTCTCTCGTTATCGGGAGGGGTAATTAACTATAGGGGCTTGCGCCTATAGGAAACCAGAACTCAGATTATAAAGTCCTCGCAAAATGAGGGCGAAATCTCTGGGTAGTGTCTTATCTACAACCTCATCTGCCTTCCAAAATTTACCCCGAAACTTAATTCCGTTAAAATTCCTCCCCCGAAGAAAGCAACAGCGGGCAGAGGCCGGGGCCGAATTTTCGGAGCCCACAGAAGGGTGCATGAGAGAGATAGGTTTTGAGTTTTTTTTTTTTTTTTTTTTTTTTTTGCGCCAGGGGAGTGAGGCACATTTAGTCTTGGCTCTTTCTTCTTGTATTTTACTTGACATTATGATTTCACCATTAGTTGTTTATTTTTTACTCTTGCTCCTTTTAATGGAGGTTAGGATTCTTGGGTTGCAAAAGGTCCTTTTTGTAATATTGCACCGAGATTGCTTTTCTTTATGACATGATGAGGTTCCAAACATGTGAGTATTGGACGTTTCACTCCTTAGTAGCTTAGTCTTCTCCATCTACCTATTGACAGTAGGTTAACATAAGACTTAGGATGCATGTTTGTCTACTGGCCACAATCGAGGCCTTTGGTAGTTGTTGCCATGTGACACTAGTTGAATGACTTGGTAGGAGTGGTTGTACACTAATCATTATTGCACTGGGAGGAATGCAATTGTTCCCCAAGTAGTGGTCTATTGGTATTTTCAATAGGCCACCACAGTAGTAAATATTGGTTGTTGAAAGATTGCTAAAATGTGAGCTTTAATAGTCTACTTGAGGGTTTCGTACCTCTGTCGTTATTAATTGGCTAGTTTGTTATCCCTCTTGACGTTGGTCTACAGTCTACTTAGGTTCTTATGTTATTTTAATTACTAGTTCTTTTATTTCATTAGGTATTATCTTTTGGATGCACTAGCTCGAGCTCTGACTTTCTTGGATCTGATTTAAAGTTCCGAGATAAACTGGAACTCCTCTAATTGATGTGCTCCTAAGATTGGCACATGACAAATTTATATGGCATTTGATTCATATCGGAAATGTATACAACTCTTTGGCCTGCAATTATATTAGTTAGAAAATACATGTTAGTCTTATTAGAACCCTAGATTGGAGAAAAGGACAAACAAGGCCAAGAAGATAGGCAAAGAAATATATTTTATTTTATTTTATTATTTTTTTTTTTAAAGAAGACATTGTTTTACTGTATATTAAATCTATTTTTTTAGGGATGGTAATGTAGACATTACATACAAATCACAATGTTTGTGGAATTGTTTCAACATATGAAAGATTTATTAAGCTAAACATAAAAAGTATGGAAATAGGACTTAAAATCCAAGGTTTTAAGACATAAGATGTTATAAGAGACAATTTTGATCTATTATCAACCCGAAAAGGTGCTAGCCTATAATTTAACTTAGTAATAAATAATAAAAAAAAAAAAATCATTGCTTCAACTTCACTCATAAAACACCTTTTGACCATTAGCATAGCATCCCAATATTTTTATCAATGAAGCCTCACGACAAAACCATCATTCAGATATTCTTTGAGGGTAAACATTTTGTACAAACATTCTGGAAACTTTGATTAAGGGCTATTTGGTTGGCCGTAAAGTGAATGCAGTGTAAAGTAAATACTTTGAGGCTATTTAATTGTCTGCAAAGTGAATGCAAGGGAACTATTTTTTCTGTTTGGTTGAGTGTATGCAAAGTAAAATAAAATAAGCCCATTGCCCCTAACAAAAGACACACCTTGCGGCTTCGGGTTCCCGTAGGCTCCAGGTTCCCGCACGGAGTGGCCAAATCAACCAGAAGTGGAAAGGCTTACCTCGGACCAAACAAACGATGCTCCTCTCCTGTGTCATTTTCCGACCCAACACGCGCCTTCACCTGTATCGTAAGACTCCCGCACGTGCGAGAGAACCAGCCTTCGCTGCTCCACACACTAACACTCCCGTCCCGTCTCTACCAGTCTCACGCGAGCGAAACCGCCTCTGCCTGCTCTACGCACAAACGCTCCCGTCCTGCCTCCGCCCGTCTCACGCGAGCTAATCCGCCTCTGCCTGCTCCACACACAAATGGCTCTCGTCCTGCCTCCACTTGTCTTCACGAGCAAGACCCGAAGCCGCACATCCCGCAGCTCTTCCCACACGTGAAACTGCACCATCCGGCCTCCTGTTCGTCTATCTTCTCTGATTCATGCACACACCCTCTCTGCACCCGCGCCTGCTTAATTCCTTTTTCACTCGGCTTTGAGCGGGCTCACTTTAAGCGGAAATGCACTACTGTGGGGAGTTCGGAATATATTACGAATTTACTTTACCCAGTAACCAACCAAACATGAAAAGTGAAAAAGCAAAGTATTTACTATGCTTTGCATTCACTTTTCCTCCAACCAAACCGCCCCAAGCTTTTTGTGTGATTGGTTATTTTTTCGATCTTTTCATATTAGGAAGGGTATCCCCTTTGCAATAGGAAGAGGAGCTATTGTTCTTAAGGCAAGTAGTTTAAATTCTTTTTTTTTAATTTTTATTTTCTAAGGTTAGTAATTGAACTTCAATAATTGTACTTATATACGCACAGTTGATTTTTCTTAATGTTGCTTTATATGATAGTACGTAATGATGCCCCCTATAACCTGCTTCAAGTTTTCCTTTGGTTGTTCACCAGGATAGCATTTAAGAACAGTATTGGTGTTGTGCATCTTCCTTTCTCTTATTAGAAATATTTCTATGATCACCATTTTGTAAATGCCTTTTGTCATTTTGATTTCCCATCACAAAATCCTTCATCATCCTTTCAGGTTAACACTCATACCTCCAAAATTTCGTCTTTTCAATTATATATATCTTTCTGCTCACGGACATTACTGCTCTTTGTATCGCAGGGTATATGGTTGTGTGAGCACAGGGATCATGCTTCCTCACGGAAAATCGTTATTACTCTTAATGGGATGACTGTCTAAATTACGGAGCTTTAGGCTTCATTTAGGACGGTTTTCTTACTATTTTTTAAAGTGCAATTTTTTAGTATAAAAATTAAAATTTTTGTACTAAAAACCTCTTTAAGAAGCAAGAAAGTTATCTCAAACGAAGCCTTCATGTGATAAACTATGATGGTTTACATCCTGCTCAAAAGACCTTTATTTCTGTTTTGCCATTATATATTTGTGTCTACTTTGTCTTATGCTTCGTAATTTTGCATCAAGAATTGTGCTAAAACGTTTGCCAAGCTCTTGAAGCTTGAGATCTGAGCAGTTGCTCTCTGTTTCGGCCTTAATGTGTAGCTTTTGTAGTATTACAGAAGTTGAAATTCCTCCCCAAGTCTCGACAAGGTGTTTTAGGTTTCGTTTGGATGACTTTCTTACTGCTTCTTAAAGTATAAAAATTTAATTTTTATACTAAAAAGCTGCTTTAAGAAATAATAAGAAAGCCGTCACAAGCAAAGCATTAGTACATGTAGAGTCCCTCGCTTTTGTATGTTCATAGGTTGCTCAGAATTGGTAGTATTTACATCTAACTTTCATTATTAAAAATCGGCACTTTTTATTTCTTACAGTTTGAGCCAATTAAAATAAACTCACACACGTTACATATAAAGTTTCAAATCTAGACCCCATAGTGGGTTGCAAAAGTTCTTAACTAATAAATTAAAATGAGCGGCATAACATGATAAAATATAATCGGATTGTTGGTAAACTTCCTATGATTCTTATCATGGTATCACCATCAAACATGGCAGCCAATTGAGACAATAAAAATGCTCTGTCCATCATAATTTCAACATATTATAATGGTTATTAGGTTCCCTTTTTTATTCTATGTAATATTATGTTATTTATAATAAATAGTTGATTTGATGTTGTTTCTCTCATATTAAGGTTTTTTGAATTATATTACTTGCCAAATTTGAGATAATCTAAAGAATAGTTAATTTGTTGTTGCCAAGGTATAATATCTATAAATAATATGTTCATTGTTTTGTTGTATGAATCATTTTGTTGCCTACACCATAAAGTCATCCAAACAAAATGCATATAAACATTAATTCTTATTTTGAAGACATAGGTGTTATATCTAGATGTTAGGTTATTCAAGAGATAAAAAGACTGAAAAAAAAAGTGTGTAATTTAAAATAATATTATATTGTTCAAGATAATATTCATTAAAAAAAATGTTATATTTGGGTAAAAAAGGTTGTTATGACCATGAATATTTTTATGACATTTGAATGTGATATGATGATTTTTATTATTAGATGAATCATCACTTAGTTTTGGTCAGTGTATCATAGTCGTAAATTAATCCTAAAATTGATTGCTAACCTAACTAATACAAATGCATGATGGAAATTATCAATTCTCTGACTCAAGATTCAAAAATTTAAATGTGTTTCAAACTCTAGAAAAATGAAAATTCTCAAATATAAGAGTCTTCAACACTTGGCAATTTCAATATGACTTTGTATAGACATTTTATGCATTATGTGAAATTCAATTGCTATTGAATTTCATTTACATTAAGCATGACACAGCATTGGAGCTATTCTAACATGTGGAGAAAGTGTAGTCTCTATTATCTGATAAGGGCCGTAAATGTATTCTACTAGCCCCATCTATTATAGATAGATGTGAGAGGAATTTTGGACCCATTTGCTAAAAGTAGGAGTGCGAGATTATGTAACACTATATATATTCTTCTAGCCTTATCTATTATAAGAAAATGTGAGAGTAATTCTGGCCCTACTTGCTCTATGCAAGTGTGTGAGGTAAAAAAGGGGGATATGAGTGGAAGTGAATTTATAAGCAGGAATCAAGATATGTCCATGATGATCATTGCATTATATTTGTATTAATGAATTAATTGTGGTTAGTATATGAAATGAATGTTTGGAATTCTAAATATTTATATAAACTCTGATGAAATATGATGGTCAAGTGCAAGTGAATCTCTGAAGCCAAGTATTATGTGAAGTATTTAGAAATCTCTGGGCAAGCGGGTTGCAAGTAAGTTAAAATGATAGTATGCTCTGAAAGTATTTCTTTGCTTAGTATTGTTTTAGTACTTTAATGTTATTTATTACATTTTTATTACAATTATCATTTTAGCTTTTAATTTGAATATATAGATCTATGGTGGGTCAGGATAAGAGTCTATTGAGCTAGATGTGCCCATTCTATTTTTTTTACTACATCAGGAAAAGATAATGGTTCTATTGAGTAGATCTGGTGTAGAGGCAAGATTTTAGATATAGGTTAGTAAGGTGCATTTTATAATCCAACTTACACTTGTATGATTTATAGACTTATGTGATTTGGATTATTGTAATTATATTTTAAGAAAATGAAATTTATTGATATTGCCTTTATGATTTAAAATATTAGTAGCTCTTATTATTGTCATTAGTGGTTAAAAATAAAACCTAGGTTTAGGTAAGCCAATCCTTCCATTATCTAAGGGCATCATAGGTGGTATCAGAGTAATGGTTTAAAAGGATTGGATATTGTAACTAGAGTTATAAGAAATGAATTATATGGGCAGGGGAAAGGACTTTAGAGTCTAATACAGATTATTGTCTATTAATTATGTTGTATAATTGAACTCCCTTATTCTTATTTAAATTAAAGTGTTGCGGTATCATGAACCTTAAAGAGCAAGAGGCAACTGATGAATAGAGTTCCAGTGAGGCTATAATAGTTCAGTGTATAGTGGAGGTGATGAATTTTGATTCGATGATGTAATTTATTGGGTTAGTGGCCCAGCTAATGAGTGTGGATCATGGAAAATGTTTGGAGTGAAAGGAGATAAGGTTGATAACCATCTACAATAATTTTTGAGATTGAAGCAACCTCATTTTCAGGGCACTATTGAGCCTCAGATACCTAGAATTGGTTAATGAGTGTAGAGTAGTTATTTGATAACATGCAGTGCCTAAAGGGCAAAACAATTCTGTTAGTTGTATTTCAATTAAATGAAGAAGGGGGTAATATAGAGATCAATTAGAAAGAGTTCATAGAGACTTTTAGGAGTTGGTTTGTGCCACCATCTATCAGGTAGCACATATAGAAGTCCTTTATGAGATTGGTACAAGGGGGTAATATAGTGATATAATATGAGGCAGAGTGCATAGCTCTTGCTAGGTATGCTCTCTAGTTAATTAATACCCCTGAAGAGAAGTGTTATTGATTCTTACAGGTTCTAAGAGATAGTTTGAGGCATCCCCTAGTTTCATTTCATATTAGTGATTTGTTTGAGCTCATGGAGAGAGCGAGGCTGGTGGAGAATGACCTGATGTCCACTCAACAATGATGGGATACTAGCAAGAAGAGGTTTGGAGGTGAGCCCTCCAAAAGTGCATCCAGTGGAAAGAGGTCTAGAGCGTAGGCTAGTGATTCCAAGAGGGGAAGACCTATTGTATCTGGTAGTGTTGGAGGACCTGTATCAATTAGTAGTGTGCTCGTATGTGATTTCTAAAGGAAGAGGCATACGGGTCGATGCTATCTATACATGAGCTAGTGCTTTAGGTGTGGCCAGGCATGTCAGAAGGTAGCATAGTGTATGTAGAGAGTTCTAGAAGTAGTACTGAAGTCAGGGGCAGTCAGAGTCAAAGACAGACAGCTCTATCTAGATCAATCAATGAGGCCTCGTCAACCCATAGTAGAGGCATATTTAGATGGAGATCTCTTGGTGGATCTGTAGGAAGAGTATCGTGTGACTCCATTCCAGTTGTCAATGCAACTCTAATTCAACCTATAGTTTATAGTGTGACTCAGCAGGAGGTGAGGGAAACTCTGGATATTGTGATAGGTATAGTTTATATTCTGAGCGACTATATAGCATTCTCTTTGATTCTAGTGCTAATCATTCCTTTATATCTGAGCATCTTGTAGATGATTTGAGTTTAGCTTCTCTTCCATTATCTCTCGCATTATTTTCCATGTTGCCAATGGGGATCTAATGTTAGCTAATAAGGAATGTGTGTACGAGCTTAAGATTTCTATTAGGATATTAGCATTAGCACTAATCTTATTGCCCTTGAAGGAGTTTGATGTCATGATAGGTATGGGATTGGTTGAATATCTACTAGGCTCAGATTGATTGTTATAAGAAGTGAGTGAGTCTGTGTGTTGATGGTGTGGTGTTTTCTTTTCTGGGTGCTAGGAGTGCCTTATCATCTTTGATTTCTATGTTGTAAGTTGATAAGGACAGAAGAAAAGGGAATTCTATATTTTTGACCTATGTAAGAGATTTGAATAAACTAATAAAAGGTATGTAGTATGTTCTAGTGGTAAAGAAATTCCTTTATGTTTTTCCTAAAGAGTTATCTTGGTTTCTTCCAAAGAGAAAGGTAGAATTTTATATTGAGGTGATGTTGGGTACAACTTCGATAGCAAAAACTTTGTATAGAATGGCACTTAGAATGTTACAGGAGTTGAAGGTGTAGTTACAGGTGCTTTTAGATAGAGGTTTTATCAGGCTGAGTTGATCGCCTTGGGGAGCTCATGTGTTGTTCATGAAAAAGAAAGATGGATCTTTACGAATGTGTATATATGATCAGGAGCTAAATAAAGTGATAATTATGAGCATAAATTTATTGCCTTGGATAGATGATCTGTTTGACTAGTTAGAAGGTGCCGTTGTATTTTTCAAAATTGACTTGAAATTAGGCTATAACCAGTGAAGGGTGAAGGAGGATATGGCGAAGATGGCCTTCAATACCAGGTATGGATATTATTTGTTTTTGGTGATGCCATTTGGTGTGATGAATGCTCCATTAGTATTCATGGATCAAATGCATCGAGTGTTCAGGGAGTACTTGGACCAATTTATTATTATATTCATTAATGATATTTTGGTGTATTAAAAATTTTAGGATGAATATATGATTCATTTGAGTAGAAGTTGTATGCTATTTTATTTAAGTGTGAATTCTGGTTGACTTTTGTAGCATTTATGGGGTACATGGTGAGTAAGGAAGGCATTACTCTAGATCTTCAAAAGTTGCAGGCTATAGTGGATTGGCTGAGGCCATCATCTGTAATTGAGGTTCATAGTTTTTGGAGCATGGCAGGTTATTACTAGAAATTTTTTAGGATTCTTTTTTTCAAATTGCTAACCTGCTGATAAGATTGACTCAGAAGGTCGTATTGTTTAACTGGACACTTGAGTGTGAAGAGAGTTTATAGAAGTTGAAGGAGTGTCTGGTGTCAACCCCTGTATTAATTATTCCATTAGTTATATGAAGATTCTAAGTATATAATGATGCTTTATTGAGAGGACTAGAGTGTGAGTTATAGCAGAGCTAAAAGTAGGGGTGTCAACTTATGACCTGACCTAAAAACTCGACTCGAACCCAACCATAAAAATCTAGTTTCGGGTCAACCCGTTTAATAAATGGTTCATATTAGAGTTCAAGTTTTTGACCCATTTGGAAAATTGGGCCAGGTTTGGGTCAACCCACTAGCCCAAAAATGACCGACATACTCCAGTCAGCACTAGTGCACCTCCCGCTCACACCACTTCTGCACTAGCAGACCCACACATGGCTCGCCCGCAAGCCCTACTCCATAATGTGTCATGTAGGTTATGTATCTCTCTCACACTCGCACAACGTACCACATCTCGCATCCCACTCCTACTCACTATCTACACCGCACAAGCATCCCGCTCTCACCTGCGTGATAGCACCACACCCATATTCCAGCACACAATGTATCGCATCCGCCCAACCATGCTCGACCCATGCTCTATGCTCTCCCGGATTAGCGTGTTGGGTCTACACCGCACAAGCATCTCGCTCTCACCTATGTGATCACACCACACCCGTATTCTGCTTACAATATCTTTGAGTTTGTGCCATTTGGAATTTTCTGCAATTAGTTATGATTTTTCAAAGTTTAGTCATTTTAATGAACTAGATTTGACCAAATGTTGATTTTTTTCTTTCGCCATCATTAGTCCATGATATCTTTAATTTTAGTTATCTTCATTATTTTGTTCATTTCTCAGTAGTTCTAGTAATTATCCCTTAATTTCATTATGTATGATAAACTTAGTAGATTGAGTAGGTAGTACTAGAGTCAACTGTGGTTCACTTATTTTCTTGTAGGTTCGACACTCTCTCATAACATATTATTACTTTATCGGGATGTGCACTTACATAGTTTAGAACTTTTAACATATGAATGTGTAGTGGTAAGCAATTCCATTATCATATAATCTTTCCACCAGTAAAGCATTAACTCTTCCACACAAAGAGTATAAAGATACCCCATCAAGTTTTTGTCATCGTTGCCAAGGAAGTAATGTGCGCTTTTGCAATTATTCCCATATTATTTTAAAAAACTATAAATTTAATCCTACCTATTTTGTATCTTATTTTATTATTATTATTCTTTTATGAATCTATAAATATGTGATTATTTGCTTTTTATTATTATTTTTTATTTTATTTTATTACATTTCATCTTATTTGCTATTATTATATGTATAGTAGATCTAGTAAGGGACACTTAATATTTGACTTAGAAATAGAAATGATCCTTACAAAAATCTAAAAAATTAAAAGGACTCCAGCTTTAAGAATGACCAAACCAAATCCACATTAGGCCCATCCTAGACCTCTCAGGGAGTATGCCAATCCCGTAGCAGATGAAATTAATCAGAGTATCAACTAATCTAATATCCAAACCAATAATTTTGAGCTAAAATATGTTGTTATCCAAATTATATAGAATTCTAAATTTGGAAAAACTCTTGTTGAGGATCCCAACCTGAACTTAGATAGTTTCTTAGAAATTTGCTTTCAATTCAAGTATAATAAAGTCAATGATGATGTTATTAGACTTCATCTATTTCTATTTTTATCTAAGGGACAAAGCTAAAATATGGCTGAATTTCTTTCTGCTAGGCTCCATAACCACTTGGAATAAGTTGGCACATAAGTTCTTAGCAAAAATTTTCACCATTTAAATATGCTAAGCTTAGGAATGATATTACCTCATTTTCTAAATTTGATGGAGAGTCAATTTATGAGAGCTGAGAGAAATTTAAAGAAATGCTTAAAAAGTGCCCTCATCATGCTATTCCTGGTTAGTTGGTGATTCAAACTTTTTATAATGGGCTTATAGGATCTCTTAGATCAATAATTGATGCGACAGTTGGAGGATCTTTAATATTAAAGCCTTTTGATGAGGCTTATTCCCTGATAGGCAAGACTATAATAAATAACTTTCAATGGTCTTCTGATAGGGTGAATCCTAAGAGAGTACCTAGTATTTATGAGTCATGTGCTTTATTAATTTTTATTGCTTAGGTAGCTATCATGGCTAAAAAATTAGATAATTTTGGAGTTAGTTTTGTATCAAGATCACCTATGCATTTGGAAGAGATTGGTTTGAATTCTATTTGTGAGACTAGTGCTCAAGATATTGAGAATATAAATGTAATTTGAAGACCAAATAATCCCTATTCAAATAGTTATAATACTAGTTGGAGGAACCACCCTAATTTTAGCTAAAATAATAATGATGAAAATCAATGGAATGCTAATCAACCTAACCCTATAGTACCTTGGAATAACCCTTAACAGCCTTTAGTAAATCCCATACCTTCATATCTCCTGGGCTTTAATCAAAACAATCAATTCAAAGATAGGAAGACACATTTGGAGGATTTAGTGCTTCATATAGGAAACCAATTATAGAGCCAAGTTGCTACCATTAAAAATTTAGATAATCAATAAAGGCATCTAGAAATTTCCTTTAGCACTAGGTCCCATGGAACCTTACTTAGTACCACGAAAGTCAATCCAAAGGAAGAAAGGGAAATATCAAAGTTTGGAGCATTTGAGGAATAATATTGATGCTGCATAACCAAAATAAAAAATCTAGTCAAAGTCTGGCTGTAGAGTATAAACTTAGCTCTACTTGGGAGGCAACCCAATTCTGTTAGTGTAAGAATCTGTGTGACTTTGTATGTATAAATCATTTTTAATTATTTTATGTTGTTTGTATAAGTGTATTTATGTTGTTTGTATGAAGTATTATCATTTATTCTTTGATATTTTGTGTATTATTTTGTTTATTATTATTTGTGAAAAATGTTATGTGAATTTTTTTGTTAGGAGTCTACTAATTATGATTTTAACAATTTTATTACATTATATTTTTCTGAGCACTTTATGTCATGAACAAAAATTGAAATAGCACTGCAACATTTGGTTTTAGAGTGCTGCAGCATCTAAACTTGGCACTGTTTCACTAAAATCTCAAGAAAATTGGTGTAATGCAATGTTGCAGTGCTGTAAATTCAAGCACCATGGTGCTACTTATGTTTCCATGGCACATCAGTGCTAATACATGAATTATCGTAGCACCACATCATTAATATCTATAATGTTGAGACATGGCATTCAATGCTGCGATACCTGTGTGCCTTTTTCGTTATGATTAATTATTGAGCACCGCAGTATTAAGTCAAACGATAATTACAAAGTTAGAGCACCACGACAACAGTTCATTTCAAATGCTATAGAACTCGTACATCTTAAATGCTGCAGCTGTCTCACAGTAAAAAAATTGGCACTTTAATTTCTAATGCTAGCGTTGTAGTATGATCTGTCAATTCACGCCGCAATGCTTGCTCTAGTTTGACCTTGCTTGTCATTTTGCCTTTCTTAGTATTGCAGTGCTAGTTGGATTCTTTAAATATATACATTTGTCTTTTATTTCTTTTATTGTGCTTGTGATTCCTCTCTTTAAGTATTTTTTTGCATTTGTGCCGTACTTGTAATTTACTCTAATCTCATGGCCCCCAATGCGCAAGCTAGTTAGAAGAGACTTTCCTCTTCCTTTGATTGAAGGAGGTTCATATATGTTGAGACCAAGGAGAGAGTTGTTCAATTGCTTGTGAGTAAATAATTGATACCTAAGAGGGGATTTGTGAATCCTAGGGGTCCAGTCCTATCCATTATTTCTAATAGGGGTGGGAGACTTTATGTGAGGAACTCTCAACTTATGTTGTGAATGTTGTGAGGGAGTTCTTCATGAATGTGAAGGAGGCCCAAAATAATAGATGCTCTATGAGAGGTAAGTGGGTACCTTTTGATCCCCCTAACATAAATAAAATCTATAAACATAAGGACATAGAATATGATGATTATTATGCTTTCTGTTTAGCACTCATAGACCCTAGGAGCTTCTTAGAGTGTTGAATAACCCTTGGAGTGCATCCGTGTGGAAAGAGAGAGATGAAAAGTGATAAATTTCCTAGCATCATGTCTAAAAAACTTTCCAAGGCTTGGCATTACTTTATTTATGCACACTTTTGCAAAGTAAAAATATAAGTGAGGTGACCCGTGAGCATACAATTTTAAACTATGCTATCTAAGTGGGTCATTCTATTAATGTTGGGAAACTTATTCACTCTTCCTTGATATACATTATTAGGGGATCCACATCTGTAGGTCTAAATCACCCTGTCATTTTATTTGGAGCAATTTTTTTCCTACATTTATTCTCTCACTAGGAAAAAAATTGAATGATTTAAGGAGGAAGGTGATGAGGAAGAGGCAGGACCTAGTGAGCTCCATTTAACTAGTAAGCCCAGTTTGAGTAGACCAAGTGCCCGTACCCCCAGGTCTTTAGGTGATCAGGTTACCAATCATAGGGAGCAGATGGTAGGAATTTCCACTCTCTATAAGGAGAATAGGGAGTGGCAGCAAGGGATGTCACATCAGATTGCCCATGTGATGGATATGCAGTAAGGGCTATACAAACTACACTTTGTAATTCAATGAAGTGTTAATTAGTATGTTTAGGAGTCTATTCGTGGAAAGCCCAGATCAACTTCAGTTTCTGCCAGCTCCTACATACGTCCCCGATGTTTGGCACCCACCGATAACAACAACTGATGATTATTACGATGAGGAGGATGAGGAGGAGGATTTGGAATGATCCTTATTATTTGGTGGTTGTTATTTTATTTTTCTTTGATTTTATTTTCTTTACCTAAGAGATAGAGAATGATGATGATGATGTTTTTTTTTTAATTTACTTTCTTTATTTTGCTTTTTCTTTGCTTGAGAAGTTCTTGTGATAATGATGTTGTTAGTTATTCTTGTGGATGGATTCTAAATTAGTGCACAAGTTAGTGTAGCGATAATTGAGTAGATTTTATTGCAAGCAGACTTTTATACCAATTATCATTCTGATTAAAAAGGCCTTTTTTAGTATTTTGCTTTGTTAATTTTGTTGTTTGCACACTTTAGTATCTTTTTTTTATGTTGTTTGTTAAATGTTTCAATGAACTAAATTTCCTATTTACTTAACTGTTGGAATGTCCTCTTATAATTGCACTTTGGTAGCTCATTTGACTAATAGGAAAAATTGCAATTAAAAATTACTTAAAATTAAGAATAATATAAAACTATAGGTGCTAAATTAAATGAACAAAGAATAGCATTTCCTAATTTAAAAAATATCACAAGAAAATAAGGAAACTTTATTAAAGTAATACTTCACATTGAACTCAAGAGCTATAAAACTTAAGCACTAATGGTTGATTATAAGATTGAGTGGCCAAGTTTAGAAAAAGGAAGAACTTATACAATCCTTGCATAATTCTAATTTAGGATCACTTGAAAAAATAAAGTTAATCAGATATTCAAAATCATTATTTTAGTATTCATGTGCATGAAAAGAAAGAAAAAAATACAAAAAGATGAAAAGAAAAGAAAGAAAAAGCCAAGGAAAAGTGAGTACAATAACATAAAAAATTTGCATTTGAGGATGTTGAATTCCTAAAGGATTCTAATACTTTATTTTAAAAGAAGAATGTAAGTATCCTATTACATATGAAGGTTTATAAATGAATTTCAAAATTAACTAATGTACTATGAATTCCTAAATAATAAATCATTCAATCTAAATTAGTAGTCCAATTGCACTTACACTTGTAGCTGAGGAGTTTAGTTTGGATATTAATGAAGATGATTTCTTAGATATTTTTTTCATGATTATTTAAATTAAAATTACCACCCTTTGATCATTACAATTCACATCTAAATAGTGAAGTATTATCTTATATTTTAATCATTTTTAAATTTATAACTTTCTCCTAATTGGAATAATGAGTGATCAAAGATGCAAACATAATTGCTTGAGGACAAGAAAGAACTTATGCTGGGGAAAATTTTTAAGTAAAATTTATGCTATGCTAAATTCCAGTAGAGATGTGTGTTTTAGCTGATGTTGTGCAGAAATGTCTCAAGAAAAGAGCAAAAATTATAAAGGTAAGAACCAGTGTTGTAGCACCAAAACTATCAGTGCCACAACATCTTTAATACCCTAGAGCCATAAAATGACATTACAATGTTGGAGCCTCAAGAAATTTTAATTTAACTCAATGCCTTGATGGAATAAAGGTCAATGCTGTAACACTACTCAGCATTGTAGCACCATAGGTGAACATTGCAGAACTGAAGTCTCAGGAAAATTATAAATAATTTGACACTGGAGCACCATCCTCAGAAGCACTATAGCTGAATGACATAAGAAAGTACCACAGTGTTCATCTTTTTTAGCACCGTGGCAGAGCAATTAGAAAAAAGAAGCTCCACACTAGATCAATCAAGTGTTGAGTCAGATCAGTCAATAGTTGGCCATATCAACCCATCATTACATTGAAGTACATTTAGCAACGCTGAGGTGTTAGTTCATATTATAATGTTGCGATGCCACCTTTTAGAGTGATGTGATGCCTAATTCTATTTATAGTAAGTATAAATAGTTTTTTTAATATCTTTTATAAGAGTGAAACCAAAGGATAATAAGTTGCATATAGTGGAGTGGCTGGTCATCCTTGTAGAGAGAAAAATTACACTTAGGAGTTAAAATGAGTGTGTAGAGTGAAGGTGTAAGGGGAGAAGCACTCCGAGAAGAGTCCATTTGCAAGATCTATTTAGGATTCTTCATTTTGTGTGCTATGTTCTTCATCTTTTCTATTTATACTATTTTCTTGAGCAAGTAATAGGAAGTTTTTTGTTCAATTTCATTTCTATGGCTAGCTAAACTCTAGTTTTAGATTGTTGATGTGAAAATCTATATAAATACTAATGTAGACTCTTATGAATAAATGTGAATTATTATTTTCAATTTCTCCTATGCTTAATTTAATTTGTGTAATTGTCATATATAAATTTAAAATTTTGCATGATACATTACCTCATCGAAGAATGTTGGAACAATTAGGAGTATCAAAATGGAATACTTTCAAACCTAAATATAGGATGATTAAGGTTTTATTATCTATAGAGATATAATAACTGAAGAGATGACATAAACCTTTTTTACACCTTTATAAGCTCGACAGAGATCTGAAGGTGCATAAGCTCCAATACACAACTATTGTAAATGAGTATGCTTAGGATAACATAGATTCATTCACCATTATTAGTCCAAAATATCTTTATTTTTGGTGATTTTCACTATTTTCTACATTTCTTAGTACTTTTAGTAATTACCCCTTAACTTTATTATGTAGAATAAATTTAGTAGTTTGAGTATGCAATACTATAATCAATTATGGTTTACCTATTTTCTCATGGGTTAGACACTCTCTCGTAATACTTTATTACTTGATCGACACATGCACTCGTGTAATTGGGAGCATTTAGTGTATGAATGTGTAGTGTTAAGCAATTTTATTATCATATAATTTTTTTCACCAATAAAGCATTGATAATGAAATTGCATGCCACTATAAATTCTTATGCTAAATGTTCCCAACTAACGCAAGTGCATGTGTCAATCAAGCAATATTATGAGAATAGTATCAAACCCACAATAAAATAGGTGAACCATAATTGATTCTAGTATTTCCTACTCAAACTACTAAAATTTTCAAACATAATGAAATTAAGAGGTAATTAATAGAACTACTGAGAAATATAGAAAATAGTTTAGTAATCAATGATAAAGATATTTTGGACTAATGATGGTGAATGAATTTATGTTCTCCTTAATAAACTCATCTAAAATAGTTATGAATCAGAGCCTATGCACATTTAGATCTCTATCGAGCTTTTATAGGTATAAAGAAAGGTTTATGGCCTCTCTACTGTTATTATATCTCCATAGATCCTAGAATCCTAATAATCCTATATCTAGGTATGAAAGCATTCCATTTCAGTAATCCTAGTTATTCCAATACTCCTCTATCGAGATAATGTATCACACTAGATTTTAACTTTATACATAGCCATTGCACAAATTAAATTAAGTACAAGGGATAATGAAAATAATAATTCACATTCATATTCAAGAGTCTAAATTAGTATATACATAGATTTTTACATCTTAGTCCAAAACTAGAATTCAGTCTACCATAGAAATTAAATTGAACAAAATAATTTTCATTTACTCAAGAAAAAAGTACATATAAATAATATGAAGAAAATAACATCCTAAATGAAAAAATCCCAAATATATCCTATGGATGGACTCGTCTCGGAGAGATTCTCCCCTTACACCTTCACTCTCACACTCCTTTCTACTCCTAAGTGTGGTGTTTCTCTCTAGAAGGATGATCAACCACTCCATTATATGTCACTCACTATCCTCTAGTTCCTCCCTTATAAATAAAATAACAAAAAAATACGATTTATACTTAACATGAACAAACCCAGGCACCGCAACGCTCGACAAGGTGGCACCGCAGTGCTCAACAAGGTGATACTATAGCATTATAATATAAACTAGTACCTTAGCACTGCTAAATATTCTCCATTGAGGTTCTAGGCTGACCTAGCATGATTATTAACTAATTCGTTTTTATGCTTGATTGATCTGGTATGGCGTTTCTTTTATTTAACTGCTTTTCATTGACATTGTAAAAGATGGGCGCTATGGCTCTTGCTGATGTCATTTGGCTCAATAGTGCTTTTGAGGTTGGTGCTTCAACATTGAATTAATTATAATTTTTTTGAGACTCTAATGCTTCAATGTTCACTTATGGCGCTGCGACCTATATAGCATTATGACGTTGGCCTTTGTTCTGCCAGAGTGCTAAATTACATGAAATTTCCTTGAGACTCCGATGTTGTAATGTCCTAATCTAGCATCAGGGTGTTAAAAACACTAAGACATTGATAGTTCTTGCATTATGGTGCTGGTTCTTAAATTTACAATTTTTTCTCCTTTTCTTAAGATATCCCTACACATCATCAACTAAAATATACATCTTTACTGGAATTTAATACAAGAAAAACAAACATAAATTTCACTTAACACCTAGTCAATAGAGTATAACTAGATAAGCTCCCTTCAATCAAAATATTTTGATTAAGAGAATGATAGACTTAATAGAAGAGTATAGCTGAATCAATAAAATGCCTAGCTAAAAGAGCATAAACATATGGGATTCCTTTAGTAAAAAGAGTATGATTGAGGGTAGAGAATCTAGAATAGTGAAAAGAACACGACTATGCTAAAGATAGTTCAATTAAAAAAGCATGTTTAGGTTAAGGAAATGATAATTTAATCTAAAGAGCATGACTACACTAGTGATGAATTCTACCAAAAGTGCACGACTAAATTTAGGATATAATTGGTAAAATGAGCATTACTAGGGGAGTGATAGTACAGTCAAAAGATCATGATCGCATTCAGAAGAGCATGGTCAATCTAGAACACTTCCAAATATAACAAATTTGATCAAGATAGAATAAACAAGATAAAAAAGCATGATCAATCTAAAACAATCCTCAACTTAAAGAGCTTGTCTAAGTGAATGAAGGTACAATCAAAAGGGCTTGATTGTACTAAAAATAGGCTATCAAAAGAACAAGATCAACATAAGAGTAGATTTTACCAAAACAGTATGATTAAGTATGGAGGCAAACTAATCCAAAAGAGTATGGCTGATTATTAATAAAAGATAAAGTCAAAATAAGATTTCACCAGGTTTAGTATTGTCACACCTTAGGTTTTACTTAGCTAAAAGAGAATATCTAAGTCAAATATATATTCTTAAATTAAAAGAGCAAGATTGCATTGAGATCAGATAAACTACTTAAGTAAAGAAACTAAGCTTAAGTAAAATAAATAATCTTTGAAAGGAGTATTTTTTGACTAAAATGGGGTAGAGATCAAATAAAGATGTTCAATGAAAGTTAAGGTGATCAAGATTAGATCAAATTATGCTTGGGATAAAATTAATTCAATGTAAAATAGGGATCAAGTTAAACTAAGATGAGCGAGTGAAGATCAAGTTAAATTAAGTAAGGTATGAGCCTTATCAGGATCAAGTCAAGTTAAATCAAATGTGTGGGATTCAAAAGATGCATATGCCACTATAGTAGAGGGCCTACTTTAACTAATCAATACACTGTATAAGACCACATGGATTAATGGAAGATATATTAAATTTTTTTCCTACAGATTTCTCCTACAAGAAACATGGCTCCAATATGGTTTATTTTAATTATATTGGTTAAAATTTTCTAAAAGAGTAAGCTCATAATATTAATTACATCAGTGTATCAGAGAATACTCTCAATTAAGGAATCAAATTAATACTTGTATTCAAATTAGGATATGAGTGAGAGATGTAAGTTTGATAAAGTGAAAACCATAATCTGAATGATTATGAAGTGAGGATTAATCTACTAGGAGGGTATGATACTCCTAGTTAAGATACCATGGTTCCTTCATTATTGGTTCATCGATGCCCATAGTCTACTTAATTAAATGACAATCAGAGGATCCTTATTATTAACCTTGGGTTACCTCATCCAATAGAACCTCATAGACTAAGGGTGCATACCTAATCCTAAGTTGATAGATGGGAATTACACTTCATAATTGTATGAGGGAGAAACTAAGATTGGACTTATAATATCAAATGTTGGTATATCCCAAGGCTGACAAGTGTACTTAAGATCTAGAGTTGTGGGTAGGAAAGAGGGTATCATCTTCATGTGGCAGAGAGGATACCCAAGATGGGGCTTATAACTCAATCATATGTGGTCAAGAATGACTGAACATCCTCTCAATGTGGTAGAGAAGATGTGATGGATATGAAAAATATGAACATCTCCTTAATGTGGTATGAGAAATGGGATATGTATGGAGATCTTCTCAATATAGTAAACAAGATGAACAAGGAGTGGAATTTTAAATATCTTCTTAATGTGGTAGAAGGGAAACCCAACGAGTTGGACTTACAACTCAATCTATGTGATAAAAAAAACTAATATGGTACTTATAGGTTGGTCATGAATGATTAAGAAAGCACAGACGTCTTCGCAATGTTATAAGTCTGTCACCTATGACTAAGAAAGCCTAAATTTATTATCAATGTGGTAGAGAAGACATCAAAGATATGATAGAAATCTTGAGTATCCCATCAATTTGGTAGAGGATATATTAAGGAAGGAAATGATGTGGAATGGTGGAAAATATGGGACTCACAACTTAATTTTGTGGAATCAAGCAAGCCTGAATATTTTCTCAATGTGGTAGAGAAGTTGTCAAAAGTGGAACTTACTCTTGATCGTGTGTGACCAAGAAAGCTAAAACTATCATCTCAATATGGTAGAGAAGATGCTAGCCTGGACTTACATCTTGCTTAGGTTTGGAATGCAAGTTAATTCAGCTAGTCAGAGTGTGAATGTGTAAAGTGCATCATTCATAAGGAAGAAGACATGTACACATCCTGGAATGACTAGATGAAAGAGGTGGCTATGTATATGTAGAATCTATGTAGTTTTTCTATCCTAGCTAGGGTGTCTCAGGCTATATGTAGACTCACAAAAGGGCACAACAAGCTAGGTGTTAGGAAAGGCTATAAGTTGACCAAGTAAATGTCTAAGTCAACTATCTACAACTAAGCTGATTTTTACAACCATAGTAACAAAATTGTTTAATGCATAATAAATTCGCTACCAACTTTATAAAATGCTACAACCATCTCAAACAGTATCTTATTGAGATGCTGGATTGCGATGCACATAAACATGTCATTTGCTTGGAAGCTGCTAGGTAAAAGAAATTATGCTTTATTATTTAGTATTATGGCTTATTGTAATGAGATAAAGACTTTAGTATAATAATATTAACATTCAATTAAAATATTTAAATAAAACCTTTTTTTATATAAAAGTAAATTTTATTTTTAATCTTTAAATATCAGAATTTTGACTTTTCAATAATAAAAGAAATTTAGTATAATAATCATACAAAAGCATTTGATTATAAAAATAAAAATGATTTTAATTAATGTTTCATTCTTTACAAACTTCAAACTAAAAATTTTTGAAATTATATTTAATCAGTTTCTACATTAATTGATTGCTGAAAATTTGCTCAATAGTATATGAATCATATTATTATTGAAATATGCTAATTTCGCATAAATTATATTTATTGGAACTTAAACAAAACAACACATAAATAAATAAATGAACAAATGAACTCTCCAAAAAATAATAAAGTTTGGAAGTCGTATTTGTGTGATAGGAAGAAAAAACCTCAAAAATTAATGACAGAGGCTTGTCGAATCACAATGCTCTAAGTTAAATTTAATTTTTTCGAAACTTTAAATCAATTATTGTTTAAATAGACCAAGTTGATTGAAATTTGATTGAATCAGCTAACCTCGTCCATATTTATAGCAACAAGACTACAATGGTGGGTAAATTCACAAACCATGGCATGATGAATGACTGAAGGTTGTGATTGCGGTGAGACACATACAATCAAGCAATGATCACGATCGTGATGAAATGAACATGATCGAGCGATGATTACAAATGTGACAAGACGCACACGATCATGATTGCTGCAAGATGCATACGATGAATGATGATCACATTAAGGTGACATGCGCATAATCAAGTAAATGTTACAATCATCGTAGAACAAAGGATCCAATTGAAAATGTGGATGATTTGTGTGACTAGGAAGTGGTCTTAATTAGGAAGTTAGAGTTCAAATTGTCGAGTTTGTGGATATGAGGATGATTGAATCGGAAAACTTGAAACCTACCAAAGTGTGTGTGCAAGGGCCGAGCTTGAGCCCAAAAAAGCGATGTCAACAAAGTGATAACCAAGATCAAAATTAAGCAAAGTTGAACTATTCAGGTTATGATACAAATCAAGTCAACTCAAAGTCATTGATATCAAATCAAAGTTGACATTCAAAATTAATCAAAGTTGACATTTAAAATTAAAATTGACGATTTTGAATTTATTTTTAAACTTAAGAGAAACTCAAGGGTAGATAAATGTTGAATCATAATTTTCATAACAATTAAATAATTAAGGATAATAGGTATTAATTAATAAAAATTGTGTAATTATTCAAGTCATTATGAAATTAAGTTGGTGAAAATGCCAAATGTTATTAATTAAGTCAAAGTACATTTCAAATATTTAAATATTTTTTTCAAAAATTATTTGATATTTCTCATAATTATCACCAAGGAGGTGAAAATTAACAAAAACATCAAATAAATAAATAAAATTCCTTTAAAAAATTATGAATGTGTAATATTTATCCAATAACTTTGGACATCTCAAATTAAGTCATGATTAGTTAAATTAAATGGATAATTTAGTTTTCATTATTAAAAAGAAGGCTTTTTAACATTGAAAAATACATAACCTTTTGCACACAAATTCAATACCGATGAAATGTAAAACATATTATTATGCATATGTTAGAATCAGTCTAAAATAATTTCAAAATTTCTAAATTATTTTATATATTTTTATAACCAGTGAAAAATATCATATTAATTTTGAAAATTACAATATAAATTTAGAAAAACCTATTAGTTGATGTGTTGATTCATCATGATTTAAGGAAGAGATTTTATTTATTTTAGAGGTGATTTCATTTCAAGTTATTTTTTGGCTTAAATGTTTAATTTTCATTTAAAGAGATTTTATATTTTTAAAAACTTATGGAAAACCAAGTGAAGGACCACCACTCATTTTAAGACAAGTCTGCCACTTATGATATCTTAAGATAAAATGACATAAGCAATCAACTTTGGGAGCTAAAGAATACATAATTCTATTAAAAAAAAGGAAAGTATATATCTTTAATAGCTCTTAATAAACTCTCATAGCGTTTGGTTAAGAAGAGAAGTGAGTTTGCTTGATTTGACTAAACAAACATGTCTAAGAATTTTACTTAGGGCTTGATCAAATTCACCTAATTAGGTTAGGAAGTTTTAAAATGGGAAGGATCTTAAAGATACTTATAAGGTTTCAAATTAGTTTCTATTTGATGTGTAAAAAAAAAGTTCAACTATTTTATTAAAGGAAACTAGGATTTAGACCTAGATTAGATTCATCTACTTGATTGGATCAAGTAGATGGGTCTTAGCTTTTAGGCTGAAGAGAATATAAATTGTTCACTTTCCTGAGCTAAGTGAATAGCCTTTTTTTTAAAGATCGAAGAAGAGAGAATTTTCTATATGAATTGGGTCAAATAAATAAAGTTAAGGCTTATGGGCCAAACACTATAGAGCCATTTGATTATTAGGTCCATATAGATAGGAAGGTTTGCTTAATTAGGATAAGCAAATGATGTTTAACTTATGGGTTTAGTTAATGGTTTTGGTACAAGACCAAATAAATAGCCTAAAACTATTGGATTCAAAGGCAAATGTATTACTTATTTGATTGGGTTAAACATGTGAAATAAGACTAGTATTGGGACCTAGGAAAAAAGAACTATTTGTTTATTTTTTGGCCAACAAGTGAGTTTCGAAGGCTTAAGATTTTATCCTAAAAGGTGTAAAGGCTTTCTTGAGCCCACAAGGAAGCTATAGTAAACTCCTATGTTGAGTTAAGGAAAGTGCCAAGTTAGGAGAACCCAAATGATGAATGGACAAATTGGGTTTGGCCCAATTTGCCCAAAGAGATCTTAGGAAAATGTAAGGCCAAAGAAAGTTTGAAGTGGGTTCATATATACATGAAACCATGTACATTAGTCTTAAGGGACATCCCATACAAAGCCCATGAGGATTAAATGATTTTTTTTGTGTGGATATTTAAACATATTTTCTCCTATTAGAAATTTAGTGCAATGAGTGTTTCTGATATTTATACTTTAAGAATATTTTGGATTAATTTATATTTAATCTGCTATTTCTTGGGAGTTTAAAGGATTTAGGTTTGGAGTTTAAGATTTTTTTAAACCTAGTTATTTATATTCAAATTTTAATCCATAAATGGTATTAATGAGTTCTAAATGTCATGGAGCTTGAGTTATATATTCTTAAGAACCCAAGAAACAACTCACATGAATCTCTCGATTTTTATAACATATTAAAGCTATTTAACAGTTTCCCCGAAATTTTAAAAATAAGAACTCTATTAAATAAAGCTTAAGAAAATTTTAGAATATTTATTCTAGATTTTATATAATATCAATAGGACTTTATTTCATATTTTTTTGAATTCTTTACATGAAGATATGTATTTTAGATGATTTAAGTTCTACTTTAATTCCATTTTAATGAATTTACATAACCAACTTATTGATTTTATCATGGTTTCCATCCAACTTGACATTGTTGGATTGAATAATTTAAATGGGTTATAACATACTGGATACCAGGATGAGCCATATGATCGCATGGGTGCAATATATACAAATAAATGAAGTTTCCTCCATGATTTGACCAACTTGGCTTATCATCTACCTCCTCTCACAAATGATCCAAGACACTATGGATGGGTTCAATAATTATAGGTAATAAAGTGAATCAATTATATAGGAATAGATTTGTACATATGTAGGGAATTAAGAGTGATCATCTTATGAGTCGCCCAAAGCTTTACATGCACATTTAGAGATTAAAGTATAAAGTACTATGCCTTTTTTAAGAGTTCGTAGGTGTTAACTCGCTAGAGCTAATGTTAGGAGATTCAACCAAATATATAAGCTTTGCCTCATAGAGATGAAACTTTGTGCTATTAGATGTCATGCTTGACTCCTCATTGATTTATCTAGAAACCAATTTTACCATCAAAGCTCACTGAATTTAATAATTTTTAGGCTAAGAAAATGATAAAAGATATTAAAAAAATGTTTTGAAATTTCTCCTTAAGCTTTGGGAAAACTCAAGAAAGTAAGAGTTTTGATTTTCTTTCATTGTATTCCTTTGGCCAATTTATTAATAAACATTGGTAGCCATAGCACTGTTGAAACATTCATCATCTATCAAGCCATTGGGTGGTTACAGATCAATAGCTTGTATGAATTTTTTATTGCCTTTGATAGGCCATAAGGACTAAGGTATCTAGGACATCATGCGCAAAGGTAATGTTGACCACCCGCATGTGGCTGGCTCCATCACACATTGCTATCCATCAAATTAAGCATGGCTTGACTCTGTTGAGCCCTAAAGACTTCGAGGAAGTTAATTGTCATTCCAATTATGGATAAAGGTGGATAAGATACTTGGATGAATCTGCAGAGGTTTGGTTTAGCTTTGTTTAAATACATGGATTTACATGGATAAAGATGATTGGGTTTGTTTAATAATGGTAAAACACAACTAATCCCTTGATGAGTTTGGCTAAGAGATAAAGCTTGATAAGCAAAGGAAGACCTTATGGAATAAAGTGAACGTAAGATTAATAATTTGAATTAATGGTCAAAGATTATTTGTCTTGGATCAAATCAATCGTAGTCAGCTTTGTAAGGTTAGTGTTTGAGCTATATTATTGGGTTAGTCATCCTAAAACATGTCTTTAGTTTACTTGGTTTAATTTTAGATCATGCTTGGGGTTTAATTCAAAGTGTTTAGCAACTTTGCACCTTAGGTTTTGAGTCCTTATTTATGTCAACTTGAATATGGATTCAATTGTCCAAATGAGTGAAATGGTCCATGATATAATAGTCCTATGGATTAAAAATATATTGGGGACTTTATGCTTTATTTAATTGAGTAATAGGATGGATCAATTATGTTAAGTAACCAAGGAAAGGTAGCTATGCCATTCTAAGCATGGGATCAATCTATTTAACTTGTGTTAAAAGACCAATCATTGGTTTTAAATTATGAAAGAAAGTTTCAATGGCTCATTAAAGCCTTTAAGAGCTTAAAATTTAACTAAACATTTTATATGGTATACTCAATGCAAATTCTTGTTGGGTAGGTCTACTATGGAAGTTATACATTTATTAAGACATTTGATGGAGAAGTATAAAGAGAACAAGGAGGATTTACATATGATATTTACTGATTTAGAGAAAGCACATGATAAAGTTCCAAGAAAAGTGCTCTGGAGAATTTTATAAAAGAAATGAGTTAATAATGCTTATACTAAAGTTATTAGGATATGTATGCAAGTGCTATTACTTGTGTTCAAATATAAGGTGGCTGACAAAGTATTTTTGTATTTGAATTGGATTACATCTAGATCAGCTTTAAGCCCATATCTTTTTGCTTTAGTTATGGATGTTCTTACTTTGTAAGAGGATGTACCTTAATGTATGATTTAAAGGAAAAAATGAATTATGAAGGTCAGTCTTAGAGTTTAAAGGTTTTCATTTGAGTAGATCTAAAACAGAATACAAAGAGTGAAATTTTAATAGTAATAGATCTAATAGGGGGATTGAGACTTTGGGTGATTAAATCTTAAAAGGAGTACACATTTTAGATATATGTGGTGTATTTTTCAAGGTGATTGTGAAATAGATAGGGATATTATTAGTAGAATTTAAGTTGGATGGTTGAGGTGGAGGAATTCCTTGAGCCTATTATGTGACAAAAAAATATCCCTCAAATTTAAGGGAAAATTCTATTAGATGGTGGTGAGACCTACAATTCTTTATGTCACAGAATGTTGACCATTAAAAGAGAAGCAAAAAAATTAAGTTAAGTTTTGCAGAGATGAGGATACTCAGTTGGATGAGTGGCTTCACTCTTAGAGATAGAATGCAAAATGGGTATATAAGTGAAAAGGTTGGAGTAGCTCCAGTGACAGATAAGATTTGAGAGAGTCGCCTTAGATGGTTTGGTCACATAAAACATGGACCTTCCAATGATCCAGTTAGGAGAGTAGAGTAGATGTATTAGATTTGGCATATATTAAGAAAGGTAAAGGTAAACCTAAAAAGACTCGGTTGGAAAGTATTAGAAGTGACCTTTATTTATTATATGGAAATGAGAATCTAACTCTTAAAAATACATAATGAAGAAAAATGATTCATGTAGCCTACCTCATGTAGTGGGATAAATGCTTGTTATTGTTGTTGTTGTTGTTGTACTCAATGCAGATTTACTAAGCTATGATCTCAATTTATCCAAATTGAGTTAATGTAAAATTTATATGTTCAGGTAACTTGGATTGAGGCTTTATATGTCTAATCTATTTAGGAAAATTCATCACTATTACTATCCTTATTTTGAGCTGAGTTAGAGTAAGCCAAAAAAAGGAGAATTTGTCATTAGGCCATCCAAATAGAATTATCCTATCCTATAGCTAGTTTTGGTTCTAAGCTAAGGAAAGAAAATTTAAAATTACCTAATTCATCATTAGAATGGCGAAACAATTTTTAAGATAGCTTAGGACTTTGCTATCCATGCTAAAGAGATTTCACATTTATTTTTTGGATTTGAGTTCACTAACAAAAGAATTGAAATCATTACAACCCTTGAGTGATTCAAATGAACTTAAAAAAATTGGTAAGTTTAAATAGATTATTCATGTCTTATTAAATCTCTCTTCTCTATAAATTATATATATATATATATATGTGTGTGTGTGTGTGAGAGAGAAACATTCCAAATTGTATATGGGCATGTGATCAAAATTTCATTTGCATTTAATGCTTCAGTCTTGAGATTTGTATTTTTCAACATTAAAATACTTAATTTTTATTATTGAAAATTAATATAGTAGCAAATACTCAGTAAATACGCAACAAATCAGCAAATATTGAATAAATACATAGCAAATCAGCAAATACTCAGTAAATACTCACATAATATTTACAAAAATGCAATAAATGCGCTGCAAATACGCAGCAAATCGGACGGTCCTCCCCGTCTGACTCCGCACGTAATAATTTCTCAGGTTTTAGGTTATTGAGCATGTATGTATTGCCAGAATACTAAACGCCATATGGCATTAGGCATATAGTTTAACCTTAGAAAGAAAGTGAAATCCACCATGACCAAGCAGCCGCACCCGTGCGTTTACCAGTTCAAATGAGTTCCGTCATGCTAACTAAATAAAATAATAACATCTTGCATCATACAAATCGCCTAACCGTGATTGGGGTCAAGATGGGTTGTTTAGAATTTATGTTATTTTTATGAGATATTTTAATATAAAATAGAAATGAAATATTAGTCAGTCCAAAGAAAGCAAGCCCCATAGTCCAGGAATATTACGCATCCTTCTTGATAGATTATTACAAATATATATGTGGAAACATAGGAGTAGCTAGCTCCAATGATAGATACGATTAGAGAGAGCTGACTTAGATGATTTGGTTACATAAAATGTCGGCTTTTTGATAACCCGATTATGAGAGTAGATATATTATTTTTGTCGATGTTAAGAAAGATAAAAATGGATCTAAAAAGACTTTGTCAGAAAGTCTTAGAAATGATCTATTTTTATAAGATTGTGATAAATTTTTTACTGTTTTATAAAGCTATTATAGAGAAAATACATTTTTAAAACTATTATAGAAAACAACTTCTTAATACAAAATTTTTTTGAATATAGTGAAAAAAAATTTTATTGATATTGTTGGATTACAAATATTCCATTTTGTAATATTTTATGTAAAAAATATGAAATTTATAATAAAAAAATATTTAAAATCTTATGTAAACTTTTTAATATTAAAAATTTTATATTTAAAATAATTTTAAATCAATTCATTTTGTTTTATTAATAAATTCAGCATTAGAGACATATTAATAATGCCCACATTGTTTATATTTTATACTGCTCGTGTCATATTTTTGAAAAAAATATACTTAGTGGGGCGACGACGATAATCACAGCAGATTGCACCAACTATACGTCCACTTCCATAATATATCCGCATCAAGGAGGGCTTCCATGCAATATTAATCTCTATTTTTTATTCTTTTTTTCCTTGTTGCTTATGTATATGGATTCTTTAATAATGTGCGAGGGTGGAAAATAGAGGGCAGGAACACGGCATTGAAGTTTGAAGAAATGGGGGAGATATTTTGTCGCACGAATCTTGATGCAATAATTCTATATCCCACTAAAAAAATATGGTCGTAGTCCAGTTTGATTAGGGTTCTTTTGGAAGTTGTTATTACAAAGTTGTATAAGTGCATGACTTTTGAAGCACGTTACTGTGAAGAGATAGATAGTCAGGTCTTGGGGACCCGGAAAAGATGACTTATAAAAAAAATAGTAGTAAAATAAAATTATATTTAGAGATTGAAATATATAGTATGAAAGTTGTCCCAAATGGACTGTAAGGCTTCGTTTGGGATGATTTTCTTATTTCTTTTTAAAGCAATTTTTTAGTACAAAAAATTGCTTTAAGAAAGTCGTACCGAACGAAGCCTAAATGTCGCAGGATTCTTCGAGAATATTTCAAATGCTTGCCTTTGAGCTATGATTCTCATTGGTTATTACTAATTCTATTTGCGCTAAATGAACTATGGGAAATATCAAATGAAGCAATTTCTTGAATCAACATAAATTTATTATAGGAACAAGAAATATGAAGAAATGGAATCGCTACTAATTTTGAGCTCTTATTAATAGAAGGGGTCATAGATGTGGCTTCCTTCTTGCTTACATCATCTTGTAGGATTACAAATGAGGGTTAAACAAAGGGCTTTTAGGGTTCAAAAATAGTGTCATTGATTTCCTTCAAGAATTATTTAAGGAAATTCAAAACAAACTTTGTTGCCAACTCACAGGTTGAACTAACGACAAGGTGCCATCGTGGCACGAGGGTGGCATATTGTTGTCTCTCAAAGTGGTGACATGCTTATTTTAGGTTTTCTTTTGTTTTTTCTTTTAATTTTTTTTATTTTTAGTAACACAATGAAGATCTTTTGTTTCCAAACTCCTTTAAGACTTTCATTTCCTCGTTCATATTTCTCTTCTTCATCTGCTCCCCAATCTAGCCCAGAAAGGAGAAATTTTAGAATAGCTATTTCTTTTTTTTTTTTTATGAAATCCAAAATTTTTCATCAAAAATTTACTAAGAGACCATGTCGCCATTCACTACTATTCTGAAATATGTCAGGTGGTTGTTAATTCAAATTTGTTTATGGATGATATCAAACCTTACTAGCAAGAATACTCAAAAGACAGGAGCCTTAAAGCTAATGGTAAGTATGGAGAGAAAAGGAGAGGATTTTGGAAATCTAAAAAAGAAAAAGCTCCATTGGGAAGAAGATTTAAAATTCAAAAATTCCTTGTCACCCTTTATTTATAGAGATTCGAGGGATACAAAAAATAATACACCAAAAAAGATAAAAATATATCAATAATGTTGCAATCAAGGATCTCTAGCTTATGATTTTGATGATAACAAATATTATTGAATGATATTTTATTTCCTAGCATATATATTAGATATTATATTTTCTGTGCGCACTAACATTTCAGGTACATCATACACTCTCAAGATTAATCAAGACTCAAGTTTGGATAGAATAGGATGTCATTCAAAAGAGTATGTAATTTTCACTTTCTTTAAGTTTTTTATTTATTGAGTCTGACCATGTAAGGATGTATACAAAATTAATGATCATGCACACACACAGGGGAGAAAGAAAAAATTGAGATAATTTTTTGAACTAATCGTATTGTACAATTATGATCATACTATATGATTATGAACGTATTATATGATTACGATCGTACTGTACGATCAGTTATGCAAAAAAGAGGGTTAACGACTAAATGAATCATTAATGTTAATGAACTAATCATAATGTACGATGTAGATCTTACTGTATGATTTGTTTTGATCAGTAAATACTAGCCACAAGATAAATTAAGTAAGTAATTTAAAAAATAAAATTTTGAACTAATTGTCCTGTACGAACCTAATAGTATTGTTCGACATTTGAAAACTTACTTAAATTATCCAATGTGATTAGCCAATCAAATCAAGGTTTAATAAATATGGCTAATCGTACCCTACAATTGATAGAGATGAAAGTCGATCGTCCCGAATGTCATACTGGATGAAAGTCTATATTTTTGAACTAATCGTATAGTACGATGTTAATCATATTGTACGAACCATTGATGTTTGAATTGACCGTATTGTATGATATAAATCATACCGAACGATTGACAGAGACGATTTCCAATCGTCCTAGTAATCGTCCTATACAGATAGGGTGAAATTGAACTAATCATACCGTACAAACTTATAATTATACTGTATGATAAGTATACAAAATTTGGGCAATTTATCTGAACGACTATTCCATCATACTAGATGAGTCCTATTTTTGAGTTGATCGTACTGTACGTACCCAGATCGTACTGTACAAATAGAGACGGCCAAATTAAAAATTTAGGATTTTTTTTAAGCCTTGTACTTAAGCATCTTATTGAAGTCTTTTAATAAGACTTTGGATGTTGAAGCAACTCTGAGAGAGAATTTCTTGAGAGATCTTTGGGCTTATAAAGGAAGAAGGTGAGGTTGTGTGTGAGGGAGGAGTGTGAGGGGGATTCATATGGTTGTTCCAGGAAAGCTTGCACATAGCTTCCTCCTGTGACCTTTTGTGAGTTCTTGGAGTTGCTGTTAGGAGAGAAACTTCAAAGTCATTGTCTAGGGTTTTCTTCCATCACTAGGAGGGTGAAAAAAGTTTTTAGGTTCTCTACCTTCACCAGGAGGGTGAAAAGGATTAAAGGTCCGCTGTCGTCACCAGGAGGGTGACATAGCTTCCGGTTCTCCGCCTGACCGGGTTTGGTGGAAGTGATTCTTGTAAGGGCTTCTCCGCCTTGCTGTTGGGGCAAAAGGAGAGTCACTATAGTATTAGTGCAATACCTAGAGAGGAGAACTCCGTAGAGCGGACGTAGGTTATGGTTGACTGAACCACTATAAAATTTATGTTGTGCTCTTATTTTTTTTACTTTTTTGCATTTTTATTTCATCACTTTAAATTTCTTACACAAATTTCATCTCTTATTACAAGCTGTAGTTAGGTTAATTCGTGATTAAAAAATAGATAAATTTCACGTTTAGCATGATTTTTCTTGTGCCTCAAAATAAAAAAAATTATTTCAGGGTCTTAATTTCTTCTGCTTGTGTTATGTTACTTATTTAGATTTATTTTCAAAAATGACTATCTAACATAAAACAAAAAAGAAAGTTTTTGTTGCAATATTTTTAAAAAGTACAAATTAACCACCCCCTCCTCTTGGTGCGCCTAGAGTTAGTTCACCGAGGTCTTACAACCTCCCTGAACTTTCAAATAATGGGGCCTAATACGAATTACTCTGGACATGTGTCACAATCTGAGGGATGCACATCATGATTCTTCTTCTTTGGCTCAGCTCTTTGTCTCGAGGAAAATCACCTTTTATCAAGTGTTGATGCATGAATATATGAAGGAGTGTTCTTAGGATAAGTTGAGTTATAAGTGCTAGTGGAAAGAGTCCTTTAGATGTATTGGTAACCTCTTGGGTGATGTTCTTGAATCATTCTGATCTTAGGCATGAGTTTTCTTAAGTTGTGGTAATTAAGCACTCATGGTTGGTCAAGATTGAGGAAGTGTATTTATGTCTTTCTTGAGGCATTATGACTGGAGTGATGAATACTATTGTTGGCTTGCCGATTAGAGTGACAATGAGTTACTCTTAAAGCACGACTCCCTATGAGGTGTCGCATTCACCATGTTTGAAAAGTCCTGCATAAATCCTTCAAGTTCTATTTTTGAACAATCTTCTCTAGTAAATTTGTCGAGTTACTTTAGGCCTTGATGTTGTCAAGTAAGTCAATTGAGGGAGACTGTTCTTGGTCAAATCTTCATACTGAGGTCTATCATGTACTAGTTATTTTATTGGAACCTATTAAACGCATGCAAAACACCTCACAAGACATATACAAATACACATTTAGTTATTCAATCAACTTGTCCTAATGAAGGGAAAGTTTCTAAAATGATAAGTGAATTAATAGCGAGCATTTATTATAGCAACCAATTAGTGGAAAGAAAAATAAATAAGTTATAGCCCTATTTTTACTATAGCCTTAGGTATTTCACTGATTTGTCATCATGATAGCGATGTGATACTACTCTCTTCCTTCACCTATAAGTAGATATCCAAGGTGCAATATTCTTGCACCTTCGAGTATTTACTAAGAATTTTCTCGCTGTAATAAAATGAGAATATATGTATGTGTATATATATATACACACACACACACAAAAAAAAAAATTGGTGAGGAGGGTTAATATTCACCTATCAAAGGGTGAGAAGGATTAACGTCACCCTAATCCTTTAGTGAGTAAGCTAACATGATTGAGGTGAGTCCTTAATCTACCCAAAGATACACTGAGCCTACAAATGTCCTTAGCGAAGAAAGTAAAGGTAGAGTTGAGTACACCACTAGAAATTATAGCATCATCGAATAAGTTGGCAGACTCACTGGAACTTGACTCTGTAATAAGGGTAGGGACGAGCCTAGGGAGAATGGTGCTCTCTTTTAGTATGAATGATGTTCCCTAAATGAAGAGTATGGTGAGGTGACTTATTGTTGGGCACCCAGTAAAGTTAATGGTTGCTGAAGAGGAGGCCTCTACTGAGGTTATAGTGATTTCAATAGGAATTGAGTTGGTGTTAAGTTAGAAAAGTAATGTGCGAGGTGTGTATTTTTTAAGTAAAATGTTACTTAAGTTTATTATTTTATGCATGAATTTCCCTAGGGGAATAAATTTTGAAAGAAATTTGACATAGCATTGTGATGCCAACTTCTTAACGCTGAAGCGCTCCAAGAAAATTAATTAGCACTCAAGTAGAGAGCTTAACATTGTGATGCCATATATATAGCGCTGCAATGCTACAAGGAGGAATATTTGTGATGAGATAGAGAAAATGTCACCACAACGCCATAATTATGACATTGTTATGGTTTATCGAGGAAATATTTGGATTTAAGAGAGAAATTGATGTCACAACACCAATATTATATCCCCATAATGCCAATCCAAATCATCCCAACCCTGTGGAAGTGTTAGTGTGGATAGTTGCATATATGAATTACCACAAAAATGTGTTCAGATCACCACAATGCCAGACTATCCTAATGCCACAACAATATAGTTATAATGGGGTGTCATGGTGCTATAGCTCTATTTTATAATTAGTCATTCAAAAAATTCTGCTTTAATACCAAAAAAGGGAGTATTACAACCTAACTTAACATGACTTATAGAAAGAATACATTATGTCATGTTGGATGGTGATAGACTAAACCCAAGATCATAGTATTGGAGACTTTTTTAAATTTCTTTGATTTAAAATAGACAACAAAACTACTAACTAATTTTCAACTGAATAAAAAGTAAACTCATCCATAAATTTTTTTATTCATTATTTGTATACTACAGTACATGACTATAGACTAAAGATAGGAAAAGAAATAATAACCATGACTGTATAAAAAATTATAAACAAGAAACTACATATACTGACTTAGACATATCAGTTTCTGCAGCCTCAACTACTCAACTGGCTACTTACCCTTTCCTTGAATTGAAACAGAATGTAGTATGTGTGAGCCAACATAGCTCAACAGGTCACACTTATCGATCTTAATTTTTAATAATTAACTCATTATATATTTAACTATTTTAAAGTAGTTAATAACAAATTTATTATATTGAGAAGACTGGGTATAATATTACTTGCATAGTAAATTCACTATTTTTAAAAGTTTTTAACCTATGATATATTTAAAAGTCATGATTATGCTAGAGTAGTTTTCTACATATTGTTACTATGGATTAGAGCATAACTACTCCTTATCTCTATCGAGCTCGTTGGAGCATTAACTAGGATCCCTCCTAACTATAATTTTTCTATCTCCTAAAGACCCCATAATCCAAACCATCATATGTCAATGTTATGGTCGGACTACATTTTAGAATCTCTAGTTATTCTTTTATTCCTCTATCGAGTCTCTAGATAACACTATGTTTTTAATTTATATATAATCTATACATAAATTAATTAAGGCATTGAGAAATTAAAAATAATATGAGTATTATAAAGATTCAACATACTCTAAGAAATACATGCATTTTAAGTAATCATAGATTTAGATTAAAAACTTAACTACCATAGAGACGATGTTACATAACACAAACATTTAATTTCACTTAGCAAAATACAAGTTACAACTTTAAACACAGGATAAACAAGAGATAATAGGGTTAGAAATATCTTGGATTTAAGATATAACTCCTTTGCCCTTCTCCACTTCACCTATGATTCCACAAGGTGCCAACCCTTTAATATAAAGACTAAGGCTACTACTTATATTTGCCAATGCATGAACATTATAGCTCCAAATTATCCCAACCCTGTGGTAGTGTTAGCATGGACAGTTGCATATATGAATCACCATACAAATATTTTCAGAGCACCACAATGTTAGAACATCCTAGTGCCACAACAATATAGTAGAATAGAGCATCATGGTGCTATAGCTCTATTTTATAATTAGTCATCCAAAACATTCTTCTTTAATATAAAAAAGGGACTATCACAACCTAACTTAGCATGACTTAGAGAAAGAATATGTTATATTATGTTGGATGGTGATAGACCAAGCCCAAGATCTAACAATTGGTGACTTTTTTAGATTTTTTTATTTAAAATGGACAACAAAGCTACTAATTAATTTTTAACTGAATAGAAAGTAAGCATACTTTTTCGTGGGTTCAACACTTTACTCTATCACTTTATTACTTGATTCAGCATTTATACTTACGTATATTAAGTGGGATCTATTATTATTTATATCAAATAAAATCTAAGCATTATTTAAGGGTGATATAGCCCTAGGTTTTTATAAAATTTAAAAGTTCACTCCACAACGCTTATCACTCATCCATGATTTTTTTCTTTTTATTCATCTTCAAAATACATATATAATAAAATTTATACACTATAGTACATACCTACAAACTAAAAAGAGAAAAAAAAAGCCATGATTGTACAAAAATCTATATACTAGAAAGTACCTATATCCAAGGTTGTAAAAATCGAACCGGACAACGAATCGGAAGAAGGAGAGGTTCACGGTTCGACCGGTTCAACCAGTCGAATCGGATGACGTAATAAATAATAATATATATTAAAAATTAATAAGATTAACATAATATTATATAAATATATGAGCATTTAATAATATTTATAAAATTTTAAAAATATATAATAAAAATTTATAAATATAAATATCATTTAAGAATAATATATTTATATATTTATAATTAAAAATATTTATAAGAATAATATTCAATATAATATATAAATTTATAATATTAAAAATTAATGATCATTAATATAATATAAATATATAAGCATTTAATAATATTTTATATTTATAAAATTTTAAAATATATAATAAAAATTTATAAATATAAATATCATTTAAGAATAATTTATTTATATATTTATATTATAATATATTTATAAGAATATTATTTAATATAATGTATAAATTTATAATATTAAAATTTATATTATAAATTCTTATAGTATACATTATAATAATTTTATAATACACTAGCCCAAATGTGTAGCCCAACTAAGCTTAAATTTGAAGCCCAACTAGCCCAACCAAGCCTAAATTCACATTCTAAACTCTTCATGCAACTTTTTTTAGTCTCACATCATAGGAGAGTTTGAAGAAGTTGCTTTGAACCATTTAAATGGTGTGAAGTACACACTTCTTCCTAAACACATTATGTGTGATACTTAAGATAATGTGCATATGTTAAGGTATAATTAATCATTATATTTAATAAAAAATTTTTAAAAATTTAATAAACTAAAATATATTATTTAATATTTAATTACAACAAAAATAATTTTTTTATATAACTGGCCGGTTCTTTCCAAACCGGGCCGGTTTAGCGGTTCACCAGTTCGAGCCGGTTCTGTGGGCTGGATCAGACCGGTCACCAGATCAGTTCATGGTTGAACTGGTTGAACCGGTCGGTCTTTGATTTTCAAAACATTGCCTATATCGACTTAGACAAAGTAGGTCTTGCAACTAGAATGAAAGACAAATTAAGGACCTATACTAAATATCCAGAATGATCATATCTACAATAAACAAAAGTTACATGGTAAAATTTTAGTGGGTTTAAATTTATCCTTTTTTTTTACACTACAAAATAATAATTAAATCAGAAAAATCTTAAAATTCTCACATTTTTTAAAAATTGAGATGCATAGAATACAATCTACCTCAATTAAGATAACATCCTGAACTGGATCAACATTAAAAAATGGATCAAAGTTACCTGAAATGGATTCTCTCTCTCTCTCTCTCTCTCTCTCTCTCTCTCTCTCTCTCTCTCTCTCTCTCTCTCTCAAATGAAGCTATGGGGGTTTTGTTTTGCCAAAAAATGGAAAAAGTGAAATTTGATATTTTTTAATAAAAAATTAACCTGCACCATGGCACTTCAGATATCACCGACCAACCTGAGAGCTTAGCACCGCAACACTCCCAAGAGAAAAATGCCATATTTTGTATTCATGCACATAGACCAACAGGGCTCGCTTTAGAATAGTACACACATGCATATATAACACTCACTGACACATATAAAAAGTATTTTAATACAAAAATTTCTATACATTATCCTTATCAGACTAGGTCAAATACTGTGTATAGCTTCAATGGGTATTATATATTGAAGCTCTACTTCATTGTTGATGCCACTTCTAAGACCAATTATAAATTTATTTGGTGGTTACTAATCTTGATCAAGGCAATTGGTCCTAGCCACAACATCATAAAATGTATTTATATAGCCCAGTATATGTATATTCCCTCACTTTAATGTCATTAAATATTCATATATCTTTTTTCTCATGATTTCTAAGTTAGTATTTATCCCTCAATATTTCTTTCATCTCTACCTAGGTAAAGAATGTTGTACCTGGTCTTTCCACTTTTACCAAGATTCATTCTAGTAATTTTGGGATGGTCTATTAAATTCATTATAACAAATGTAGTTCTTTAATAGTTATCCATTTGATACCAATCAAAGAATTCATTGATTAAGATGAACCAATAAAGGTAATTATTTGGATTATGAATAATGTCATAAGTTGGGCCTTCTACCTTAACCTTCTTTGTAGTTTCATCCAAATGGTCATGATGCCTATGATATTCATTCCTACCATGGTTCCAAAATTGATCTCTCCTAGATGGATGGTCATTTATTCGATGTTCCCTAAATTTCTCTCAAATAGAATTAGTTTTAGCTTAATTTTGGGCAGGTGGTTATACTTGCATCCCAAGGCTAGGGTCAAAGTTTGCATTGTTATAAAGTTCATAATCATATATTGTAATCTATGGAAGGTCTCCTCATTGTGTAAGACAATCACTTCTGCCTTTTAGATTAAATTTTCATATGATTATTGTTAGTAGATTTTGGTACCATGTTTCATGCAATGCGGATATACTATTTATGGAATAAGGGAGAGATTTTCAAGTACCTTTTATTAAAATATGTAATGAGTGTTCATTGTCAAAAATTAAAAATATGCTTGAAAGGATGTTAAAAAAATTTTAAAGCTTTACTCTAATAAATGGAGAAAGCAAAATAGAATGACAAAATTATTTATAAATATTTTTAATAAAACTTAAGTTTGTAATGTAGAGATCTACTATTGATTGGAATCGTAATAAAGGCTAAGTTTACGAGTGGATCACTTAATTTATAATGTGATTTCACTCTAGAGACTTAAAGGTATGATAAGTTTAAAGGGTGGTTGATTAAGCTCATGAAAATAGTGACTATTAGTTGACTTCTACATTAGTTCATAAATATGACTAAAAAAAGCATTTTGCTTTAAATCATTCCAACAGAAAATTTGATAATCATAAAAAAAGTAAAGAAAATTCCAGAATAAGAGGAATGAACTCTTTATGGATTGAAATTCACTAATTTTAAGTGGTTCTCCAATCATCCAACCCTCTTTGTAGTGAAGTCTCTGATGCTCCTCCAACTTAAGCTCCAATACCAACTTTAGCATTGCCGAGGGTTTGAGCATTATGGGATTGTCGATTTGTTCTTAGAATGCTTCTAAATGATTTTAGGGATGATACATAATTCTTTTGAATGTTGAAGATGAGTGTTGTCCAATTCTCATACAAATAATGTAGGATGTGTAAGGATGTATGTAATCGAGATGAATTTTCTTACTTGGCCTTTAGGCTTTTAGGTTTTAAAAATGATTGAACTCTAGGAATTGGAAAGTCTTGAAAATGGAATAGAATTATCTTTAGATCAATTCTAATATATATATATATATATGAAATTTTTAGAGGAGTTTAGATGGATCACAATGGGTCCACCATAAAACTAGGTCAGATTAAATCAAGTATTGGCTGAGAGCTCACCTTGGCTTTTTGATTGAACTTTTTTAGAGAAGTGGATGGGAAATTGCTATGGAACTATGAAGGGATAAACTCAGAAGAATTCTATAACAATAGAGTAAAACAATTAAAGGAGATAGAGTACTTACTACGCACTAAAATAGTTAGGGTTGAAGGAATCATTGAATCCCTTCAATGGTGAGGCTCACCACCAATCCCCCTCTTCTTGAAATAAACTCCAACTTTTGCAACAGAACCAAAGACTTTTCATTCTTCCTTCTATCATGCTTGAATAAGCTAACAACATCCACAATTGAATTGCACAAAGAGAGAGAAAATGAGTGTGACCTAACCATTAATTGTGTATGAGAAAGATGCGGCAATTACTAAAGCAACTACCCCTCCTTTTTCATTTGGCTATCCAACTAAGCAAGGGCCCATATTTATTTGAATTATTTAGCTTAAATTAAAAATTTACACTTAAAATTATTCACATTCTCTAAAGTCTTGAAATATCTAAACTTTAAATTTCACATTTTTAATTAAAATTTACTAATACAAATAAAATTCACTAATGCATAGTCTTTTATAACATTTATTACATACAGAAATTTAAAAAATTCTAATTAGAAGCTTTCATTTTGCTCCTTTTCATTGAATCTTCTTAGCTTCCTTATTACTCTGGGCTCCACTGATTAGTCTATTTCTTCTTACATTCGCACATTATGCCACATCTATATGTATTGTACTTCTCTTACTCATTCTTAGTGCTCTCTTTCTAAGAAACGCAACACGTGTCCTCCATAGTATTGAGATGGCTTCATAATTCTAACACTGCAATGATATGACATGTTCAATTATAATGTATCAGGCTACGACATTCTTCTTCGGGATAATGACCTCATAATGCACTATATGATTCTTTATTCAACTCAATGTCCCCTCCCATGATAGCCTATCCCAATATACTTAAAGAAGCCTTCCTCATCCTCAACCATATCAATCATCTAGAACGGTACTCAAACCCTATTAGAAGATTGTTAAGAAATATACATTCACATCAATTTTTAATTATTAATGTATTTACTTCCGGGACAAAAAAGCCGCCTCATAGTGTAAAAGAAAAACGCTACGCCATTATCGTAATATCATATTAAATTAAACAAACGCTGCAATAACGCTCAATTGCAGGAAGATTGGGTGAACTGAAATAATTGTATAGTACAAATGAAAATAATCTATCAAATAGAAAAATAATTAGATATTAAAATATTATTATTCATTAGGAAAGAAAACAAAAATGTTTATTTTATTTTAATTTCTATTGACGATTCAACGTTCAACATCGGAGCGTTCGTCTGGTCTTCCTTTGGACAGTTGAATTGGTGACCCTGCGGTCAATGCCGGGTTACACAAATATCGCCGATCTCGACAGATAGATCTAGTTTCTGCTCTCACGCGCATATCCTTGAAGCAAGCTCCAGCCATGGCGTCTTCCTCTTCTTCTACTATTCTTTTCGTCCGTCTCCTCGTCCTCCTCCTTGTCCTCCTCTTCTTTTCATCATGCTATTCACAGCAGCCTTACATTAACAACGTGCAGGCCAACTGCTATGGCTCGAACGCCTCATCCGCCCTCGGTTATACCTGCAACGGCGTTGAGCACTCCTGCACCTCTTTCCTCACCTTCCGTGCAAAATCCCCTTACCTTTCACCCGCCGTCATCGCGTTCCTTCTATCTGCGGACGCTTCCAACATCTCACGCCTCAATTCCGTCACCGACGTGGGCAGTCTCTCCTCTGGTGAGCTTATCATCATTCCCATCTCCTGCTCCTGTTCCAACAAATTCTACCAGCACAACGCCTCCTATACCATGAAAGCCCTCGGAGAGACTTACTTGGACGTTGCTAACGAGACGTACCAGGGCCTCTCCACCTGTCAAGCCCTAATGGATCAGAACCCTTTCGACAGCCTCAAACTCGCCGTTGGAGATCAGCTTGTCGTACCACTTCGATGCGCTTGTCCAACAATAAACCAAACGAAAGCCGGCATCAAGTACCTCCTCAGCTACATCATCGAATATAATGACGATCTCTCCACCCTCGCCCAAATCTTTAAATCCGATTACCAATCCATTCTCGATGCAAACGAGCTCAACGAGAAGTCCACCTATTTCCCTTTCACCACACTATTAATTCCTCTTACCACTGAGCCCACCGCCTTGTCGTCTTCCCGGCCGTCCCCCGAGCCTAGTGCTTCAGAAACTAAACCACCACCAGCCGGCGGCGGTGGCTCTAGCCATACAGGGCTGTTCGCAGGGGTTGGCGTTGGAGTCGGGTTGCTGCTTCTTATTGGTGCCCTAGCTCTTTTCTTCTGCTTGAGGCGGCGGGAGAAGCCCCCGCTCCAAAACGGTGAGCCAGTGTCCAACATCACAGAGTATGAGGAGCTACCATTCAAATCAACTTCTTTGTCATCGCCGACTACCCCTTACCATTTAGCTTCCAGCTTGCAAGGTGCGCTTGATTGGATGACTGTGTATAAATTTGAAGAATTGCAGAAGGCTACTGAATATTTTGATGAAAAACATCGCATCAAAGGCTCAGTATATCGGGGTGTTATCAATGGCGATTCTGCTGCTATAAAGAGGTTGAAAGGTGATGTGTCTAATGAGATCAAAATATTGAAGCAGATAAGCCATTCAAGTCTGATCAGGCTTTCTGGGTTTTGCCTTCATGAAGGGGATACTTATATGGTGTACGAGTATGCGGAGATGGGCTCTCTTAGTGATTGGCTACATCATATGAAGGGTATGAGTGATTCTTCTTGCCTTACCTGGAACCAGAGGATTCAGATTGCTTGCGATGTTGCAGATGGTTTGAATTATCTCCACAATTACACGAATCCTCCCTACGTTCATAAGAATTTAAAGAGCAGCAACGTTCTAATTGCGAAGGATTTCAGGGCTAAGGTTTCGAATTTCGGGCTTGCGAGGCCTCTGGCAGATGAGGAGGGGCTCCAGCAGCTTACCAAGCATGTCGTTGGTACTCAGGGGTACCTGGCGCCCGAGTATCTCGAGCATGGCCTTATCACTCCGAAGCTTGATGTTTATGCCTTCGGTGTTGTTTTGCTTGAGCTGTTATCTGATAAAGAGGCCACATTTGAAAGGGAGGGTGAGGAGAAAGGTGAGATTCTTCTGTCATCAGCAATTGAGGAGGTTCTTTCTGGAGAAGACGTGAGGAGTAAGTTGAGAGGTTTCCTTGATTGTTGCTTGAGAGATGATTACCCTTTTGATTTGGCCTTTGCCACCGCCGAACTAGCAAAGAGATGCGTATCTCATGATCTTAATTCGCGGCCATCTATGAATGAATTGCTTGTATCTCTTTCAGCCATCTATAACTCCACTCTGGATTGGAATCCAGAAGGTCTAGCAAGTTCTCGTTCTGCATCTACTGTATCTGGTAGGTAGTCATGCTCTTGCCATTGAATACATATCGGTTAGACATTCTGTATTGTATGTAGTTAATCAGTTGAATAACATGAGAAAGTTGTTCAGATTGAAATTTTCAAAAATTTGCCTCATTTTTTGTGTGGTTTTATATCTATTATCGTATAGAAACGATTGTTCTCTTCATGTAATACAATCACGCAATGTTAAGTGAGATTCTCTCATTTCTTTTACAGCACATTCCCCATTATGTTTTGCCGTTTTTTGCTTTTTTTCTTCTTCCTCTCTCTCTCTCTCTCTCTCTCTCTCTCTCTCTCTCTCTATATATATAGAGGATGAAGAATAAATTAAAAATTAAATAAAAATCAAATTACACAAGTTAATATATTTTTAATTTACTAATATTAATAATTAATACTGATTTAATTTTATAATTTAACTATATAAAAACCTAATTTATTTGATTAAATATTAATTGTTCAATCAAGAATAAATAAAATTAGTTAAATATAAAAAAAATTATTTAAGAAAAATAAATCACAAATAATATAAATTTTCTTACCTTAATATTTTAAATAATTTACTAAACCTTCAAAATTCTCATCTTCCTTCTCCCCACACTACTTTGTCAGCTTCCTCAAATACTAGATGAAAAAGAAAGAACTTCAAAGGCAGAAGAATGAGAAATAGTGATCGGAGGTTGCTAGCAAAGACTGTTCTCTCTCTCACTCACTCATTTTAATTTTTCTAAATTCTATAAATTTATTGAACTACAGGATTCATTAAATCTGTTAGATTCAAATTTACTCTGGATGATATTTAGATAAATTTGGATGGCGCTAGAGAGCTAAAAGGAGAAGGATAAAACAGAAGGGAAACATTGTGATTTTATAACTCCTATGTTGAGATAAATCCCTTTTTTTGTAAGTTTGCCTTAGGCTAACTATTTATAGATGTGGTTCGAGGTAATGGTATATTGAAAATATATATAAAAGATAAATTCATAAATTATAAAATATAGCCTAATGAATGATGCCATAAAATAAAACATATTTTAGTCATATTTTTTTAATTACATTCAATCTACATTAAGACTTCTCAAATAAGATATAGACTCGCATTAAATTGCTGGTCAGCTCTGCATGTGTTAGTCGACTTCTTGAGAGTAGCAATTTCAATGGCTCCACATGGAAGAATTATTACGTATGGAGTTTGAATATAGAGAACCGTTCGGTTTTATGACTGTGAACGGTAAAAACACAGTAAAAGCACATTGGTGAACAGTATAAGCTCAGTGATGAACAGTAATTATGCTTTTACTATTCACAATCACAAAATTAGACTGTTTTTGATGTCCAAACTCCGCACCTAATAATCTCTCCTCCACACAAGCAAACTTAATCATCTTTTGAGCCGAGTAGATTGGTGAGTTCATTATGATCCCAGCAAATGCACCTCGGTTTTGATGAGTTTGTATTATCTTGAAATTTGATCCTATTCAGGACAAAATGGCGATGTAGTGCTTTGCAGGATTTGGATGTGGGACCATTTGGCAGGATTTACGGTAAATCCTACCGCGTAAATCAGACTACCGAATAACCCTTACCTGCCACTGACCTTCCACCGATAGCCCAAACGCTGTGGCTCAAGTTCGTCAACGCTAGACCTCTTCTTCAAAAGCTCGCCTAATAAGGGACCTCGAACTCATTTGTACCAGCAGGCAAGAGCGGCCTGGATCTCGTTTGATGCAGTCAACACAAGGAACAAGTCCATCGCTGCCAGCTTCATCTGTTCTCTTCCATCACAATCCACATCAAACACGTAGTTAGCTCCACCGCCTTGCCCACAAAGTCTTCCACACATACCAAAACCGTTTGGATTTTTTTTTTTTGAATATTTAGGCAAGTTAAAATAAACTCATATAAACATCACATACATAAGATTCAAACCTAAAATTTTTTAATTGATAGTCAAAGCTCTCAATTAATAGATCAAAATGAGTTGTGTTTGGATCCATCTTACTTATCATATTTACCCTACTTTCTAAGATTTTGAAAACCTATCTGATTAGTAGTGGAGTAATAACAAAAGTAAACGAGTTTATTAATTTTTTTAAAATATTATTTTAAAACAACTTTAAAGATAAGAGAGTTTAATAAAACATTTTTCTAGAAAAAATTAGAATTTATTACAAAGATTTTTTTTTGTTTTTGAAAGAAATTTTAATTCAAACACAACAATTCTAACCATCAAATTAAAATATACAAAAATTAAAATAATGAAGAAAAGAGAAACATAAATAAGAATTTTTATAGTGGTTCAGTCAACCTGACTTATGTCACTCCCCGAAGTCCTCTCTCCAGGAATTCCACTGACTACTTCTGCTTCGAACAAGGGAGAGATGTCTTTCTCTTCACAGGGATATTGAGAACACCATTATTCACCATATCTCTCTCTCTCTCAAGAAGACTTCCTCCTTTTGCAACCAGCATGACAGAGTGCCTTACTCCTAGCCTCCCGACTAGACCAAAAGTCTTCTCATCAAGAATCTTTGGAGCTCTTACACCCAAGAGCCCTCGCAGTAATAAACCCAAGGAAAGAAGGTTATAGAATATGAAGAACAATCCTTGTGCACCACTCTCGCACATCGATCTCATGGACACCCTTCCAAGAGATCCTTCATACTCTCTCCAAACTCTCTCACCTTCTCTCTCTCTCTCATAGTAGAATGACTCCTAATAACTCTTTCTCTCTCAACCAATTCTGATCTCCCAAAACTGCTCAACCCTTGATAGATGGAGACTCTAGAAAGCAACAAATGTTCAAAGACCCTTTCTTCATCTTTAAGAGGAGTATTTATATTAAGTATATAATCAAACCCTAAAATATCCTAATTTAGTTAATTTCATGAGCCGATCGTATAGTCCAATCTATAGATTATATAGTATTATCTGTTCAATGATGCTGACTTAAGGAACCACATTGTCATGGTCGAATTAGGTTCATCTGAATAAGCTCTTTGCTTGATCATAATGTGTGATTAGAATCATATAGTATAATATATATTCTGATTTGTCCCATTAAATTGAGGTTCAAAAATAGGTAAATAATAATATATGAGTTTAAGTTTCACACAATACAAACATTTTCATCTAGGACAAACATTTTAAATTTTGAATTTATCTATTTTTACAAATATCAGGATTTTAATAGTTTGAATTGAATAGTTGAACATCCAGTACGATCTGTATTGTATTTTATGATTAGTTATGCAAAATTTTAATTTTAATTTTTTCATAATTAATGCTACTTGATTTTTAAAAAAATACAAAATTGTCTCTCATATCATATAGTACGAACTAAATCATATAGTACGATGTTAATCAAAAAGTCAAGTTTTTTAATTAACTTTGTTTACATAAAGACTCACAAAAATAACAATAACAACTACATCAAGCCTGTAACCCACTACGTGGGGTCGGCTACAAGAATCCTTTTTCTCCATTGTATTTGGTTAAGAGTAAAATTCTCATTTGGATCTAATTAAGAAAGGTCATTTCTAATATTTTCAAACCATGTCCTTTAAGGTCTACATCTACCTTTCTTAACATAGGTTAAATCTAATACATCTACTTTCCTAATCGGTTCATTGGAAGGCCACCGTTTTATGTGACCAAACCATCTAAGACGACTTTCTCTAATCTTATCTACCACTGGAGCTACTCCAACCTTTTCATGTATATGTTCATTTTGTATCCAGTCTATAAGAGTAAAGCCACACATCCACCCTAACATCCTCATCTCTGCAACACTTAATATTATGCTTCTCTTTTAATGGCTAACATTCTACACCATAAAATATTGCAGGTCGAACCACCATCTTATAGAATTTTCCCTTAAGTTTTAGTGGTACTTTTCTATCACACAACAAGCTCGATGCATTCCTCCACTTCATCCATCCAACTTGAATTCTACTAATAATATCCCCATCTATTTCACCATAACTCTGAATAATAGACCCAAGATATATAAAACATGTACTCTTATTAATGACTTGATCGCTTAAAGTCACAACCCCCCCCCCCCCCCCCCCCCCCCACTAGATCCAGTACTACTAAAATTACACTCCATGAATTCGGCTTTAGATCAACTCAAATGAAAACATTTAGACTCTAAGGTTGACCTCCATAATTCAAGTTTACCTTCAACTCCCTCTTTAGTCTTATCAACAAAAAGAATATCGCCAGCAAAAAGCATACACCAGGGAACATCCTCTTGCAAATCTCTAGTAAAAACATCCATGACTAAAGCAAAAAGATATCAGCTTAAGTCTAATCCTTGATGTAATCCAACTGAAATTGGAAAATACTTTGTCAAGCCACCTTATGTTCAAACACAATTAACAGCTCCAGCATACATATCCCTAATGACTTGAATATAAGCATTATTAATCCCTTTCTTTATAAGAAATATTAGTTACTCAATCAGTATAAATAGTACAAAATATAGTAACTTTTATTTTACATGGAGAACTTTAATAAATGTTATAGCCAAAATATCCAGGATAATTAGTATGATAAAATATAAAAAGTTATATAATAAAAGTTTAATAAATTTAATAAAAATGTAATAAAATCAATTTTGGAGAGAATTAAACAGTTAAAATCAAAATCTTTAAAAATGGAGATTGGATTAGAATCACCTACAGTGATCTGAGTAATTTTACAAAAGCAACAAAGCGATATGGCTGTTAAAAATAAACTTTCCCCCTCTTTATTTGCTGCACTGCGATTCAAGCAAAAATTCAAATTTTTTCCATTTTTAATTATTTTCAAAATTCAGATTGTTATAATCTACCCACCTTAAAAAATCTCGTTCTTAACATTTTCCTTAAAGATTTTGACATAAAATCGATATAAAATAAATCTGTATCAACATAAATTAAATCAAAACACACTGAATCAGTAATCAATACTTATCACATAATTATATAGTTCATTCAATCACATGTCATTCACTTATGCAATCAATTATATGCAAAATAATGCACCATAAATTATTCAATCTACCTGACTCACAATTAATTCTCTACAGCTCTGATAACAATCAATTCTTCCAATAACAATGCTCTAATACCAATTGACATGTCCCAAAATCTAATTTGAAAGAATTCTTTCTTTTATCTTTTATTATATAATAACTATAGCTATCTAATTTCACCTATTAGTAATAAATAATGAAAAATAAATTTATAATTCAAAACATCAATGCACATCTATTATTATTGACCCAAAAATAAATTATATATAATACTCAAAAATCATATAATCATAATATATTCTTTCATTTTTTAGTATAAAAAAATAACTAAAATAAAAAGAAATATAACCTGAGGAATCCTGATCAGTCTTACAGTCTTGCACCTCTTCTCTGACCTGAAATTACTCAATCAAATATAATGCGCTAAATCACCAAACAAGTAATTAAATCCTGCAACTACACTCAAAATATAATAAAGGAGCAATATGCATGTCAGCAATCAAATCATACCAATAGCATAATATAATCATGAATTGATACATAAATAGTAAAACTTATACATAGCAACATTACAATTTATAAATAGTAAAATAGTATAGTACGAAAGCCTTATTAGTATCCTATAAGTAGTAATCTATATCAGAATCCCGTTAGCTCAGTAAACAAAGTCATCACTCTTTATCTATTGGTATAATAATAACTCTTTATAACTCTCAATCAATATGACATTAATTAGTGAAGGGTAACATCAAATCACAGTATTTAAATGAAAGACCGCCGACCCACCATCCTTCATAGGTCAGTTAGTCTCCAACCAATAATAGTGAAACTAATTTTTACTTATTTTCACATATATTATTATCACAATACTATAATAATAATAATGACCAGCTATTACTTAACCACATACTCATATTCATTTCTAATACTTATATTAATAGTGTGCTTACAGTAAAAGTGTCAGTTATTCAATAAGTAAAAATAGTATAAAATACAACAACTTTTATTTTACCTAGTAAAATTTAATAAATGTTACAATCAAAATATTTAGGATAATCAATACAATAAAATACAAAAAGTTTTGTGATAAAAGTTTAATAAATTAAGAGAAAATATAATAAAATTAGTTATGGGGAGAATCAAATAGTTAAAATCAAAATCTTTGAAAATAAAAATAGAATTAGACTAACCTATAATGATCTAAGTAATTTCTATAGAACCAGTAAAGTGATCCGACCGCTAAAACTTTACTCTCTCTCCCCCTTTATATCACCCGTAAAGCAATTCAAATAAAAATTTTGATTTTTTTTATTTTCAATTATTTTAAAAATTCAGATCATTACATATAGGACCCTACTATAGGGTGATGAGAGAATGTTTTAGGTGCGATGATTATTGTACCTAATGGCAGAGTGCGGTGATTATAGTCACCAAATGACAAGGATATGCTTAGATTGAAAGTAGACTGTTGGTATCAGTCAAAGAGGCTTTTGAAGTATCTGATGATATGATTGGTATAATTTTATGTTATTTTATATAAGTTAAGCTTCCAAAAAATTTTAGTATGTATTTTGCTTTCTGTTTATGTGATTTAATGTGATTTTCTATATAGATTTTGAATACTAATTTTTGAACCAATTTGATTTGGTAGTTTTATTTGAGTATGCTCTCTCTCTCTCTCTCTCTCTCTCTCTCTCTCTCTCTCTCTCTCTCTCTCTCTCTCTCTCTCTCTCTCCCTCCCCCCTAAATTGATTAATGTAGAAATGCTGATTATGATTTTTTTTTGAAGGTGAGAAGATTGTAACAACCCAAAAATAAAAAGTATTTTAAAATTAAAAAAAATTGTTTGAACTAGAGTGCTTCGGTGCTGATAAGGGAGGTGGAGTAACCTAAAAAATTATGAAAATAATTTAGTACTCTATTAATCTCTAAATAATGCATAGATTTTCTTTGATATAAAAATTATAAAAACCTCACTTAATATATACAAGTATACGTTTCGAATCAAATAATATATTGATATAGTAGAGTATCTATCCCATGAAGAAGAATATTTACTTGCAAATGCTAATACTATCAACTACAATTATAATATTTATCCTACTCAATAAATATAAGTTTTTATGGATATTCAATCACTTGGTTTAAAATCAATAAAAAAATTAAATGAAATACTATTTAGATAAAATATTTTAGGTTGATTGAATGTAAATACTATATATTTTCTAATGATTCTCTTTTATATTGATGTTATTCAGAGCATATGCATCATCAACTACTCAGTCAGGTGTGAAGAGACGAAGGACAGATTAAACCCTTCCAACCTCAATACCACTCTAAACTCCCATAGTCTATCATCCTATGAAAATCTTAGAAGAGTAAGTAAAGCATGTACTATTAAAACCCCCTCATTACAATTCGTCTCTATAAATTTGATATATGTTAAGCACTATGTCTATGTTTGCATCATAACAATCCAATATGCCTAGTTGTGCATGCTTTCCTATTCCTTGGCTTCATATTATACCTGATATTATCTACATATATGACAAGTATGTGTACTAAATGAAGACCTCATATATTGAAAATATCATTAAATTATTGATGAAAATAATTCATTAGTACTCCACATTCTATTTACATTATTAATTCAAAACTAGAGAATTTAGTCGAATATTAAGAATAAGTGATACAAACTCATTTTCATTAATTACACAAAAGAAAAAAGTGCAGAAAAAAGATATCATCGAATAGGTTTAATGATCCACTCTACACTCTTCCTTGTACTTACAGAATTACTTCCACAAATATTAACTAAACACTCTTATGAAGAGGATCTAGTGCTCTCTGAATTCTCTTAATTGTCACGCCTAACGAAATTATAAAGAAGCACTATAAAGACTGAAATTAACTAAATGACTTAAATATATTACTAACATTATAAATGGACTATTTATAGAAAAACATAGAAAAAATTCTGGCACTACGATGCTTGAGACAATTGTGCCGCAACACCCATAAAATGAACTAACACCACAACACTAAAGTATTTCCTTCACTGTAGTGCTTACTAATGTGGACCCACTATTTAGTAAATAAAGGTGTCATATTACTGGCAAATCATGTCCTGAACGATTACAACTATAGTGCTGCGGTGCTGGTGATGGCTAGTTACAACCCAATTTAAAATTATAAGTTATAAATTTAATCATTAACTTTTAATTATTGAAGTGAATAATTGAGTTTTAATGATTATATAATATGGTAGTTAAAATTATACTTTCACTAGTTCACCATCCCTTATATTAGCTCTCTCATCTTATCCTTTTTAGTTTATGTATAAGATTATATTTTCAATCCTAAGCTTTCATTGATACCAATTTTTGAATGTACTCATCATTTTCTTTTGATTCTTTTCTTTTTTTTTTCTTTCTTTTGAGAACTATTTTATAGTTCTTTTTTTCTTTTGTAAAGTACATATTTAATGATTTTAAATAATAACTTCTGCTTTAGACATTCATATAATCTTAATGATTTTAATGTAAGAACTTAATGAGATTTGTTATTCCATCTTTAGGTTAGCAATGATTTTAAATTTAATCTACTCATATCTAATTTTTAATACTAATTATTCATCTTTTAATTTTAAAAGTTAATTAAATAGAGGTATCACTTATAAATTCAAATTTGGATAATAGCTTAAATGCTTGAATGGGTTAAGTATTAGTTTTTTCAACATATGAAGTATAAACAAAGTTCATTCAAACTAGGATCTATGATTTTATTATTATCCTAATATTATATAATTTTTAATTATCATTTTTATAAGGGTTGATTAAATAATCAGAATATTAAAGTAATTGAAAGACAATAATAATTTAAGCATCAAAGGAATTTACTAATATGTAAAAAAACACATAAAATACTACAAACATATGCTTTCATAAGAATGATAAAAGGTGCATAAAATATATGTTGAACATAAATATGACATAACATTCATAACATAATGAGTAATAGCATAACACATACATGGGTTGCCTCCCAAAAGCACTAAGTTTAAAGTCAGCCAAACTATAAATGAAAATGCAAAATAAAATAACATCAAAATGCAACACAAAAACTAAAAACATCAATTTCTCTCTCTATCTCTCAAGCATACCCTTTTCAAGGTCTTCCTCATCATTTTCCTTATCTTCATCTCTCTCTCTAAGCTGCTAAACAGAAGGTCGGTACTCAAGTGCAGAAGGAAACTCATATTACTCTGGCCTTTCAATAAATGGATTGTTTCTGAACATTCTAACAAGAGCCTCATTAAAATTAGATGTGTACTGGTAGTATTTCTATTATTGGTCTGCTGTAGTATAAGCCATCCGCATTTTCATCTCAAATTGCCAGTCTCTTGAATCTTCATAAAACCGAGTGACCTTCTCTATTTTCCCACTCAAATATACCACTTGATCACTTAAAGATTTAAGAGTCCTGGCACTCCTACTGCTACTGCTCCATGCCCCTCCAAAAGACATGGGCTCACTAGGATCCTCCTCTTCTCTATCTGATTACTTGAAATTCAATATTTTTCCCATAGTGAGAGTAGTTATGCGGAATAACTATTTTTCATTTTGATCACCCCTCACTCCTGCTGCTACACAAAGGGCATATACTAAAGAAGGGTGGCCTAGACCCATAGAAGTAGATCCCCTCATAATATACATAAGGGAAGACAGGATAAACTTTCCAATATTAATAGTGTAGCCCTTTTGAATGACAAATTTTAGGAGGGCTCTATCCTTGGTTAACTCACTAATATTCTTGATAGGGAGAATGTGGGCATAGATGAAATAGTTCTAGACCTTAGAGGTTTGAGTCATATAAGATGCATGGAAATTAATGATTTTCTCTTCTCTAGTCTTCCACCTAGCTCCACTAGTCAGTCCACAAAGTAAGTCTAAAATTTCTTGAGAATCAAATGATGCATAGCTAAAAGGAAAATATTCATCAAATTCTATATCTTTTAGCTTAAGGACTCTATTAATGGTTGAAGAGTTAAAAGGTACACATCTCCCTCTCACCTAACATTTAAAATCGGAAGCCTCTTTTTCATTGGCAAAAATTCAAGCAATATACTTATAATAGCCACAAATGGTTCTCACATAAATGAGCCCGGCCTTTGTTAGAAATGGTTTGAAGGATTAGTTGTGTTGGGTTAAGAAAATTATGCTCAGAGATTAAAGGTTTAGTGATTACCCACTAAGTATACCTAGACTCAGCTTCCTTATAAATAAATTTGAGTTTATCATAGGTGGTAGCTCTATTCTTCCCTGATCCTAAAGTCTTAGGGCCCATTGCTAAAAAAAATTGGGGTAAGGGAAATAGAGAGATTGAGTGAAACTGCAATGTAAAATGAGATGAAAATGGAATGTCTATTTATAAATAATGAAGTGATGTGGTGTTGTAAGGTACTGTACTATGGAACTCAATGCATACACTAAATGACAAAATGATCAAATTTAAATGCTATAGCAGTATAGGCCACATGGTGTAACAGCACTGATTTTAGGAATTTGAAATGACTTTTCAAAAATAGGTCACCGCTGCAGTTTTACCATGTCTCATCATAGCAGCAGTTATGTCGATTAATCGCTGTAGTGCTATCAATGCTGCAGTGATGAAAATGATATGGCATCGCGGTGTCAATTCTAGTACCGTGGTGCTTATAAAAAATTAATAATGTGCATTTGAATCCATACGATTCATTTTGGCTTATGACTGTCAGTGTTCATTTTGATTGGGTTTGACTATCACTAAAGCGCTTGGGGGATAAGTGTTGTGGTATTGGCTTATATGATTATTTAAACTGTAGAAAATTTTAATTTATGGAATCATAAAGATGCAAGGCAAGCGCTGCGACACAGTGAAAGTTAGCGCTGCAATGCAAAAATGAAAAAATGCAAAAAATAAGACTAATGACTTGACACTCAATGTAAAATGTAATGTAATGTAAATAACAAAAATACAAAATACAAAACCAATATGCAATCATAATAATAAAATACATATAGGTTTAATTTATAATTGATTCAATAATATAATAAAAGTATAAGTAAAACAAAATCCTCCCTAGCAATAGTGCCTAAAATTTGATGGGGGCGGTGGAGTAACTTTAAGAATTATAAAAATGATTTAGGCCTCTATCAATTCCTAAATAATGCTTAAGTTTTCTTGATATAAAAATTATAAAAATCTCACTTAATATATGCAAGTATATATGCTGAATTAAATAATATAGTGATAAAGTAGAGTATTGATCCCATGAGGAGAAATGTTTACTTATAAATACTAGTACTATCTATTATAATTACAATAATTATCTCACTCAATAAATATAAGTTTTGGTGGAGATTCAACCACTTAGTTTAAAATCAATAAAAAGCTTAAATGAAATACTATTGGATAAAATATTTTGGATTGATTGAATATAAATACAATATATTTTTATAATGATTCTCTTTTATATTGATGTTATTTAGAGCATATGCATCACTGAATACTCAGTCAACCATGAAGAGATAAAGGATAGATTAAATCCTTCCAACCTTAATATCACTCTAAACTCCTATAGTTTGTCATCTTATAAAAATCTTAGAAGAATGAGTAAAGAATGTATTGTTAAAACCCCCTCATTATAATTTATCTTTATAAATTTGATAAATATCAAGCACTATGCCTATATTTGTATCATACCAATCCAATATACCTAGTTGTGCCTACTTTCTAATTCCTAGGCTCAATATTACACCTCATATTAACTATACATATGACTACTATATGCATTAAATAAAGACCTACTATATTAAAAATATCATTAAATTATTGATGAAAAGAATTTATTAGTACTCCACTTTTCATTTATACCATCAATCTAAAACTAAGGAATTTCGCCAGACATGAAGAACAAGTGAAGCAAACTTATTTTCATTAATTGTATAAAAGAAAGAATGTATAGAAAAAAGATATCATCAGATGGGTTCAATGATCTTCTCTATACTCCTCCTTGAACTTATAGAATTGCTTCCATAAACATTGACTAAATATTCTTATGAAGTGGATCTAGTACTCCTTGAATTCCCTTGGTTGTCACTCCTAAGAAAATTACAGAGAAGCACTATGAAGACTAAAATTAACTAAGTGATTGAACACTCTTACTAATATTATAAACAAACTATTTATAGAAAAATACAGAATATGGATTCTAGTACCATGATGCTTGAGACACTTGTGTCGTAGCGCCCATAAAATGAACTAACACCACAATGTTGAAAGATTTCCTCTACTATGAGGATGTTAAATAGAGACTGGGCACCTCCATGTTCATATTGGGTGCTTCAACTACGTCAATGATGGAGCCATGGAGGCGTAGTGTCTGATGTCGTGGTGTTGTACCATACTTGAAATTTTTGTGTATTTCCTATATTTTTCTACACAAACACAATTAAAATAGAACATCTTCACTAGCAATTTAACATATAAAACATAAATATTATTCACACTCATCATGTGCTATATTTTTTTGCACTGTAGTGTTAGGTTTGAGAGCATAATAATACTAGAAATTATGGTGGTGGTATTAGAGTCTATGTTCTATAATACTTCTTAATTCAACATGTGGCACTATAACACTGGATCGAAGCTCTGCGATGCTAAGCCATTAATAATATGCATATATATATATATATATATATATATATATATATATATATATATATATATATATATATATATATATATATACACCCACACACACACACACACACACCCTTACCTCTCCCTCACTCACTCGTATGCCTTAACTGGGAAGAAACTGAAGGAGGAGAAGAAGGGGGAGAAGTGGAAAGAGAATTAGAGGAGAGAAAAAGGTATTCAAGTGTTTTTTGTCCATCTTTCCTATTACAAATTTTATTTTATTTGAAGTAAGTAATTAACCTCTTCATTTTATTTTTGATGATTTTAATTTCTACAGATTTTATCTCTCCTAAATTTGCCAAAACTACATTATCTCTGGATTTCATAAGCATTTGTTGCAATCCAGGATCTATAGTATGTGATTTTGAAGATGACAAATATTATTAATTGAATTGTAATTTTTTAGTAGATAGTTTGGATATTCTTTTTGTCTGTGAGGACTAATATTGCAGATAAATATACACTGCTCAAGGCTACTAGAAATTCAAGATTGAGTAGAATAGGATGTCAAGTAAAAGAGTCTGTACTTTAATTTTTTTTATTTTCTATTTTTTAAGTCTGGTTATATAAGAGTGTATGCAATTGGGTGATCACGCACATACATACAAAGGAAGTGAGAAAATTTTAAAGTTAAAATTTTTTATACTAATCATACTATACGACTTTTAATCATACTATACGACACTTATCATACTATATGATTTCTTTTGATCTATAAACCCTAGCCGCTAGATAAATTAAGTAAGATATTTGAAATCAATTTTGAACTAATCGTACTATACAATATTTTGAAATCTTACTTAAATTATCTCCCATAATTAGTCAATCAAATCATAATTTAATTAATGATAGTAGATCTTATTTTACGATATTGATCGTATCGTACAATTAAAAAAGATGAAATTTGGTCATCCTAAAGATTGTACCAAACAAAATCATGATTTTTAAATTAATCATACTATATGATATTCAACTAACCATACTATATGATAAGAGCAGTACAGGATGATTGATAGAGATGATTTTCAATCGTCATAGAGATTATCCAATATGAATGCAAAGAAATTAAACATATCGTATTGGACGGCCTCACGGTCGTATTGTATAATATGTTTAAAAATTTGAATAGTTTGTCTGAATGACTATTTGCATCGTACAGGACGGGCCTATTTTTTGAACTGATCGTACTGTATGAATTTTATCATACTGTACGAACAGAGATGGCCAACTTGAATTTTTAAGGTTTCTTGAAGCCTAATACTTAAGCAATATTTGAAGAATATCTTTAAAATAGAGAGAGGAGTGTGTGACTGTCGAAGGAACATTGAGAGAGAATATTTTCTTGGGAGCTATTAGGTGAGTGAGGAAAAAGAGGGTAAGGTTGAGCATGAGGGAGAAGTAGTGTGAGGGTATCACATGGTTGCTCCAGGCTTACTTGCATCTGATTCCTCCTGTGGCCTTCTAAGTCCTTGATGTTTCTCTTGGGAGAGAGGCTTCAAAGTCAAATCCTCTAAGTTCTCTGCCTTCTCCAGGAGAAAAAAAGGAGCTGAGATACTCTGCCTTCTTCAGGAGAGAGAAAAAGATTAAAGGTTTGCTGCCATCACCAGAAGGGTAACATAGCTTTAGACACTCCGTCGCACCAGGGTTTTATGGAAGAGATTTTGTAAGGGCTTCTTTGCCTTGCTGTGGGGGAAAAAGGAGAGTCACTTGTTTCTACTGCAATACCCATAGTGGAGGACTCCGGGGAGTAGACGTAGGTCAAGGTTGATCGAACTACTATGAAATTTTTGGTGTATTTTTTCCATTACGCACTTTTACTTTTTTCTATATTTTATTTCTGTGATAACTGCTTGAAAAATTTGGTGATTATTGCTTCATTTTAAAAGTTAGAATGTAGTTAATTTAATATATTTGACAAAATCTTTTGCTTTCGCAATCAACTAGAATTTGGTATTATCAATTTCAAAAATATTATCATTATTATTTTGAAGTAAGCATTTTTTTAAATTATCAATTCATCCCCCCCTCTTGGTGCGTCTCAAGCTAGTTCTTTGAGGTCTCACAACCTCCTCGAACTTTCAAGTGGTATTAGAGATTTCTTAAAATTTAAATTTTAAAATATTCTAATATAGATCTAATGGCGTGAGCATTTTGGTAATAGGAATACTATTAAGGGTTATTCCATATCCCATCCACCTTTGTTTGAAAATATCCTGTTTGATTTCTAAAAAATTCGCATGTCTATATATTTGCAATCTATTAACTATAAAATTTGGCATATAATTCAAACTAGTTATTCACTTCCATCTCATGTAGTTAATGGCATTAAAACTAACATACCCTTCACTGAATGGAGTTATGGTGATAGGGAACTCGCACAATTAAATATAAAATATTTGAATTATTTCTTCTGTACTTTAAAATCTGAGGATTATATACGAGTTTCTATATGCACTACCAGGAAGGAAATTTGGGATAGGTTATGCATCACTTATGAGAAAACTAGTGAAGTTAAACAGTTCATGCTAAATATTCTACTACATGACTATAAACTTTTTCAAATGAAACCTAGCGAGACTATATCTAAAAATATACTAAGTTCACCTAGATAGTGACATCTTTGTATGAACTAGGTAGAGAACTATCAAATTTTGAAAAAGTTAATAAGAGTTTACAATGCCTACCTAGCTCTTATAATGCTAAAATTACTACAATCACTGAATCTAAAGATTTGAATGTCTATTTAATTAATAATTTTTTTGGGTCACTCATTACCTACGAGCAAGGTGTGAGTCAAAAGATAAATGATGCAGGTGAAAAGAAGAAAGAGAACTATGACTTTAAAAGTGAAAGATTCAGATAGTGACAATTATCTAGTAGAGGAGGATGACGACATCACATTGATGAACCGCCAGTTTAAAAAAAATTTAAAGAGGAAGCAAAGGTGTCATCAACAATAATGGAATAAAGGTAAACGCACTAAGAATTTTAAAGCGTCATGTGACACCATGTACTTTGAATGCAGGAAACCAGGACATCTCTGAACAAATTGCTCCAACTTGTAGACTCACCTAGTGAAGGAGAAGGGCGAAGATAAAGCAAAATAAGAAAAGGCAAAATTCAAGAAGGGGAAGAATAGGATGTAAAAAGCATTTTGGGCCGAGTCTACCTCAGAATCATCAGAACTAGAAGCAGAGGAGAAGGTGACAAATCTGTGTCTTATGACTAATGATAATCTTGATCAATTAGATCAGGATAAGGGGTGCTCTAAAAAAATACCTAATTAGAGCATATGGTACCTGGACAATGGATTCTCGAGGCACATGACTAATAATTTGAAGTAGTTCATCACACTGGAGGCTAGGTCAAGATGTAAGGTCACACTAAGGGACAACACTACTAGAAAAGTGATTGGCTCAGGTATAATTGGCAACTCTAAAAATTTTATAATTGAGAATATTTTATTAGTCAATGGTTTAAAGCATAACTTACTGAGTATTAGTCAATTATGTGACAAGGGCTTTGATATTAACTTCTTATTTATAAAATGTATGATTAGCTTGAATAATAAATTAATATTAGAAAAAAAGTGTGAATAACATTTATATATTTGATTTGAACTATGTTGAATACTCTGATTCCCTCTATTTGAAAACTATTATTGATGATTCCTGGCTATGGCATAGGAGACTATATCATACAAGCATGAAAACGTTTATGAAGATTACCCAAAAAGACCTAGTTAGAGAAAAAATAGAACTCTGATAAAAGCTGCTAGGGCCATATTGGCTGAATATTCTCTCCCTATATATTTTTGGGCAGAAGCAATAAATGCTGTTTGTTATATTTTAAATAGGGTGAATGTTAGATCCAAGCTAAATAAGACACCCTATGAACACCTTAAGGGTAGGACACCCAACCTTTCTCACTTGCATGTTTTTGGTGTAAATGCTTTATCCTAATTAATGAAAAATCATCCTTAGAAACATTTGATCCAAAATATGATGAAGGAGCTTCTTAGGCTATTTATATATAGGGAAAGCTTATAGAATCTTCAATAAGAGGACCTTGATAGTAAAAGAGTCTACCCGTGTAATATTTGCTGAATCAGATAGGACCGCTGAATCTAAACTTGAAGAAGAAGAAGAAGAAGTAGTAGAGGTCATTCGAGGGGTATAAGTCATTGCTATAGGAGATAGAGTAGAACCTCAGGAGTCATTGCCTAGAGAATGGAGATATTCTTCTAGTCATCCTAAAGAACTGATCTTATGAGACTCATCTAAAAGATTTAGAACTAGGTATAGACTTAGGAATAAAGTTAGTCATTCAATATTTATCTTTATGATAGAACCCACCAACATAGATCAAGCCCCAGTTGATGAATTTTGGATCCTAGTAATATAAGAAGAGCTAAATGAATGACTCTGGAATAGTGATAAGATATAAGTTCAGATTAGTAGCTAAGGGGTACAATTAAATTGAAGGAATTAATTTTGAGAAAATATTTTGCCCCTATAGCTAGATTAGAAGCTATTAGGGTGTACTAGCTTTTGCCTGCTTTAGGAGATTTAAATTATATCAAATGGATGTTAAGAGTACCTTCCTAAATATGGTGATTAAATAGGATGTTTATGTTAAGTAACCCCAGACTTTGAAAATTCATAATTTTCAAATCATATGTTTAAGTTAAAGAAGGTATTATATAGACTAAAATAATCACATATAGCATGGTATAAAAGACTAAGCACATTCTTACTAGATAGAGCCTTTATTAAGGATAGCGTAATACTACCTTATTCCTTAAAAAGGTAAAAGAAGAATTACTCATTGTCCAAATTTATGTTGATGATATATTATTTGGATCCTCAGATAAAAAGTTATGTGATGAATTTTCAAAAATAATGAGTAGAGAGTTTGAGATGAGTATGATGGAAAAGCTGAACTATTTTCTTGGATTTAATTTAAAGTAGATGGATCATGGAACCTTTCTTAGCAAATCTAAATACATCAAGGACATCCTTAAGAAAAATGAAATGGATAATGCTAAGGGAATAAACACTCCCATGAGCTCTATTATTCAGTTAGATAATGACCCAAATAGAAAGTCAGTAGATCAGAAAAAGTATAAAGGGATAATTAGATCACTTCTTTATTTGATTGCTAGTAGACTAAAATATAATATTTAGTGTGTATCTTTGTGCTAGATTTCAAGTTGATCAAAAAGAATCTCACATGACTATTAGGCACCCAAAACCTAGGTATCTGGTACCCTAGGCATAGTTCATCCTTTGAAATCATAGGATTTTTGAATTCTGATTTTGCAGGATGTATGGTATATAGGAAAAGTACATCAGGAACCTATTAGTTTATTGATAAATTATTAGTTTTTTGGTCCAGTAAAAAGTAAAACTTGGTAGCCCTTTCTACTGATGAGGTGGAATACATTACTGTTGGAAGCTATGTTGCTCAAGTCTTATGGCTAAAGTAACAAATCTTAGATCTTTGACTACCTGAAGGCACCATTCCTATTATATATGACAATACTAGTGCAATTTGTGTATCCTAAAATTTAATTCAACACTCCCATACAAAGTATATAGATATTAGGCATCACTTCATAAGAGATCATGCAGCCAAAGGAGATATAGAATTGCATCATATAGTTAATGGAGACCAATTAGTAGACATCTTTATTAAACCCCTAGCCTATAACACCTTTAGCACATTAAGGACTAGACTATATATTATAGACATTCATGCTTAACTCAGAATAAATCAATTTTTTATTTGAAATCAGCCATTCATATGTGTTATATTGTATGTGTATATTTATATGTACATTGATTTATGTGTTGTCACTTTTGAATGTTTTTGTTTTTATTTAAAAGATATTTTTTGATCATCACACACACACTCTTCACTAGATCCAAAAAAATCAAAACTTTTTCCATCGTACTATACGATACATGTTCGTATTATATGATCTAGCCATTTATGCAAAAATCATAACTATGAGCTAAATCAATGGCCCAGATAACTTCATTATTACAAATCATACTGTATGAACCACCTTTTGTATTGTACAATACACGTATTAGAATCTATTGGAACAAATTCAATTTGGTCGGTATGACCATAATTGTATTTCATACTATATAAATCTTCATTCGTACTGTACGATCAATATGTTAGAATTTATTCTAACGAATTTAATTTGACAGGTACGATCATAATTGCATTTCATACTATACGAACACCTGTTCGTATAATACGATTCATTTAGTCAAAAGTCATTCTGATGATTCCTTTGGACGAATGAAATTCCTTAATATCGTCCAATACGATACTGATCGTACTATATTATTTGACCACCTTTTCCTAAAAAGTCGTCCATATGATTTAACTCTCATGATCATACTGTATGATCTGCTTAAATTCTATAAATTGGAGGGGTTTTCTTGAGTTCAAACCACTTCATTCAAATTCTTACCCTTACTGTTTTGAATTCTCCAATGGCTGGTGGTAGCAAACGAAGTCGCCTCACCCCCAACAACTCTTTCTCTCGTCGCCCACCTGACAATCGTTTCCTATCTGCTGCTGATGAAGCAGCCTACCATAGATTTAAAGATACTTGCATCACACCTTCCAGAATGTTGAACCAACTTGCACTAAACTTTCAGGTGATGAGCCTATTCAACAACACTTCTCTCCAATTCCTTCTCATATTTACTTTTCCTTTTCACTCTAAAATTCTCTATGAATTCTTAGCAAACCTTAGGATCAATGGCGACGCTTCTGTCATGCTTTCTTATGTATGTCATCGCCATATATAACTAATAAAAGAAGATTTTGGAGAACACATTCAATTTTCCACACAAGGCTGTAGACCTTACTCTATGGCCTCTAGATTAGATTTTGATTGGAGTGCTGTTAACCTCACTATTCAAAACATAGCTTGAAATCAACATCAACCCTTAGTCCACTCTCTAAACCATAATGCAAGGGTTATCCAGCATGTTCTTCGAACCTCCATCATTCTCAAAGCTAGAGACCGTGTAAACCTCACTCCTTTGCTTTTTACTATCACATTCTTTATAATGTCGAATACTGAATTTGATGAAGCCCAAATGATCATTAATTATATCCAAAACTTAACTCCTATTCGACTTCCCACAACCAGAAGAAAGCAAAATGTTGCACTAGGACACGCCATAAGCTATATATTAGACAAGAAATAACAAATCACCTACCTTGCTCCTCCTGATAATCTTTCCATTTTTTATACGGATGCTTCCTTCCGTATTCTTTTATATAGGGGGCAAGAGCCCAACGAGCCAATTTTAATGATGAAGGGGGAGCTGCTCCTACAACTACTTCTACACCAACACCAGCACCTGTGGCACCTGAACTAGGACCAACACCAACACCTCATTTCCATCCATATGAGGAGATGGTTCAAAGATTTGATCGCCTAGAGTCTTGCTTAGACCAACAACAACAATAATATGAGACAGTCATGACATGGTTTGGGGAACAATTCTCCTCGATCTAACAATAAATCTCATCCATTCATAATTATTTCTAGCAGTAACCAGCAGCATCACCACCTGATCAGGATCCTTCTTACTTTTAGTACTTATTTGTTATGTTTTATTGTTTTATGTCTTATAATGTTCAACTTATTTTTTCTGCATTCCTCCTCTTTTTGGTGATGTCAAAAGGGGGAGAAAATTATGTTTGGTTGTATGTGTGATTATATATGCTATTTTATTTCTCTATATTAAAATTTTTTTTGACCCCTAATTTTTAAATCTATCACCCAATAAGGGTGGGCTTAGGAGAAAAGAATTTTATTTTACCTCTCAACCAAAATTATTTGCCATCATAAAAAATGGGGAGATTATTATAATCCAGGATCCCTAGTTTATGATTTTGATGATGACAAATATTATTGATTAAATTGTTACTTTTCTTAGTAGATATTTTGGATATTTTTTTTATTTGTGAGCACTAACATTGCAGGTAAAATATACACTACTCAAGACAACTGAAAACTCAAGATTGGATAGAATAAAATATCAAGTAAAAGAGTTTATACTTTTAATTTTTTTATTTTCTATTTCTTGGGTCTGGCCACATAAGAGTATGTAATTTGGGTGACTGTGTACAAACACAGGAGGAGTGAGAAAAATTTAAAGTTAAAATTTTTTGTACTAATCATATTATACAACTTACAATCGTACTGTATAATTAGTTATTCTAAAAATAGTCTTAATGACTAATTGAATTATTAATGGTATTAAACTAATCATACTATATGATGCCTATCATATTGTATAATTCATTTTGATCTGTAATCCCTAGCCGCCAGATAAATTAAATAAGATATTTGAAAATCAAATTTGAACTAATCGTACTGTACAATCCTAATCATATTGTACGACATTTTAAAATCTTATTTATATTATCTCCTGTAATTAGTTAATCAAATCATGGTTTAATTAATGATAGCATATCATACTATACGATCTTGATTATACCGTACGATTGAAAGAGATAAAATTTGGTCATCCCAAAGATCGTACCAAATGAAATCATAATTTTTGAACTAATCATACTTTATGATATTTACATCATACTAGACGACCAACTTGAAATCAATTAACCGTATTATATGATGAGAGCAATACGGAATAATTAATAAAGATGATTTTCAATCGTCCAAGAGATTATCATGTATGAACGTAGAGAAATAAAACAGATTGTACTAGACGACCTCACGATCGTACTGTATAATATGTTTGAAAATTTGAATAGTTCGTCTGAATGACTATTTGCATCGTACAAGACAGGCCTAATTTTTGAACTGATCGTACTATACAAATTTCAATTGTATTATGTGAACAGAGATGACCAACTTGAATTTTTAGGATTTCTTGAAGCCTAATATTTAAGCAATGTTTAAAGAATCTCTTTGAAATAGAGGGAGGAGTGTGTGACTGCTGAAGGAACTATGAGAGAGAATATTTTCTTGGGAGCTCTTGGGTGAGTGAGGAAGAAGAGGGTGAGGTTGAGCATGAGGGAGAAGTAGTGTGTGGGGATCGCATGGTAGCTCCAGGCTTGCTTGCATCTGATTCCTCTAGTCGCCTTGTAAGTCCTTAAAGTTTCTCTTGGGAGAGAGGCTTCAAAGTCAAATCCTTTAGATTTTCTTCCTTCTCTAAGAGGGAGAAAAAGGAGCTGAGGTACTCTGCCTTCTCCAGAAGTGAAAAAAAGATTGAAGGTTCACTTCCGTCACCAGGAGGGTGACATAGCTTTCGACACTCCGCCACACTAGGGTTTGGTGGAAGGGATTTTGTAAGGACTTCTCTGCTTTGCTGTGGGGGCAAAAGGAGAGTCACTTGTTTCTAGTGTAATACCCGGAGTGGAGGACTCCAGAGAGTGGACATAGGTTATGGTTGACCGAACCACTATAAAATTTTTGGTGTATTTTTTTCTTTTCACACTTTTACTTTTTTCTGCATTTTATTTCTGTGATAACTGCTTAGAAAAATTGTTGATTATTACTTTGTTTCAAAAGTTAGAATATTATCATATTTAATTTAATATATTTGACAAAATCATTCTCTTATGCAATCAATTCAAATTTGGTATTATTAATTATTAAAATTTTTATTTCAAAAATAGTGTCATTGTTATTTTGAAGTAAGCATTTTTCTTAATTACCAATTCACCCCTCCACTTGGTGTACCTCGGGCCAATTCTTTGAGGTCTCACAACCTCCTCAAACTTTCAGCATTCACCTTATAATTTTTGATATATTATAAATTTAATCATTATGAATAATATAATATAATTTTACTGTATTTTTATAAGTTAAGTATTTGTACAGAAATTTTTATGTAAATTTAATAAGAAAAGATACTGAAAATGAGATGAAAAGTGATATACTGTGATTTGATATAAAATATAACATGGGTTGAAATTATTGATGTGCTTTGGAAAGTAATATTGATATTGTTGATATGTATGGGAATATGATATTGATTTGACTAAAAATAAGAAAAGGATGTATTGATGGATATCAGATATATATGATATGATAATCTCACGTAACACCCTCAAGATTCATTGATTCACTGATGAAAGACATAAGGAGCTAGAGACTGATTGAGAGTTATAAGGACATAGGGCAACGATCACTAATTCACTGAAAGGGAATTATAAGGAGTATATTAATAAAGAGTCATAAGGGACGATTAACCGAGAGTCATAAGGGTAAGAGCAAGATACAAGATACTCTTATATGAATATCTAATAAATAATAAGAAGACTTATATAATAGATAGTACTGACACAAACAATTACTATATAGATAATTGACTGACTAAGGTGATTAAATATATGATATTAATTGAATAAAACGGATCGAAAGATAAAGACAGAATGACTGGTTGCTTAATAAAATGAGATGTGATGTGTTATAGTACTGATAAATTTACACAGGTGACCAGTATATATAACATATATTGATGTATTGATTTTCTTGCATTATTTACAACATATTATTTCTCTTTTGCCTTGTATTGATTTGAGTTATAAAATTTTAGTTATTTGCTGGATTTTTATGTTTATTACGTGGTTTTATATGATTTTAGGTAATGGTAAGGGCCCAATGTGAGACTAGGCAATAATATGTTTTAGTTTTATGTTGTGTATATATATAGCTAGTATGGCTATTGTATATTTTATTTCGGACTCGAGATTTTGTAGTAGAATGTAAATATTGACTGTAGAAATAAAATTATATTTTTAGATATTTATTTATTTCCTATAATGCAATTATTCAGCTTTGAATGTACAATTGATCTAGTTGTCAATGAAGGAATATTGGTTGTTAAATGAAAGATAACAAAGAGAAAGAAAAATGAAAAAAAAAATTCTTCCACTTTAAATCTCAGGGCGTGACATTTGCTCACTAGAATGACCTTCACCTTATAAGTATTTATTGGAGCAAGGTAAGGGGCCGGCATTCATTTTCCCTAATGAAGCTTGTATTATAGGAGCTTGCCCCTATGAATTAGATGAGAGAAATCACCTTGACAGGCCTTCAATTGAAAAGGCACTTGCCTTATGAGGACTTTATTCTTCTAGTAACCTTTCCCTATTGGTGAAAACGAGTCGAGTTGAGCTCGAGTACTAATGATCTTGACCTCGGCCGATTTACTGTTTAACTGGCTCAAACTCGAACTCGAGTACTTGAGCAAGGTACTCGACACAAATTTTTTTCCCAGCTCGAGCTTGTCTCGTTAGCTCCAACTCAAATAAGATGCTTGAACTCGATTCGTTTGTAGGCTAGTTAGCTCAATATGAAGTGTATTTTTTTAAAAAAATTCTTCAATAAACTTGAGATAAAGCTGATGATGGTACCAATCTTGACGATCAACACAATAACATTAATAACATTTTTGCATATTTAACACCATTGAAATTTTATGTAAATTAAAAAAAGTCAAGCATTAAAATTGTTGATGTATATGATATCACAAGTTATATAAATGATATTGTAAATGATCTCAAAGGCTTGAGAGACTCAAAGTCTCAAAGCTTTCAAAAGTCAAAGTTTACTGCATTATCAACTAATTTCCTCCCAAAATATTGCCTCATTCTTCCATTAAATGATCCAAATCTCACAAAACATTTTGAAACTCAAAGCTTGAATCCAAAACTCACAAATCCTAAACTCTAAATCAAGTTTTAATACCTCAGAAAATTTGTCTTTGACTAAGAAGATAAACAACCCACAACAGACTAACAGATCGCGATCTGTCGATCCCAAACAAACCGAAGCCCTTGTATTGTAGTTGCAAATTTTCAGAAACTATAGGTTAATGGTCTTACAAAGCTCGTGAAGTTGTTAAGATAGAGGAGAGAAATGACATTCTTGATCGCCACTCGCTGTCACCACTCCTTCATGCGCTCACGACCCACAGCAGCAAAACGGGGAAGCCCTAGTTCGGACTTCGCTGTTCGCACGAGCAAGAAAAAAAACCCAATATTACAGTTCGGTTTGATCAACCTGTTTATTAACTTGGCAGCTGCTGCCTCGCTCTCTTACGAAATTGAAAATCACGATTCGATCTGCCTTCCGCCTTCAAATTCAAGCTGCTTGATGAGTACTCGAGCCGAGCTTCACCTTTTTCGAACTCAAGCTCAATAATACGGCGAGCTCAAAAATTTGCTCGAGCTCGAAACTCGATAAGTTTGACTCGAGGGCTCATTAGCGAGTCCAGTTCAAGTCGGCTTGCGAATCAGCTTGGCTCATTTGCACCCATATCCTTCCCAAATGAGGCCATCCATGTTCAAGCTATAAGAGGCACAGGCCTACAAAGCCTACAATCACGACATCGTCAATTACACAATGAATAATTTTGTTAAGAGATGCTAGGAATGACATTTATTTCAAATAAATAAATTTATAAAATAAAGATAAGAATGACATTTATTTCAAATAGATAGTTAGACAAACTATTAAGGATTATGACTCATATTCTATTGTAAAAAATAATTTTGCGAAAAAAAAATTAAGGCAGAAAAAAAAAAAAACAGTTCAAGGAAATGAAATTAAGGCCTTATTTTTTAAAATAAAAAAATTAGGATATATTTATAAAATATAATAATAAAATCGAATATCTCTTTTAAAATTTAAGTTAAAAATTTTAATAAACGAAGGTTACAACTCTGTGATGGCAGGAAACGCTATGTCACTGTGTTGGAAATGTACGAGTGGCCTGCACCCCTTACCTTCGCATTTTAGATCCAAGCGAGTAGGTTGCAACGAAAAGCAGAGAGCAACAAGGAGAGAGATGCAGTGCTGGTCTTCTAGCCGTGGCACTCCCTCCTGCTCAAGCCTATTCTTACCCTCTCTTATTCCCCACTTCCAAGCACATTCTTTCTTCTTCAAAGCAAGGAGGCCGTTGTCTAAAACCCTACACCATCTTCTCTTTCCCGCGAAAAATCCCTCCTTTTGCCATTCCTTACCTTTAAGACCTTCCCCTTTTGCCAGAGTACCCCACGTTCCCTTCTCCTCTCCCGGTAGTGGTAAGGAATCCGAGGTTGAGCTACTCGGCAAGCCATCTCTTGTCTCCAACCCCGTTGGAGAAGAAGTCCCCGCTTCTTCGAAATCCGTTCATCTCGATGATGCTTTGGCCCCTTTCCTAAAATTCTTCAAGGCCAGGGATTTTGATGAAAAAGACCAATTTGGTGAAAAGAGCCAAGCAGCGTTGGATGGAGAAATCTCGAAGGGAGAGAAGGAAACGCTAGGGGAGAGGAAACGAATTGGAGTGGAGTACTACGATCCAAAACCTGGCGATTTTGTGGTTGGGGTGGTAGTATCTGGGAATGCTAATAAGATTGACGTGAACGTCGGTGCTGACATGCTGGGCACGATGCTTACCAAGGAGGTGCTACCTTTCTATGATGCGGAGCTGGCTTATCTGTGCTGTGATTTGGGAAATGATGCAGAGGATTTCATGGTCAATGGGAAAATAGGGCTGGTGAAGGATGAGGAGGCGATGAGAGAAGGAAACTTGACAGGGAGGCTGGTTGTGGAAATGGGTACGGTTCTTTTCGCCGAGGTTCTTGGTCGAACACTTAGCGGGAGGCCGCTGCTTTCTTCCAGGAGGATGTTCCGCAGGGTTGCATGGCATCGAGTGAGGCAGGTTCGCGTCTCAATCTCTTTATAGTTATAGCTAAGCAGCCATTTTAAACTTGCATGATTGTTCCGGTAAGTGCACTCCAAAGAATTGTAAGTTATGTTGGATTGCTATCTGTCCATTAAGCCTTAGGCCGAACTGTATGGTATAGTTTTTTTGAGAATAGCGTAAGGCACAAGAATGAAAGAGATTCAGAAGGTTTTCTCATTGCTGATTGAAATTGTGGCTCTGTTTGGGGAAATTTATGTTATTTCTTATCGCTATTTTAAAGAATTAGATAAAAAATCACCTTTGAAAGGTTGAGTGAGTTGTTAAGTCTTTTTGATGATTCAATTATAGAGCATTATTTCTAGTAATTATTGTATTCTCAGCAGCTAAGGGACATGTGAAAGAAGACCTTATACTTCCACCCAACTACAGGGCGAAAACATAGCTTTCTTTGTTGAGGATTGAAAAGCTAAAATGTAGCTCCCGTAAGTCTTTAGAGCAAGCATTAAAACTTTAGATAGTTTTCTTAATTCCATAAGGGGTGCCCAAAAAAGATTAGCTTTCTTGTCCCCCTATCCATTCATCTTAATGGAATTTCAGATATTTTCATATTCCAAAGCAACTAGAATCATAAACGTTAGATTACATTCCTATTATTATGAATCAAACCCTCAGCCCTTGAAGATGTTGAAAGCGGGGGATTACAAAAAGCCTATATTCTGGACCTCCATCAAAGGGAAATTGAAACTAAAAGGGAATTCACTTAGAAATTCCTTGAAGAAATAAAGGAGATTCATTCTAAAGGGCAATGTTTAGCATTGGCTTGAGACCTTCCATTGAATAAAAGTGATATTGCTCACTGCTTTCTTTTTCTGTGGACAAAGCCTATTGAATATAGATTCGTTGGAAAAAGGCATATCTTATGGGAAAGTCTTCTTACTATTAGCCAAATCTCTCAAACAAATATTGTTATTTTTCATAGGTTTGGCTATGATTAGCAGGTATTATTAGTACAACATTGAAAGTAAATTCAACATTGCGTTGAATCTCATTCTTCTCAATGGCTGTACATGAATGGATTCTTTCTTGCGGGAATAAGCAATCTTTCTGGTTTTCCGAAACATGGATGAGTATCTTAAATCTTAATAATAGTGAATGTATGAGGAGGTTGCTTCCTTGGCAAGCCATATAACCAAGAAATAAAAGAAGAAATCATACTAATTATGGATCATATTTGATTTTGCCATTCTATTTTCATATTTAAATAGCTTATTAGGATATTTTATTCATTCTTCAAGCACCTCATATTCAAGAAGATTTATAAGCTTAAAGCATACAATTCAGAGAAGATAAACTTCTCCCAGTATCATCCAACTAGCTTATATGCATGGGTATTTTCTCCCCTGTAGGCCTTCCATATCTGAGATAAATTTACCTTTTTTTCTTAAACTCTATTCAAAATGAAGGTGAGTTATGATCTCCTAAAGTTTCGGTACACCCCACCTCTAGGAGATGCGAGCAATTATAATTAGTTCATTTCCTCTTTCTCTTCAATAAGGTCAAGAAAGGATACCTTCGTATTGACATTATTTATGTCAACTTGATAACTAGTCTTTAAGATAAGACATGTTAAGAGAAAGAAATATTAAATATAGCGGACAAATGGTGTTTTTGCTTTAAGTACAAACTAAAAGAATTGGCTTTCGCTGTCCTCTAAAATGTTTTTCGACTTCTTGATGAAACAACACATCTCTTTTCATGAAAATAGAATTGGATCACATTCTTTTATTTTCTAAATTGAGTCATTGCTTGAATTATCTTCCTTTTTTTTTCACTTCTTTCAAAGTAAATGCAAGATGCAATAATTACAATTTACATATACGAAAAAGGAAAAGCTAAATTTTGTCTTTGATTTAGCTGCCCAGGCATAATGAGGGCCAAGAACTTTCTTTCTATTGCCAATATAAGAAAAAGATGTCTTGAGATTTGTTGTCCTTTTGTGATTGTTGTTTTTTAAAAATGTTTTTTTTATTTTGTCGAAGGTTGAAACCTATTGGCGGTTTTGGTTGAGCTTAGCCTACATGGTGGAGTCTAGTCACAAAAATAGACTACCTAATTAATATATTGAGTATCTTATCTTCAACTAACTACTCTTGGTTTTCCTTTGGAACCCTATATTTTGATTGAATGCACCATGTACCGATTGCTTTGTTTTTTGATTTTTTTTGGCCAAGATTATGGCACAGAATGTTGTCCATTAAAAGAGAAACATAAAATTTAGTTAAGTATTGCAGAGATGAGGATGCTCAGGTGGGTGAGTGGCTTTACTCTAATTGATAGAATGCGAAACGACTATACATGTGAAAAGGTTGGAGTAGCTCTAATGGCAGATAAGATTAGAGAGGGTCGCCTTAGATGGTTTGGTCACATAAAACGTTCTTCTAATGATTTGGTTAGGAGAGTAGATGTTTCATATTTGGCCTAGGTTAAGAAAGATAGAGGTAGACCTAAAAAGATTTGGTTAGAAAATATTAGAAATGACTTTTTTTTATTAGATTTAAATGAGAATTTGACTCATAATAAGACACAATGGAGAAAAATGATTCATGTAGCTAATCCCATGTATTGAGATAAAGGCTTGATGTTGTTGTTGTATTAGCCAAGATCATGGAAATAAGTATTGCTTTTACAAGGAACTATTGAGGATTGAAATCTCTTTCTCTCTCTCTCTCTCTCTCTCTTTCCTTTTGATTTCTTGAGAAATTCCTTCTCTGCTCGTCTAGACTTCCCCCCTTTTTTTCCATAAAGGGCGTACATGTCCTCTGTGAAAGATAGACTAGCATCTTAATTCAAGTCATTAATTTCGTAGGACGAATGTTAAAGAAGTTGTCCATGTATTTTCTTCTGTTGAATAAACCCTAAAAAAGAGAAGGAATGATGATTTTATCTATTTTAGTGGCCACCATGAGCTTGCCGGAAGAACTGTTCTCTACCTGTGGTAACTGTAAAGGTGGCATATTCCTTCTATATACATATTTTTTGCTGGTGAGTTAACCACGTTTTGATGTCAAAATTCCAGCTTGGCTGTGTGCTTATTTGGACAATTTTCTGCACTGTGTATTCTTGCTTGACACTGAATAAGGCTTGCTATCATTTCTCTTCCTATAGCTAATGAGATGGAAAAACTTGCAACGAGTCGTCTCATTAATTGAGTAGTCAAAATTAATTAATCAATTAAAATCAGTTGGTTAATTTTTAAATATGAGAGCATTTGAAATTCGAAAAGTTTCAAAGTACGAGAGCTTCAAATTTTGAGAGTTTTAAATCTGAGAATTTTTAAAATTTGAGAACATTATAATTGAGCAATTGGAGAAATTAAATTAAATAAATAAATAAAAAATCAAAAAAATCAAATGAAATCCAAAGAATGTTCACACTAATTGACTGTACAACTCACACTAAAACTCAAACTCCTAAGAAAGCTAGCCAAAACACAAAACTGAAAGAAAATCTCCAAAAATCCTAATCTAAACCCTGCCCCTGGTGGGCTCCAATCCCAACTCCTGGTAAAGCTCCTAGCAGGCTCTAATCTCTGCAACTGCATCACCTTTGGCTGCAAGCTCCCGCTATTATAACTACTGGCTACGAACTCTGGATCAGCACGTATCTGCATACAAAACAAACAAATATTAGTACATCATAAATCAAATAAAAATCATCAAAATGCTGGAGAGTAATAAATCAAACTACTAGTAAAACAAAAGTACTGGGAAGCAAGAAAAGCTAAGTACTGGAAAGCTAGTAGAGCCACAGTGTAGTAGGGAAAAGACTACGAGCACAAAAACAACTAAAACATTGACGCAAGTGTCAAAACCTCGAAGTGTCAAAATCACAAACTCAAACCAACTCAAACAACTGGTCTCAACTCAACAAACATACAATCAAAAAACCCCTGGGCAGCCTTGTTTATAAGAACTTGGTTGTAAGACCCACTACCCGGCAGCTTTCATAGGAAAGACGTAAGCCCGACCCCAGGGGAAAGTTCTTTAGGTAAAATCAACCTAAAACCCAAACCCCAAATTAAAACATCCGGCAACTCCTAATAGAAGTCGTAAGTCCGATCTCTGAGGGAAATGTTTAGGCAATAACACAACCCTAGACCCCTCACTCGGGCATCCAAGTCTATAGAGCTTGGCCGTAAGACCCACAACTCGGGCCACTTAGCCTACAGGGCTAGGTCATAAGACCCATCATTAGGCAACTTCTTAAGAAGCCATAAGACCACCCAACCAAAATCTTCGGGCTACTTTCTAATGAAAGCCATAAGTCCCTACCCAAATCTAGCAATACGGACATCTCTTGCTTTAAGAGAGAATGTCATCTTTAAATAATGCTTTAAAATATAGTAATTACAATACTGATCCTATGTTGAAAGCATGTGGAATTCCCAATATTTTCTACAAAATATATAAATCACTTGGGCATCCTAGTCTATAGGATTAGGTTGTAAGACCCGCTATCGGGCAACTTCTAAGTGAAGTCGTAAGACCCACTTTTTAGGAAAATTATTAAATAAATTGTAATTGATCCTAAACTCCAAATAATCCAATTCAAAACACTGGGCATCTTAGTCTAAATGATTAAGTTATAAGACCCATTTTTCCAGGCAATTTCTTAAGGGAAATCATAAGACCTACCCAAATAACTAAACCCCTGGGCAGCCTTGCTGTAGAGTTAGGTTGTAAGCCCCACCTTTGGGCAACTCATAAATAGAGCAGTAAGCCCCATTTCAAATCAAATATCCGAGCTACTTTCTATGAAAGTTGTAAGTCCCGACCAAAATTTAATTTTTATGTAACTTCTAAACGAAGTTATAAATTCTCAAATTCAACCAACTTCTGGGTGTTCTAATAGATGTAAACCTCAAAACCTAAATAAAATTAAAACACAAACCTAACCACCTCAATCTACTCGGGATCTCTGAGAGGAGGCAACCCATGGCTGCTAATCAGATTCCCTGGACATTACGGTCAATGATTGTAATGTTGGTAGACTGAGACCTACGGTATACCCGGGACGACGGAACCATGGGATCTTGATTGGGTTTACCTCCATTTTCCCCATAATTGAGACTAATCACCTAAAATTTATTCATCCTTAATCGAGAGTTCTCTCTTACGTGTTAAGAGAGGTAATTAACTATGAGTGCTTGCGCTCATGGGAAGTAAGGACCCCAGATCTAATTAAACCCTGGCTACCCTCAGGGGAAATCTGGTTAATTCTAATCTGACTTAAGGGAAATGGAATCCTACAGCTGCGAAGCGGGATTCACGCATTCGTGCCATTTTTCTTGAGTCAACAATCTGACAAAGATACATTTAAGTGCTCTTGAATCTTATTTTTCTTTTATTTTGGCTGTGAATGTGAACATAAGCTTCTGGGTGTGAGGTTGTTATGGGTTCGGAATTCATGGTAAAAAGAGGATAATATATCCATTGGTGTTTTTAGTCTCAAGGTTGTTGAAGGTAGTCGGTTTATGAGATATGTGGCAGCTAGAAGGGTTTCCCCCATTATGATTTAGGTACATTGTGGTGGAATAAAAGTGCACATGTAGAGGCAAGAAGACAATCATTTTTTCTTTCTGCAACTCCGCTTTGTTGTGTGGTATAAATGTAGGAAGACTCATGAATGATATATTTCTTTTGAAAGTAGGATGATAGGGTTTGATTAAAGTAATCTTTTGCATTGTCGGAATAAAATTTTCTTATTTTTACCCCGAATTGGTTCTGGATCATGGTGTGAAAATGAGGAGGATAGTACTAACATTGGATTTATTTTTTAGGAGAAATGTCCAAAAGACTCGAGTGCAGTCATTAATGAATGATACAAACCATTGTGCTCCTGAGATGTTATGAATTTTTGAGGGTGCCCAAATATCAATATGAATAAGGCAGAAGGGGTGACATCTCTCATTTTTGTTTGAAAAAGAAACTCGTTTGTGCTTGGCTAACTCACAGGTTTCACAATGAAAAAAATTTATTTTCCAACTTATAAAAAGAGTTTTGGATAAATGTTTTTTAAAACATCAAAAGATGGATGTCTTAATCTAAAATGATGAAACCGAATAGTAAATTTTTTTATTAAGTAGGGATAACATAGAATAGCTATTATAGATAATAGTGGATTTGTTCAGCTCTTCCAGGTAGTATAGTTCATCTCTCTACTTGACAAATTCAATCTTTTTCCTCGATCCCTGGCCCTAAAATAAGCAACAAGTAGGGTTAAATAGGACTTGACAATCATGATCACTGGTATGTTTTTGTATGGAGATTAGGTTTGTGGATAATTGATGTATGTGGAGCATATTTTTGAGAGTGAGGGAGGGAGATAAGGGTATGTTTCCTTGGCTTGCTACTGTGGTAAGAGAACCATCAGTAGTAATGATTTTCTTATTATTTGGGCAAGGAGTATAGTTGATGAAGTGGTAGTAGAGTGTATTATGTGATCTGTGGTTCCTGAGTCAAAGATTCATACATTTTTCAAATGATTTCTAGAGGCATTAAATCTAATGGATATTGAAAACTTACTTGAAAGTGTAATAGAAGAAGATGCAGGTGATTTTTCAAGGGATATTAGGAGTTGTTTTAGCTTATCAATATTTTCTTTGTTAAGCTCTCTAAAGATGGACTGCGTTTTAGATTGGGCTGACTTGTTGTAGTGTTAGCTTGTGATGTTCCTTTTTGTCTACTTCTTCGATTTCACTACTTATTAGGGGGCTTTTCATGTAACTTCCATCATGTCTCATTTGTGTGTCATGATTTCTTGCAATAGCTGCATCAAAGGGTGTCTTTGCCTTTAGGTTTTGAGAAATCCTTGTCTTTTTCCTTCTGTGACGCCTCTTTTGCTGTTACCATCGCCGAACCTTCGACAACCTTTAGTTCTAGCATTACCCCTCGTCGGTTTTTCTCGGTACGAATGAGAGAAATAGTCTCATTTAATGAGGGCGTCTTTTCTTTGCCAAGGATCTGAACTCTAACCTAGTCAAATTTTATATTTAATCCTACAAGAAAGTCATACACTCTATCTTTCTTAACAAAGCTTTTTAGGATAGCAGCATTTTTTGGACACTTGGTCTCTATGCATCTGTAGTGATCAATTTCTTGTGGTATACTCTATGTTTCTTAATAAAGCTTTTTAGGATAGCAACTTTTGGACACTTGGTCTCTATGCATTTGTAATGATCAAGTTCTTGTAGTACACTTTATCTTTTTTAATAAAGTTTTTTAGGATAGCAGTGTCTTCTGAAACTTGGTCTCTATGTATCTGTAGTGTTCAAGTTCTTGCCACAAGCTTTGATGGAGAGTGGCGTATTCAGTCATGGTCTTGCTTCCTTATTTTGTGCTTCCTACCTTGACTTTAATTTCAAAGATTTGTGCAGTATCCCGAGCTTTTGAGAAGGTTTGTTTGACGGCATCCCAATGTCTTTTGCAATAGATAGGAACATGAAAGTATCGCTAATTTCTGGAGTCATGAAATTCCACAACCGTGACATGATCATGGAGTCTGCTTCATCTCATGTCAAAAAATTAGGATTTTATTCTTTCTGCCTTACCCCAAGGAGGTGATTCATCTTTCCATTCCCTTTCAAGTAGGTCTTCACAAATTGAGACGACTTCAAGTAATTCTTCCCATTTAAGCGATATGAAGGTTGCATATTTTGGAGATATCCTCTTCCTTGGTGCACTATGGAGTCCTCCATTTTGTCAAAGCTTTGGGAAGAATTTGTTTCAGACATTATGGCAGCAAATGATAGCTATGAAGGCTATATCAAGCAGATGAAGACCGTGTTGGTTATAGATAGGATAGCAACAACAAAGGAAGGCCGGTAATGAAGGCATGGCAGTAGAAAAAAAAACTCAAAATTTCGGCAACAACAATGAAGGCTCTGATACCATGCTAAAATTGGAGATGGAAAAGCTTAATTTTATTACACAAAATTATCCTTATTTATAGATCTATACAATATATCTATACAAGTACTTTATTTAAATTTACGTGTCCTATGTATCCTTATTAATTGAGCAATACTACCTTATTTCTTCTGTTGTTTTGAACCACTTTGTTAATTCAAGTAAAAGGAATTTGTTTTAACATTGGAATAATAGATTTGGATCTATTTTCAAAATGTTCAACTACATTATCAACCCTTTTTGCATTCAAATTTTAATTTGTTTTTGAGGATTGGTATGAATGTTTGAAAAACATTTTTCCAGGAAGTATATCGCTTTTCAAATTCTAGATTTGGCTTTACCCAAGCATTTTTTCACTTCACCCGAATACTAGCCACTTGTTAGAATTATTACTTAGCTGCTTTCAGACATCTTCCCAATTGGTAATCTTAATGTGGCTGGCGAGAAGCAATTATTTGTATATAAATAATTAGTTTCATCTAGCTTAGTTTCTCCCTCACGCTTAAGAACATGTATGATTTCTAATGCAGATAAAACAATTAAATGAGCCCATTGAGGTTAAGATTTTTGAATGGAACACGGGTGGCCTTTTAACCAGGATTGAGGTAAGAATTTATGTCTTTTTATTTCTTTTTATTTGTCTAACAACTAGATTCCTAGTATCACAGAAACATCATTAAGCCAATGTGTATGTTGTTTTCAGGGTTTACGTGCATTCCTTCCTAAAGCTGAGCTGATGAATAGAGTTAACAGCTTCGTGGATTTGAAGAAAAATGTAAGCTACCTGCAGATTTGGTTATATTATTGATCTTTTATAGTTTGGCATTGCTTTGGAGCACTTTCTGTATCAGGCTATTAGTCTTCGTTCTTTTTTCTGATTTATGTTTCTTTTTTCAATGATTGGATGTAAGATGCCATTATTAGCCCATTATTTTATTTAATAATGTTTGATTCTTAGTGCAGGTTGGTCGAAAGATGTTTGTCTCTATTAGTAGAATTGATGAAACTACTAATGTCTTGATAATCAGCGAGCGAGAAGCCTGGGTTAGTTCATCTATATTTGACTGACCACTTATTTGTTTATCGTAACTATGATGACTTCTACTTTATCTATCAGGTTCCTTCTTTGTTTGATTTTGTTAATGCTTATATTGGCAGATAAGATTAGAAAGAGTCGTCTTAGATGGTTTGGTCACATAAAGCGTTAGCCTTCTGATGATCCGGTTAGGAGAGTAGATGTATTAGATTTGACCTATATTAAGAATGGTAGTGATAGACTTAAAAAGACTCGGTTAGAAAGTATTAGAAATGATATTTTTTTATTAGATTTGAATGAGAATTTGACTCCTAATAGAACACAATGGAGAAAAATGATTCATGTTGCCGACCTCATATAGTGGGATAAAGGCTTGTTGTTGTTGTTGTTGTGTTACGCCGGTTCCCAATGAACCGGCCCAAGCTCCACCGGCCCAAAGGGGGCCGGTCCGGTTTACCTACAGGAGGCGGACTGGTTCCGCCTCCTCTCCTTGTTCCGCCCAAACAAGTGGGCTCCCACCCACTTAAGTAAATTCAAAATTCAAAGGAGGGGGCGGCTAGGGCTTTGGGAGGGAAATTAATTAGGAAAGCTTTTGTATTAGAAGGGGGGAGAGGATTAGGAGGAGGTTATGTTATGTTTTGTGGGGAATTAGGGTTCTTTGGAGGCTTGGGCTCTAGACAACTTTGTCTAGAGATTTTGGAGAGTTAATCTTCCTCTCGAATTGAAGATTATTGTATCGTTTGTTGTTTTTATCCATCGTCTAGTGGCATACCACGTTTGCTTGATTTTCCTACAAGTTTTCTCTCATATTTCTACTGTTTTTCCTACTGTTTTGGCTGTTTTCCTGCTGTAGACAGCCCTAGTGTTGCTGTTGGAACTCCGATTTGGACTAGGTTTGCTTGCGAACTCAAGTATTCCCTTCGGGTTACTTGCGAACTCAAGTATTTCCTATCAAATTGGTATCAGAGCATCGTTTTTGGGACCATCGGCGGCTGAAATCCAGAAATTTCAGCAAACCTTTGGGCATCCGGAAGAGAACTCCTTGTGATTGTGAAGGAAAAATGGCTGGGAAGAAAGTGGAAGTCTTGGAAGGCGAAATCGGACAACTGAAATCAGATTTGGAAGGAAAATTTTTTGACTTTCAAAATCAAATCACATCCAACAATGAAAGGTTGGAAGGAAAGTTCACCGTGGTTGAGGAGATGTTGAAGAAACTAATGGAGATGAAGACAAACCCGGCAACATCAGAAGTAAGAGAGACCATCGACGGCCATGGCATAGGAGGAAATCCGAACCCATCTAGGGGAAGGAAAAATCCGGAGGTGGAGATCCTTGAGGGGGAAGACGACATGCCGCCTCTAGAACCGCTCTCTAGGGAGGAGATGAGCCAGGGGTACGAACGAAGGGGTGCTGATTTTGTGGGGAGAAGGGAAGAAATACATCGCAGGGGTGCTGATTTTGAAGGGAGAAGAGGGGAATACGAGGAAGGGTTTGGGTACAATCGTCGGAGGGACGATCGGGACACTTGGGGAGCTCCCCCTATTCGAGGAGCGGGAGGATACGGAGGATACCGGGGATACGGAGGAGATCCGAAGGTGAGGAAACTGAAGATGCCCATCTTTGAGGGCGAGGATGGCCATGGCTGGATCTACAAGGTGGAGCGATATTTTGCCGTCAACGGATTGACGGAGGAGGAGAAACTGACAGCAGCGGGACTGTGCTTGGAAGGGAAGGCATTGGCGTGGTACCAGTGGCGGGACATGAGGCGACCCATTCGGAGCTGGAGGGAGTTCAAAGACTGTTTGTTAGAGCGATTCCGAACCAGTCGGGGAGGAGACTTCTACGAGCAGTTCTTTGCTTTGACGCAGGAGGGGACAGTGGCAGAGTTCCGTGACCGATTTGAGTACCTAGCTAGCAGACTGGATCGCCTTTCCGAGACTGTGCTCGAGGGGAATTTCATGAAGGGGCTCAAGCCCGAGATCAGAGCAGCTGTTAGAGTGATGAGACCACACGACTTGGGGGAGGCCATGGAGTTGGCGCAGCTGGTCGAGGACCAAAAGCATCTGGAGAGGGGGGCTCGAGGCAGCAGCTCCGGGGGGTCCTACAGGATGACGACTACCTTTCTAGCTCCCAAAGGAGCCGCACCGGGGGGTTCACGAGATGTACCGAGAGAGAAGTCTGGAGGAGGAGGGCCTGGGGGAAATTTTAAGAAACTGACTGAAAAAGAGGTACAGGAGAAGAGGGCCAAGGGGTTGTGTTTTCGATGTGATGAGAAGTACATGCCAGGGCATAGGTGTAAGGACCGAACTCTTCAGGTTCTCACCGTCTGTGATGACGAGGAAACTGAAGAGGGAGGAGAGAGCGGGATAGTGGATGAGGATGAAGAGAAGCTGCATTTGGACCTGGCTGAGGTTTCCCTGAACTCAGTGGTCGGATTCACTACGAATCATACCATGAAGGTGAAAGGGGAGATAGAGGACAGAGCAGTAGTGGTGTTGATTGATAGTGGGGCCACCCACAATTTTATTTCCACTCAGGTCGTTGACAAATTGGGCGTGAGATTGGTGGATACCGGTAGTTACGGGGTGATGATGGGTACGGGGAAGGTGGAGAAAGGCCAGGGGATTTGCAGAGGAGTGCTACTGACCATTCAGGGGATCCAGGTGAGGGAAGATTTTCTTCCACTGGAACTTGGGAGTACAGATATCATACTTGGGATGAAGTGGTTACAGACTTTGGGAGACACCAAAGTGAATTGGGGGGCACTCACGATGGAGTTGACGGTTGATGGGAAAAAGGTGGTGATTAAGGGAGATGCGGGGCTATCCAAATCCATGGTTTCGCTTAAAACTATGGTGAGGGACATACAGTCGGCAGGTGGAGGATACTTGGTGGAGCTACACAGTTTGGAGAGAGCTAGATTGGAAGAAGGAGGGGACATACCTCTCTCCGTACAGCCTTTGATTCAGCAGTTCCATGAGGTATTTCAGTCGCCTCAGGGATTGCCACCGCAGAGGGAGCAGGAGCACGCCATCATTCTGAGGGAGGGAGTTTCACCCATCAGCGTACGACCTTATCGCTACCCCCAGTTTCAGAAAGATGAGATCGAAAAGCTGATCAGAGAGATGTTGGAGGCCAGCATCATCAGACCAAGCGTCAGTCCTTTCTCTAGTCCGGTACTATTGGTGAAGAAAAAAGATGGCAGTTGGCGTTTCTGTGTGGACTATAGAGCACTCAACAAGGAAACTGTACCGGATAAGTTTCCTATTCCTGTGATTGATGAGCTGTTGGATGAATTGAGCGGGACAGTGATCTTCAGCAAGATAGACTTAAAATCAGGATACCATCAGATCCGGATGAAGAAGGAGGATGTGCCTAAAACTGCCTTTCGAACTCATGAGGGACACTATGAGTTCCTGGTGATGCCCTTTGGCCTCACCAATGCTCCAGCCACCTTTCAGGCACTGATGAATAAGGTTTTCAAACCTTATCTACGACGATTTGTACTGGTATTCTTCGACGACATTCTTGTCTACAGCAGGAAAGAGGAAGAACATTGGGAGCATCTAAAAAAGGTATTAGAAGTGCTGCAGGCGCACCAGTTGAGGGCCAACTTGAAGAAGTGCTGCTTTGCACAGGCCAGTGTAGAGTATTTGGGCCACGTGGTATCGAAGGAAGGAGTCGCAGCAGATCAGTCTAAAATTGAGGCCATGTTAAAGTGGCCAGTGCCAAGAAATCTAAAGGAGTTGAGGGGATTTCTAGGACTGACAGGTTACTACAGGAGGTTTGTCAAGGGATACAGCACCATAGCATGGCCACTCACGGAGCAGCTAAAGAAGGATGGATTCTTATGGGGGGAGGCAGCCACCGCAGCATTTGAGAGTTTGAAGAAAGCTATGACTACGGTACCGGTTCTAGCCCTGCCAGATTTCACCCAGACTTTCATAGTGGAGACGGATGCGTCCGGATACGGATTGGGGGCCGTACTTATGCAGAGTCGTAGGCCCATTGCCTATTTCAGCCAGGTGTTGACTGCTCGAGCCAGGTTGAAGTCAGTCTATGAGAGAGAATTAATGGCCATCGTTCTGGCCATCCAGAAGTGGCGACCTTACCTACTCGGGAGACATTTCATCGTCAGGACAGATCAGCGGAGTTTGAAATACCTACTGGAGCAGCGAATGGTTACGGAGGAGCATCAGAGGTGGCTGTCCAAGTTGCTAGGGTATGATTTTGAGATTCAGTATAGACCAGGGGTGGAGAATAAGGCAGCTGATGCCTTGTCCAGGTGTATGGGGGAGCTGCAGACAGTGACGCTATCTGTCCCTTTGATGCTTGATTGGGAGGCCATCAGAGAAGAAAGTGCTAGGGATGAGGCACTGGGGAAGATCAGGACAGGATTGCTGAAGGAAGAGGGTAGCCACCCAGGGTACTCATTGGAGGGAAACAAACTGCTGTATCAGGGGAGGTTTGTGATGCCCCGGACCTCGATCCACATCCCGAATTTGCTCCAGGAGTTTCATGGAAGCTCGGTGGGGGGCCATTCAGGCGTGCAGAAGACATACAGAAGGCTAGCTGCGGAGCTGTATTGGAAGGGGATGCGTAAAGATGTAGAAGAGATGGTAGCCAGATGTGATATCTGTCAAAGAAACAAATACATGGCTATGTCGCCGGGAGGACTACTACAGCCGTTGGCTCTACCGGGACGGGTATGGGAGGAGATATCCATGGACTTCATAGATGGGCTGCCCCGTTCAGAAGGGTTCACGGTGATTTTAGTGGTGGTGGACAGATTGAGCAAGTATGCTCATTTCATCCCCCTCCGACACCCTTACACAGCGGTGACAGTGGCTTCAGTTTTCATCAGAGAAGTGGTCAGGCTGCATGGAGTGCCAGAAGCGATAGTATCAGATAGAGACAAGGTGTTCCTCAGCCATTTTTGGAGGGAGTTATTCAGGTTACAAGGAACAGTTCTGAAGAGGAGCACAGCTTATCATCCACAGACAGATGGCCAAACGGAAGTAGTCAACAGGAGTCTGGAGACTTACCTGAGGTGCTTTGTGTCAGAGACACCTAAGCTATGGGCCAAGTGGTTATCATGGGCAGAGTATTGGTACAACACATCATTTCATTCTGCTTCACAGATGACCCCATTCAAGGTATTGTATCGACGGGATCCCCCTCACCTGGTGCACTTTGGGAGTGGCAGTACCCCAGTTTCTTCAGTTGAGGAGTATTTAGAGGAGAGAGATAGGGTGCTAGAAGAGTTGAAGAGGCATCTACTGAGAGCTCAGCAAATTATGAAAAAACAGGCTGATGGGCATAGGAAGGACATCCAGTTTAAAGTGGGGGAGAGGGTGTTCTTGAAGCTCCGACCCTATCGACAGAAGACAGTCGCTAACAGGAGGAATGAGAAGCTGGCCCCAAGGTACTTTGGACCTTACGAAGTGCTGGAGAAGATCGGAGCAGTAGCATATCGGTTGAAACTACCACCCACAGCGACTATACATCCAGTTTTTCATGTATCACAGTTGAGAAAGGCCATTGGGGAGTACTGGGCCAACCCTGAGTTACCGCCGACACTTACTGAGGATTTGGAGGTGGTTCTGGAACCCTTAGAACTGATGGGGGTTCGCCATAGAGAGGAGGGGACGAAGGAAGTGTTGATCAAGTGGAAAAATCTTCCGGACTATGAGGCCACGTGGGAGCCATACGAGAGGGTGAAACATCAGTTTCCAGATTTCCACCTTGAGGACAAGGTGATTCTTTGGGAGGGCGGTATTGTTACGCCGGTTCCCAATGAACCGGCCCAAGCTCCACCGGCCCAAAGGGGGCCGGTCCGGTTTACCTACAGGAGGCGGACTGGTTCCGCCTCCTCTCCTTGTTCCGCCCAAACAAGTGGGCTCCCACCCACTTAAGTAAATTCAAAATTCAAAGGAGGGGGCGGCTAGGGCTTTGGGAGGGAAATTAATTAGGAAAGCTTTTGTATTAGAAGGGGGGAGAGGATTAGGAGGAGGTTATGTTATGTTTTGTGGGGAATTAGGGTTCTTTGGAGGCTTGGGCTCTAGACAACTTTGTCTAGAGATTTTGGAGAGTTAATCTTCCTCTCGAATTGAAGATTATTGTATCGTTTGTTGTTTTTATCCATCGTCTAGTGGAATACCACGTTTGCTTGATTTTCCTACAAGTTTTCTCTCATATTTCTACTGTTTTTCCTACTGTTTTGGCTGTTTTCCTGCTGTAGACAGCCCTAGTGTTGCTGTTGGAACTCCGATTTGGACTAGGTTTGCTTGCGAACTCAAGTATTCCCTTCGGGTTACTTGCGAACTCAAGTATTTCCTATCATGTTGGTGGTGGTGGTACTATAAATTGTGATAAGCAGTTGTATCTTCAAACTCAATTAAATTTATGCATGGGACTTTTTGATTGCACATATTATACAAATCACTTGGCAGTTACCAGGAAGTGCTTTTTGTGGTTGTCAAAATTGGTTGTTAATGAATCAAATTATTACAAAGTATTTCCGAAGGCAATCCTTTTATGCTTGTGAATATATATATTCTTTTCAAAAATTTTTTGAACTTGTGATTCTATGTGCAATTCTTTAGCATTTTCATGTTACTACTCTATGCAAGTCTCTCCCTGGTTCATTGATTTGTTTGTACTTGTTACTCTATCCCCTTTTATGATTTCTTTGATCCTGTCATAGTTGCCTTGGACTTCCATCTTCGCCCACATAACATTATTTTTTGTGCAAGCCAGTATTTCATACATTCTGATGAACTACATCTTCCCTTTTGGAGAAGAAAAAAATATTTTTATTTGTAAAAATAGTCTCATGCAATAGGTCAGCTAGGCATTTATCAAATTCTTGTTCATGCTAGGGTTGAAGTTTTTTTTTTTTTTAATAATAAACTTGGGATTTTTAGTGTTATTATTGCCCATCCATCTGTGCAACATGTGGATATGGAGCAACTAACAACTTCAACAGCGAACAGATAACAATGAACGGGTTCAACAGTTTTCTTGCCTCCAGTTATTGGCTGCTATTGCTTGCATCCTCGTTTTCTGTACTGGGGCAATAATCATTAAACCATATTTTAAGCTAAAACTGAAGTCAGCAATTCACATTTAATGCTCATATGGAGTGACTAATTTTGGCATACCATGAATCATACTGTTTCTTAGTTGTATTAGTTCCATCATGCATGTTGAAACTTTGGGTAGACTGTTTTAAATGTAGTCATCAATCTTTCTGTCGTGTCACTGAATGTAAATGTCTCGTGGTATTTCTATTGAAATTCTCCATTTCTTCTGGGAGCTCTCTTGGTCTAGTTTACAACGTAATCTGAATGAAAAATATGCCTCACTCTCTTAGCTGGAGATTAGGCATAAAAAAGTTTCCATTTCTTTCGAGAACTATCTTTTTTTGGTTACAATATAATTAGGAAGGAAAGCATGCCTTGTCTCTTAGCTGTGGTTTTGGCATGGAATAGCATTGCCAATTGTTTTTGTTCTAGTAACTTCTTGTTGGATGACTACTTGGTGGTTTAATTTTTGTTTTTTGAGTTTTGAAATCGTCTATTCTATCATGCTTGTTTATGTGAAATTGATAATTTTTTGTAGGATATGTTGCATTTAAAAGAAGGAACACTTCTAGAAGGGTCCATTGGCAAAGTTTTCCCATTTGGAGCCCAAGTAAGGCTTGGCGAGACTAATAGAAGGTTAGTTATGTGAATTTGTTTATTCTCTATAGCTTCAAAAATTTTTTTTAGTACATATGAAAAAGTTCCAAGAGAAGTGCTATGGAGAGTTCTTGAAAAGAAAGGAGTTAATAACTCTTATATTCAAATAATTAAAGATATGTATGCAGGAGTTTTTACTTGTGTTCAAACACAAGATGGTTTGACCAAGTATTTTCCTATTTTGGTTGGATTACATCAAGGATCAGCCTTAAGCCCATAGCTTTTTTGCTTTAGCCATGGCTGTTCTTATTAGACATTTGCAAGAGGATGTACCTTGGTGTATGCTTTTTGCTGATGATATTCTTCTTGTTGATAAGACTAGAGAGGGAGTTGAAGGTAAACTTGAATTATGGAGGTCAACCTTATAGTCTAAAGGTTTTCGCTTGAGTAAATCTAAAACGGAATATATGAAGTGTAATTTTAGTAGTAATAGACCTAGTGAGGGGATTGTGACTTTGGGCGATCAAGTCATTAATAAGAGTACACGTTTTAGATATCTTGGATCTATTGTTCAGAGTGATGGTGAAATAGATGGGGATACTATCAGCAGAATTCAAGTTGGATGGTTGAAGTGGAGGAATGCATCGGGCTTGTTGTGTGATAAAAAAGTTCCCCTCAAACTTAAGGGAAAATTCTATAAGATGGTGGTGAGACCTGCAATGCTTTATGTTGCCGAATGTTGGCCATTAAAAGAGAAGCATAATACTAAGTTAAGTGTTGCAGAGATGAGGATGCTCAGGTGGATGAGTGGCTTTACCCTTTGAGATAGGATATGAAATGAGCATCTACGTGAAAAGGTTGGAGTAGCTCCAGTGGAAGATAAGATTAGAGAGAGTTGCCTTAGATGGTTTGGTCACATAAAACGACGGCCTTTCGATGACCCGGTTAGGAAAGTAGATGTATTAGATTTGACTTATATTAAGAAAGGTAGATGTAGACCTAAAAAGACTTGGTTAGAAAATATTAGAAATGACCTTTCTTTATTAGATTTAGATGAGAATTTGACCCTTAACATGACACAATGGAAAAAAAAGATTTATGTAGTCGACCCACATAGTGGGACAAAGTCTTGATGTTGTTGTTGTTGTTGTACATACTGATGAAGTGTCATTATGGTTATTTAGAACCATAAAATTAAGGAAGTTAGAATATTTTTCATGAATGAATGCACACACATCTGCAAGCATATACCACGCATGTCAACACCCACTCTTAAAGATATTGATGAGGATATTTGACCGTGAAAGTTTATCAGAGGAGGAGCCGAAGATCGACGACCATGATTGTTCCACTTTATTTTGAGTTATTATTTGTATTTTGATTTATTTATGCATTTTTCCGTTTTTACCCTCACTTGAGGGAGTAGGCCTATGTGACCCCAGGGGGCACTTTTGTCATTTGTCTTATTATTGTATTTTTGGCTATTTATAGCCCTTTCCTCTTCTTTTGAGGTAATGGATGATTATTAAGGAAAAAAAAATTTCTGCACTCTTGTTCTTGAGAGAACTTTGGTGAGATCCCAATGTGAGGGCGACATACTACCCACCAGCCGCAGGAAGTGTCCGGGCTCGTGGTTTGAAGTCCCTAGGTGAGGGCAAAGTAACACCCATCAGCTGCAGGAAGGGTCCGGGCTCACGGTCCATCTCCTCCTTCCTCCCCAAATCGCAGGCCACCCCTCTTTTCCCTCCAAGCCATCGGCCATCTCCCCCCCCCCTCTCCTCCAAACCGCCGGCTACCACCACCCTCCTCCCTCCAAACCGCCAGCTCTAAGCCCCCACACCGCCAGCCCTAGCCCCACATAGCCCAAGCCCCATCATCTCCCATAGCCACCGGCAAGCCATTGGCCACCCCTTTCCCTCCTAGATTTACTACTTTCCTAAAATATTTCGTTATTAATTTGAATGGTTTTTGAATTCAAATTCAAATAAATTTGAAATTCAAATTCTTTCCTAAATGATATAACTTACTTTAGGAAACCCCCCCAATTAATGCAAATCTTAAATTTAATTAGGATTTGATTTTAAATTCACATTCATGGTATGCAGACACATTTAACGTATGTGGACGCATTCAACGTATGTGGACACATTCAGCGTATGTGGACTCCTTCCCAAAAGATTTTGAATTGCTTGATCATGGCTAGCTTGGTTCTACATCAGATATGCTTGTGCATACACACACATGAAGAAAAATGCATACATATGCAATCACACACCTTGACATGTTTTACATATGTGATAGGAAGTGAACATGGCTAGCTTGGTTTTTACATCAGATATGCTTGTGCATACGCACACATGAAGAAAAATGCATACATATGCAATCACACACCTTGACATGTTATACATATGTGATAGGAAGTGGATGCAATTTCAACAAAATCAAAAAACGGCACATAAAATTTAGGAAGAACACGTCATACTCTTTTTATTGCAAGATATATGAAAGAAAACAACAAGATACAGTTGGATTTCAATTGGAGAGGAAGATCCGGTTCTCCCAAATCTCTAGCTGGCTGCTAGAACCCTCACAACCTAAGAAATTCTAATTTCAGCAAACTCCAAACATAATCATGAAATCATCCTATTGTTAGCCTTAAATTTGAATTCAAATTAGATTTATTTCTCTAATTAATTCTCTCCCAATTATAATTAAAATTTTCCTAAATAATCACTTTTAATTCCTCCTCCTCTTCCCTAACTAATTCCATCTTAGATTTTGAATTCAAATTAGATCTCTTGCCCTGAATAATTTCTTCCCAATTGTAATTAAAATATTTCTAAACAATTCCCCTTTGATTAAGAACCTTTTGAAACAACTCTCTCTTGATTAGGAAATTTTCTAATTCTCTATCATTCAAATTGGCCGGTTCATCAATATGTTCAATCCTCACAATAGAAAATATTTATTTATTTTTTTTCTATCAAATTTCTAAATATTTTGATCAGAAATCTTCGAAAATCACAATCAAGATTTTTGATCTTCATGCTTAAATCAGAACCATGTATTTATCCACAATTAGTTTATATTTGGTGTTTGTCTATTGATTGAACACACCTATTATTCTTATAGATGGAAGACCAGGATAGTGTGATGCAATATCAATTAAGTTATTCAAACTAACTGAAAATTTAGATGCATGCTTGTCTTTGCCCTGGACCGGGCTAGGACCCCAAATGTTTTAGTAAACTATGGTGAAGAGGTGTTAATGCCTTGAAGAATTGTTGATTGAATTATACAAGCAACACAATAATAAGATAATCACTTCTTCTTTACCAAAAGGATGAATATCGCTCTCAACCTCATCAAAAGAAGAAATAATTTAAAGTAGCCACAAAGGTAAATTTGAAAAAGACAATAAATCTTTGCTTTTTATTCAAACTATCTTACCTACAACTTTGCTTTCTAGGACTAATTATAGAGTTTGTACATCTAACCACCTCCTTGAAATTCCATGGCCAGTCACATAATTAAATGATATATGAAATATAAAATGGTAGCCTCTTCATCTTTCATCTCTCCACAGTAGGTATGTTCACAAGAAACCTATTTTAGGTCTACTCTAAATCTTCAAGGAGAAGTTATATCTTGATCATTCCAAATCATCAAGAAAAAGCTACCTCATCACACTCTCACCTCTATGGCCAACGTAATCTTGCTGTAAATATCCATTTTACTTATGAGGAGGCTGATCCAAGCATGTTTGCATGATGATCTTAAATTTCCATAAGGTGATGATAATTTGTCTTTGCATACATCACTTTATTCTCTTATTTTCATACCTACAATAATAATAAAAAGTGCAAAAAATATCAAAATGAATATAATCAAATTAAGGTTTCATTATTTTTATGAAAATTGCACATTAGTTATTTCTAGTCATAGCTTTGATGATTGGTACGTGTTTTTGAAGTTTGGTGATATTGTATCAACTTTCTTGGACCTAAAAGAGCTCTTTTATAAATAGTTGAAGTCCAAGTAATTATCCACCAGATTAAAAAACTAACATATCTATCCTATCTAGCCTCTTAGCAGGCTAGTCTTTCCCTCTAACAAGAAATTTGTGCTGAGTAGTGGCATTTATTGGGACTCAATTGATCTGAAATGATCTAACGTAAAGAAGATAAGTGGAGAGGGTACTTGAATTTGAGCATAAAGCTCAATTGCAATTGCGTAAACTTTGAAAACTCCTGGCTAAAAAGATGCTTTGCACGGAAACAAATCTTTTATAATGAAAACATGACTAATATGCATTTCTAATAGCAAATTTAGATACTGAGCACGTGTTATAATTTTTCTACTAGTCTTGAAGGGATGATAAGCCCTTGCTTGATGTTTCTTAAATCCATGAGAGAAAAATCTTTAAGGACAAATGCAAACATATATAAAAATCACTATCATTAAATTTATAGATCTTTTCAAGTAAATTTGGTTCCTATATTTAGTATTATTTTATTAGGTTTTTCCTTAACCATTTCATTAAGACCAGAAAATCCTTTGCAAATGAAAATGTGATGTTCTAAAATGTCTTAAACAACTTCAAGTGATGAGTTGTTTTGGAGGCTATTATATGTAAATTTTTATATGGCATTATGCAAATCCTAAGTGCTCTAATATTTTCCAATTAAACAACTAAAAGATTGCCCAAAGTATTATTTACTATTATTTTTCCATCATTTTATGGAGGAAATATAAATAAAATTTATTTTTAGTGCCTATCAACATCCACAAGATTTAGCTTAAGTATGAAATAAAATAAACCTCTCTATTCGGTATTGTACTAGATTGTAAATCATGAAGCCTAATCATTTTTTGAAAGAAAAATTTTGCAACTTGAAAAACATTAATAGCGTTCTGATAGGATAAAGAATATGCAAATTTGAAAAACCTATTGATCGCTACAAATCTGCTATCAAATCTATTGAATTCAAATTTATTTATGAGAGATACATTGAATTTATTATCAAGACTAGTTAAGGTACATCTCGAATAAGAAGAAATTTGTCTATATTCAATATTGTATGTTCTGGTTACTAAAAAAAGCTCCTAAAAATACCTCTCAATTCTTTATTTATAGGGTTAGGAAGGCCACATAAGAGGTTACACCTAAAAAGCTAATAGAATAGTATAATATTTGACTATTATAGACGTGTATTAAATAGGATGAATGCACTTGCTTTGTCATATTTGATTTAGCTCAGGTCCTGCTTAACCTCCGGCGAATGTGCTCGCCCAACTAATGGCTCTAGAAATACAATTCAACATATCAAATTTTGTTATGGGAATTATGTACTTGATAGTAATCTTTTGATGACCCTGTTATCAATATATTATCCCAAAAAATAATATTTTCTTGGGGCCAATAAAATATGGATAAGGTCTTAGACTCCGTGTCATGAATCCATTAACTGGGAATTCATCCATTCGTCTTTTAAGAAGTTCAGTGACTTCTACAAGATTTAGTTTATATTTATGAATATCAGGGAGTTGAGATCTCAAGATTTATTGGTTGCATGTTGAATCAGTAAATTTTGTAGAACCAATGTCTAAAAATTTAGGTAATAGTTTGGATACTAAAGGGGAAAATTCAACCTCTGAATAGGGTAGTTTCATATAGATGAAGAAAATAAAATAAGGATAAAAAAAATTCTATTTTCAACATATTAAAGCCAGTAAGTTGAAAAGTAGAGTTGAATTATAATGCACATAAGTTCTTTAATTAGAAGGGCCTATGACATTCAACTGAAGATTTTACTTTCAAAATTAAATAGGTTGAACGTCGGAGTATGTTTTTATAGGTGTTTGCTTGGGGGCTTTGTCTAAATGTTTAGTTGGAAATAACTTAATTGTTTTATTGTTAAACTTTAAATCATAAGTGTTATCCCTCCTATTATGTATGATATTAATGTCATATAAACAAGGCTTGCCCAAAAGTACATAAGCAATATCTATGAGAAGTATATCACATGAAATCTAAGCTTCATATCTCAACCTAATAAGAACCAAACATCTACTGGTGACAAGAAGAGAAATATGGTTCACCTAAAAATATGAAAGGGCTTGAGATGTAGTTAGGTTTGAGGTTTTCCCTAGTTAAAGTATGGTGGGATGAAATAATATTCTTGATACTACCACCATTAATGACTAATCTATACTCAGTCATATAACAACTGTCAAGGAGAAAATTCTTTTCATTATCTAGTCCTCAGTTTTATTCTCACCTACTAACCTACAATTATGTATCTCTTTGTGATTTTCCTCATTCAAGTCCAACCCACAATTATAAGGTAAAGGTGCATTTGATAACTCTTGAATCTCATCATCTTGCTCTATTGGGGGGTTCATGTTTCCTCTAGGATCATGATCTTTATTTTACTTTAATTGTACATCACCTTTTGGTGACCTTTGAAATAAAAGATGTCCATAGATGTGGAAGGACTATCATAAGGGATGATAAAGGACCAACAATGAGTGATTTAGAGGGATTGGAAGAAGGGGTATATAAAACATGGGGACAAAGAAGTTGGTATGAAAGGTCTAGAAACAGACTTTTGAGGATTAGAATAATCTCTATGCCTAGGATTAGAATTTGTAGTGTTTTACTTTTTAATCAACAAAGCCAAATGAAAAGACTCCTCAAGAAATTGAGGATTCATAATTTGTCTCATTTCTTATGTCTTGTCCAAGATTAAGAATAAATTGATTAGTTCGTTACCAATCATATTCATCGCATCATATGCATAATTAATGTATTCATCTACTTAGAAGTTAATAAGATGATCAAGTGTTGCTCTTAATTAAGTGATTTGAAATTTTAGATTGTCCTTAGAATTTTAAGAGGCCTGAGATCATTTTCCAATTTTTTGGACCTGCCATCATGGTCTTTTAGAACTTTAAAATGTAATTAAACAAGATCTGGATGAGGTTTGCTTGGAGAGGCATGAACCATGCAAGAAAATGTTATGCAAACAAAAGTTTTTTCTTTACTACTTTACATTTAAAAGGTTTTTCTAATACTAAAAAAAACAAAAGGAAATTATTTTGCCAAATTGCTTAATAAAATTAACTCTAATAAATCTAAACAACAACTCATGTACCAGTCGCACTCTTGGAAAAATTTTGATAAAATGTTGATTGTGGAACACAGCTTACAAAGGCTCACTCAAGAAAATAGAGGTTTAATAAGTTTTATGGTTATTGGCCCAAGCTTTTGATGTAGAATTGGAGGCAACTAATTGGATTGCATGTTTTCTTATGACCTGCAAACACAAACAAGAATGTCTTTTTGAGAGGTAGGAGAGGATCCATCATAAATATGGGAGGAAAAGAAGACGTGGAGAGATTAAAAAAATTTGCAGTTATTTATTCATATGGAAAATGTCACCGAACCCAAAATCCAGGACATACCTAAAGAGGCTACTATGATCGAATTGGTGGGGGAAACATCATAAGGAACTTTTTTGATGGTGTGAGAATTTTGAATCAACTGATCATTCTCCTTCTAGGAAGGCATGCCATACCCTAAATATAGTTTTAGTGAAAGTACAACTAAAAGAAATGTAAAATCTAGAGCCATCTTGAGCATTAGGAGGATAGCTAAATTAAGCACAACATTGCTCAAAAAAATTATTGGAGTAACTATAAGTGAGAGTAGGGAGAAAAGCAATCTCGTCCCCTCATCACATCCAATATCAATAAAATATGCACTGCTATGACTACCGCAATGCCCACTAGCGATAATAGTATGATCAAAAGATGGTAGAGAAGGAGACAATAGCTTGGTGACATAAGAATTAGGGAGTAGTGCTAAGTTTACTAATTATGCAAATGGTCATTAGCTGAGATTGTACGTGTTAAGGGATGGATGAAGACTACAGGAAAATTTAGCTACCAAGAACTCTTCATTTTTATTACTACTAGACCTTAGGATCCGTGATAAATAGTATATTGTGAAATAACAGATCCACTTACCCTATAGGGTGCTATTGTAATCATGGATGAGCAAGTCATTTTACAGTAAGGAAAACATTCTAGAATATGTAGTATATACCTAGGTAAGTATCGTGCCAACATTACCTTAGTAGTCTTGTGAAACTTGACTTTGGAGGCAATAGAAGGTTCGAGGCGTTCAATAGCCAAGTAAATCAACTGTTTGCTATTTGGAGAAGCTGATCATATCATCATAAGTTGAGAGAGATATATCGAGATGAGAGATTTTTCATGAGAACCAATAATAAATTGAAAAAGCCCTCGATAAATGGTAATTGGTATCATTGAATTTAATAAAGACCTCGATGGTGGAGGGTTTAAAATTATATAGAGATGGAGAGGTCATGATATCATATAAGACAGAAATTGAATAGAGAAGAGGCCTACTCAATTGCAAATCATTAAGGGTGAAAGAGAGGTGCAGTGAACCAAGCTTTGTGAAGCATTGTGGGGCAAGAACAATGATTGTTGTCGCAGATAGGTTTCTTCAAACATGCTGTCTCGCAAGATGACCAAGCTGGCGGTAGCATGCCATGGGTCAGCAACCATATTTGGTTTGTCATTGATAGATTGTTAAGTTGACTTAATTAAGTATGATGACATCATAAAACATTTGGTAGGGTGCAATAGGATGCAATGTGCGATAGTTGGGTAGAGGCATCAATATCTTGTGTGTGTTAGGATGCTGACAAGCGAACAAGCTCAACAACAAGTGAACATGAACCGTGATTGAGAACATGAACATATTGGACATGCATGATAGCGAGGTGGGGTGGTGATTGTGGGTTGAGTAATTGTGAAGTAGGCGGTTATGTAGTTGGTGGGAGAAATTAAGAGAGTTGCTAGGGTTTCATGCTTTAATAACATGTTCAAATGAAGGAATTTTGTGTATTATATTGATTTAGAAGAGGGCTTATAAATTAACATATAAGAGACTATCATGGCTAAACATATACAAGTTTGTCCATGTATTTACAGTACATTCTTAACTACTCTTTCACTTTACCTGCATTATTAATGCTTTCTTAAATCTCTATTTTCAGCGGCTTACTTCATATCTCAAATATAAGTCGGGCCCGTGTAGCTTCTGTAAGCGATGTGCTTGAAGTTGGTGAAAGGGTCAAAGTTCTTGTTGTTAAGTCTATGTTCCCTGACAAGATTTCCTTAAGGTAAGTTTCAGATGAATATAAGATGCATAGCTACAACATGTTATTCTTGCTTACATATTTCTTATGTTTCATGTTCTAATTTTTGATGCATTAATGTTGTAATTGAAACGTTGTACAGACTTAATTTGCCCTTAATTCCTTATTGAGCCTTGCTTTTTAATTCAACCGTTCAATCATGTAACTGACAGTATTGCTGAACTTGAGAGCAGACCTGGTCTATTTCTTTCAGATAAGGAGGTAAAACTGATTAATCTCATCTCGATGCATTTTGTATGCAATTATGTGGAGCCATCTAATTTTTTCTCCGATACCATTAAAAGGCTTAATTTTCTTGTATTTTTGGGGTGATAAGAGTGCTAAGTTTTTCATTGCCAGAAAGTTTTCTTTGAGGCGGAAGAGATGGCAAAGAGGTATAGACAGAGGACACCTGTTCTTTCAACAACTCAAGAAGTGAATCAACTTATTGATGAGGTGATGCCTTTCGATGATGAAGCTAAATTTTATGCTAACTGGGAATGGTTTAAATTCGAATAAATAACAACTCCGCTTAGTGATTGTTTCAAGAACTCGGTCTATTACAGTTAGAGGTAAAGATCCTTACAGGATTTTAGTACAACCTAGAATGTAGTTGATTGCCTAATGGGGTTCCGAATTCTGTGATTTTTAATTTATTTTCCTAAAGAAATATTTTGTTTATCCTTCAGGCATCCAGGTGGTATCCTTGAGCAACGAAGTCCTGTGCTTCCTTATTCTTGTACTATTTATGGCGCTTCCTTACCAACAAAGTCTTGCGCTTGTTAATGCATTCACATTGCATGTTGTAATGATAAGACAATAAAAAATGTTCATAGGGACAATTTGTGCATGCATCATAATTTGTTACTGCTCCCAGTGTTTCGTGTCTTTTAGGTGTTATGAAGTAATCTATATTGCATTCCTCGTTCAGAACAATATGGCATAGCAATAAATCACAAAGGTCAATTGTTGAATTTGAATTTGTTTCTGAATGATACATGATTTTATTAGCCGTTAATCTTTGACTAAGAACTGAAAAAATATAAAGGATTTGAATGAGTATGAAGATTAGGAGAATGAACTCTGGAATTTATAATAGTCTTACTATGAATAGTACATGGTTCGAAAAGCTAGCCAAATTGCCTTATCATCCTTTATTTATTTTGCCTAAAGAGCTATAGGGAGGCTACTCTTAGAAAAAAAAAAGTTCAATATATGATATGATTGTTACAAGTTGTCTCAGACATGTGGCTTAGAAGGTTGATTGTCATGTGGATCCTTACCTTTGATGTGGCTTTCTACTCTAGGTTGATTTTTTGTGTGATGAGGATGAGTGCATGTGGCGAGTTTTTTAGGATTTGGTTTGTAAGGTGAGTTTTCTTGATGTGCGGTAAGTTGCGGGCAAGAGTTTTGGGGTGTATGTTTTCTGTAGGTAGATTAGGATATCAACAATAGTTGGGTTGCTACGATTGTAAATAGTTGTTTTAGTCGAGTGATTCTTGTTAAGTTGACTGACCTCGAGGGCTCAGGGTTGTTGAAACGAGTTATTTGATGGGGTTTGCTGAGGAAGATTATGTGTCGGTCTAACATTTTAAGATGAGTCTTCATACGGTGATCCTTTTAGAGAGTAGTTGTGAATCCACAAGGTGGGACCAACCAGCTTATTGTGGGGTCACATCTTCCTCTGGATTGAAACCTATTAGGTACATGTGGATCACATATATAAACTTGTAGGAATATATATTTAGTTCAATGATTCACTTGACTCTTTGAAAGGAGACTTGCCAAAAAGATATATGAATTAAAGATTGAGTATTTATTACTTTCACTGAACAATAAAAGAGGAAAACAAGTATAAGTTACTGCCCTGTTATTGTTATGGTCTCGGGTGGCTTGGAGATTTATCATTATGAATTTGGCTCAATGCATTTTCTCTAATTATAAATATTAGATGAGGGGTATGATATTGCCAAACTTTTTTCTCTAGTGATAGTATCTAACTTGCTTGAGATAGTGCCCTGAGCATTTCACTATAGATTCTCTCAAGCATATTGCTTTCTCTCCATTCTTACATAGGTTCTTGGCTATCCTATATAGAGTTTGTCTTATAGTAAGGTTGGGTGTCATTCACGATTAGATTTGGGTCTAACATCCTCTAATAAGGTGAGGTGAATTTGGATTGATGCCAGTGACGAGAAGATAAGCCCAACTTGATGAGCTGAGTAAGCTTGAATTGTTAGTGAACGTGGAGAATCCTAACTACACTCATCGAGATATGATAGAACTTGAAGAGAGGTTGACCAAGATGATTTTAGATGCCCTAGGGGGTTAGAGAGAGAGAGAGAGAGAGAGAGAGAGAGAGAGAGAGATTTGTGTGATTACGCCAAGCGAGAGTTTGATCAGGGACATTGCCATTTATGTAATAGGTATAACCTATGGTGATGGCATCCAAAGAATCGACTTCACCTATGTCTAACTTCTATCATTAGGAAATGAAAAAAGATAGTTACGATTAAGAAGAAAATAATTACACACTCTTGTCGTCTAGTTGACTATCTTTTTTCATTTCCTATTGATGGAAGTTAGAGAATGGATATATACTTAAGATGGTCACTAGAAGGGTAAATTTGGTAGAGAGAAGATCCCTAAATAGTTAACTAGGTTAATGTCAAAGAAAGCAAATTGATGAGCTACAGAGTAAGAATTTTTTTTATTTTTTTTGAAATAGTATCCTTCTCTCTACCAACTTATTCCGATAGGATTCTGAGCTCAAAAAAGTTCAGGGGAGTGTTTTAAAGTTCCAATTAAATTCATTAGGAACTTACGATGTTATGAATGAGAAACGTATATATCAATTCTCAAGAGGTGAGAGAGCATCAGAGTTTTAGGTGAGTGAGAGAGGCAATGTCCAATGAAATCATCTCAATCAAATATGGTTGCTGATAGCATTTGATGTACAACAAATCTGTTCATACCAAGCCGACCGGAGATTCTCTGGTAGCTAGTCTGCTCTGTAGGTGTGCGATTGAAATTGCAAATATGAAGTTGAAATCAAAACTGATTGTATTGCCTTTGAAAGATATTAATAAATCATTTAAACTGTATAGAGAAGTGCATTTGTATAAACTTCATATTTACTAAATGAAATTCTATGCTATCAGCAACCATAGAGTGAGGAACCACTTTATAATTCAGTTCACTATTACAAGCATAATCTGAAGCAATTTCTAATGTTCTCATTGTCATAGGTGGACTAGTATTCACCTTGAGGTTATTCCTCAGTGACTTCCTTTATCACCCTTATGTTTAAGTTAGGGTTGAATGATGACATTATAGAGTCAGTTGACTAACTAATCTATTAATTTGTATCAGCAAGACAGAAATATCTCTAATGTTTAATCAATGTCTACTATTGTGGTCTATATGTTAATGTTGGCTTAGAGAATTGTTAAACTTTAGGATATTGTCAGTGAATTCATCAGTTTATGTCCCTCAATTGGTGGACATAGCTTCCGATGTCACTGGTAAGTTAAGATTTCATTTGGAATAACTTTTTTTCTGTTTTTTAAAACAGTTTAGGATAATGTATGGCAAGAGAGAGATTCCAAGTCGCCTAATTCTAGATTATAGAGTCATGACATTAATATGCCTACATGCCACATGAGAAATTAAAGTAAATGCTAATATGATTCCTCACTAGTCAACATCCTTTCAAATCTTTCCTAGTGTTGGAATGAACTCAACACTCTTCTATTTATTATGAAGAAATTGAACTACTACTAGATTAAACCTCTTTTATTCAGTATGATTAGTGATATGCTGGAAATTTGCTTGGCTTCTGTGCCTTGTTAGGACTCAGCACTCTTCTATTTACGAAAAGAGGCGAAAACGGTGATTTAAGCAATGCGCGCATTGGCATACCATGCCATTAGAAGGGCCAAACGATCTCCAATTGTCAAACGGACTACGTCGTTGCAATCAGGACTTCAAATTAGACTAAGAGGGGATCCCTTATAGTCAAATCAGACGAGATCGGTCAAAAGAGACGACCGACACTTGAAGTTGACATGCGACGTTGCCCAAACGACGTCGGATCACAAAACGTACTTCGTCGTTGTATTCGGAACATCGTCAACACCCAAAATGACTATCAATTTATTCAATTAAGATCGCATGAGGAAATAGGCGCGCTAGTCAAGGAAATCGACGCACGACATTGCCCAAATGGACTACGTCGTTGCTATTGGAACGTCAGCAGTAACAAAAAATCACCATCAATTTGTTCAATTGGAATCATCCGGCAAAATCGGCATGAATTCCGAGGCAACGACGCACGAATCGAAGAAATTGACGCACGACATCACCCAAATAATGTCTGATCGCGAAACGGACTGCGCCGTTGTGTTCGAAATGTCGACAACACCTAAATTGGACCATAATTTTGTCTAATTAAGTTCGCGCACGAAAATCAACGTGATCACAAGACAATCACGTGAAAATCGAGGGAATTACGCGCAAATCGAGGCTTTTTTGGGCCAATTGACTCATTCCTTTCATTACAGATTAATAATAGTGATATTAATAATATTATTATTTTTCCTTTTATAAAAAAAATTAAAATTAAAATTAAAGTCAACTCAAAATTAATGCTTACATCAGCGCTATCGAACTGATCCGAAAATCCCCTAAATCCCACTAAGGCCTAGTTTGATTGGATGTTTTTTGTGCTTATTTCTTTTTAAAACGGTAAAATTTATTTTTCTTTACTGTATGGTTCGTCAAACCTCGTTCCCAATATCATCATTCTTTTCATTTTTCTACTGTTTTGAAAAAGCTTTTTATATATGCTTCTCCGTTAGAAAACTCCTTTCTCTAAAAAGATGTTTCTTAAAACTAATTTTTACAAAAAAACCAAATAACTAAACGAAGCCTAAAAACTCCGACGTTTTGCACCGGCAAAGTCGGCGTATCTCGTAAAACCCGTAAATTTCTTCTAAAATGAGGCTGTCTCGTCGTTAAAATGAAGTTAAATGATACTTCGCTGTTCTCTTCGCTTCCTCGCTTTGACTCCACGATCTGCTCGCTCAAACTCTCTCTACCGACCCCTGTCTCACGCGACTGCAAGCCTGAATATCCTCCCCCTTTGTTCCACGTGAGATCTCACGTTCACGTCATGATTTCTCGACCTGCTCTCCAAACGCACGAATTCAACAGAGTTGTCTGACAACTCCCGTTTCCACTCCACCTGGTTCGTTCAAACTCCTCGAGGCTACGATCTCACCTCCCTTTGCCAGATCGACTCACTCAATTGAAACGAAGCCCTTCTCCCATAGATGCCGAACCAACAGCACCTCACTCACCTTACCGACGTCCAGATCCACTCAAGCCTGCTTCCTGAACGATTTCCTCTTCGAACCCACGAACGACAACATGTCCAATCCCTTTAGCCGCACGTCTCCAGTTATAAGGCAGAACCCGTGACCCTTCCTCCAATATGAGCTGTCTACATCTGTAGCTCTCTTTGCTATGGAATTCGTCACGTCTCAACCCTCACTTGTTTGAACAACCTGTTGTCCCCTCCACATGAAATCTCTTGCTGACATTCACATCAGGTTGTTTTATATTTATTCTTTTCCACCTTCCATGAGTCTAGTATACTTAACTTTTCTACATACTAGTTGAACCCCAACAATTGAGTGGCCCACACAAGGCCCACCACAACTCTTATCATTTTCCAATCCGAACCAGCCTTCTAGCCATTCAATTTTCTTTGGCAGAGAGCAGCTGTTCCTCTCCCTCTCACTAAACAACCGGCTCCTAGCAGCAAATGAAAACTACTCCACCTAATCCCTGAACAACCATGGCATACCCCAAATCATCCACTAAATAACCCAACTACAACCCATTTCCACTTCACTTCAAAAGCCCAAGTTAGTCCACTCAATAAGACCCTCACAAACAAAATTCAAAATAGTAAGTTTTTTTATTTGTTTAGTTATTGTCGTTAGTTAATATAATTAAATGGCCACTGTTATTAAATAATGTTAGTAGAGGTTGCATCATAAAGGAAAAAAGAAGAAGAAAGAGATTAAAAAAAAAAGAAAGAAAAGAAAGGGAAGAAAGAACAAGAAAATAAAAAAGGGGAGGGGAAAATTCGTGTGTATTCCCATCATCACCACTTGCAAAGGTATAATTCTTGAGATCAAATCCTACTTTCTGCGCTCTCAGTGCACCGTAAATTCACTTATATACACTTTTCTCTAGCGTTGTGGGAGAAAATATGGTGCGAAGCTTGCAGCGAGGCGGGTAGGTCCTGTACATGATTTTCTCTTGTGCGACGGGGATGAATATAAGTACCCGTAGATGCCTCAGTGCCCCACGGGGAAAGAAACAAGCATTTCAAACAGGTATCCTGAAGACCCATACATGCCTTTGTCTGGCGTGGCGGGATTGAAGATTTATGACCGCGGTGTTATCCGACATCTATAGTACACACTTACCTCTACTGTGACGGTAAGGCCCAGACTCATGAAATATCCCTTGATTAAGGGAGATGTTGGGAGGCTGTCAAAATTTCTAGTGAACAGGGGACCTAAAATTGAATGGACTTGAACTTGAATATGACACAGGGGACATGAACATGAACAAAAAATGAAAATAGGGAACTGAATATCCGACCATAGGGAACATGACCTAACATCTAAAACAAAACCTATAATTCACAAAAAAATTGAATATACAAGCAAGGGCTTGTCAAGAATAAAAATTTCAAGAAATGATTGGCTTGCAAGTAAAGATTTGATGGAAAAATATATAATGTGCTTACAATCAATGATTGGAAATTTTCAATAAATGTTGAAAATCATCATGTCGATTGGAATGCGAATGCTAAGCAAACAAATGGTGGTGAGCTCATTATGTATACTGCATATCGTCACTCAGGCAAATAGACTTGTAATAAGCCATTAATGAATTATAACAGGAAGACATGTATGGATGTGTTTAGGAGCAAAGAATGAAAGGTGTTCAAATGAACGCATCAACATCTCTACCATCCACAACGATTCGATGTCAGGCAAATGAAAGCTACAGTCCCCTACGAACACTCTAATCAGCGTGTAATGAATATAATAATACTCTATGGTTAACACTAAGGCACAAAGCAAGAGCATCGATCCCCTGCGAGTGGAGGAGATCAATGTACCATGAACATAATGATTTGATGAATTCAATGAGATATGAATAATATGCATGGGCATGGAATAAAAAGACAACCTGCGACCAATATAAATATGCAACAAACATATTAAATCCCACAAATGACAACAATCAGTCTGCAATGAACATTAAGGACATGTAGTGAATATGATAACGCCTTGCAGGCGATATCAAAATACAAGCAAGTATACTCAATCTCGCAAGAAATGAAATTGAAAGGATATATTCATTAATGAAGAATAAAAGACATGCAATAAATGCACCAAGCTATAGTGTACACTGCATATTGCATATAAACAAGGGTAACATACTTGCAAAGTGAACGATCTTCTACAAATCATTATAAGAGACTTTTCAATCAATAAATAACACACCTACGGGCAATGGGTAGCAACATGAAATCAATACATAAAGAACAGAAGGACTATGATAAACACAGGCTCCTATGAACTACTGTAGGAAACCCGCTATGAACACTACATGCCATCTATAAGAAAGCACCAGATGACATGCAACAAATGAAAGCATCCGCGGATATATCAGGAGACTCGTTAGTGCACTACAGTCTACTTGTCTAAAGCAACAGGCAAATAACTATAGTGCAACACTATGATGCCCCAGAATCGAATTTGGAAGAATTATTATTTTATCTTTTAATAAACAATAATCATAGCTACCTAATTTCTTTTATCAATATCAATAGTAGCAGAAATAAAATTTTCGATCAAAATATCAATATATACATCTGTATTTATTCTCAAAATTCATATATTATACTCAAGATCTATACAATCATCACATATCTATCATATCTTGAGTACAAAAGAGTAATTAAAATAAAAAGAAACAGAATCTGAAGAATTATGACCAGCCTCACACTCCTAATCCTTTACCTTGACCTGAAAATATTTAACCACATATAATAAAGCTTAAAAAGCTCAGCATGTCACCAAAATCTACAACTGAACTCAAAGCACGTCAAAGGAGCAATATGTATGTTAACAATCAAATCATAGCAGTTACATTCATATGATCATTAAATCGGTACAAAAATAGTAAAACTATACAGTATGGAAGATAGTTAATCAGTATGAGTGTCAAATTATTAAAATAATCGTTATATCAATACTACAATCAATGGAGAAATCGTATAAAGCGATAAAATCAAATAATTAATAAAGATTGTTGAAATCAAATTAATGTAGTAAATTCATATAGGAGTGTACACATGCTATCCAAATATTCTATATCAATATTAAATCAGTATCATAATCACATGCTCAATATATCTTGTATATCACGTGCTTAATGTATATATCATACTTTTTGTATTAAATAATTAGTAATAATATTAATAATAAATTCATACAACAATATGAATAATACCTCAATAACATTCATTTCAGTTGTCATACTAAAAAGTAAGAATTCTAGCTATACTGTGTTTTTCAATATCATATCAGTGTCAGTAAATCGTTGGCTCAGTAAATAGAGTCGTCACTCTTTGCTCGTCGGCCCACCATACTATACAGGTCAATCAGTTTCCAACCAAAGGGTCAAGTAGTCTTTACTTGCCTTATATTATTATCACAGTACTATAACTGTAATAGCGACCAACTATTACTCAATCGCATATTCACATTCATTTTTAATGTATTGTAGTAAATAAAATATAGTTGAGCTTAATTTAAAAAGTGACAAAATGTCCTAACACTAGACAACAAAAATCATACTAAGCAAAAATTCATATTTTAAGAATTTAACCAAATTATCAAATATTGCATAAAATAATATTCTGAAGCTTTAGTTGAACTAAAATACTATTTTTAGACGTTAATAAATTTTCGAGTAGGCAAAAATCACTGTATTTTTAAATTCACTCGGTAGAAAAAACTTAAATAAATATTTAAAATGTTTATAATTTCAATTTGTATAACATATAAAAAGTTACGCGGTGAAAGTTTTACCAATATAAAATTATCGTTATTTTTCGGTAACGAAAATAGAAATCTGATCAGAAAAATATTAAAAATATAAAATCTTTGAAATCAAAAGTAGGACAATTATTCCTTACAGCGAGACGAGTAAATCTCCCAACAGGTCCGACTAACGAATATCGCTCAACGACCTCCAAATCCTAGCTTTTTCATTATCTTCGCTATCTCTCTTAAATTTTTTTCTAATTTCTCTGTTTGGCCAAATGAAGGGGATAATGGGATTTAAAAAGTTTTTAATAATGCTTCAAGATATTTTGAATCTAATAATAATATAATTAATCAATTTTTTAGTATAAAATTCATAGAAAATTTTTTTGGGCTTCAAAAATTATAGAAAAATATTCATAAAATAAATTATTTTATTTAAAAAATTTTGATGAAATCAATTTGCAAAACGGACACCTATCGGTCCCAAAATTTTTACTTGTACCGATAGGTGTTAATTTCTTAAAGATTTTCATTAGTGCCCAAAAATTATGAAAAACATCGTGTAATTAAAATACTATAATATTAATGCTATGGTAAAGACGGTATGTGATTTGGACTTATATTGACTCCAGAAAAAATATTTGGCAGAGTCAACATACAGGCTATTACATAAACCACGCCACGAGATTCGCAATACCCATATAAGCGGACAAAAGGCATGTGCGAATTCTCAAGTGAAGTCCTGTGCATTTCTCAACAATAACCCATCTGCATGAAGCAACAAACAACTTCTAATGTAGCACCACACCATCAGATCCGCAACATTCATACAAGCAGACAGAAGACATTTACAGGCTTTTACATAGAGCGCTATGCACACCTAAATGTTGATCATTTGTACAACTGATTAGCACTAAATATTTAAATATGCCCTCATACATGTACTGCAGTATGTATACACACAAATATGAAAGTACACATGCAGGTACATTAACATGTATGCGTGTAAGAATATACACACGTATGGGCCCCAGCGAGCATGTTATAGCTACACATATGACGTTTAAGGATGTTGTGTGGGTTAGATGATAAATCCAAGTTCAAGCTCGATTCTTCTTTATGAGTAGATAGGAGTCGACACGGCTTGAACTATCAAACAAATATGTAATCATGATGGCGACCGAGATATTTATTTTAATACGTTCATATTATGCCTTCAAGGTTGATAACCTAGATAATTCACCAATAAAGGCATAAAGCCTATGAAGAACATGATTCTTTGCGACAAGTAGAATGAGTTGACAATGTTTAATCAATGAAATAAATATGCCCATAAATACTTCGATGATGGCCGTGTTGAACGTAGATCTCAACTAGAGGATTAATTCTAAATATTCAAAATACTGCCCAAATGCTCATAAATTTAAAACTCCAGGATTCCAAAAATTATCAAAATCTAAAATATTTAATTATTAAACACTTAAATTAAAAAATCTATCTATCCTTTGTAATAGTTTGTCAAGGTGAATAAGTTTGAAAATACACTTCAACTCATAAGGAGCAAATGTCTTGTCAAGAATATCACTAGGATTCAGTCTCAAATAGTCTCCTGCTAGTAAGGATATGACATTGGTCCTTTAATCGACAGTTTGGCCGGATGGCTCGACAAAGAACCCATGATTTGGCCAGATGGCTCCGCATGGTCAACGATTATGATTGCGACCCTTTGACTAGTGTCTTGATCCAACGACTTCACTGTATTATGATTACGGTCACAGCCTGCATGTTCTTGAATGGCTTTAAATCCTTAAGATATGAATCAATAGGATATAATCAATAGGGCACAAAACCCTTTGTTAGCTAAGGTGGATTCAGATTTGTCCCCTTAGATAAATATCCATCCTAGGTCTACAAGGTACCCTTAGACGAAGCAACCCATGACTGCCGATAAGGATCGTTCTGCCAGGTTGGGTTGACTACCTCCTCTAACTAAGTAGACTAGGGACCATGATGACCCGGGACGACGGAACCATGTTATCTTGATCGGGTCCATCATCTATTCCTTTACCATCTGCTTTGACTGTAAGGTGGTGGATTTCTGATTTAAATATTAAATTTTCAAATTGAACCAATGTTACTACTATATGTAGGATACATATTGCGTATTTGATCGACGACTAGCCTTAATTGAAAGTTCTCTCTAGTTATCGGGAGGGGTAATTAACTATGGGGGCTTGCGCCTATTGGAAACCTGAATCCAGATCATACAATCCTTGCAAAATGAGGGTGAAATCTCTAGGTAGTGTCTTATTCACAATCCAATCTGCATTTTGAAAATTTACCTCAAAATCTACTTGTTAAAACTCTCCTAAAAGTAGGGGAGGTCAGGACGAGAATTTTTGGAGCCCACAATATTATGATAAATTGATTATATATTATGATTAAAACATACTAATTATATGCATAACATATTGAATGTTGGTCACCTATAATGTGCTAAAGATGGTATGGATCTAGTGGCCAGAAAGAATGAGAAGACATGCTTAGAATATTTACCTAGTTGAATAACGACAAGTTCACTCGTTTATCATAGTCCTTACTAAATATTGCTCTTTCACATCTGTATCCTCATTCTTTTAACTAATAAGTTAGGGATTAATAGATTAATTCATTTGACAAATTATATTTGGCAATTATAATTTTGTCAAATGGTTGCCTTAAAGAAAGTATCCTATAGGGAACACCCATAATACGTATACTAGCCTATACATAGGGTCACATAACACTTCAATTATGACCAAGTCACAAAATCCTCAAGTTGCTTCTTCAAATGAATGATACTTTTGGATTGGAAGCATCTTTGTTTAACAACTTAATCTTATTTTCTTCATGCATATATGTCAATGATTCAACTAAATATACTCCTTTATCTAGCCTCAAATTAATAGGTTAAAACTTGAAATGTCAAGCATTATATGCCCTAATCAATTCTTGCTTCCAATATTTCAATGGTCCTGATATGATGTTTAGGGTTTAGAGTATTTTAGTTAAATAGGGAATCATAGAATTAACTACAAGTGGAGCAAAACATGAATGAATTATTTATAAAACATAAGCAACATAAACTAGCAATATTCTGTGACAGGCTAGATAGAGATGTATAATATCAACTCTTCCTCAAGCTTGAGCTAATCTTTAAAATTTTAAGGTCTAAGCTTTTATTTACTATTTTGGAGAAACCTAAGTAATTTTTTAGTTTATAATGCTTATTTTTTTACGAACCATTAATTCAAGTTTTGCTTGAAGATCAGGTTTACCTTGATTCTAGTATCACCTATGTAAGAATCTCCTTATATTTAAGCTAGGGATAAATTTTTAACTAGGTTGCTCTGCCATATCTCTAGTTATGGTGACTATTGGTGGAGGTTGTGCTAGAAATGTTGCTTCCTTTCCAAATTGGGCTCCCTTTGATGACTCCTCTATTTTTGGGTAATCATAGTGAGTGTATTCTTCCAACAAAGCCTCTTGGTTGACTATGAGAATATAATGGTTGACATATTATTATACTCTTTCATATTGTTGTGTTTGGTGAGAAGTTAAAGCAGCTTATCTAGCATTTTTTACTGCTACAGACTAAGGGTATAACAAAAGGTCCCTCTCATAGGCCTAGGTTGAGGGTATCCTAAGCCAAAATTTTTAATATTTTTTCACTACAAGGTGGAATTGGAAAACTTTGATGCATGCTTCAAAGTGACCATAGTTGGACTAGGAATATAAATAACATAAACTAGTTGGCTAAAATGGGCTTTGCATAAGTTAAGTCATATAAGAACAGCCCTTCAAAGAGGTTTAACTCTTGGAAATGCTAGTTATGTTATTAAGCATTTTGAATATATGACTCTAATGCAAATGTTGCTTCTTTGATATTAGCATAAAACTAAGTCCATCTTCAATGAAGGCCGAGCTATTGTATAAAGATGCCATATTGAATGAAGGCAAAGATTTAGTGACTGGAAAGTTTGAGGAGCTCGCCCGATTGGATAAGGAGTTTAACATGGAGGATTAATGGGCACTCTTCCTTGACAATTTGTAAGGTACCTTGATCTACTCAGTGTGAAGTATGATAAAAGTATCACATACTATTTGCATAAGTTGGTCACTTCTTAGAAACTCAACAACAAGTCTGAAGTTAAGTATCACTTTTATTACTTTGATGTCGGGGTCCTTTGAGGATGTGAGTGATGAGGTGAGTGCGATTAACAACTAAAGTAGCTCCCTTTTTTTTAACTCAGTAAAAGAAATAAATGTAGTTGCTGAATGAATGAATGACTAAAAGATATACTTGTTTGCACTTTATTGAGTTGTATGTATATTTTTCATTTGTTTGAATATTGGGCAAGTGGCTCCTAATTTCCCTTTATTTTTTTAATCCTCAGAGAGATTGCTTTTAACTTGTACTTTATGATGATATCGCTTTACATGGACCTCACATATCGCTTGACCTAAGTCTTCATGGGGGCACCTATCCAGATTCACTGGCTCGAAGGAACTCATGCTTCCTTTATTGCAGATTTTATCACAAAAGGATAGTCTCCTTTCAGGGTTAAGTTTGTTATTTGTTTTGTTTGCCATTGCCTTAGATGTACATTACTTTTCACCAGACGTAAGTCTTAGTTGGGGCATCCATCTAGACTAGTCAATTGGAAGGGACTCACACTCTACATTGTGGATCTTATCCGTGAAATGGGGATTCACCTTTGAAGGGCTAGGTTTTTATTTCTCTTGAGAGTGGTTCCTTGCGATTGTTTTTGGGGCACTAGAATAGTCTTGTGGGTAATCTATAAGGTAGCCTTGGAAGGCAAGAGAGAAAAGGGGGGTGTTGAGTATGATGATTTATTTAGCTATAATATTTTTTGTTTTGATTGTAATGTTTTTAGAATAGAGATGTTTTTCATCCTTGAACGTTCATATAATTCTTTTAACTTATATAGGCGATTCAATTATAATAAATGGGTGATCTTGTTAAGCATAAATTATTTGTTTTCCTGAAGGCCTTGGCTCTCCTATTAGTGCTTGTCCAAATTTGTCTGGTGGATAAAACCCGACTTTACTAGGAGACCAACCTAGTGAGCTGAGAACTTATTAGTGAGGGTGGAGATTAGAGGGAATAGAGAGACTAGAGAGGAGATAATAAATTGGTAGAATTTTCAATATCTGAATTAGAAAATACATGAAGTAGAAAGCCTATAGGAAAAGTATCTAAACTATTCCCCCATCACCTTGTATGTATAGGGCTTTGTGGGCCATAGTAAAGGCTATACTAGGAAAAGTTAAAATAAATGTTACACATGAGGGTTTTGGAGAAATTTGTGGCCTTCAAGTATCACAAGGCAAATGCACCGCAAGATTGACTTGTCCATTCCCCTGCGATTCTTAGACTTGACTTTTGATGAACTCTCATTAATGTTGATAAGGGCACCGACTGTGAAGTGCCCCCAAGATGTGGGGCTTTCTGAGCTAGTCATGACCACCGAGGGGGAAATGGTCGGCCCGAGATAAGATGTGCTTGACAAAGTATCTGTGGTGGCGACAGATGTGCTAGTTAAGGTGTTAATGGAGGAGCATATCAAGAGTGAGTTTGTGGGGATCCTACAGATGCCTATGGCCTCGTTCTCCTTTGGATAGTTCATCGACTTCTTTCCTCCCCTGGGGTTGGTCTCATTGGAGGATGTTGTTGGGATGTTGGAAACTCTAGTGAAGTTAATGAATCTTTATGGTATAAGTGAGCCCAATATTTGACGAGAGGCAGCTGTTAGGGATATCACTGAATTGAAGGAGCTGCACGAGATGCAGTCCCCCTCAATAGGACTCAGATGATGACCATGAGAAACATCATGTGTTCAATGAGGGAGTGGGGCTTCGTTTTCAACATACCATGAGTTTGTTTTAACCCTTATGAGGGTAAGCCCATTGCTTTTCTTGCGACGTTGCCTTAGGTGGGCTGCACCTTACTGCAGACTTGCTGTCTTCACGGTGTCAACCACCTAGACTTGCTAGCTATGAGGAAGGAGTGAACGAAGCATAACACGAGCAGCTCCAAGGCGTAGTTACCACTAATCAGCTCGTTAGTGGGCTTGACGGCTCGCTTCTCACATTAAGTGTTCCTTCCTTTGTCAAAATAAATATAAAATATAAAAATTGTTTTTCCCCTTTCTTTATATCTATTGTAGGTGAAAACCTCCGTGGCTTCTCACCACATTAAATCATAATATTTATCAAAAGGCCAAATTGCCTCTAGGTCTCAGGCTCAAAAGTAACTTTGAGAGAGCTCACCAGAACCTTATCACTTTGAATCACAAGAATGGAAAGTGCAAGTCCATCTCAAGCATCTGCCTCCCTATTTATGGGAAAATTGAACAAGCATCACCTCAACCCTTATTAATGCTAGTTAAACACCTTCACCAATGCTACTGGAAAACGTTGGCGATGATTCAACTCTCATTGACCTCCATATTGTGGTGTACAAAATCCTTTAGGGTTTATATGCAAATGTAAGATAAGGTCCATATTGATATCCTCCTATTGTTGGATTCAAATTTATCTGTGGACAACACTTGACTTTAGTAGCAGGTAGCATGTATATGAGAGTAGGGAAACTATGTGAGATTTGAGTGAGCATGGAGAGTAGGAGAAGGAGTTTTATAATCTTTATAAATATCACAATATGTAGTACGAAGTCCAGAAGATTCAAAATATGCCTCTTCATTTTTAGAGGACTGGAAGGGTACACTTAGAAAAAAAAAGAATGTATAATTTTTGATATGACTGTTACAGATTATCATAAGCATGTGGCCTAGTTGGATCTATTTTCATGTGGATTTGTACCTTTAGCCTGGCTCTTTATCTTGAGGCAAATTCCCAAGACGAGCCTTCAGGATCGAGTGTTTTGGGTGAGTTTTTAGGATTTGTTATATTGGGTGATATATGAAGGTGTGTCCTCTAGATATTGGGGTGAGCCCATAAAGGCTCTATTCAGACCTCCAAGCGTAATGGGCGAGTTTCCTTGAGTGAAAATAGCTGCTAACTGAGTACTGACTAAGCTTGCAAAGTTGTGGATTAGGGCTTCTAAGATGTGTGCTTCTTGTAACTTGATCGAAGATATCAACAAAAGGCTGATGGCCTTGACTTCTGATAACTCTATGGGTAGCGATCCCCATTGACGTGAGTGATCTTAAGGGTTCGGACAGTCTGGATTAGTCCTCTGATGGATCTTGCCAAGGATGATGATGTCTTAGTTTAGTTGCCAAGATGAGTCTTCATGTTGTGATCCTTCAAGGGAGAGTGGTTATAAATCTACAAGCTAGCTTCAGCCAGCCTTTTATAAGGCCATTTCTCTCTTGGGGGAGTTTCCCTTTTGGGCAATGTGGCCATCTTGGTCGAATCTTTTGATGGAAACCAATAAGGTACCTATTAATTACATATATGGGCATGTGTGAGCATACACCTGTTGTTTTAAAGAACATGCAAAGCTATATTTTTGTCTTTGTTTTACAATTTTAGCTTGCATATTAGACATTTGAAATAAAAAATGTCTGTAGATGTGGAAGGACTATCATAAGGGATGATAAAGGACCAACAATGAGTGATTTAGAGGGATTTGAAGGGGTATGGAAAACCATGGGGACAATAAGTTGGTGTGAAATGTCTAGAAACAAACTTTTGAGGATTAGAATAATCTCTATGCCTAGGATTAGAATTCTTAGTGTTTTGATTTTTAATGAACAAAGCCAAATGAAAAGACTCCAAGAAATTGAGGATTCATACTTTCTGCCTTATTTTTTATATCTTGTCTAAGATTAAGAATAAATTTATTGGTTAGTTATCAATCATTGTTATAGCATCATATACATAATTAATGCATACAAATACTTAGAAGATAATAAGATGATCAAATGTTACTCTTCATTAAGTGATTTGGAATTTTAGATTGTCCATAAAATTTTTAAGAGGCCTAATATCATTTTCCAATTTGTTGGACCTAGCATCATGGTCTTTCAGAACTTTAAATGTAATTCAACAAAGATCTTGTTTCCTTGGAGAGGCATGATTACTATGCAAGAAAATGTTATGCAAAAAAATGTTTTTTTTTTTAATTTTTTGATAGTACTTTACATTTAAAAGGTCTTCATAATTCTTAAAAGAATAAAAGGAAATTATTTTGCCAAATTGCTTAATAAAATTAACCCTAATAAGGCTTCGTTTGGATAGATTTCTTATTGTTTTATGAAGCAGTTTCTGAGTACATTTTTTTTTATTTAAAATTTTTGTGCTAGAAAGATGCTTCATAAAATAGCAAGAAAGTTGTTCCAAATAAAACCTAAATCTAAACAAGAACTCATGTACCAGCCGCACTCTTGAAAATTTTTGATAAAATTTTGATTGTAGAGCAAAGCTTAGGAAGACTCACTCAAGAAAAAGAGGTTTTATAAGTTTGTGGTCATTTGCCCAAGCTTTTGATGTGGAATTGGAGGCAACTAACTGGATTGCATGTTTTCTTATGCCCTGCAAAAACATACAAAAATTCTAAACTTTTATAAAAATAGAAGTTATGTGATCCAAGTGGACAAAATGTGCACTCGAAATTTTGAAAAGACCTTCACTAATACAAGCAACATCTTTCTAAGGAAACGTTGCTGGTAGCTTTCCACCTCTTTTTTTTCTCTCTAATCTCCAACCTAACAATAATACTAATTAATTAAGTTGTGTTAAGATCTTGAGAGTTATTAATGAAAGAGCATAAGCAACATAAGAATATAGTAACAAGATAACCATCTTCTTTTTACCAAAGGAATTATATCACTCTCAATCTCACTAAAAGAAGAAATACTTTAAATTATCTACTAAGCCAAGTTTGGAAAAAGAGAGTAATCACCTTAAGTGCTTTTATGAAAAGTCTATTTCTTGTAATTTTCAAGGAGAAACCACCTCAAGAGCACTCCAAATGCAAAGAGAAGCTACATCAAGACCACCACAATTATTCAAGGAGAACATATGTAATTAGATTCCCACCTCCATGCTTAGCCTAAGTTTTGTTCCAAATGTCTATTTTATTGATGAGGAGGCTGACCCAAGCTTGAGTAGATGATAATATTAAGGATTCATTTGGGCCGGCTTTCTTAATGCTTTTTAAAGCAATTTTTTAGTACAAAAATTTTTAATTCAAGAAATGTTCGTACTAGAAAGTTGCGTTAGAAAGCAGTTGTCGACTTTAAGTACAACATGAGTGGATTGAGATCATGCAAATTGTAGAGCGAGATGATTTGTTGTAATAAATAATTTAATTTGTTTTTTTTTTTAATCTGTATTCCATTATATTGAAATGCATTCTTTTTAACTTATCTTATTGAAATGAAATTTCAATAAAATTAATATAAAAAAAATTAAAACTTTAATTTTATAAAATGAAAAAAATAAACTTAATATATATCATTGCAATAAAACCAAGATAAAAAATGTCAAATAAACTTATTTATTATAAAAAAAACAATCTCGCTACATGATTTCAATACACTCCTACTATATGTAAAGTTTTCTATCGTACACCGGAAACAAATACGAATTAGTATTTGTGATGGAAAGAGACATCGAACCCAAAATCCAGGAAATACCTAAAGAGGCCACTATGATTGAATTGGTGGAGGAAACATCGTGAGAGAATTTTTTGAAGGTGTGAGGGTTTCAATTATGTGATGGCATACCCTAAATACAATTGTAGTGAAAGAACAATTAAAAGAAGAATAAAATCTAGAGCCATGTTGAGCATTAGGAGGATAGCTAAATTAAGAACAACATTGCTCCAAAAGATGGTGGAGAATGAGACAATAACTTAGTGATGACATAAGAACAAGAGAGTAGTGCTTAGTTAACTAATTATTCAAATGATCATCAGCTGAGGTTGTACATTTCATATGATGGATGAAGACTATAACAAATTAAATTTAGCAACCAAGAACTTTCATTTTATTACTACTAGACCTTAGGATCCATGCTAAATGGTATATTGTGAAATAACACGCCCCTAAACCCTAAACCCTAATATAGTACCCTGATGGCCTCTAACTTAGATACTGGGGCAAAGGTCTCCTAAAAATCTATTCCATCAATTTGGTTCTAACAATTTACTACCAACATAGCCTTATTTCTAAAGACTAATCCATAGTCATTTAATTTATTTTTAAATATCCATTTCATTCCAACAACACTCTTTTCAGTGGGTCTAGCCATGAACTCCTTCAAATCATTTCTAACAAATTGATTCCATCTTTCTTCTATTGCTACAATCCAAAATTCATCTTCTAATGCCTATTCTATAATAGTGGGTTCTACAATAGAGATGAAAGTTATGTGGCTAACATCTTTCCTATATCCATACCTAGTCCTTACTCCTGTGGATAGGTTTAATGTAATAAGTCAAAATTTTGAAGTTATTTTTTAAAAATAAAATAGTTTAATTTTTGCACCATGCCTTACTGAAGAAGGAAGAGAGAGGGAGGAGAGAGAAGGTTATTCAGAGCTTTTTCATCCATCGATTTTGTTCAGAGATTTCTTTTATTTGTTGTAAATAACCCAAATCTCATTTTAGTTTTCAATGATTTTGAGTTTGATGGATTTCTTCTCTACTAAATTGATAAAAATATATATTTTTTGATTTATCAAGTTTTTACTGTATAACTTTTTATATATAATAGATATGAATAGTATGGACATTTTGAGAGTAACATCACTAAATTTTACTAGGTAGAAATTAAGTTATGATTTATTTTAAAGTTATTAATATTATATAAATTTTCTTGTATTGAACAGAATTGTCTATTTTATACTATATTTTGGTTATGACATTTATATAAGCAAAAAGGTGGGTTGTTAACATTATAAAATGTGTTGGCTATTAAAATATAATATCCTGTGTAGAAGGGTGGACCGTCAGCCTTTCCTTAAAAATGGTTTGTTATGTTATCCCAGTATAGTCTGTAATAGATGACCGAATTATGCTGACGAGCAGATGGTGATGACTCTTAGTAATTTTTGAAAGCCACATATAATAATAATGATAAAAGATGAATGATAATGATATAATGATATGAACAGATGAAAGATGAATATCACATTAAAATTGGATGTCCTGCCTTGCTAAACCATATTCTGATGCATACATATACTAATAACATTAATAAATAAAGTAGTAACATGTGTATATAGATAACAAATAAATGGATACAAGTATTGATAGTGATTGTAGTGATCTCCTGACTAGTATATATAAAATTTTGGTAAATCAAAATAGTGAAATATTTTGATGTATATGATTTTAATTACTTTTGTTGATATTTGATTATATTGATGATTTATAGAAGCTCTGGTATATTATTAAAATGATGAATAGAGAATTCTTTCAAATTTTATTCTGGGCTGTGACATTTCATATGATAAGTTCTCTAGGATGACTAGATGTATATCTCCACTCTTTAAAGGATCCTAATTTTTTCTCTATTTTCTGATCGAATATCTCTATTTAATAGTTGATATCTTCTTCTTCATCATCAACTTTTCTAGCTTGAAAAAACCTGTTAGATTCATCGAATGTAACTTGGCTAGACTCCTTAACAACTAAGGTTCTCTTATTGAATATCCTATATGCTCTGCCTATTAAGGAATATCCTAGAAATACTGCTTCATCTGCCCTTGCAACAAATTTTTTGAAATGTAATTTTTCATTATTCAACACAATGCAGATAAAAAATTTTGTTGTTTTACTCTTAAGTAACTTATATGGTGTCTTATTCAACTTAGACCTTACATTTACTCTGTTCAGAACATGGCAAGCAGCATTTACTACCTCTATCTAGAAGTACTTAGGTAGACTATACTCACTAAGTATCTTCCTTACAACCTCAACTAGTGTATTATTTTTCCTTTCAGCTAAACTACTTTAATGGGGGTTCTAAGGGCTAACTTTTGTTCAATACCAGACTCTTGACAAAAGGTTTTAAATTCTTAAACTCTCCTCTATGGTCACTATGGACTATTGAAATTAATAACCTTTTTTTGTGCTAAATCTAAATTAAAAATATTCTAAATTCCTCAAATGAGTCACTCATTCTTTCTAGAAATTTAACCCAAGTAAACCATGAATAATTATTAACTATTTTAAGATCAAAAGATTTTATTTCGAAACCCATTATACTAATAGGTCCAAATAAATCCATATGAAGAACTTCGAATGACCTAGTTATAACTACATACTTAATGGATTGAAATAAAGACTTAACTTATTTCTCTAGCTGCCATGCATCGCAAAGATGTTCTTTTGAGAATTCTAGCTTAGGAAAACCTCTAACTAATTCCAATTGGATAATCTTCTGAAGGGTCCTCATGCTTGCATGGCATTGTCTCCTATACTACAATGATGATTCATTAATAATGAATTTTAAGCAATAAACATCAGTTGATTTATCAATATAGTTTAAATTAATCATGAAAACATTATTAATTCTCAATCATTCTAACAAAATTTTGCCATTCAACACTAATATGAGTTTGGTATAAAGAAATTTCAAATCAAAACCTTTATCTTAGAGTTTGCATATACTTAATAAATTATGCTTTAAACCTTACAGAAGCAAAACATTTTTAATTGAAAAATTATTAGTTTGACCTATTATACTTACTCTCACTACCTTTTTGATAGTGTTGACTCAAAGTGCTACCTTTCCTCAGCTCTTGGTTTCCAGTATAATGACCTTCCTCATATCTCTAGTCAAATGATGAGAGCACCAACTGTCAAGGTACATCATGCTCTCATTGGACCCTTTGTGAGAGAACACTTACAAAATTAATCATGGTTTAATTTTGGGAACCCAAGTAACTTTGGGACCCCCCTTATATTACAATGAATTTGTCCAAAAAGCTTTCTGAGTTCTCCATTTTCCCTTTTTCATCATGCATGTTTTCTTCACCCTGTTCTTTCTTTGGTTGGCCTTTTAGGTTTGGGCAATTGGATCTAATGTACCCTAGCTTTATGCACTCAAAGCAAACCACATCAGTGGAAAACTTATTCAATTTAGCATTTTTACCTCAATGTTTATAATTGTGGAACTTTTGCTTATTTGTCAAAAAAATCTTGAACAGTCTTATCATTAGTATAATATCCTCATTCGCATTAGTACCAAAATCATTGCATTTTGTATCATTTTCTTTTAGTGTGATAGTCTTCTCCTTTCTCATTTCACCTAAATATGCATTTCTTTTATTGAGTTTTTTCTTATAGGGAATCAAATATACAAATAAATTGTCAATAAAAGTAAGAGTTAAGATCTTGAGATTCAAAAATTGTAGTAACCACAGCATTCCAAGATTTAGGTAAGCAACATGGTATTTAATTGACTTTTTCAGCATCTAAAATTTCTCTACTTAAATCATGCAAGGTTGTAATGATTTTAGTAAGTAAACCTAGTGTACATATTAGTGATAAACTTGCTATACTGCATGCAAAATAGTTCATTATCATGCAAAAGTAAATTCATCTGGGATTACTTAACTTCACTAGTTCCTTCATAGGTGAGACATAATTTATCCCAAATCTCTTTATCACTAGTACAAGTAGACACATGTATAGTCTTCAGCTTTTAAAGCAGAAAAGAAATAATTATGAGATTTTGCATTCAATTGAGGAAGATCATAATCTTCTAAACTACATTCAATAAATGGTATTTAGACTTTAACATTATTAAGAATTCTATAAGGCAATGAGTAACCAGTTTGTATCATATGTCACATACAAAAATCAATTGATTGTAAAAAATGGGTATTCTAATATTCTAGAAATCAAATAGAATGTTATCAAATAGTGGTGGTGGGGTCATAGAATACCCTATCAAAGTATTTTTATTGCCAAAATGTGCCAAGTGGATCTACTTAAGTTTTTAAACCAACTAATGTTGGACCCCACATGAAAGTGCTATCGCACACCAAGAGGGGGATGAATTCGTATTTTATAAAACTTTCTTAAAAAAGTATTTTACAAAAGCTAAGAAAATAAAAAATAAAAGTATAACAAACATAATTTTTTTAATTTTTAAACTTTAGGCATTTTCTTTTATTTTTGAAACTTTATGCATGAGCTTAATCAAAGATTCAAAAAACACAGTTTTCACAAAAAATGTGCCATATAAAATAAAATATAGAAAAGTAAATGCAATAAAGTAAATAAATGCAAACTAATTTTTATAGTGGCGCGATCAAAATTGACTTACTCAACTCCCCAAAGCTCCTCATTTTTGGGTATTCCACTAGGATGAACTTCTTTAGCACTCAATTAGGCAGAGAAGCCCTTCTCCCTTACCACGTGGAGAATAATCTTTACAGACTCTTCTATCCTTGAAAAGTCACCCTCCTTCTACTTACCAACATGATGGAGATGCCAATCCCTCCTTTTAGGCCTCACAATAGCAAAGATGCCATTCCCTCCTTTTTTCTCCTCATAATGACATAGATGCTGCTACCTCATTATGCTCCTCGCAATGATGAGGATGCCGCTCCCCTAGCATCCTTAGCTAGAAGAGTCTTTTGCCAAAGGCTTCTTCCAAGAGCTCCTCTACCATACTTTGGAGGACCCAAGGTGCATGCTGACAGAGACAACTATGTGACTCCCTCACACCCCTTAACTCTCCCAAAGAAACACTCCCTCAACCTTAACTCATTTCTCTCCTAATTGATTGGACTCTTTCAAAAGCAAGGAGACACTTCTCACTCTCCAATACTCTCTCACATAGGAAAAATGTCTATGGTTACTCAATACAACCCCTTAGATCTTATAGAAACTAATTAAAGTTAGCTATTTGAATAAACCACTAATTTTCATTTTAATGCTTCTGATCGTATATAACGATACTAGGTTCATACTATTCGACCAGTTCAACTCCCATTTCAGATCATCTTGTATGATATGTAGTCGTGTAGCATAATCAATAATATCAAATTAGTGATTATCTAAGATGAACCAGGATTCATCTAGAGAATATTTTCTTAAATTTAATTATATAATTTAGATCATATAGTATAGTAATTAATTAATATTTTATCCTAATTACATTCATTAATCTTTAAATAAAATTAGGCAATATTTATTAATAATTATGCAGTACAAAAATCTTTTGTACAGTATGATTAGTTCAAATTTAAAATTTAAATTTGCCTAATTTTGGTAACATAGATTCAACGATAGGGTTTTATCAAAATAACTTATCATTCTATATAATTACAGGTCGTACAATACAATCAGTTGTCATTCAATTTAGTTTTATTGATTCAGTTAAATACTTGAATTATTTTTTAGATTAACATATCATAGAGTATAATTGTGATCGTACAGTACAATTGGAAATATATAGTATGATTTAATAGACAATTCAAGTATTCAACTTTCATCCTCCCTTATGAGTGTGTGCTCGATTGTCTAGCCAATATACACCTAATTACATAAATGACTTTAGAAAAGAAATGGTATAGGCTCTTTTTACTATAAATTGAGTAGACTCAACACTGCACTTTCTTGAGTTTGCTTCTTTGATCCAGTTTTGTGTATATTGTACCTAAGATAGTTAGTTACACACAAAAGAAATAAGCAATATATATAAAGTAGAGACTAATAAATGATCATACCAATAATTTTAATAATCATCAAAACACTAGGTTAGGCTCCCATAATTCAATAAAATTCAGAACATGATGTGCTTTAACTTCTCATGATAGAATGGCTTTAGCCTATTTAGAGAATTAATCTATTGCTGCTAATATGAATCGATGACCTATGGAAGATGACAGATCGATTGAATCAATGATATCCATACCCCAACTTTCAAAGGGCTATTTAGAAATCATCGAATGCAATACATTTTGTAGTTGATGCAACACCACTCCATGCACTTAACACTGGTGATAATGACATGCAACATTTATGCAGTTATTTATCATCGATTGCTAATAATATCCCATTCTTTTAATATTCAATTTCATCTTAAGATTGGACTAGTGAGCACCACACAATCTAGTGCATAAAGTACATTATAATTAGTTCAACCTTATACACATTAATTGGCCCATTAATTACCCTTAGTTAGATTAAATTAGGAAATATATCATACAATACTAAATATATCATGTAGTTTAAATTGTTCAAGAATTAATCTAATTGAGGAATAATAATATGGTGAACCAAGTTTGATTTTTGATTTAAGTGTACTGATATAATATACAATGTATAACATAATTAGTTTAATGAATTTAATTATAAGAATCTTGTAATTAATATAAATTGATCTTATGTGGATTATCTGAATCTACGGTATACTAAAATATACAATTGATATAGTATATTATGATTTATATAATCAAATTATATTAACTAAAAAATTAAAATTAATTTTATTATATTTTCTCTAGTATATATGCACTAGTTGTTTCAAAAATTATTTTACTTAGAATACATATATAAAATTACTAAAAAAAATGTTAAAAACTTGAACATTATTATTGCAGCTCCTAGTTGCGTTGTCTCTAACTCATCCTAAAACTATAAATTGGTGAATGTTGATCCTTACATTTTCTTCTTGAGCTATGGCCATTACCTAGGTCCTTGTATATTCCATGTTTGCAAATCACAACTCTATAAAAAAGAACACTTGTATTTTATTCCTACTACGATTCACAATAACAACAACAACATCAAGCCTTTATCCCACTACGTGGGGTCGGCTACATGAATCCTTTTTCTTCAAAATGTCATGTTAAGAGTCAAGTTCTCATTTAAATCTTATAAAAAAGGTAATTTCTAATATTTTCTAACGAAGTCTTTTTAGGTCTACCTCTACCTTCCTGACATAAGCCAAATTTTATACATCTACTTTCCTAACTGGGATATCAAAAGGCCGCTATTTTATGTGACCAAACCATCTAAGGTGACTCTCTCTAATCTTGTCTTCCACTAGAGCTACTATAATCTTTTCACGTATATGCTCATTTTGTATCCTGTCTCTAAAAGTAAAGCCACTCATCCACCTGATCAGCATCCTCATCTCTACAACACTTAACTTAATATTATGTTTCTCTTTTAATGGCCAACATTCTGCACCATAAAGCATTACAGGTTTCACCACCATCTTATAGACTTTTCCTTAAGTTTGAGGGGGACTTTTCAATCGCACAACAAGCCCAATGCATTCCTCCACTTCAACTATCCAACTTGAATTCTACTAATAATATCTTCATCTGTTTTACTATCACTCTGAATAATAGACCCATGATATCTAAACATGTACTCTTATTAATGACATGATTGCCAAAAGTCATAATCCCTCAACTAGATCTATTACAACTAAAATTACACTCCATATCTTCAGTTTTAGATCTACTCAAACAAAAATCTTTAGACTCTAAGGTTGGCCTCCATAATTCAAGTTTACTTTTAACTCCCTCTCTAGGCTTATCAACAAGAAGAATAAAATTTACATAATTTTAAAATAGTCTATTGGATATAATCTCAACCAAAATATGTTAATTATTATTATAAGTCTTTTATCTTGCTCTACGCTTATGGGGTATATAATCTCCTCATTTTTAATGATAGCAATCGTACTTTGATTATTTACACATATATTAAGGGTTTATAAATCCCCTTGAATTTATGGGGCAATAAATTTTGCAAGAGATAATCAAATAGATGAGTTATAAATTTTTTTATTTATTTATATTAATATAAAGATGAATATAAAATAACAATAATGTAATACAATAAAAAAAACACAAGAACATGTATAAACATAATACAACCTCATTTACTAATCCTATTTTAGTAATTCAAAAGGGAGAAAAAACACTAACAAAGGAATTAGGATAAATACACACGCACACGCTTGCACACGCACATGAAAAAAATAAGCTATAAACTTAAGACAGAACAAGATTCAATCAAATATCAAAGTGTAATACCTACTTAAATAGTGACTAGTTGAACTTGTTATGACTTGGTTTGATAAAGGTAATATAATGAAAATTTTGTATTAACACTTCTTGCATGTGTTTGTATGTGTTTTTAAATGCATGTGAATGTCTGAATCTATTCAAAAGCTACTCCTGGGGGTTATGTGCATGAATGCAAAATATGAAATTTTCCCTTTGGAGTGTTATGGCGCTAGAATAGGGCACGGTGGTACAAAGCTCCTGGTTGGCCAGTGCTTTAGTGGCATTGTTTAGAGTACCCATAACACAAAGTCCAAATTTAGTAAAAATATTAATTTTCACTTTATTTTCTTATTATTAAAGCCAACCCTCCCTCCTAAGCTACATTTTGAAGAGTGAACAGGAGAAAATATAATAAGAGAAAATCTATTTCAAGAGACTTGAGTCCATTTTCTACTATATGCCTAATTTAGAAAGTTATCTAGATCGAGGTAGATTATATTATGCCTATCTTAATTTTCAAAATATAAAAATTTTAGAAATTTTCCTATTTAAATTATAATTTTATAACATAAAAATGAGGATAATTTTACACTCACCAAACTTTTTCTATGTAATTTTTTATGTGATGTAGATATGATCATTCTGGACATTTAAATATTTTTTTTGGAAAATTTTTGTTAGTAATTTGAAAAGAGCATCATTTTTAACAAATTAGAAAATAATTCTGATCTCAAAAAATAATACTTAAGTACATTTGAAGCTTCAAAAATGACATTTTGAATAATCCGAGGTGATCTAGTGAAATTCTAAAATTATAAAATTTTTCTTTGTTATTAATTTTGTTGCTTACCAATAAAAATTTTTATGCATTTTTTAAATTAGTTTATTTATATTTCATTTATTTCAATACAACTATATATGCACTTATCTGCTTGAACTGTATGATTCTATGGAGATCTAATGTTGGAGGAAATTCTATTATGTTAAATGTATAGGGAGTCATAATGGTCTTTTCTGAATATCTTATATGTGTTAATCATTTGAGAGTCATAAAGGCCTATTTTTTGATAAGCTGCCACCAGGAAGTCATAAGGGCCTTGGGGAAAAATTAAATGTTTAAATGTTGCCACTTGATTTGCTTTAATATTTCCTTAGACAAATCTATATAATTAGTATTAATTATTTTGAAGAATAAACTAACACTTATATTATCGATTTGAGAAAAGAAATAATTTTATTTTCATATTTGAACAGGGAATGTAATAATTATCCCTAAGGATAAGATCTACGTTCACCTATCATTTTGAATACAAAATTGATTCGGGATAAGCATTAGTCGATGTCGAGAGATTTTTCCCGTTGCTTAGCAAACTAAGAGAGGGTTTATTTTATACTGAGATCTTAGATTCCTACAGAGGCAAGCCTCTACAGTAAATTATATTTTTAAAAGAGAACTTTTGATTAAAGTGGAGATTAGACCTAAGCTTATAATACAATCATGTATATATGCTAGTTGCCTTAGTTGAGAGCAATTAAGGGAAATTTGAAGGTAAAAATATTGCTATTGCTCTCTAAATACTCAATTAACTTATTTAGACACTTTTTAGATAATAAAACTCTGTTTAATATTTCCATAAAAAATGTGAATGCATGTAATGAATTAATGGATCGTTTATCATGAATTTTTAAAATAAATATGGTGATAATACAATTTATTTATTTAAAATTTCAAATGTTATAAACTATACTTAAATAAATCTAGCAAAAATAATGTAAATAATATATAACATGTAATTAATGGTGGTAAAGTTTAAAATCACTTAAATAAATATTTAAGGAATTATTAAGATAATTAGAAAAATCAAAATAAATTAAAAGACTCCCTACATATTCTGAATTTATGCTTAATAAATAGAAGAGAATAAAATTCTGAAGAAAATGAGTGGTTAGTTATAAAAATTGGTTAAGTATTTTATTTTATATGAATTTTTGAAGTGTAATAGGTTTTAGAATAATTAAAAATACATTTTATTAATTAATGCATTGGCGGTGGCAACGCGGGCCACATGTCAGCCTCAGATTCACATGTTCAAAACCAAGGCGGTAGTGGAATTCAATACCAATGATTGCATCGCCGTGCAATTATTGGCATTAATTAGCCACGGTGGTAGTGGTGCGATGAGATTTCATTAACCACATTAGCAATATCCCACATCCATTGGATCTTTTGCAGTATTTAATGGACGATTCAAATCTTGTTGGATGGAGACATGAATAATAAGACAAAATGTGAGGGTTGGATAAGTTGCAGAACGACATGATCTGAGTAATTGATTGTGAGCTCAACAGCTCAGATATTGTATAATTTATACATATTATTACTTAAGATCTAGTGTGGAAGAACAACTTGTTCTCAAAATCGACCAAACCAAAACCCATGAAATTTTAAATAGAGTTGTATGGGATGTGAATGAATAATGGGGAATTATTTTGGCATCTTGAAGCACGCTATTCACAAAGGTAATTAGATCTAAAGTCCTTAAACAAGGGTTTAGGATATACCTCAATTTACTAGACATAAACAACCAATCTTAGGCTTGTTTTGCTTATTGAGAAGTGTATACAAACTCTCTAGATGGACTCGAGGTTTGGTATAGTATGGATCGTGAGCTATAGGCCTTGGACGTACTTCAATCTAGTGTCACCGAAGAGCTATCACCAGTGAGCTTTGACAAGTTTGATTTGACTTGGCAGATATAGAGGAGGTTTTATAGAGCTTGAACGAAATGAGAACTTGAGCTTGGAGATAATGAGAGAATACAATTCCTAGAATGAATGATTTGGTCCCTTTCACTAATTCAAAATTCCCTAGCCTATTTGGAGGACTTTGATTCATTTGGAAGGTTGTTATGATGCATGCCATCTATCCTAGGGTTGTTAGGAGACAGAGCAAAAGAAATGCCAAGGTACAATGAGGTGGAAAGGGTTATTTGTCCTCATATGAGAACATGGGACAATTGGGCTTGCTTAAGATTAATCCATGAATTAAAACTACTTTAGAGGATGGTTAGGAGGTTTCTAGAAGGTGTTTAGGCATCTGGAGTTAACTGGTTTTGGAGGGAAATGATTTAAGATGAGTGTTTGACCACTTAATTGTCTTTGGAGACTTGATGACTAGTTTGACCAATCAACTTGTCAAACCAGTTGAGGTGCCATCTAAGGAAGTCTAGTGAATTAGTGAGGTGAGTGATCATAGGTTTGGAGCCATGTAGATGGTATTTGAATGCAAGGTTGACCATGTATATGGAAGTTTGACCAATTCCAATAAGTTAACTTGGTCAAACCTATTGAACTTGATTTAGGAAAGGTTTGCATGCATATGAACCATATAATGGAGTGGATTTGAGGGTTAATTTGATGAAGTTTGAATGGGTTTATTTGATTGGAATCTATGAATTTACTTATGTATTGGCCTAGTTTGACCAGGTATGGGTCTTATTGACTAGGTCAACAGATGACTAGGCCAGGATGACAAGTCAAGTCCATTTCACTAAGAGAGGTGTTCAGATGCATTTGGAGAAGATTAGATATGAACTGGAGTTTCATTAAGTGTGGATGGAGGTTCATGATCAATTAAGCTAGCCTAAGCTAGTTTAGTTGGGTCAGGGTGACAAGTCAAGTCCATTCCATCCTCGACTTCTCCCTCTAGATTATTATGCCATTCTACTACCTCTTTATGATGGAGGAGCAGGTGACCAATGAACGTCGTGTTCAAGATCAGGACACTGTTCTTTTTCTGTTTTCTTCTTCTTCTTTTTCTTTCTCTTTTCTTTCTTTTACTTCTACTTCATCTAGTTTATGATTTTTAGAGAAAATAATCTACATATTAGGTAGATAGTATGAAGCATCTTCATATATACCAACTTTGTGAATAAAAAATAGTTGCAAAACACCTTTTTTGTAATGTTTTATTCCCTCTTGGGAGAATTTAATACACTGATATAGGGTGGAAAGTACCATTCTATATTGATAGAGCTAGGGTCTACCTAGAAGAGCATTTAAAGAGGCCTCAAAATCTAATATATGGAATTTGGCCTCAATTTTTAGGCTTTCTATCTCTAAAAGGAGGGTTATTGAAGTCAAAGCCCTCTCACCCTTGTTATTGAATCCTCGTAACATCAAAGCTAAGGTTGTGAGTGTCCACCCTTAAGTATGTAAGATTTCTAAGAGTTATGATGTTGATCGATGCACCTGGATCAATAAGTATACGGGATACTTTAAATTTATCTACGTTTACAAAAATATATAATAGATGGTTATGATTTGCCATTCCCAATAGTAAGTTCTTATCTGAAAATGTGACTTCGGGAACTTCTTTGAAGTATAGCACTTCCTCTTCAGACTATGTTGATGCTTATTGAGCCATAAAGATCTCTAGATTGAGTAAAGCTTTAACTAACTAAAGCCTCCCTCATTTCTTTGGAAAGAACCAGAGCATTGTAAATACTCAATTTTGCAGGCAATTTTCTAAGATGCACTAGGACGTTGTAATCAACCTTTGGAATCTCTGTAGTCTCTACATCTGGTTGTAGAACTTATTGAGGTTGATTAGAAGCTTCTGGATTATCTACAACCTGCTTCCCTTTATCAGTAGCTATAACTCATGTGGGTAAGAGTTTACCACTACAAAGATTAACTTGCACTACTTCTTTAGAAGAAATACCTTCACTGGGCTTTGGTTGTTGATCATTGATCGCCATTTGGTTATCCTCCTGTGGTGCATTTATAGGTATTCCTTGAGAATTTTTTTCAATATTATTTAGGTTTTGATCCAAAATTCATTAGCAAAACAAACATGATATATGTGGAATCCTTTTTCATTACTTTCTTAGTCCTAGGAGAGAGAAAATAAAATTCATACAGGGTTAAAGGTTTGAGAGACATATGTTCATCATTTAAAAAAATGAATAATTTATCAAAACCTAACTCTATTTTATTCTCCACTTCTTTCTTCAGAGCTGTGAGAGCTTGATCGACTTGCACTTCCTTAGGCTCTTTAGTTGGAACTTTATTCTTCTTCTCCTCATGAGCTACCAAATCAATCTGGATGGGATTATGCACTCTCAGAGGTTCCTGGAAAGATAAATGGTATAATTTATTTTGAGTTCTTTTAGAAGAATGGGATAAATCTATATCCCACCCTTCATTGAGTTTTAAAATAGAAGGTGCAAAAGGCTCACCAAATATACACTTAGCGGATCCCTAACTCGAACTCACTAAGTATTCTTTGAGTTTCACAACTGTCCCATCTTTATAGTTCCTATTAAGCTACTCTTTGAAAGTTATGTAATCTTCCAACTTGTAACCTAACATCTGATGATACGGACAATAATTAGGTTGCCCCACTTTACCAACTTCTTCTAGCCTTCTAGGATCAGGAAGCTTAAATCTTGGCTTCTTTATGAGGCTTCTGAACATTTTCTTGATGGTAAATGGATTTACTTTATTCCTAAAGTAATCAAACTATTCTTTTTGCTACTCTTCAGTTAGGTAAGGTCGAGGTCTAGGCTGTTGATCACCTTGAGGCCTATTATATAATTGATATGGAGGAGGGCGAGTCAGATTCTTTGCTTGAATCCATATCAATTTTTTCCCCTTATCAACTACAGATATTATCCTTGACTTCTTCTCTAACACTTTTCGGGTTTCTCCTTCCTTATTTCTAAAGAAGATGTATCCTTTAAGAATGTTAACTGAGAAGCTTCCTCTTGAAGATCAGAAGCCTTACTCAATAACTTTCCAAAGGTTTTGATTGTAAAGCCCTTCAATAAGAAAGCCACTAGATGGTGAATATTTTTTAAGAGGATCTCTATAGCATGATGTTCTTGCAACTGCGGCTCATATCTCATGCTAAGATTTCTCCATCTTAGGATATAGTATACTAAGCCCTCAAACAATTTCTTTTATATTACCATGCTTTGCACCAGTGAATCTCTTTATAAATATAGCTTCCATGTCACTAAAAGTATGGACCGACCCATTGGGTAGTTCAGCATACCATTCAAATGCAATAACAAATAAAAAGCTGACAAACTACCTGAATAATAGTGCACCACCACCACCAGCATTGTAGCAGCTAGCCCTGAAGTGAGCAAAGTGTTGCTTAGGATTACTTATACCATCAAAATTTTTGGAAGAAGGTGGTATGAACCCTTTAGGGTAAGGGACCAAGTTATATTCTATAAGATATGGTTACCTTTCAGAATAGATGAGGTACCCTAGGCCTTAGCTAACACCTCCTTAACTTATTTTTCTACCATATGCTTGATATCCACTGACTGCATAATGGTTTTATTTTCACAGGGTTGTTCACTAGTTTCTCTGGTTCTTCTATCTTGATTGCTTTATTTGTGGTATTTAACTGCATTGATTCATTAGGAGAAGATTTGACCTATGTATTCAAAACAGGAGGAGCGTTACCTTGCATGATAAAAATTATAGCCACCATCTCCTCTAACTTCTTCTCCATCCTCAATATCTGCTCATCCTTCTAACTCAGTTATTCTAATAGATGATGAGTTGAGTCAATTGTATCATCCTCATCATCGTCGTTATTAGTACCTCCTGCTTGACCCTTACCTTTCTCCATTTCTCTTTGCAGAGATGAGGGAGTGTCGACCATGTTGACACTGTCGGACATCTCTTCATTCATGTCTTCATCCTCTATAACTTCTTACTCATTGATTTGGTAGATACTCTCTTTTAGATGATCCACCATTTCTTCGATTGACCTACCTTCTACCTGGTGTGGATCTATTGGGGTATATTCTATGGAAGGGGATAATCCTATCATGAAATTCCCCTTTCTTGACTTTCATCCACCACACAATTCATTTGAGTCATTAATGTAGTTAGAGTGGGAACCATTTTAGACCACCAAACCCTCCCCCTGTCAGATAATTGAAAGTTCAACAAATGATGTTAAGCCTAAGTGAACTGTACCAAGGCACACTAATGCGAAAGCAATACTATTACTCGATGCCAAAGCTAATACACTTATCAAAAGTTATAATAATGTTGATGATAGTTTAATCAACACAATAAAATATCAATCATAGATTTCTATCATATAATTATCACATAAATAAAATACATAAAAGTAAAATCCAGAAAATAAAAAATTAGAATGAATACAACAAAATTTTACAGTGGTTTGATCAAACCATGACCTACGTCCACTCCCCAGAGTCCTCCTCTCTAAGTATTGTACTAAACCTTTAGTGACTCTTCTTTAGCCCCCACAGCTAGGTGGAGAAGCCTTTATAAAATCTCTTCCATCAACCCGGAGTGGTAGAGGACTGTAATCTTTTTTCACCCTCCTAATGAAGGCAGAGAACTATGAATCCTTTTTCACCCTCCTAGTGAAGGCAAAGAACCTATAATCCTTTTTCACCCTCCTGGTGAAGGTAGAGAACCTGGAATCATTTTTATCTTCCCCAGTGCGCGAAGTAGTCGGGTCCTTTGACACCAAAAATGTCTTCTTCCTAAATCTTCCCTCAAGACAAACCTTAACACATAAAGGAACTTAGGTGCAAGTTTATTGTAGTAATCATGTGGAACTCCCTCTCACTCTCCCTTGAAACCCACAAGGATCTTCTCCCGCTCTCAAAAACTCCACCCTTTATCTCCCAAGCTCTAGGCTCACTCTTCAAGCTTTCTCTGAAGGAAAATAACTCAATGAATGTTCAAAGACTCTTACAAAGTCTTATGAGAAAGCTTAAAAAGAGGGCTTCAAGAAACCCCAAAAACTCAATTATATTGACTTTGATCGTGCAATATGATCCAAGATCTTACGATACAATTAGTTTAAATCATCCTGTTAGTACTATATGAATTAAAAAGAGTTGTATAATCAGTTCAATTGATTGTGTTGATCGTCCAGTATGATATGAAGAGTCATCCAGTATGATTAGTTAAAATTACTTGATTTATCATTCAATATGATTGACGATGATAAAATATCATCCCATGCAAAGATTTGGTCGTACAGTATGATTGGGTCCAATCATCTTATATGATCTGACTCGACTAATTAATCCAAAATCATTCCTTAAATATAGGAGTAATTTAAGTAATATTTAATTATATCATACAATATGATACCTATCGTACGGTATGATTAGTACAAAATTTGCTTTTCAAAATATTATATAAATTATAATTATATCGTACAGTACAATTAGTTCAAATAGCTTTAATTATTCCAATTAGCCATTTTAATGATTTTTATAATAAATAATTATATAGTACAAATGTATTATATAGTACATTTAAGAAAACGACACTTTTAATTTTTCTCATTATCTCACTACCCTGAGTGTATGTGTGTACAGTCACCAGGCTAATATACACCCTTATAGGATTTGACTCAAGAAATAAAAAAAAAAACAAAAATGAAAATTATAGACTCTTTCAGCATACCCTATATTACCCAATCTTGAGCCCTAAATTTTTATTGAATGGTGCATGTTGTACCTGAAATATTAGTACACATAAAGCATAAAAATGCACTATAAATACTAGGAGACATAAAGATGGAATCAATAATATTTATTATCAATAATAATATAAACTCAACAGCCTGAGTTGCAAAAATAATGAGACTGACTGATTTGTGAATTTTAGACTCCTATCAAAACTAGAAGATGATTCATTACCTTGTGAATGGTGTCGATCAACCCTAGACAGGTTCTGACCTATAGAATGACTAGAAGCTCTTGCTGGAAGATTTCTAGACTAATGCAAATATGGAGGATATATGGGATTATACCCTTGACAGACTAATGCTCCAAGCTCGAGACATCTAACAGGAGTTTGTTGACTATGCTAATGGACTGATCCCACATGTTGATTATGGCATGAGAGCTTCATTGTCTCTCTATGATGATCTGTAACAACAGCTGGTCAACTTGGACCTGATTCTTGAAATTGTACTCTTCTCTTTATTGGAGGAGAGCCTCCTTGTCTTCCACTTGAGTGTGGATGCACTTCAGTAGAGATAACATCTTTGACGCTTCTCAAGAATTATATCTTTGACTGCCCATAACTAGTGGCACAGTCCTGAATCAAACCATTCAATAGAGACTTGCACTTCCTCTTTCTTTTAGATAAAGAGCGGAAGATAGGATCTTTACATATCAAAGTAGAAGGAGAGTTTAATATATGCAATACGTTCTCTTCTCCAGCAGCAGCTGACAGTGGATGGAATCTGTTACCAGCCACTTGAGAAGAATTAACATATACATCATGTACTTTAAAACCTATTCTCATTGTTGGTTCAGTTGCAGCGATGATCAGATCATCTTCCTTTGACTGTTCAACTTTCTTAACTCTTTATGTCATACAGTGATTCATGTTGCAATGTTAGACTTAGTCATCTCCTGCACTCTAGAAGATGACCCCATCTTAAAGTTACTGAACACAGGGGTTGTAGTACAAACTGAGACTTCCCTTTACTTATGGTAGTTGTTTGGGGGAAACTCAAGCGAGAAAAGACCTAGGGTTTTACAGTTATAGGGGCAGCTATGTTGACCTAGAGGGGAGTTAACTTAACAAACTTAGTAGTACATGCCACCACTTCAGCTTGTGGTGTAGTGAATGTAAATTGAATGTTCTCAAAACCAGATCCAAACTTGATTTGATTGCCCTCAACAGATCGGGCAGTAGTGATGTTGAGGTTGAAGATCAACTTTCCAAAAAAAATTTATAATTTAATGGGAGATCCAAATCAATTACTAAACTTACTGAACTCAATCTTAAAACTAAATCAGAAGATCACACTGAATTGAATCTGCTGAAAGTCTAGAGTAAATCTTATATGATTGAAAAATGAAAGGTTAAGGAACCTAACTAAGGACCCAAACCATAGAAGAGATAACGACTATGAAGTGTATATTTGGAAGGATTGATTGAAGATTGAAGTTAAACTTGGCGATCAAAGAGGCAATTAATTGAAATGAGATTTTAAATATAATGCATGAAAATAAGAAATTAGCTTATATAACTAATCATATTATAAGTTTTGAATCTAATCTCCACTAAAGATGGAAAGTAAATCCAATCCCCCATGTGGATAAATTAAATGTTTAAATGTTGCCACTCAATTTGTTTTTATATTTCATTAGATAAATCCACATAATTAGTATTAATTATTCCAAAGATTAAACTAACCCTTGTATTTTCAAATTGAGAAAAGAAATAATTTTATTTTCATATTTGAACTCATAATAGGGAATGTCACAATTATCCACAAGGATAAGATCGACATTCAACTATCGTTCGAATATGAAATTGACTCAGGATAAGCATTAATCATCATCTAGAGATTTTTCCCCTCCCTTAGCGAACTAAGAGAGGGTTTATTTTATATTGGGATCTTGGGTTCCTATAGAGGAAAGCTTCTATAGTCAATTATATCTTTAAAAAGAAAACTTTCAATTAAGGTGGTGATTCGACCTAAACATAATATAAAATTATGAATATAAGCAAGATGCCTTAGTTTTTTAAAAAACATTAATCATCTCTTTCAAAATAGTATTAAATTTTGTTAAAAAAAATATTTATATTTATCATATATATATATATATATATATATATATTAGCATCAGAAGTGTGCAAATACAACTGTACTCATGCTTGCTTGGAATGAGCTGCCAGCTAACAACCTTTTTCACAAGCAATAGTCCTAAATGTAATATGGGATAAAGATAGCTCTACCCTAAGAGTTTAAAGAAGTAAACCATGTTGAAATCCAGGATCCCGAGCACTTAATTTTGATGGTGACAACTAATACCTACTGAATCCATATGGACTTCCATAAGATTATAAATGTTTATCCTTGTATATGAGCACTAACATTTCAGGTCAGATGCACACTGTTCAAGGTTACTGGAGACTCAAACTGGGTAGAATAGAATGTTGAAAATCTTATAATTTTTAATTTCTTTATTTTTTATTTTCTTGAGTCTGTCATAAAAGCATGTATGTGAAAGGAGCAACCATGCACACACACAGGGGGAGATTTGTTTTCATGTTTAATTTTTTTAAAATTATCGTACTGTATGATTTTCAATCATACTGTATGATTAATCATTAATACTCAGGCTATTCGATTCAATTGAAAAACCCTAGCCGCCAGAATAAGTTTGGTAAGTTTATAATTTTAATTTATTAAACTATTCATACTGTACGATCCAGATCGTACGGTATGATTAATTAAATACTTACCAAAATTATCTCCCGTAATCACGAAATAAACGTTAGTTTCTTATTTAAAGTAGATCGTACTATACGATAATATATCATACCATACGATAGACAGAGATGATTTCATTCATCCCTTCGATCATACCAGACAAAACTAAGGTTTTTTGTTCTATTCGTCCTAGACGATATTCATATCATACAGGATGATAGCCTGAAATGAACTAATCGTACGGTACGACTAGTGGAGTGCTGGATGACTGACATAGATGAATTCTTTCGTCCCAGGGATCGTCCCACAGATCGTCCTGTATGAACAGTTAAAAATAATATGATCGTCCTGTACGATATGTATATCGTACAATATGATATATATAAAATTTGAGAACTGTTCATCTGTGCTCGTACTGGATGAAGCAGTATTTAAACGGATCGTACTGTACGATTATATATCATACTGTACGAACAGAGATGAAAAAAATTGAAATTTTTAGGGTTTCTGAAGCCTGATTTAAAAAGAACTTTTAATTTTTCAAAAAATGTGTTGTTGGTCTGTCTTCTTGTTGCGAGAGGCATTGAGAGGAAGGAACTCTTGAGAGAGAAGTTTTCTTTGGAGAGATCTAGGGCTTGTGAGAGGAAGGTGAAGGTGAGCTTGAGCGTGAGGGAGAAGGAGTGTTAGGGGATCACACGTTGGCTCCAAGCTAGCTGCATGCTTTGCTCCTCTTGTGGCTTTGGGGAGTTTTCAGAAAGTTCTCTAGGGAAGAGAGGCTTCAAGATCAACATCATCAAGGTACTCTATCATCTCCAGGAGGGAGAAAAAGGAGAAGGTTCGCTGCTATCACCAAGAGGGTGACATAGCGTTTGGTATTTCGCCACACCGGGGAAGGTGAAAGTGAGTCTTGTAAAGGCTTCTCCGCCTTGCTGTGGGAGCAAAAGGAGAGTCAACTTTAGTATTGTAAATCCCGGAGTGGAGGACTCCGGGGAGTGGACGTAGGTCAAGTGACCGAATCACTATAAAAATCTCTGGTGTGCTTTTTTCATTTTTACCACACTTTACTTTTCATGCATTTTATTTACTGCTCTTCATCATTTGGTGAAAAGTTTGATTTAGATTGTTTATTGTGAAATTTACAATTGTGTCGCCTATATCGCTGTTGTGAACGAACTACTAGCTTCCGCATTCTACTTATTCAATTGTTATTTTAAAAAACAAAAAAAAAATAGAACTCATGTTTAGGTTTAATTTTTTAAAATACCAATTCACCCCCCTCTTGGTGAATCTCTGACTTTCCAGTGGTATCAGAGAGGGGTTTCAAAATAGTGTTTTAGAAAACCTAGAAACGTAAGATCCATGGCTCAATTTGGTAACCGTAACACTGCGGAGGGTTATTCTATAATCCGTCCACCTTTATTTGACAATATACCGTTTGATTTCTGGAAAATATGTATGTCTACATTTTTACAGTCTCTAGACTATCGCATGTGGATGTTGGTTCAAGAAGGTTATTCTGCACCATTTCGTATGTTGAATGGAGTTAAAACTGAATTAGCTTTTAATGAATGGAGCAATGAGGATAGAGAATTTGCACAGTTAAATGCTAAATACTTAAATTATTTCTTTTGGGCATTAAAATCAGAAGATTATATGTGAGTGTCTACCTGTATTACTGGTAAGGAAATTTGGGACAAATTGTGTATCACATACGAGGAACTAGTGAGGTCAAACAATCTAGGCTGAACATACTGCTACATGATTACAAACTATTCCACATGAAACCTAGTGAAACTATCTCAGAAATGTACACTAGATTCACCCAGATAGTGACATCTTTGCATGCTTTAGGGAGAGAGCTGTCTAACTCAGAGAAAGTGAATAAAATATTATGATGCTTGCCTAGTTCGTATGATGCAAAAATTACTACAATAACTGAGACAAAAGATCTAAATGTTTATTCAATTGATAACTTGCTTGGGTCACTCATTGCCTACGAGCAAGGAGTGAGTTAATGACAAAGTGATGCATGTTAAAAAAAGGAGTGAACAGTGGCCTTAAAAGCGAACAATTCTAAAAGGGACAACTCTACAGCAGAGGAAGATGACGACATAGCCTTGATGACTCGTTAGTTCAAGAATTTTTTGAAACGAAAGCAACACCGTCATAAAAGCTATTAGAACAAAGGTAAAAGCTCAAAGAATACTAAAGTTACTTCTAACATAATTTGCTTTGAGTGCAAGAAACCCGGTCATCTCCGAGCTGATTGCCCCAACGTTAAGACTCAACAATCCAAAGAAAAGGGGGAGGAAAGGCCAAAGTTCAGAAAGGGCAAGTCTAAGACACAAAAAATATTTTGGGCCGACTCTGCCTCAGAATCATCAGAAGAAGAAGCAGAGGAGGAGGTAACAAATTTATGTCTTATGGCTAATGATAATCTTGATCAATTAGATCAAGATGAGGTATGTCAACTTTCTTATGATAAGCTATTGATTATTTCTGAAAAAATTCATGAGTCGTATAGAAAGTTAAAGAAAAAGCATGTTAATCTTAACACTGAGTTTAGTACTTTACAAAATGAGCATGCTAGTGTAGTTAAGGATTTTTCTGACCTGGATAAAAATCATATATCTCTGCTTGATGGATTTGATGCATTAAATAAGAAGTATATTGAATTAACCACTGCACACGATACCTTAAAATCATCACATGTTGAACTAGAGAATACATTTAAGGAACTAGAAGAACTTGTAGAGGAACTATATAGAAGTGAGCATACATTGAGATTTGAATATGCAAGCCTTAACCAAAATAATAAATTTTTAAAAGAAAAACTTCATGCATTTGAAAATAATAAAATAACTCTCACGGTTGCTGAGTTTTTTCAGCCTCATTCAAAACCTGCACGGCATGCATCATCCAAACCCAGGAATAGACACTACCACCCCCGTAGATTAGTGAACCCATTTCCCGGTGTTAGGTGTTATTCTTGTGGCATGCTAGGTCACATAGCCCATACGTGTACAATTCACCATAGGACATATCTAGTGTGGAGACCTAAGATACATTCATCATAGCATAACATGCATACATTTCACTCATATAAGCATGAGGTGAAATCCAAACTCACTTGGGTTCCCAAAACTAACCTGTGATTGAAATTATAGGGATGCTCTCACAAAAGACCTAGTGAGAGCATATGGTACCTGGACAGTGGTTGCTCGAGACACATAACTGGAGACATGAAGCAGTTCATGACACTGGAGGCTAGGTCAGGAGGCAAGGTAACTCTGGGAGACAACACCACCAAAAAAGTGGTGGGCTCAGGTATCATTGGAAACTCTAAGAATTTGATAATTAAAAATATATTTTTAGTTGATGGTTTAAAGCATAACCTTTTAAGTATTAGTCAACTATGTGATAAGGGTTTTGACATTAAGTTTCTGTCTAATAAATGCATGATTAGCTTAAATGGTACACTTATGTTAGAAAGAAAATACATAAATAATGCCTACATGTTAGATTTAAACTGTATTGAAAACTCAAACTCTTTATGTCTGAAAATAATAGCTGATGACTCTTGGCTATGGCATAGGAGACTATGCCATGCTAGTATGAAAACACTTAGGAACATCACTCAGAAAGACTTAATTAGAGGCATACCTAAGTTAGACTTTACCAAGGACCATATATGTGATGCCTGTCAACTAGGAAAATAGGTGAAATCATCATTTCATTCAATTAAGGATATTAGCACCACTAGGCCTCTAGAAATTCTACACATGGACTATTTGGACCAGTTAGTACCGCTAGCCTAGGAGGAAAATCTTATGGATTTGTAATAGTGGATGACTTCTCTAGGTTTACTTGGGTGAAATTTTTAGCACATAAGAGCGAGTCATTTGAAGAGTTTAGAACTTTCTCCACTTGGATTCAAAGAAAGTTAGGATGTGAAATTAAGACAGTTCATAGTGATCATGGTGGAGAATTTGAGAATGATAAGTTTGAATCATTTTGTAAAGAGATTGGAATAGAACATAATTTTTCTGCCCCTAGAACTCCTCAGTAAAATGGAATAGCAGAAAGAAAGAATAGAGCTCTAGTTGAAGCTGCTAGGGCTATGTTAGCTGAATATACACTTCCTAGATATTTTTGGGCAGAAGTAGTGAATACTGCATGTTATATTCTAAATAGGGTAAATATTAGATCCAAACTTAATAAGACACCCTATGAGTTGCTTAAGGGTAGGACACCCAATCTTTCCCACTTACACGTTTTTGGTTACAAATGTTTCATCTTAATCAATGGCAAGTCACCCTTAGGAAAGTTTGATCTTAAATCTGATGAAGGGGTTTTCCTAGGCTACTCATCTGTAGGTAAAGCCTATAAAATCTTTAATAAGAGGACCCTAGTAGTAGAAGAGTCTACCCATATGGTATTTGATGAATCCAATAAGACCTCTGAATCTAATCATGAAGAAGAAGAAGTTGAGATTATACGGGGAGTAGAAACCATTGCCATAGAGACTAGAGTGGAACCTCAGGAACATCTGCCTAGAGATTGAAAATATTCTTCTAGTCATCCTAAAGAACTGATCTTAGGAGACCCATCAGAAGGTGTAAAAACTAGGCATGGACTTAGAAAAGAGGTTAGTCATTTTGCATTTATATCTATGATTGAACCCACAAATATAGATCAAGCCTTAGGAGATGAATTCTGGATCCTAGCAATGCAAGAAGAGTTAAACCAATTCGTTAGGAATGATGTATGGGAATTAGTCAAAAGACCTAAAGAACAAAGCGTGGTTGGAACTAAGTGGGTCTTTAAAAATAAGATGAATGACTCTGGCATAGTAGTGAGAAATAAGGCTAGATTAGTAGCAAAGGGTTACAACCAAATTAAAGGAATAGACTTTGAAGAAACCTTTGCACCCGTGGCTAGATTAGAAGCCATTAGAGTACTCTTAGCTTTTGCTTGCTTCAAAGGTTTCAAATTATATCAAATGGATGTAAAGAGTGCTTTCCTAAATGGGGTAATCAAAGAAGATGTCTATGTTGAACAACCCTCGGGATTTGAAAACTCACAATTTTCAAATCATGTGTTTAAGTTGAAAAAGGCACTATATGGACTAAAGCAAGCACCAAGAGCCTGGTATGAAAAACTTAGTACATTCCTACTAGATAGAGATTTTGTTAAGGGTAATGTGGATACCACCTTATTCTTGAAAAAGGTAGGAGATGAGATACTCATTATTCAGATCTATGTAGATGACATCCTGTTCGGATCTTCAGAGAAAATCTTATGTGATGAATTCTCAAAAATAATGAGTGATGAGTTTGAAATGAATATGATGGGAGAACTTAATTACTTCCTTGGATTTAGTGTAAGACAGTTGGAAGGTGGAACATTTCTTAGCCAAACTAAGTACATCAAAGATATTCTTAAAAAGTATGAAATGGAAAATGCTAAGGCCATGAACACTCCCATGAGCTCTAACATTCAATTAGATAAAGATTCAAATGGGAAGTCAGTAGATCAGAAGAAGTATAGGGGAATAATTGGATCACTTCTCTACTTAACTGCCAGTAGATCAGATATAATATTTAGTGTTTGTCTCTGTGCTCGATTTCAAGCAGATCCAAAAGAATCTCACATGACTGCTGTCAAAAGAATTCTTAGATATCTACTAGGCACCCCAAACTTAGGAATTTGGTATCCTAGACACAACACTACATTTGAAATCTTAGGGTACTCAGATTTGGATTTTGCAGGATGTAGGGTAGATAGAAAAAGCACCTCTGGTACCTATCAATTCATTGGACAATCATTAGTGTCTTGGTCCAGTAGGAAACATAATTCGGTAGCCCTCTCAATAGCTGAAGTAGAATACATAGCGGTAGGAAGCTGTATTGCACATATCCTTTGGTTAAAACAACAACTTTTAGATCTTGGACTACCTGTATGAACCATCCCAATAATGTGTGACAACACTAGTGCAATTTGCATATCCAAAAATCTAATTCAGCACTCACGAACAAAGTATATAGACATTAGACATCACTTCATAAGAGATCATGTAGCCAAAGGAGATATTGAACTGCACCACATTACGACTGGAGATCAATTGATTGATATTTTTACCAAACCATTAGCTTATGACACCTTTAGTACCCTGAGAATAAAATTAGGTGTCATAGACATTCAAGCTTAAAATAATTAAAAACCAAAAAAAAATAATTAAATAAATAAATAAAAATATATTTGTTTATGTATTCATCTTGTTTAATTAAAAAAATAAAAAAATAAAAAAAAGACTTTCCTGATCCTCTCACATTCATCATATTGATGCTCAAAACTTGAATTTCTGTGAACATCATACTATATGATTCAATATCGTCCAGTACGATTATCCCTAAATCACTCAAATCTCAGCCGTCTACTCCATCCACGGTCCAGATCTCTCCTATCGTGCACATATCGTACTGTACAATACACATTATTGGTCATCATACTGTAGAAACACCACCTCATCCGGTATGATCCACGTTTTAATATGGATTGGAATGAATTTAAATTCGGCCAGTACGAAAATTATTGCCCTTCGTACTATACGGACACCTATTCGTACGGTACGATTCATTTTGTTAAAAGTCGTTCAGATGACTTCTCGGGACAAACGCCTCTCACTCACATTCGTCCAGTACGATTCTTATCATACTGTACGATTTGACTCTCTTTTTCTGAATAATCATCCAGAAGAAATAATTGCACCTATCGTACTGTACGATCCTCAATCGTACTGTACGATACTTCCAAAATTTTATAAACTGGAGCCATTCTTTGGTTAAGATCACTCATTCCTCTTCCAATTCCTCACTTTCTCCATCCACTTCCTCCACAATGTCTGGTGCAAGCAAGCGCGGTCGAATGATAGTGGGGAGCTCTTCCTCCTCTCGGAAGTTCGACGACCGCTTTCTCTTCGCTGCCGATGAGAAAGCATACAATAAATTCAAAGAAGCCAAAATCACCCCATCTCAAATGTTGAATCAAGCTGCTTTGAACTTCGAGGTGATGAACATTTTCGCCTCCACCACTTTCAATTTCTATTGACTCTAGCATTTCCCTTCCACTCAGAACTACTTTTTGAATTTCTTGCAAATATCAAAGTCGACCTAGAAAATACCACTTTTACTTCCTATGTATGCAAACAGCATGTCGTTATCACTGTCAACGACATAGCTGCACACATTGGGCTATCCACTGAAGGCCCTCATCCCCAATCTATGATCTCACATGATTATGATTGGACCTTAATTAACATGACCCTCAGAGGTGTCCCATCCAATTAACACCTGCCCCTTGTCCAAACCCTGAATCAAAATGCACGTATTATCCAGCATGTTCTTCATACGTCCATCATACCAAAAGCTGGAGACCACATCCATATTACTCCACTACTGTCTGTGGTCACTTACCTAATAATGTCTGGAACCAAATTCAATGAAGTCCAAATGATTTTTGATTATATCCATACCCTGTCTGCGTTTCGATATTCAGGTGCCCGCCGAAAACTAAACATTACTTTAGGACATATTGTCGGCCATATCTTAGATACTAAGTATCAACTTCATTATCCTCTACCTCCAGATCATCTCCCAATCTTCTATTCAGATGCCTCTTTTTGTATCTTATTCCATCGGGGGGCCGCTCAAGCCAATTCCGAGTTTGATGAAGAAGAGGCTGCTGCTCCTGCCGACGCACCTCCACCACCACCAATACACCCACCTGGACATGCCCATCCTGCCTACCCTCATGATGACATCATTCAACGCCTTGATCGATTGGAGACTAGGCTGGATTCCCACATTTCTCAACAACATCAAGAACATGAAAGTGATAGGAAATGGTTCGGGGAGCACTTCACCTCCATCGATCACCAGTTTGTGTCCCTCCATTAGTACTTTCAACTGGTTCCACGACCTCCGGATCAGGATCCCAAATTTTAAATATTTCAGTTGCTTATATTGTATTTCTTCTGTTCTAGTTTCTTGTCTTTGTTATTGCTTATTTGTTCTTCCCTTTTTGGTGCTGTCAAAAGGGGGAGACTTTTCTGTATGTGTTGTATTTCTTTCTGTGTTGTTCTATTTTTACTATTAATGTTATCAGTTGTTTATGTTTACTCTTCTGTTTATATTATATATTGCTCGTTCTCTTGTTATATTTTTTCTGTATGTTCTAATAATTAAAAAAAAACATAAAAATTGTTTTTTCTCTCCTCCTATTTTAAAATTAAGTTATCCTTCTGAGGGGGAGCTAAGGAAGACATAACAACTGTGGCCATCAGAAAATATTATTTGACACCATCAAAAAGGGGGAGATTCTTGAAATCAAGGATCCCGAGCACTTAATTTTGATGGTGACCACTAATACTTACTGAATCCATATGGACTTCCTTAAGATTATAAATGTTTATCCTTGTATATGAGCACTAACATTTTAGGTCAGATGCACACTGCTCAAGGTTGTTGGAGACTCAAACTGGGTAGAATAGGATGTTGAAAATCTTGTAATTTTTAATTTCTTTATTTTTTATTTTCTTGAGTCTACCACAAAAGTATGTATGTGAAAGAAGCAACCATGCACACACACAGGGGGAGATTTATTTTTATGTTTAATTTTTTTAAAATTATCGTACTGTACGATTAATCATTAATACTCAGGCTAATGGCTATTTTTCAGGTGATTAGCTGTGTAATCTAATCATACTATACGATGGTAATCGTACTGTACGATTCGATTCAATTATAAAACCCTAGCCGCCAGAATAAGCTTGGTAAGTTTATAATTTTGATTTATTGAACTATTCGTACTGTACGATCCAGATCATACGGTATGATTAATTGAATACTTATCAAAATTATCTCCCGTAATCAGGAAATAAACGTTGGTTTCTTATTTAATGTAGATCGTATTGTACGATAATATATCATACTGTACGATAGACAGAGATGATTTCATTCGTCCCTTCGATCATACCAGACGAAACTAAGGTTTTTTATTCTATTCATCCTGGACGATATTCATATCGTACAGGACGATAGCCTGAAATGAACTAATCGTACGGTACGACTAGTGGAGTGCTGGACGACTGACAGAGACAAATTCTTTCATCCCAGGGATCGTCCCACAGATCGTCCTGTATGAACAATTAAAAATAATATGATCGTCCTGTACGATATGTATATCGTACATAACGATATGTATAAAATTTGAGAACTGTTCGTCTGTGCTCGTACTGGACGAAGCAGTATTTGAACGATTATACTGTACGATTATATATCATACTGTATAAACAGAGATGAAAAAATTGAAATTTTTAGGGTTTCTAAAGCTTGATTTAAAAAGAACTTTTGATTTTTTAAAAAATGTGTTGTTGGTCTGTTTCTTGCTGTGAGAGGCATTGAGAGAAAGGAACTCTTGAGGGAGATGTTTTCTTTGGAGAGATCCAGGGCTTGTGAGAGGAAGGTGAAGGTGAGCTTGAGCGTGAGGGAGAATGAGTGTGAGGGGATCACACGGTGGCTCCAAGCTAGCTGCATGCTTTGCTCCTCTTATGGCTTTGGGGAGTTTTCAGAAAGTTCTCTAGGGAAGAGAGGCTTCAAGATCAACATCGTCAAGGTACTCTACCGTCTTCAGGAGGGAGAAAAAGGAGAAGGTCTGCTGCCGTCACCAGGAGGGTGACATAGCGTTTGGTATTCTGCCACACCGGGGAAGGTGAAAGTAAGTCTTGTAAAGGCTTCTCCGCCTTACTGTGGGAGCAAAAGGAGAGTCAACTTTTAGTAGTGCAAATCCCAGAGTGGAGAACTCCGGGGAGTGGACGTAGGTCAAGTGACCGAACCACTATAAAAATCTCTGGTGTGCTTTTTCTATTTTTACCGCACTTTACTTTTCACGCATTTTATTTACTGCTCTTCATCATTTGGTGAAAAGTTTGATTTAGATTGTTTATTGTGAAATTTGAAATTGTGTTGCCTATATCATTGTTGTGAACGAACTACTAGCTTTCGCATTCTACTTATTCAATTGTTATTTTAAAAAACCCAAAAAAAAAATAGAACCCCTATTTAGGTTTAACTTTTTAAAATACCAGTTCACCCCCCCTCTTGGTGAATCTCTGACTTTCAAACCATACTCCAAATTAGTTACTCAAGATGAATCATCACTTTACGTTCAAGTGGCACTATCGAGAAGACTCACTAAGAACTCTAACTTTTATCTTATTTAATTAAACTAACTAAATTTTCCAACCAATAAAAATTTAAAGAAATTTTAGCAACATAACGACCCTATACCAATAGGAATAACATAGCATCCTCTAGGCACAAGAGGACCCCACTACCTAACCGTAGGCTTGTATGCTGGGCTAGTATATATTATAGAAAATAAAATGCATGTATGTATGTATGTCAGGGTAAAGGTGTTCATGTATACAGTGCCCAGTACTGCATCATCCTAGAATTAGTATCCCTACAAAGTTTGGAACACATATACCGAGGAAAACCTAAGAAAATTCTACCCATTAATGCAATCTACCGCCCATATGATGCAATGTATGAATGTAATGTAAATAAAAGAGCGCTGTACATAAATAAAAATGAATTTTATTTCTTTATTGATTTGAATATTTACAACAGACTCTGATTCTACAGGAAAGAAAGGTGGCCAGGCTCCACCACAGTAAACTTGGATTCTAAACCTATCATATATATGGAATCAGATACACCTTCTTAATAGTCTTCGAGCTCCAAGTCTTCTGTGGAATTCCAAAAGAGATTTTCCCCAAAGGCAGGGATATTGCCTTTTGGAGCCCCACATGTATGTATATACATAGGTATATATAATTCTTTATAACTCTAGACACTATACAACTCAATCTATATACAAATCTACTTTTTACAGACTCTAAAATACATAACATTCCCTAGGCACATTCTATTGACACTTACAGGAAATATAAAGAGTTGAAAGAAAAGAATTAGTATATAAAGTGTAGTAGTTGTATAAAATCATAATGTTTCTAATGTAATCCTTAAAGAGCCAAAATGCATCAACATAAATTAAATGTATGACATTCATAGTGCAAAATATAAATAAACAAACAAAGGATGCTCTCCAAGCAAAGTACCTTTCCATCAATTCACACCACCAACCTAACCTAGGATAGAGTTAGTTATCTTGGCAAACCATCTAAGTGTGTGAAGTTAGCTGTATGGCTTTGGTATGTCCTATAAGGGTTTAGTGTTTAAATTTCATGTATTTTTAATGTATGTTTATTACAAGCTAAAAGGGTATTTATTTAATTAAAATTTACGCTGTGTATGTTGGGATTTTTATTATTTAGATTTTAATGGTTAGAGTTGATTATTTAATTATAAAGAACTTATAGATTACTAACCTCAATGTGCAAGGGTTAGTAATTTATAAGTCCTAGATGGCTTTGTAAATAAAATACAATCATTTCCCATATAGGAGAATTTATTTATTAATTTATTAAGAGATATAAAAGGGGCCCTTCAATCCCTTCAATCTAATACACATACTCTCCAAGTGTAGTCAAGCATGATGTATAGAGCCAATGTATTATTTATGTTGAGTTAAGGGTTATGAAAATGTATACACACATATCTTCCGTGAGCGGAGGCTAGCATGGTGTAGTAGCCCTTAATTTGTTATTTAAAATTTATCAAATCTCTTAATAAAATATGTAAGTGATCTACAAATGGAATAAAGCACCACATAAAGGGATAGGTGATTTATATTGCCTTAAGGCATTGAAATCTAATGCTAAAACACCCTCCAAATAGAATTAAGTGTTAAGCATAAAAGCTCAAATATTTAGTTAAGATTAATTATCAAATTTATTTGATTAAAAATAATTTTTAATCAAATAAACTATCAAATTAATTTTATTTTAATATTTAATATTTTTGTTGGATTTTTCAGATTTTTATTGAATTATTTGGAATTTTTAATTAATTTTGGAATTTTTAACTAATTTTAATTCATTATTAATTCATTATTAATAAATTATAATTTAAAATTATTCAAAGAAATTATTTAAATTGTGATAATTAATCTCTGAATTTTATTTAATTTTACTTAAAATTTTATGTATTTTTTAATTTTATTTATTATATTTAATTAACTATAAATAAAATTAATTATTAATGAATTAAAAATAAATTTTTAATTGAAAATTTTATTCAAGTTGAATTAATTAAAAATTTATTTTTTTTTATTTAAATTTATTATATATTTTTAAGTTTTTTTTTAATTTTTAATGAATTTGTTTAATTAATATTTAATTTTGAGTTGTTAAAAATTAATTAAAAATAATGTAATTTGAATTTAATTTTAGTTCTCAATGATGGTACATGTGATTTGAAGTTGATTGAAGTTCATTTTATATTTTTGTGAATTTTATTTGGTTTATTAGAATTCATTGAGATTTAACCCTTAATGAAGGGTTAATTTAATTAATCATTGTTATAAGATCAATTAATGGAAAATCAAGGTAGATTTAATCATGGGGTATAATGTCACTAAATTTTTTATGTTTAATATTTCATCCAAAAAGGATGTGTATGTGAATCCTAAATTTTCCTAAGTTCACTAGACATATCCTTGATTATTGTTCCTAAAATGTCACTAGGTTATATAGATCTAGCAAATCAATGTCACTAACCCCTAAACATATACCTACATATAAACAAGCCATGACAAAGTGATGTATTAGAATTAAGTGAAATGAAAACAATGGGTTTCCAAATTTTGAGGTTAAGTAATAACCTTAATACTTGGAAGTCCATTATTCATACATCTTATATCAAATTAATTAAACAATGGTATATTACATGAATAGTGTATTACCACTACCTCATCCAAAAAAAAAAAATCTAAATTGCTAGGTATGTAGAGAGCAATTAAGGGAAATTTGAAGGTAAAAATATTGCTATTTCTCTCTAAATACTCAATAAAATTATTTAGTTTCTTTTTTAATAATAAAACTCTATTTAATGTTTTCATCAAGATGTGAATGCATGTAATGAATTAATGGATCGTTTATCATAAGTTTTTAAAATAAATATGGTGATAATATAATTTATTTATTTAAATTTCAAATGTTATCAAACTATGCTTAAATAAATCTAGCAAAAATACGGGAAATAATTTATAACATGTAATTAATGATAGTAAAGTTTAAATTCACTTAAATAAATATTTAAGGAATTATTGAGATAATTATAAAATTCCAAATAAATTAAATGACTCCCTACATATTCTTACTTTATGCTTAATTTTATTATTAAATTGAAGAGAACACAATTCTAAAGAAAATGAATGGTTATTTATAAAATTTGGTTAAGTTTTTTATTTTATATGAATTTTTGAAGTTTAATAGGTTTTAAAATAGTTAAAACTACATTTTATTAATTAATGTATCGGCGGTGGCGGTGCAGGCCACGCGTCAGCCTCAGATTCACGGGTTCAAAACCATGGCTGTGGCGATATTCAATGCCAATGATTGCGTCATTGTATAATCATTAACATTAATTAGCCACAGTGGCAATAGCGTGATGCGATTTCATTAACCACATCAGCAGCAACTCGCATACGTTGGATCTTCCACGGTATTGAATAGATAATTCAGATCATGCCGGATGAAGATCTGAATGATAAGACAAAACATGAGGTTCAAAAAAGTAGTGGAACAATGTGATCTAAGCCTTTGATCGTGAGATTAATAGCTCATATATTATACAATTCATGCATACTATTATTTAAACCCTAATGTGGAAGAATGGCTTGTTCTAAAAATCTGCCAAGTTAAAACCCATGAAATTTTAAACAGATTTTTATGGGATTTGAATAAACCATGGGAATTGATTTGGTGGATTGAAGCGTGTTATTTACGAAGCTAATTAGATTCAAAGTCCTTAAATTAAAGTTTAGTATATACCTCAATTTACTAGACATAAACAGCCAATCTTAGGCTTATTTTTCTTATTGAGAAGTGTAGACCAACTCTCTAGAAGGACTCGAGGGCTAGTATAGTCCGGATCATGAGCTCTAGGCCTTGGACAGACTTCAATCTAGTGTCACCAAAGAGCTGCCACTGGCGAGCTTTGATAAATTGGATTTGACTTGGGAGATGTAGAGGAGGTTGTGTAGAGTTTGAATGAAATGAGAACTAGAGCTTGGAGATAGTGAGATAATGCAATTCCTAGAATAAAGGATTTGGTCCCTTTTACTAATTCAAAATGCCCTAGCCTATTTGGAGGACTGTGATTCATTTAGATGGTTGTTATGATGCATGCCATCTGTCCAAGGTTTGTTAGGAGATAGAGCAAAGGACATGCCAAGGTACAAAGAGGTGGAAAGGGTTATTAGTCCTCATATGAACACATGGGTCAATTGGGCTTTCTTAAGATTAATCCATGAATTAAATCTACTTTAGGGGATGGTTAGGAGGTTTCTAGAAGGTGTTAGATGGCTGAAGTGAATTGGTTTTGGATGGAAATGATTTAAGATGAGTTTTTGACACTTAATGGTCTTTTGGAGACTTATTGACTAGTTTGACCAATCAACTGGTCAAACCAGCTGAGGTGGCATCTAAGGAAGTCTAGTGAGCTAGTGAGGTGAGTGATTATAGGTTTGGAGCCATATAGATGGAATTTGATTGCAAGGTTAACCATGTATATGGATGTTTGACCAATTCCAATAGGTTGACTAGGTCAAACCTATTGAACTTGATTTATGAAAGGTTTTCATACATATGAATCATATAATTAAGTAGATTTGAGGGTTTGATGAAGTTTGTATGGGTTGATTTGATTGGAAGCTATGAATTGACCTATATGTTGACCTAGTGTGACCAGACATAAGTCCAGTTGATAAGGTCAATAGATGACTAAGTCAGGGTGACAAGTCAAGTCCATTTCATTATGAGAGGTTTTCAAATGCATTTGGTGAAGATCAGATATGAACTGTAGTTTGATTGAGTGTGGATGGAGGTTCATGATCAATTGAGCTAGCCTGAGCTAACTTAATTGGGCAAATGAGTCAATTGAGGGTTGAAGGACTTATTGTTGGATGATCTATCACCTAAAGCTCCTAATAAAGTCATTTAGACATGATTGAAGTCATGGGTGTCAATACACTGAGCAGGGTAGTGTACTGAGTCATCTGGCTACAATGCATGTTTTTAAAACTTTAATGATTATAAGCTGGATTGAGATGTTGATTGAATGTTGGGAATGCAAGCTAATTGATGTTCGATTGATTGGAGATTGGATGATTGATGTCAATTGATTGTAGGTTGAATATTGATTAAATAATTGATTGTAGGTTGGATGCTAGATAATTGATTGAACATAGAACTGGTTGTGCGTATTAATTGATTGAGTTCTGGATGATTGACAGTTGGATGACCATCAACCACCAGATTAACATATAGGAGTCTTGATAGGTCCTAATTACCTCATGCAAAAATGAGTTCAATAAGCCTGAATTTTAATATCTATTTCTAATGGGAGGTATAAGGGTATGAGAAAAATCTATTATTTTTTCTCTAATATTTGGAGTATTAATTTATTTATTTTTTGTATGCTATTTATTAAATCTTTTATAACTACAAGCATTATTTTACCCAGCACAATAAATTATTTTTAACTGCTTTTAAATTTAGTTAAATATATAATGACTACCAAGCTTTGTTTGCTCACACCTATGATGCATTCTATTTCAGGTCAAGAAAGGGTAAATAGCTGATTGAGTAGTTGTAGTCATAGGTTCTAATATGTCTGGGTCAAAAAAGTTGTCGTTATTTTTTTCTCTAAATTGTTATGTTTTATAGTCATGTGCTATAATGCATAGATTTTATTATATATATGTAAGTTGAATGAGAAGAAAAGAAATATGTGGATGAATTTACTTTCTATTTAGTAATTAGTAACTTTGTGATTTATTTTAAATTAAAAAATTCTAAAAAATCTCCAAAACTTAGATATTGGGCTTGATATGCCACTGTTCAACATGATATGATCTATTATGTTTATGTGTCATATTGGGTTGGATTGTGACTATCCCTTTTTAGTGTTAGAGAGTAGTTTTGGATGACTAGCTATAAAATATACCTATAAAAATGATATATAATTGAGTAAGCTAATTTTAGGTAGTATTAGGCATTCATTTCTATATATCTTCATGTACATTTTTATTCACCCATGTTCCACTTGAATGATTAAATGATGAATCCACAAGACCTAGATGACAGATGGGCAGGGCACTAGTCAAATAGCTCTAGTATAGAATACTTCTCTGACTTTTAGGTCTAATTTATGATTCAATTTGCTAGTCTGGTAGCACACTTGATGGGTGAAGCTAAGAGTATAATTTCCTCTATCAGATATAATGATGTAGAAAGATATTTATATATGTTAATGTGATTGAAGCCTTTAAGGTTTGATGGAGCAGTTGAACCTAGAGTAGCAGAGGACTAGTTGATGAGGTTAGAGAAAACTTTTGATGAGATATAATATCCTCCTGAGAGTAAGGTACATCTGGCTATGTTTCTGTTAGATGGGGAAGCTGAGTACTGGTATTTGGAATAGAAGAAGGAGAAATTTCAAGGAAGACTGAATTCCATGATCAGCTGGGAAGAGTTTACAAATATTTTTAGATCTTCATTTATACCTCATCTATACGACATCAGATGCATGAGATATTTTTAAAGATGGTTCAAGGGAGTAGGACAGTTAGACAATATATGTAAAAGAGTTTACTACCTTAGGCAAGTATGCTCCCAAATTGGTTAGTACTTTCATGAAAAAATACTATAGATATTTGAGATGGCTCCAACACAGTTTTAGGTAGTCATTAGTTCCATTCCACATTACTAATTTCTTTGAGTTAGAAGAGAGGGCTTGTTTGGTTGAGAATGATTGTTAAGTGTAAATTTTGTAGTGTTTTACTATCTTAAATAGTAATAAAAATATTATTTTTAGTTGTTGTTATGTAGGAATGTCTCAAAAAAGGGAAAAATTCACAACTCTTGACCAATGCTGTAATGCTCCAACTACTTGTGCCACAGTGTCATAACACCTCGACATCATATTAGGTCATCATACCACTGGAGTCTCAGGAACAATGTCAATTAATTTAGTGCCCAAACAGAGCAAAGGTCAGCGCCATAATGCTTTACAATGTTGCAGCACCAAAGTCTCAAGAATTTGAGTGTCGAAGTCCAAGGAATTTCCATGCCAGAGCATTGAACTACATAATATCACAGTGCTAGATTACTCATTCAAGCGCTACAATGCTAAATTTTGGAGCATCGTGGTAGAGCAATTGATGAAATATGGAGCCATGCCAAATATGCCAAATGACTCACTAGTTCAGCCAATATCCATGTTAGATCAGTCTAGCATTACAGTGGAACAAGCCTAGTAGTGTCAAGGTGCTAGTTCATTCTATAACACTACGACACCACCATGTCTAACATTATAGTGCTTGAGTCCATCTATTTATTTAATATAAATATGTTTTCAATCCTTTTATTAGTGGGTTTTATCATTTTAATGGGGTCTATCATTTTTAGTGAGTCTTGAGTGCTTAAGTGTAGTGCCACCTTAGACTCAAGTCTAAGGGAGGCCAAAAGAGAGAAAGATACATGAATATGAGATTGTTAGCCTATCTATTTGTAAGTAATCAGACATTTGGAGGATAAAGGGGTGTGGAGAGTGTATTGTACTATCCGGGTGACATCTGACTTCACTTTTACTCTTATACTTTTGCTTATATGCAAGCAATGAATTTTAGATTATTTTCTTTTATTTCTAAGACTGGCTAATTTCATATTTTTGTGCTAATGATGTGAATCCTTTGCAATCACTAATGTAGACTCTTATGCTTTGAATGGATAATGGGTGTTTTCAATATCTCTTATTTTTAATTTAATGTATATAATGACCATATGTGTAGTTAAAATTTAATGTGATATATTGCCTCAATGGAGAAGTATTGGAAGAACTAGGAGTATTGGAATAAAACTCTTGCATGCTTAGATATAAGATGTTTAGTATTCTAGGTTCTATAGTTATATAATCATTCTAGGAAGGCCATAAACCTTCCTTCATATCCCTACAAGCTCGATAGAGGTCTTGGGATGCATATGCTCTAATCTACTTTAAACTTAAAAGAATTTACTTAGAAAAACTTAGGTATATTACAGTCAATAGTCCAAAATATATTATCATATGGAATCTTTTTTTTTTTCTTTTTGTATTCCTAAACAGAGATAGAATCTAAACCCTTATTTTCATTTAATTGGTTAAATATTATAGTTGTAATAGAAAACATTTGTTCATTTGTATGTTAGCAGAATATTTTCTCGTGGAATCGACACTCTCTCAAATCACTTTATTACTAGATTGACCCATGCTCTTGTGTATTTAGTGGGTACTGCATATCCAAAAAAAATTAAGCATATTTCAACCCACAGCATAAATATAATTCATGCTTCAAGTTTTTGGCACCATTATCTGAAAAGTAACGTGCAAATTTATAATTTGATTTATATTATTGAACTAGTTATATATTTTATCCTACTTGTATCCTACCTGTCATTTTGTTTAAAATTTTTAAAAAAGAAAAATTTATATGCTTTTATTATTTAATTTTTTGTTTCTTAATTTCTTATTTGTTATTACATGTGTAGTAGATCTAGTAAGGAGCCCTTATTATTTAGATTAGAGATTGAGAGGACCCTTACAAAAATTAGAAAATCTAAAAAGACTTTAGCTTTAGGTATGGTTGAACCAGTTCAATATTAGAATCATTCAAAACCTTCTAGGGAGCAGGCCAATCCTGTAATAGATGGAATTCACCAGAGTATGAATAAGCCTACTATCTTAACCCATAACTTTGAGCTGAAACTAGTCAAAATTCAAATAGTTTAAAATTCTCAGTTTGGGGTAACTCCTATTTAGGATACCAACCTAAACTTAGCTAGCTTCTTAAAAATTTACTTAATATTCAAGTATAAAGGTGTCAGCAATGATGCTATTATGCTTCATTTATTTCTATTTTTGCTAAGGGACAAAGCTAAAATGTGGTCGAATTTTTTGCCCCTAGGCTATGTAACCACTTAGATTGAGTTCCCACATAAATTCCTAACTAAGTATTTCCTACCTAAATTCTAAGCTTAGAAATGACATCACAACTTTTTTCTAATTTGAAGGAGAGTCAATTTATAAAAGTTAGAGAGATTTAAGGAGATGCTTAGAAAATACCCTCACCATACTTTACTTGATTGGTTAGTCTTTTAGACATTTTATAATAAACTTGTAGGATCCCTTAGGTCAATAATTGATGTAGTAGCTAGAGGATCTTTAATGTGTAAGCCATTTGAGAAAGCCTATGCATTAAATAAGGAAATGAAAATAAATAATTTTCAATGTCCTTCTGATATTTACTATGAGAGTAATTAGTTATGAGTTAGACAGCTTATCTATTTTGACTGGTTAGGTAGCTGCTATATCTAAAAAGTTGGTTGGTTTTAGAGTTAGTTCAGGATCTGGATCATATATGCTTTGGAAGAGCAATATTTGAATTTGTTGTGAGAATTATTCTCAAGGGATTAAGAATGTAAATTTGATTGGAAGATAAAATAATCCCTATTCAAATACTTATAATCCAGGTTGGATGAACCACCCTAACTTTAGTTGGTCAAATATTAATGTTCGTGATAATAATCAATGGAATATCGATCAATTAAATTAAGGAGTAAATTAGAATAATCCTCAATAACCTGTACTAAACCCTAGACCTTCTTATCCCCTAGGTTTTAATAAAAATTAGTTCAGAGATAGGATGACACCTTTGAAAAAGGTAATGATTCAATTGGGAACTCAAATGCAAAGTCAAGCTAGTTCAATTAAAAACTTAAAAAAATCACTAGGACAACTTGCCATCTCTTTTAGTATTAGACCTCATGGAACATTGCTTAATAATAAAAAAAATTAATCCAAATGAGAAAGAGAAGGATCTTAGTGTGGGCCACTAGAGCAGTAGTTGTGATGCAGCTCAACCAAAACAAAAAATCTAAGAAAGTCTGGCTGAAGACTATAAATTTAGCGCTGCTTGGGAGGCAACCCAAATATTTTGATGTTAGATCTTAGTTTTTGTTGTTGAAGTTTTTACTTTTTAATATAATTCTAAAATTTTTATTATTTATTTTATTATTGTGAAAAATATAAAATGTTTATTAAATGTGTATTACTAAGTATAATTATGACTAAAATAATTACATATAAATTTTTTGAGAATTTACATAAGTTTTAAATTCAACCAGTGCTAGGACTTATAGCACAGTGACATTTAAATGTCAAGAGCTACGACATTTAAGTTAGGCACTGCTAAACTAAAGTCTAAAAAGAAAAATGGCATTGTGTAATGTTGCAGCGCTATCCAGCTAAGCACCATAGAGCTACTTCCACTCATACAGTGCTTCAGTGCTAATCCATGTAGCATTGCAGTGCCAACTTGAAATTGATACACTGCTACCGCATAGAATTCAATGTTGTTGCATGATGCATCTGTTTCCATTATGATTCTTTATGAAGCGCAGCAGTGCTTCCCTTAGCACCACGGCGTTAGGTTAAAACCATAATTAGTTATTATAGAACCATAATAGTGGTCATCCTCGAGTGCCATAACATTCTCATGTGTCAAACGTCATGGTAGTTGGTCAAAAATCTTTCTATCCATTTTCTAATTCCTGCCCCATAGTGCCATGTGTCCTTCACATGCAGTGCCACTACCAGTCTGTATATTGTCATTTAGTATTTTTGCTAGCATCATAATAGTGCCCATCACAGCGCCACAGAGCCATTTATATTTATAAATATGAAGAGTTCATGTTCAATTTTCTTCACCTCATTTTAGCCTTCTCTTCAATGATCTTTTGGAGTTTGTTTTATGTGCTTGTGAGTTAAAATTTCACTTTGGCCCCCAAGATATTTGGAAATAAGAAGAGAGCATCTTCTTCTTTTGTTAGGAGGAGATTCATTTCAGTAGAGACTAAAGAGCACTATGCACATCTATTTATTAATAAGCAATTCATACCTAAGCAGGGTTTCTTAAACTTGGGAGGGGTAGTACAGCACATTATAGTAAACTAGGGTTGGGAGACTCTATGAGAGGATCCTCATGCTATTTTAGTAAGCATGGTAAGGGAGTTTTTAGTAAATGCCAAAGAAGCTTAGAATAACAAATGCTTTATCCAGGGTAAGTGGGTGCCTTTTGATCCCTCAAGCATTAATCAAATTTATAATCATAGGGACATGGAGGATGATGAAAACTATGGTTTTAGTATTACACACATTAACCATCAGGAGGTTTTGAGATTGCTTTGCGGCTGTTTGGAAGGAGAGAGATGGTAAGGTAATCAATTTTTTGGCCACGTATTTGACCCAACTTAATAAAGCCTACCATTATCTTATCTCTACTTATCTTTTGCCTAGTAGAAATATGAGTGAAGTTACATGGGATTGAGCTATTTTAAATTACTCAATTTAGGTGGCACACTTGATCAATATAGAAAAGCTGATTCATTCTTCTCTCATGTATATCATTATGGGCTCTACTGCTGTAGGTTTAGGATGCCCCTCTCTTGTGTATTCCATGTGTGTTGTTGTTAGAGTTTTAGGTGATTCTAATGCAAAGCAGCTGTTTCCCATTTTTACTCTCATAAAGTGGAAAATTATGGGCTTTAAAAGGATTGATGTAGAGGAGGAAGCTAATCCTAGTGAGCCCCGGTTGATGAGTCAGCCTAGTAGTTGTTGGTCAAGTGCTCGATCCCCTAGATCTTTAAGAGAGTAGGTTGCGAATTTGAGAGAGCATATGGATAAAGTTACTAAATTATGTGATGAGAGTAGTAGTTGGTAGGCTCATTATGCTGTCATGAAAGAGAGGCATTACCAGTACACTTTTGATTTTAATGAAGAGTTAGTGGGAATATTTAGGAGAATCCCATTTTGTTAAAAATCTAGAACAGCTTCATTTTCCTACTACCCCTATTTATGATCCATTTGTTTGGCACCCCTATGGTGGTGAAGATGATGATGATGAGGAGGAGGATAGAGATTATAAGTGATGTTTTTTTGTTTGTTTCATTGATTGGTTGGCTTATAGGAGGGAGGGAGGGATGGAGGGAGGGAGAGAGAGAGAGAGAGAGAGAGAGAGAGAGAGAGAGAGAGAGAGAGAGAGAGAGAGAGAGAGAGAGAGAGAGAGAGAGAGGATAGTGATTTGTGTTTATTGCTGGTTATTATACTTTTTCTTTTCTTTGGTTGGGGGTGGGAGATCCTTGTGGTGGTGTGATGTTGCAGATGTCTATGATAGCCATAGATGATGTTGTGATGTAGTGGTTAGTTTTATTGTAGTCTTGATAGAGAATAGTGCACTAGGCACTATATGTTTCAAGAAAGTGGTTGTATCTATATGCCTTATAGACCTTGTATCATTTTAAATGAAAAGGCATATTTTTGGTTTTTATCCAATTCTATTCATTCTATCAGTTATTATTACTTCCTTATTTGTATTCTTATTTTGTAGTTCAATTTACATTTAATTAAAATTCCCTATATTGCTTAACTGTTGGAAATGTTCTCTACATAGCACTTGCACTTTGATTATTTATTTAGCCTAAATAAAAATAACAATTAAAAATAATGCAAAATTAAGAATGATACAAAACCTTAGGTGATAATTTGGATGAATAAAGAACCCTAATTTCTAACTTTAAAATCATAGTAATTAACTACAGAAAATCATCTAAGCTATTGACTTGCTTTGAACTTAAATACTATACACTTAAGCATTGATTAATGATTTAAAGATTAAATAATTGAGTTTAGAGAAAGGGAGTGTGTGGAGTATTAAATCATCTAATTTGAGATATGTAGATGTTAGAGTTAGAAGTGATTGCTCCTGTTAATCAAGAATTTGGTATTTTAGCTCAAATGATTATCATATGTAGATGTTAGAAAAGAATCCAGAAAGTCTTGAGATTAGATGTAGAGTATTTAAAGGTAATTGATTATATCTAGTATGATAAGAAACCTTAACTATAATTGTCCAATTTAAAAATTATCATCTATACAAATAGGTAGTGGGATCCTAATTCTGGAGATTTTAGATAAGAGATTGTACTTGAAGCACATTAGTCAAGTTATATGATACATCTAGAGAGTAGTAAAATGCATGATGATCTGAAAAATATATTCTCAGGGCTTGGATTGAAGAAGAATATGGCTAATTTTGTTTCCAAATGTGAAGCTTATAAGTTAGTGAAAGTAGAGCATCAATAATTAGGAAGTCTTCTACAATAATTGCCTATTCGAGAGTAGAAAAGGAAAGAGATGACGATGAATTTTTTTATGAGATTCCCTATATTGAGGCAGAGATATGATGTTTTTTTGGGTTGTAGTAGATCATTTGATGAAGTTTACACCTTTTATTCCGATCTGATAGGCTGATTTAGTGGATAGATTGGCATATGTGTATGTACAAGAGCCTAACTACATGGAGAACCAAGGGTGATAGTTTCTTATAGAGATGTTAGATTTACCTCCTGAATGTGGAGAGGCATTCAATAAGATTTAGGCAATAAATTACATTTCAATATGAATTTCATCCACATATTTACGAATAGTCTGAGAGAACTATTATGGTATTGGAAGATCTTCTAAGATTGTGTGTTCTAAATTTTTGTCGAAGTTGGGAGGATCATATTCCTCTAATCAAATTCACTTACAATAATAATTTTAAATCAGGTATAGGTATGGCCTCTTATGAAGTGTTATTTGGTAGAAAATGTAGAACCCTAATATCTTGGACAGAGGTGGGATAGAGGAGTCAAATTGGCTATCTTTGGTTGATGATGCTACTAAATGATTCATCTGATAAAAAATAAATTGAAAGCAATGTAAAACAAGCAAAAATAATATTATATTGTAAAGTAACGAGCTCTAAAATTCTATGTTTGAGATTTTGTATATATAATGATCATATAGATGAAAGGCATAAAAAGTTTTGGAAAGGAAGAGATGCTGAGTCCAAAGTACATTGGAACATTTGAAATAATCAAAAGGATATGAAAGTCTACCTATATTTTATAGTTGCTAGAGCATATATCTAATATTCACATTCCACATATAATCCCTGAGAGAAGGGTTGTCTGAATATGGGAATTGGGTATCCACAGACGAAGTTGAGTTCAATCTAAATCTGAGCTATATAGAAGAACGATAAGGGATTCTTGCATGTGATATTAGAAGATTAAGGAATAAACAAATTTTAATGGTCAATGTGTAATGCAATTCACAAAATTGAAAGAGAAGCATTTGGGAGAAGGAATACAAGATGAGATAATTATACCATGATGAATTTGTCTCTAACTTTTGAAATATCAAGGATGACATTTTTTCGAGGAGGGGAAGATTATAATACCTACTAAAATAGTATTTAGATGTACCTATTCTCACCCGTTGTGGTAAAGGTAATGTAATGAAATTTCTATATTATCACCTCTTATATGTGTGAGATTACTCTATATGCATGTGAATATCTGAATCTATTATAAAGCAAGTACCGGGGTCTATGTGCATGAATAAAAAATCTTGAATTTTTCCCATAGGAGCACTACAAAGTTGGAATTAGGCATGGCGGGGAAAAGCTCTCAGTTGGATTAGGCTTCAATGGTGTTGTCTAAAGCGTCACAACGTCGAGTCTAAATTAAGTAAAACTATCAATTTTCACTTAATTTTCTCATTTTTCAACTAAATCCCTCCAAGTTGTGTTTTAAAGAGAGAAAGGGAGAAAACTTTCTTAGAGAAAACCCATTTCAGTTGATTCAGTCCATTTTTTTATTATCAACCCAATTTATAAAGTCTTTTGGATTATGGTAAGTTAAATTTCGCCTATCTCAATTTTCAAAAAAATGAAAATTTTTAGATTTTATTGATTTAAATTATAATTTCAAAACATAAAAATGAGGTTAAATTTACACTTGCTAAACTTTTCTCGTATAACTTTCTATATGTTATAAATATGATCATTCTGGACATTTAGATATTTTCTTAGAAAATATCTACTTAATAATTTGAAAAGTGCAGCATTTTTAACAAACTAGAAAATAATTATGATCTTAGAAAATAATGTTGTAGTACATTTGAAGCTTCAAAATAATATTATGAACAATCCGTGACAATATGGTGAAAATTTGAAACTATAAAATTTTCTTTTGTTGTTATATATGTTACTTACCAATAAATTATTTTGTGCATTTCTAAAATTAGTTTATTTACATTTCTTTGATTTTATTGCAATTATATTTGTACTTATCTACTTGAATTATATGATTTTGTTAAGATCTGATGATGTTGGAGGAAGTTCTATTATGCTCAATGCATAAGGGTTCATAAGGGCCTATTATAAATATCCAATGCGTGCTAAGCACTTGGGAGTCATAAAGACCTATTTTTTGTTATACTAGCATAGGGAGTCATAAAGGCTTGAATTATGATATCTATTTCTAATGGGAGGTATAAGGGCCCAAGAAAAATCTATTATTTTTTATTATGATATATGGAGTAATTATTTTTTTACTTTGCCTACATTGTATATTAAATTTATAATAACTACAAGAATTACTCTATCGAGCATAATGAATTATTACTAATTTCTTTTAAAAATTAGTTAAAGGTATAACAGATTAATTATTAAAAATTTAGATTTGTGGCTATGACCTACTGAGCTATGTTGGCTCACACCTATTACGCATTCTATTTCAAGCCAGGGAAAAGGTAAAGAGCTGGTTGAGTAGTTGTGGTCCTAAGTTAAGATCTGTATGATTTGGTACATGTAGTTTCTAATTTTTGTATAGTCGTGACTTTTTATTTCTCTTTTTTTATTAGGTATGTAGCCATACATTATAGTGTATAGATGAATAAAAAGAAAAGAAATTTAAGGATAAGTTTACTTTATGTTCTCTTGAAAGTTAATTAGTAGATTTTTGGTTTATTTTAAATTAAAGAAATCTTAAAAGCCTATAAAACTTAGATCTTGGGTTTGATCTATCACCATTCAACATGATATGATTTATTTTATCTGTGATCATATTGGTTGGATTGTGACATAAAGAGTCCCTTATCTGGTCATGAAAGATGATGCACATATTGGTGAAGTTGAGTAATTTAATCTTAAAATCAGGCATGATTCTTATCTTGCTTTTGTTGAAGATGTTCTCTCTGAAAGGTATCCTGAGCAATATGATTATCACATTTTAGCTCAAGTATGGAATAACTAAGCATCTTATGGATAATTATATTATAGAGGTGGGACTAGAGCTTCAACTTTATCTTCTTCATCACTTCCACTCTCATCTGGGATATGAAGCTTCTCACTAAAGATATTATGAAAGGAGTGATTAGCAAAGTGAGAAGGGAGGTGATTTGGTGGTTCAGGATAGGTATGATTGTACTTGATTTTAGGTTTTTGTTGCATATGATCTTATGATTGAAATGCAAATAAGATTTTTAATATATTAAATAATCATTTTCAAAATATTGAATTTAATATAATTTATGTTGTAGTTGTTTTCAATGAATAAAAATGGAGATACTTATACAATCACAAGTTTTAAAGATGTATTGTGCTAAAGCATGTGCTAGATAAAATATACATTTTTGTATAAGTCTACTGACTAATGAAAGCTCATGATATATGAGTATATAAGAATTTAATCTATAATGGTCCAATTATATGTAGTGTCTAAAGCAATGATAAAAGGACTGATACTAGAATGCGTTATGTGAAGGATATCATACATATCCTGATTGATGATTGCTACTTACCTTATACAAACTAATGTTGCATGGTAGTGTGATCGACAATGATGACTAGATTGGCAATAATTCAATAAGTAAATTGAAATGAAATGCATGGGCTAGTGAAGCCAAATATATGGTGAAGTGCAAACAAAGAGATCATAAATATTATAGGAAAGATTTTTTGTAGTACTAATTTTGAATTAGTTATGAAACATTAGTGATTCTTTTATATGTTGTTGCCTCATTCGATGTTCTAAATGGATGATCAAGTCTTGGGAAGGAGGATGAACCGACACCTGTTGATCATTTGTTTGACCTTTGGATAGACTGTAGTATATATGGTCTCATCTCTCAAGCACTTTGGAAGACCTTTATCCATTAGCATAGCTCTAGTCATTTCCATCACAATCCTATTCTTTCTCATATACTCCTTTTTTTCTCTAGTGCATAATCGATAGTGAGTTGCCGCTCCACACCTTCTTCTTCACAAAACTTCTTGAACTGTTCTTTTTCTCTAACGCTTCTTTAAGTCTTCAAGTGGTAGCCACTTTACTTTTCAACATATGTTTTATTTTTTTTTTAAATCTCAAATACTTGTGATCTTTCACGCATGAAAAAAAACCCATGTCATTTTTGTGCAGTCATAAATGAAAAGAATGAAGTACTATTTTGGTTAAGTGAAAGAGTATGAATCTGCCCACAAACATCTATATGAATAAGCTCCAATGACTCCATAGCTCTCCATGCTTTGCCTGGTGGAAATGGTTGTCGATGTTGTTTACCAAGCAAGCATCATTTGCAAGCACCATCAGTCTCCTTTATTATTGAGAAATTTCTTATCATATTCTTTCTGGTGGAGAATCTTCGGCCCATAGAAATTGAAATGCCCTAGCCGTTTGTGCCATAATACAAACTCTTTCACTTATGCCTTCATTTCCACTTCATTTGTATATCTTCACTGAATAGGGAAGCACCTGTTCTCTTTCATTTTGATCTTTACCTTTTTTAAGGGATTTATCTTGCTTGTCATAAATTATGCAAGTATCTCCCTCAAAATATAAAAAATATCCTTTCTCCATCCTTTGGGCCATGTTGAGTAGATTTTGATCGATGTTTGGAACTAAAAGTACATCATTGATGTACCACTTCCCCTTTTTTGTGTCAATGAAAATGGTGCCTTTGTCTGAAAATGGTGCCTTTGTCTGTTGCCACCATGAAGTCACAATTTTCAATTTTGACCTTTATCTTGATTTCATCAAGACTACAAAATAAATTCTCATTTTTTGTCATGTGATTACTACAACCACTATAAAAATACCAAGTATCTTTCTTCTCTTCTAATGCAACTTGAAAAGCATAGAAGAGATTTTTATCGTCATCTTTCTCTTCTAAAAATTAGCTTGATGATTTTTCTTCAAGTGACAATCATTTTTTATATATCCAAATTTTTTATAATTTTGGCATTGTGGTTTTCTTTAATCCAACAATCCTTTTTCAAGTTATTTTTTTCTTTTACAAATGTCACATGGAAAATATTTGTCACTTTTTCTTTGATTGTTTTTATCTTTAGTACTTGCTTGTGAATTTCTCCCAACTTTGTTTGATTTATGAGACCTCAAATTTGTTTAGATAAAAATGCAATTTCTATAGAGATCTCATTCCGCCTATTCAATATTTTCTCATGTGCTTTAAGAGAGTCCATTAATTTTGTTGGTGATAAGGCTTCTATATCCTTTGATTCTTCAATTGCGTAATTTATTGTATCAAACTTTTATATATAAGAAATTAGTATCTTCTCAACTATTTCCTTATTAGAAATTGTAGCTCCATAGGCTTTCATTTGGTTAACGTTTTTTTTTTATAATTCTAAAATAATAATCTTTTGCAGTCTCTTTATCATTCATTTTAATATTCTCAAATCTCGTTTTAGATTTTGCAGCTTCATGGCACGTACCTTTCTAGTTCCTTGAAACTCCTCTTGCAATGTATCACATACTTGTTTAGCAGTTGTTGCACCCATGATTTATAGATTTTGTCACATGTTATTGATTGTTGTAAAGCAAATAATGTTTGAGAGTCTTTTTGTTGATTCTCTTGAAGTACCTTCCTTTGATTTGCCGAAAGAATCTTATCTTCTGAAGTTTTGAATCCTTCTTTAACAATCTTTCACAAATTTTGGGATAAAAAAATTGTCTTCATTTTGATTAACCAAAAATCAAAGTTTTCTCCATTGATGATTGGAATCAGGATGGTAGAACGGTTGGATTTCCATTGGATTTTAGACAATATTTCTAAAACACCTAATGAGTGATTGAGTGAGGCTCTGATACCAAATATGGGAATATTTTAGAAGAAAGGTAGATAGGGAGGCAAGTAATGGGCTATAGAGATTTTGAATCGGAGAATAGAAGAAGAATTATTACTAAATTTTTGCTGAGTAATTTTCAGTTTGACTTACAACATCATGGCATTACTTATTTATAAGTATGAAAACTAAATCTAGAGACTTCTATAACATAGTAATTCAAGAGTTTTCTTTATTTATTACAAATATCCTAAATTCTTCTACCAACAACATTCTAGAGTCTTCTTCATTATACAAGATCATTTATTATGTTTAAAATACTCTAAAAGTGTTAAGAAATGAGCATCAAATTTTATCAATAGTAAAATTTGATTAGTTAATTGGAATTAATTTTAAGAATATTCTAATTAATACAACAAAATCCCACATGGATTATTCAAATGTAAGGAATATCATACGCTACGATTGACATCATACAATATAATTTATATAATAAAATTATAATAATTAAAATTTTAAAATTAATATTCTCTTAAAATTTTAAATGTTTTCACATTTCATTTCAATATTTTCATATTTTAGGACTGCCTTAAAAACTAACTGTAAATGGTATAATTTTTCCTAAGAGTACCTGCTCTCTACTAAAATTAAAATCTTCTTAGCCTCCTGTATTCAAAAATTGATGTAAATATTTCAAGCGTTGTAGTTTCCATTCAAAGCCTTGACATAATTCGAATGCTGTATATCCTACTAAAATTATCTAAAATCTCAACAACACAGCAAACAAAAGGAATATAACACAATACAAGGAAACAACTTGAACAACTTTATTATATAAATTAAGAAACCATCAATATATGACTAAATTAAGGCACTCTAGCAAACAAAAAAAAAAAAAAAAAAAAATACAAAACAAAACAACGACCATTAACCTTCCACTGTCATATTCTCCCTACGCACGAGGCATGCAGCGTTAATGGTCAATTCAACTTGTTAAAATGTTTGTGCTGGAGGTGATGCAGAGAGACCGGGGGAGCAGCACAGACCTTGGAAGTAATGTTCAACAGCGCTGAGCCAATCGTATGGTCAGATAACACAACATGAAGGCAGCTCTCTTCAATGCCGTTTATGGCCTTACAGCACTGCTCTGTGAGCTTAATTTGGAAATCTAGTTTGGAAGGAACGATATTCACTGAACAGCCTTTAAGCTCAATAACGGCATACCAGCACTTGAGGAAATCAGGAATTAACTGGAATGATGAAGCTGTCGGTATGGATGTGCTGACCACGAGGAGGAAGAGGAAGGCACAAGCTGCTGCTACTGATTTTGCCATCTTATGTTCTTATGTGGTAAACTATATGTTAAGGTGGTGGAATGGGTTGGGGAGGGAGATGAATTTATAGTTGGCTGGAGAGAGAACTGATTGTTAGGAAAGGTGCTAAAAAGTTAATTAATATGGAGGTTACCGAAGGTTTTATTTGGCTGCATTGGAGTTTCTTACGTTAATATTTTTTAAGGCTGCCGTTGAGTGCTGCGCCTTTGTATTTCTGTAACTTGTTTGATCCTTAGCTATTGCACTCCATTTAATAAAATTTAAGAGTAAGGAGTTAGGACAAGAGCAGTTAATATACGTTGGAATTAATGGGGGAAAAAAATTATCAGTAGCTCCTGTCCTGCAATTTACTGAAGGAACTCCTCATACAATTTTCTCTTTTTTTTCTTTTGAATTTAAAGGTTCTACAATAAAGTAATTAATTATCAATATAAATAACGTATTCCGTGTAGATAAGATCAATCTGGTGGCATTTTGATGCGTCAATTTTATTTAAAAAAAAAAAAGAACTGATTTTGATAGGCCAGTTTTCTCAAATTAATATGGTATTAATTGAGTCAATCTATGCTTCTTTAGTGCATTCAGTGGACCCCAAAAATAGGCCCAAGCTACAATACACCTTAGATCCAAAAGTTGAACAATATGAGACAAGTTGAAGAGCACTATTCTTAGGTTTTGTTTGGGACGGTTTTTTACTGCTTCTTACAGCAGCATTTTAGTATAAAAATTAAAATTTTTGCACTAAAAAGCTGATTTAATAAGCAGTAAAAAAGTCGCTCCAAATAAAAACTTAATTTTGAAAATAATGCATCAAACATGTTGAACGACAAAGAATCAAAGGGTGTTTCTAAAAAAGAGACTAGCTGAGATTCATCAAAAGATGATTCATGGTACATTTAGGCTCCATTTGCGATAGCTTTTGTTACTATTTTTTAAAGCAACTTCTAGTATAAAAAATTATAATTCAAAAAAATTTTGAACTAAAAAGTCATTTTAAAAAGCAGAAAAAATTGTCTCAAACAAAACCTTAATTATAACATCTTGCTTTTTAAAAACTCTTCTAGGCGAGTTGTAACTTTTACTTCATAAATAGTATTCTCTCTTGGAATTCTCTATTTTTTCTATCTTATCTTTCTTCTATCTCTAAGTAAATAGCAAATTAATTAAGTGAATGTAAGGTTAACACCGAGCAATTTTTTAAAAAATGCCAATTATAATATTCAAAAACTTGCTAAATAAATAACAACAAATAATATTGTAGGTAAATTTTATAAGAGTAGAATGAGTAGATAATTTTCCGACCAAATCTTACTCTGCCTATTTTTCTAATCTACCATTGAATAAATCATCATCTTGAATGTGCCTCACCTCACACAAGAGTTTTCATCTTTTGTTTATCATGCATCTAGTATCTTGATGATTTTTGCTGGGACTGATTCAGTTCTTCTTTTTTCTATCTTTTCATACCTCTTTGTAAGATGGATGGATACAAATTTGGTAAATTTTACTCCTTTTATGAGTTCCATGAATTGGTTACAAAGTTGTATACAATCACTTATAATGTAGATGTGATTCTGAGGAAAAACATGACATTTTGATGGATCCTTAGTGAGGTTCTGCATATAATGGAAATGAAAAGCAAATGTAATTTTTGTCTTTGATTATATTTACTAACTTTTTATATGATAATAACAAATGATTTTAGTATGTCATCTATTAAGTATTGGCAACTTGCCTATGATAGGAAGTTAGCAAGTCAATATGTTTCTATGCTCAAATTGATGATGGAGGTGTTAATGTAGTAGCTTTTTATTATTTAGCAAGTTCTAGCTTTTATGTTTTTGAGCTGAAGTCATCCTAATACTAATTTGCTAAATAAATAACAACAAACTAAATACCAATTCTATCCATCACTTAATTTATCTCATAGATCAAATAAAATTTTTATGAAGAATTAAAAAGAAAATAAAACTTCAAAGCTTTTGAAGATTTTTCTAATTTTATAATAATTTTGAACGTATCAGTCACATGATTAATATGTGAATGCAAATTTAGTTCACTAAATGTTAATTATGAATCAGAGCATCTCATCTTTATCTAGCTCATTGGAATCTTAGTGAAGTTATAACTAACTACGCTAATTACAAGCTTCACTACATGCAAAACATCTTCTTAATGATCCTAAAACCCTAACGCACATCTCTTTGTCAATTTCTTAGAACAAATTTTTGAAGCACTTGCCAAATTCATTGGACAACTTCACTGAGGGCATTTTAATTAAAAATCAAAGAAAAGTCATCTAAACTAAATATTTTCTGCCACAAAATCAAGCAAATGCCTTGGAACTTATTTTTATCTAGTAAAAAGATAAATGACCTGCAAATTTTTTTAAAGATCACCCCTCTTTCATTCTAAAAACTTATTACAAACACTTGATGATATTGATTTTGCTATCTTGATGACATGCTTGGAGGTTGTTTCATTCCTTCTTCATTTTCTATCATTGGCAAGTACAGATTCCTTAAGCTTTCCTAAATTTAACGAGTTTTCCAATAAGATGTGAAGATGTTGACAATCTCCATATCATGATCATGATCCTTAAATGAAAAGTGTAAAACTTTGTTGGATCTTGAGTATATAATGTTGTATACAAGAGAGATTACTAACAAAAATACTCAATGCTTAATTATATTCACCAACTATGAATATTATTGAAGGCCACAATATTCATGATTATAAATAATTTTTAATGCCTTTGTAAGGACACTCATCAGGTTACTAACACCACTACAAACCCTTTACTCCATTCAAACCACCTTTGGAATTGGCCAAAAATAAAAATAAAAAATAAACAGCAAAAATTCATTTTAAAATAAGAAAATAAATTTGATGGTTAAATTTAAGGAGTACAATAGCTCTTCAAAATTTTCCTGGACAGATCTATTGCTCCACTTTTCTTGTAAATCAAATGTAAATTAAAAGCTGCCTCCATGTGAAGATTACAGTAACCTGGCTTATGACTTACTGGAGCACCTGGATCTTGATTAGGAGGCTTCGAAATGGGGAAATCTTTCTGTTGAATTGCAAGAACCTTCTCATAATACAAAGCTGCCAAAGTCACAAGGCCAACATGCTGATATGCTCTAGCGATGTTGTAGAGGGCTTCCTGCAAGACCAGAATACTGTGATGAAGAAAATAAAATAAAATTTTAACCTACACTAAAATTGGTCAGAAATGTTTGTAAGAATTATTAAATATTGCAGAAATAACTAAGGCGGTTAAAATGTTAATCAGAATACTATCCCTACATCAGGGTAGGATAACATTTGGGTACAAGCTATAGCTGAATCAGTGGATGATTCTTCATAAATGGACTAATCTATTCCACAATCCACTTAGGTGAGCTACAAGAGCTTTGTGATCTTTCATGGGCCTATCTAATCCCCTTAAGACCTCAAAATTGTCAAATGTCACTATCGAAGCAACAGAAACCAAGCAGAGGCCTACTGAGCCCAAATGCAAGACTTCCATGGCCAATCCCATCAATGACATAATTGCAGTCTCTTGAAGATTTCCAGCTGCCTTTTACCCTACGGGAGGATATAACTCTGAAGCATTTGCATCCGGAACAAAGCTCAATCGACCACTCAAATAAAAAGCAAACACTCGCACTAAGGCAATAAAACCCGTAGTCATTCCAACGGAGAACAAGTTTGAAGTACTCTGTTGGGTTAAAACAAACAACTCCAAAGCCGCCCTCGTGAAATCCTTCTAGGGCCAATCAACTCAATCAACCCCAATAGTAATAATCATATTTGTCCAAATATATGGATCGGTATGACATTAATGAGGTCTGACAAAGGGATGTGAGCGAGGGTATAACGTCGGCAGAATGACCTTCACAAAGGGTGTCAAATAATGACATGACTCGAAAGCCCGACCCCAACCTGACTCGGAAAATCAGAATTCGGGTCGACCCGTTTAGCAAATAGGTTGGGTTCGGGTTCCAATTTTTTTACCCATTTTAAAAACTTAGTTCTGTCCGGGTCAACCCGGTAACCCAAAATTAACTCGGATATGACCCACATCCCAAGTCCCCGTGCTCGCACCATGCCCGCTAGTCCCGCCAGCACTGCATCACACTCATGGTTCATCGGCAGTGCAGCCTGCCTCGCCCCCAACCCCCTGTACTCGACCCCCCACTCGCATTGGCAAGCTCGCACCCGCACTCACGTTGTGCATGCATCGCACTTGCACCCGCACCCGCTCGCAGCCTCGCCCTTGCCCACTAATGTCGCACCCACGCACTCGCCCCCGAGCTCAATGCTCGCCCGGGTCAACGTGTCAGGTCGAGTGGACTAGAATTTGGGGCGGGTCGGGCCCGGGTTTAGATTTCTGACTTGTTTGTATAATCGGGTCGAGTTTGAGTTGGATCATTTGAGGGCGAGTCAGTTTCGGTTTAGATCCGAATCCAATCCAAAAATCTATTTTGACATCTCTAACCTTCACCTTCCTTGGGTGGGTAATCAAGAACTAGATTGGGCTCATGTGGAGATGATGATAAGGGAAGTATAAACTCACATAATAGAAAAGATAACGATAAAGCACAGAAGAATCGTAACATTTATTTTCATTTCAATTGTCACACAGAAGAAGGCTATTACATTGTATAAGAGGATGAGAATGTTCTAGTACAGGAATCACTATGTTATCAGTTAACGGCTTGGATGAGTGCTGTAGTTATTATTAGACGACTGAGGAAGGCTTGCACACATGTTGTATGCTCTACGAGGCTGAGAGCATGTTGGCTGGCAGAAACGAATATTACCTCCCTGGAAGCTGACAGTTCGAGGTTGTAAAGACAGCTTGATGCCAAGTTGGTGATACTGGGTCTTGGAAGAGAGTTTTCGTTAGTATGTCTACTGGTTAGTCTTCAGTGTTGATGTAGAGAAATTGAATTTTCTTAGAGAGAATGTGATCTTTTTTGAAGTGGCGGTCAATTTGAATATATATTTGATGCAGACATGAAAGAATGTATTATTAGTAAGTGTAACAACTAAAATATTATCATTATGTTGTGGCGTTTGACGTGGAAGTGAGACACTAAATTCTTGAAAGAGGTGGAAAAGCTAGATGAAATCTGTGAGATTATGCAGTTATTACTAACAACCATATGCTCTAATTCCTGAACCTAGCTAGATAGTTGTAGAGCTCATGGTACCAAAAAAAAGGGATTAGAAAAAACAAAGATATGCCAAAATATAGAGTTGTTATTAGAAAATTGAAAATGCAAAAATTTGAAGCAAGCAAATGTTTTTTAGATCATATGCAAATACAATGAAATTGAAAACACAAAAATATGAGTCATTAAAGAGCTAAATGAAGTGGTCGTCTGATGTTTTTCATATGATTTTAATAATGGAAAAAGCTAATAACAATGAAACCTAACATCACAATCAACTATAAAATATTAGTTCAACACGCAACAAGCTCGTAAGGAAACATGATCTGATTATGATGTATAAAAATTGTAAACTAATGTAGGATGAGGATAAACAATTATAGGATGAATACAAAATAAATGCGAGGGCTAAAGAATGACAATTACACTGACTGCTCATTAAATTACTTACAAGAGAATGATGGGAAAAAACAAAACTATTAATAAGACCATAGACTATAATAAGAACATCATGGGGGGGGGGGGGGGGTTGATGATTTAAGTTTTAGCTCTGTTGACCATCTCATATCAAAAAAGAAATGAAAGCTATGGATGATCTAACATGTGATGGATTTATGGAGAATAATAGAAAAAGAAGCATAAGTTGATCTACGCATCATGAATTGCCCAGCATCACAAGGTTGTGGTCTCTAACTCTCAAGTAGTCATTCACTTGGATGATAACACATACAAGAGTAAAAAATCCAAGTGGTCATCTTTAATTTAATCTCATAACCATCAAATACAAAGAAAGGCTATAGTATTTATAAACGAGCAAGAGGTGGCCCAAAAGCCAAGGGGGAATTCATAGCATGAGGAAGAGGAGGCTTTGAAGTGTTCATGTTGGTTTCAATGTGGTTCCAATGCATGAATCAATATTTCAAGGAATTTCCAAGGCCTTCTTTTACATGATTTTAATGCAAGGAAAGAGAGGAGGCAGACATAGTTATGGGGATGATAGGGTGGCAAATCAAAATGGTGATATAGAGGTTAGCTTTGATGATGATGGCCATCGAGTGGTCCAAAAAGGTCAAAATAGGCTAATTTAGACCAGGATAAGAGAGACAAGTTAGGCTAGTTCATTATTAGGGATGTAAATGACTCGAGCTTGAGCAAGCTGGGTCCTTGTTCGTGTTCGGCTTTCATGAATTTAGCTTAAAAGTAGCTCGTGTTAGAAATTGTTCATAAATGAAGTATTCGTTCTCAATTTGTTTTGATGAAATTGAGCTCGCTCAACTCATGTTTAGCTTGGAGTTCACTCAAATTGATAAAAATCTTCAAAATTTAAAATTTTATTTATTAAAGAAGCATTCACTAATTACAACTAGGAATTATAATCTTGTTAAAGATTTTTAAAAACTTATTAAATCAAAATACCGCCACATGGTCCACGATGAGCAAAGTCACACATCGCCCATGATTACAAGCTTTGTCACTCAATGAACTAAGCTAGGAAATAAAAGTAGATCTTTTATTATTTATAAAAAATACAACTGCAAACTTCCAAATAATGTGGGATTAAATGAATTGAGCATCTTCATTTTTAACATGTTTTCCATCCTGCACAAAAGACAAAGTCACTATATATTAAAAATATTAAAAGATGCAAACAAGTTAAATTAACAGTATATTATGAATATTAATTTTATTTATTCATTTACTTATTAATTTCGAGCATAAAATGAGTTGAACGCGATCAAACAAAGGTCTGTTTATTGTTCGACTCATTCACAAATCAAGATCAAATAATCTATTCATGTTCAGCTTGCTTGCTTAAAAAACGTATCGAACACAAACTGTACATTAAGCCAAACACAAGTTGTTCACAAATAATAAGCTTTTTTGACATCCCTACACATTACTCAGTCCATAAAATCCTCATTACTACACAAGGCATCACATAAAGCCAAAAATACATCACATAATTTGATCACCAAATAACACAAGGGTATAAAAATAATATTCATAAGAAAATAAAATATATCCAGACATATCCTAATTGCAGACATATCCTAATTGCACAAGAACTAGACTCTCGAATGACAATGAGAATGACTATGATGTCATGCACCAAGTACTAATGTGGATAGTCAACAACTATGGGGTAATAATAACTCCTAAAATTGATGGAGAATAGGTGATAAAACTAAAATCAAAATGCCATCTTAGAAATTGAATCATGCCAATGATTTTATGTATAATAAAATGAATGGCTTGTTTATATGTGTTATATACCATGATGATGATTTGCAAATGAATCATGCATATTGATTTCTTACATTTTATGTTATCTACTAAGTTTTATGCTTATACATGCTAATTACATAACCTTTTTTTTACATGTGAGCAACAACAACAACAACAACAACATGGTGGCCATGGGTTTGGAACGACAAATGAAGGTGGTAAGTCCATATTAGATTTTTGTTTAGCTTATGATTTTTTAATTGCTAATACATTATTTAAGAAAAGGAATGAGCATCTCATTACTTATAAAAATAGATATAGTACAACTCAGATTGATTATTTTCTTATAAGGAAATTAGATCGTTTAGATTGCAAAGATTGTAAAGTTATTCCGAGTGAAAACTTATGTACCCAACATCGTTTATTAGTTTTGGACTTGAAGATAATGGGGAAGAAATTAAAAAATAAAGTAAAACGTTTTCCTAGGATTAGATGGGGGCATTTAAAGAATATTAACAAAAATATTTTTGAGAGTAAGATTTTAAATCTTAAGATTTTGTCTGTGCATGAGGATGCTAATGTTATGTGGGAAAAAGTGGCTAGTAATATTAAGAATATTGCAAAAGATGTGCTTGGAGTTTCAAAGGGAAAAGCTCCTAATAGTAAAAATAGTTGGTGGTGGAATCCAAATGTGCAAGAAAAGATTAAAAATAAGAAGATTTGTTATAAAAATTGGTTTAATTGTAAAAATTCTGATAATTGGAAATTATATAAAGAGGCACGTAAGGAATCTAAGAAAGCAATATGTGATGCAAAGAGTTTAGCTTTTAGTGATTTATATAATAGATTAGATACTAAGGAGGGAGAAAGATATATGTATAAGCTAGCCAAACAAAGAGATAGGAGTAGTAAGGATTTAGTTCAAGTGAAGTGTATTAAGGATGAAGATCAAAAAGTACTTTTTTTAGAAGATGATATTCAACAAAGGTGGATGAGATATTTTGCTAAACTTTTTAATGAAGAATGTGAAAATAAAATTGACTGTAGTGACCTTAGCACCTTAAATGAAAATAAAGATTTCTGTTTTTATCGGCGTATTAGTAAAACCGAAGTTAGAGAGGCTTTAAAGAAAATGAAGGGTGGAAAAGCTGTTGGACCTGATGATATTCCAATAGAGGTGTGGAAATGCTTAGGAGATGAAGGAATTTCTTGGCTTACTAAACTTTTTAATACTGTTTTGAAGACTAAAAAGATGCCAGATGAGTGGAGAATGAGTGTGTTAATCCCTATTTTTAAGAATAAAGGTGATGCACAAGATTGTGCGAATTATAGAGGAATTAAGTTAATGTGTCATACTTTAAAACTATGGGAACGAGTTATGGAGCATAGGTTGCGGCGTGATACTAATGTTTCTCAAAATCAATTTGGATTTATGCCGGGTAGGTCTACTATGGAAGCCATACATTTATTAAGAGGTTTGATGGAGAAATATAGAGAGAATAAGGAGGATTTACATATGATATTTATTGATTTAGAAAAAGCATATGATAAAGTTCCAAGAGAAGTGCTATGGAGAGTTCTTGAAAAGAAAGAAGTTAATAACGCTTATATTCAAATCATTAAAGATATGTATGCAGGAGCTATTACTTGTGTTCAAACACAAGGTGGTTTGACCAAGTATTTTCCTATTTCGGTTGGATTACACCAAGGATCAGCCTTAAGCCCATATCTTTTTGCTTTAGTCATTGATGTTCTCACTAGACATTTGCAAGAGGATGTACCTTGGTGTATGCTTTTTGCTGATGATATTCTTCTTGTTGATAAGACTAGAGAGGGAGTTGAAGGTAAACTAGAATTGTGGAGGTCAACCTTAGAGTCTAAAGGTTTTCGCTTGAGTAGATCTAAAACGGAATATATGGAGTGTAATTTTAGTAATAATAGACCTAGTGAGGGCATTGTGACTTTGGCCGATCAAGTCATTAATAAGAGTACACGTTTTAGATATCTTGGATCTATTGTTCAGAGTGATGGTGATATAGATGGGGATATTATCAGCAGAATCCAAGTTGGATGGTTGAAGTGGAGGAATGCATCGGGCTTATTGTGTGATAGAAAAGTACCCCTCAAACTTAAGGGAAAATTCTATAAGATGGTGGTGAGACCTGCAATGCTTTATGGTGCTGAATGTTGGCCATTAAAAGAGAAGCATAATTCTAAGTTAAGTGTTGCAGAGATGAGGATGCTCAGGTGGATGAGTGGCTTTACCCTTAGAGATAGGATACGAAATGAGCATATTCGTGAAAAGGTTGGAGTAGCTCCAGTGGAAGATAAGATTAGAGAGAGTCGCCTTAGATGGTTTGGTCACGTAAAACGGCGGCCTCCCGATGACCCGGTTAGGAAAGTAGAGGTCTTAGATTTGACTTATGATAAGAAAGGTAGAGGTAGACCTAAAAAGACTTGGTTAGAAAATATTAGAAATGATCTTTCTTTATTAGATTTAAACGAGAATTTGACTTTTAATAGGACACAATGGAGAAAAAGGATTCATGTAGCCGACCCCACGTAGTGGGATAAAGGCTTGATGTTGTTGTTGTTGTTGTTGTTGTACATGTGAGCAAAGAGAAATAAAATGAGTGTGGACAAAGGTTAATGGCTTGAAGGATCGTTTGAGGAGGTCTATGTTGAAGCTGGATTATGGTGTTTTTTTAGTGATGATATTTTATTTATAGATCGATCATATGCACATGACATATAGAGCCTGCATTTTGAAGATGTACAATTCAATAAGATGAGAAAGAATGGATTTGCACAAAAAGTTTCTTATCTCAGCCAGAAATACAAAAATAAGATGAGGCGAGAGCTTTGTCCTGCAGAGCTTAAGCTAAGCTATAGAAAAACAACAATATCTCTCTTTCTCAATATTTTGTCGTGGTGACGCCTTTAGTCGTCTTTCGTGTGTCCGTCACTCCATATCTTTTTGTGTCCCATTTGTATCCCCCTTCCCCTATTTATAGGACTTGAAGAGCTACAGTAGAATGTGTATAGGGTACAGTAGTAATACTTTCAGTCTTCGAGATAGCTCGACCAATTGTGCCGAGTAGTGCGGCGATCTTGTAGGAGATTATGCAGGCGAGATATACCTGTCAATGACTAGAGATCGAGTCGGTGTGTAGGAAGCCGGTCTGAGGTCACCCCACTAGAGCGAAAGGGCGCAAGTGAGGATTTGACATTAATCTTGGAGCTTGGTGATGAACCATTTGTGAGAGAGGTATCATGGGACAGATATCTGTCTGTTGACCTCTGGGTAATGCCCAAAGGAAACCAAAAAAAAATTTACCTTCGCCAAATCCTGCGCGAATCGCGTCCCCTGCTACATTGCCCATCCCGGTTGACCTCTGTATGAAGAACAAGAAAAAGAGAAAAAAGGGCAAAAATCCAGCATGCACACCTTGCACCCATCGGATCCTCGAATCCTGCTGAAATCGCGCTGATTCGGCGCCGTTTGAGTCATCTCCCGCAAATCCTGCAGCTCTCCCTCGATTCTGCTTCGACTTGGGTTAATAAAAAGGAAGAGGAGAGCCTTCTGTTCGGCCCTTCCCACGCTCAACTCCAACGTACGAGAGCTCCCTTCCTTCCTCTACCGCAGACTTCGCAAGCCTCCCAACCTCTTCATTTCTCAGAGCCGACGCCTCCAGAAAACCTCTATCCGAGCATTTCCGAACCCAAACCTACGGACATATCTCCCGTCCAAGCTTCTCACCTCCGACCTCCCTTCTCCCCTCTTCCTCGACATCCTTACCTGTAGCCACAAGAACCTCCGTCTGAGGCTGATCCCATCTGCAGTAAGACGGCCCGACTTCACTAGACTGAATCCTTTATAGAGCCGCGGCCAACCCAACCGACCTCCTCTTGCCGACTTGCCCTGTCTCGATCCCTTGCCTTTTGTCGACCGAACCCAGGACCTCACTCAACGTCAAAACCTCTTCCTTCTTCCTCCTCTATCGAACCTCCACCCATTCGAATCCCCTCAACCGAACACCCTCACCTATAGTCACTCCTCTTTGTCGTAAGCAAGACCCAATCCTCTGCCCTAGCCGATCGAACCCAGCTCCCCTAGCCAAAACTTCAAAAGCCTCTTCCGATTCCTCTTGCAGATCGAGCTCCATAGCTATCCGACCCATCCAGTCGCTGAATTCCTGTTGATCCTAGCCGATCCCTGTGCATCCACTTGACTCTGAATACTCACAGTAATCCCTCATAAATATATATATATATATATATATATATATATATATATATATATATATATATATATATATATATATATACATTTGTATTATTATTACTATTATTAATGTTAATTATTGGTAGTGTTAATATTAATATTAATGTTAATGTTATATTATTATTTATAATAATATTACTTTATTATCATCATTAATGATATCATTAATGTTGTATAATAGTAATATTACAATATAATAGTAATATAATAGTAATATTAATATCAACGTTATTATTATTATTGTTATCTTTATTATTATCATTGTTGTTGTTGTTTTAAAAAAAAAAGAGATGCAAAAAAAAAGGAAAAAAAATACAAAAAAAAGAAAAAAAAGGAAGAAAGAGGGAGAGGGGGGTCCTTTTTGCTCATTTCACTTAGATTCCCTTCTCGTCGTTGGCGGCGAGCTGGCAAACCCTCTACGCGCTCACGTAGCGTAGTGGGGAGGGAAGCCAATGCGACGCTTACGACGAGGCGGGCAATCGCCTAAAATCCCTTACTCGACGCTTGGGACGAGCCGGCAAACCCCCTACGCGCTCACGTAGCATAGTAGGGAGGAAAACCGGCACGACGCTTGCGACGAGGTGGATAATCCCCGGACCGCTCATGTAGCGTGAGGGGGACAAAATTAAGTACCCATACGTGGGAAAATCTCTGTGCTCTTTTGCAACAGGTGCCCGAGACCCCCTAAGCGCTCATGTAGCGTCTTAGGGATTGAAAAGAAAAATGCCGCCGCGATGTCTATGGACATCTACCTGAAGCGCCCATGTGACGTGGAGGGGAAGGCAGCCTCTTGGTTTTTCCCCTAAACGAGGGAGACGCTGAGAGGCTGCCGAAATTTTCAGCGAAATTGGGGACTTGAACTTGAACAGGATTTTGAACAATTTGGAACTTGACATCAAATGAAGAAAGATTTGAATCTAATTGAAAAAAAAAAAGATTTCTAAATGAACTTAAATTGGAGTTAAATTTGAGCAATATTTGGACAAATTACAGGGGACTTATGAATTTAATATTGAACCAAATGACATGGAACCTAACTTGAACTTGGACCCAATTGAATGGCATGGAACCAAACAAATTTATCATACAAGATTTGAGTCACCATCATATAACAGTGGAAGACTTGCAGCATTCAACATGGTTCATTTACATGCAGCAATCAAATGACCAGTGACATGTAGGCTTGCATATCACTTGCTTGCAAGCAACGATGTAATATGATAACTCATGTGAAGGTACAAGAGTTGTAATATGCCATGTGACCAATGTGCACTAATAATCAACAAAGGTTGTAGAGAATGCAATGATTTGCTTGTAAGCGGCAATAAGAAGCAGGATGATGATAGCATGGAACTCATAACACTCATGTCAATCAATCTATGAGCAAGGAAAAGTAACCCATAATACAATTGCTCAAAATCAAAGGCTTGCAACAACGTTAGCCATCATCTTACGAAGGTATGCAAGAAGACTGTGATAGAGGCAATTACATATGCATGAGTAAATATAGAAGACATACAACAAATGTAGTGACCTCTCCACTACATTAATTTGCAAACACCTCAAAGAAGAAATTTTGACGACTGCAACAAATACGATCTCCCTACAAGCCACTATTGAAAACTCTTTATTTATTTAACAATCTGCCTGCGGATGATAACTTGCAACAATCAACAATGATTAATGAAGAGGCAAACATAACAAGTAGCAAGGGAACTTTAATACGCATGACGCATTGTTTATGAATGGTAATGAAAGATATGTGGTGAATGTTGCAGCATTCTCACAATCAAATGCCATTCATTGGCAAGAAAGTATTGAAGATCCGTAGTCAACACAAACACTTGAAGACAGTGTCTGTAAGGATACTCTCGGAATCAACGTAGATAAAAAGAGTGATGATGAATACAAATACTCATCAACGACAATGAAAGACTTGTTATATGCATATCAACCTGCCTACAGGTGTCAATCAGCAATGGGTTGTAGTTGTTGCAACACTCCCATAGCAAAGGTCCATTGCAAACAAAGATAGAAGATATACAACAAATGTAAGTCCCCACAAGATGTTATAAGAGATCTGCAATATATACGGGTTCTCTATAAATACAGATGTGTGCACCACATTCCACCTACGGCTGTAGCAGATATATTAGAAAGACCAAAGATTGCAACAAAATGTGTGAGGAATATAGCAACTACAAGCACTCCTACGAGCCACTGTAAAGATCCATTATGCATTTAATGTATTGTCCATGGGCAAAACCCAAGAGAGCCACATCAAATGCCAACTCCTACGAGCCAAAGCAGGAGATTCGTTAGTGTACTACGATCTACCTACGTAAATTATGTAAGTAGTCACGACAGTCTACCTGCACAAGGCAGCAAATAAACTCAATCCCCAAGCTGCTGCGATACGCCACCGGATCCGCAACATCTATGCAAGCGGACAGAAGGCGTTTACAAATATTCTAAAAATACCCCCGCACGTGCACTTTAATTTGTATACACATAGGAACACAAAAGGGGTAAATACAACCAAACACCATCATGGGCCCTGGCGAGCATGTTATTGGTACACACGTGACGTCTAAGGATGCTATGCGGGTTAATAAGTGAATTCCAGTTCGAGCCTGATCCTTCTATAAGGGTAGATAGGAGTCGACACGGCTCGAACCATTAAATAAATACGCGGTCACGAGATCGACCAGGATATTTATTTTATAGTTCATATTAGACCTTCAAGGCTCATAATCAAGATAATTCACTTACAAGGGCATAAAGCCTACGAAACCTGATCCTCTGTCGACCACCCAACAGAGTTGACAAGGTTCACCCCATAAATACAAATGACCCCACACCCCAATGATGGCCGTGTTGAATGTTTATCTCAACCGGAGGGGTTCACAAACACTTTCAAATACCTCCCAATTTCTCAAATTTCTTGCAAAATCCAAAATCTCCAAAAATGTCAAAAATCCCAAAAGTCTATAATGTTTAAAATTAAAAATAAACCACCAAACACTCAAAGCAAAAATCCATCCACCCACCGCAATAGTTTGCCGAGGTGGACAAATTGAAATTTATTTCAGCTCACATAGAGCTAATGCCTAGTCGAAAATATTACTAGGATCCATTCTCAAACAATCTCCTGCCAGTAAGGACGTGGTACGTGTCCTCTAACAGACAGTTTCGCCGCCAAATGGCACTGCAGGATAAACGGTTAACCCGGGGCCCTCTGAACCGAGTGGTTTTGCAGCCAAATGGCACCACGAGATAGCGATTATGGCCAAAGCCAATACGTTCCTTAGTGGCATCAAATCCTTGAGATATGAATCAATATGATATGATCGATAGGGCACAAAGCCCTCTGTTAGCTAAGGTGGATTCAAATTTGTCTCCTTAAACAAATACTCACCCCAGGTCTACAAGGTAGACTTGAACGAAGCAACCCATGGCTGCCAACAAGGATCCTTCTGTTAGGTTGGGTCGACTACCTCCTCTGACTAAGTAGACCAGGGATCACGATGGCCCGGGACGACGGAGCCATGGGATCTTGATCGGGTCCATCATCCATTCCCCCACCATCCGTTTTAATTGAAAGATGGTGAAATTTTCTATTTTAAATATCAAATTATCAAATGCTTCAATCCATGCTGCTACTATATGCCAGATATTACGTATCTCTACGTATCTGATCGACGACTAGCCTTAATCGAAAGTTCTCTCTCATTATCGGGAGAGGTAATTAACTATAGAAGCTTGCGCCTATAGGAAACCAGAACTCAGATCATAAAGTCCTCGCAAAATGAGGGTGAAATCTCTGGGTAGTGTCTTATCTACAATCCATCTGCCTTCCAAAATTTACCTCGGAACTTAAATCCCATTAAAACTCCCCCCAAAGAGCAGCAAAGTGGGTGGAAGCCGGAGCCAAATTTTCGGAGCCCACAATCCTGTATCTCTGCTCAGAGGAGCCATCTGCTACAGTATCATGTCCAAAGTCTGCGATTCGGCGCCGTTTCAGACACGCAACAGTTGCCCATCCTCTCGCGTGCAAAAATCTTGCTCGATTCAAGTCGTTAAATGCAGCGACAAAACGAAGCCTTCGCTTCCTCCTTCGCGACTGACCACACGACCCCCACCCACGAGCTCCACAGAACTCCTGAAACTTCTTCCCACTAACCATCTTCCTTGCTTCCTCCGACTCCTTCTCCCTTCTTCCTTCTCACGACACCCAGCTTCCATTGCCGAGAGCTCCACAAACCCAAGTCGATCGACTCCCTGCTCTTGCCGTAAGGGTCCTCTAGGCTCAATGTCTGTCTCCCAGCCTTCAAACACCCCGACCTCCTGTACGCAAGCTGATCGCACATCATCTCCCATCGTTTCTTCCACACACAATCGAAATCCCTTCTTGCTCTGACCGAACCTGTCATCTGACCTTTTCTGCCTGTAGCTCATCATCATCTGAACTCCATAGCAGCCCGCCACCCTCTCTTCTTCTTGCCGCCGATCCGAGATAGAGCCCCGATCTCTATAAGTTGCGGGTCTCTCAAGCCCTAGCCAAAAATCCCAACTGAACCCTAATCTCCATAGCCGATCTCCCCTTGCTCTTTTGATTTTCCTATAGCCGCACTCATTTAAATCCCTAAGACCCAACCGACCTCCCTATTGCTCTCTATGTGTACTCCAGAAACGAACCCAAGCTCAATCCCTCTCAACCAACCAACATATCCGACCCTAGGTATATGCATTTCTTTTTTTTAGTTATTAGATTATATTAATTATTATTATTGTAATTATTCACTAAATATATTTGGTATATATATATATAATTATTTACTATTCTTTCACATATATATGTTTGTGTGTATACCAAAAAAAAGAGAAAATATTCAAAAAACAAGAGAAAAGAACTTCAAAAAAAAGAGATTTTTGTATGCTTTTTCGTTGCCATCAACTCCTCGTCGTGAAGGTATAATTTCTAAACTCATATTCCTGTTTTCGAAGTTTGCGGCGCACCGGAAAACCGCCTATACACTCATTTATTCGCGTGATGGGATAGAACCCCGGTCCTACAATGAGATGGGTAATCACTTAAAGCCCCATTTCGACATTCGTGGCGTATCGGAAAACCGCCCATACACGCGTTTATTCGCGTGGTGGGATGGGAACCCGGTACGACGCCTACGGCGAAATGGGGGTTACTTATAAGTACACGTACGCAGGAAAACAACTGTGTTTTCGAACAAGTACCCTCGCCGATCCCATACACGCTTTTAGTAGCGTGGTGAGAATGAAGACACGGCCGCGGTGTATAAGGACACCTACCATACACGCTTTTAGTAGCGTGGTGGGATGGCCCAGTTTCTCAAAATTTCCCCTAAATGGGAGAGACGCTTGGAGGCTGCCAAAATTCCGACTGAAGATAAGGACTTGGACTTGAACAAAATCTAAGTGACTTAATAAAGAATTGAACCCAAGTAAAATGAAATTAAACCAAAATCAAACTTGAATCAACTTCGGATCGCAGTGGACTTTTGAATATTCAAACTTGATTTGGCCAACAAGACATGAATTCAAACTGGACTTGGTTTGGACAGCAGGGGACTTAAACTTGCATTTGATTTTAATATCAAATGAGATGAACAAGAGTTTGAATTCAAGCTGAATAGTAGGGAACAAGATTTAAAACTCAAACGATTAACTAAGAACTTGAATGAATGGAACGCAATGAACAAAATTCAAATTCAAGTAAAAAGTGAACATTAAGTAGCCAAATGCAACACCCTTCCTATCAATTACCATTCAAATGGCCAACAAATACGTCGATCCGTTGCAATCAAGGGAGGGCAACATGCAAATCAATATCATTCGGCCTTGTGCAAATACATAGGTCCTTTACTAGTAGAAGTAGAGGATGCATAGCAAATATAAAGGCCTACAGGCAGCACTGGAAGGTCTGCATACAAAGTAACATGCTTGAAGAAAGAGATATCAAACCAATGGTGAATGCAGTACATTGGGTACGCATGTTGCATGACAACTACAAGCAAGCAAAGATCAAGAATCTACAATAAATACAAGCATCTATGAGCACATAGTAGGAGATTCGTTAGTGCACAACAAGCTACCTGCAGAAAGCAACAAGCAGTGCACGACAGTCTACCTGTATAAAGTAGCAAATAGCTCAATCTACAAGCAGCTACGCCACGCCACCAAATCCGCAACATTCATACAAGCAGATAGAAAGCGTGCATAAACCTCCAAATCAAATGCTGCATTCAAATGACAGTTGCCCATGCAACTAATCAACTGAAATATTTTAAAGTCCCCTGCACGTACATTTTAATTTGTATACATATAGGTACACAAAAAGTGATACGTGCAATCACTTTATCCGTATGGTCTCCGGCGATTGTGTTATTGGTACACACATGACGTCTAGGAATGCTACACGGGTCAATAAATTTAAACCCAATCCTCCTAAGTAGATAAATAGGAGTTGACAAGGTTTAACAGATAATTATAAAATGCTTCCAAACACCCGCATGAGCCCCGGCGAGCGTGTTATTGGTACACATGTGACGTTTAGAGATGATGCGTGGGTTAGTAAGTGAATTTAAGTTCGAGCCCGATCCTTCTATGCGGGTAGGTAGGAGTCGACACGACTTGAACCATTAAATAAATATGCAGTCGCGAGATCGACTGGGATATTTATTTTATACATTCATATTAGGTCTTCAAGGCCTATAATCAAGAGAATTCACTTACAAAGGCATAAAGCCTATGAAACCCGATCCTCTGTCGATAGCCTGATAGAGTCTACAAGGTTCAACCCATAAATACAAATGACCTCCTTCTATCCCGATGATGGCCGTGTTGAACGTAGATCTCAACCAGAGGGGTTAACTCTGACCATTTCAAATGCATCCAAACTTCAACAAAGTTCAAATTCTCACAAGATACAAATGTTTCCAAATGACCCCATACCCCGATTATGGTCGTGTTAAATGTAGATCTCAACCGGAGGGGTTCACAAATACTTTCAAATGCCTTCCAAGCACCACCCAAATACCCACGAAAACCCAAAAATCCAGAAAAATCATTCCAAAATCCAAGATATTTAAAAAATGAAATTCAATCCATCAAATCACTCAAAGCAAAATCCATCCACCCTCCGTAACAGTTTACCGAGGTGGACACATTGAAATTTATTTTAGCTCATAAATAGCTAATGTCTGATCAAGAATATCACTAGGATCCATTCTCAATCTCCTGCCAATAAGGACGTGGTACGTCTCCTCTAACCGGCAGTTTCGCCGCCAAATGGCACTACAGGATAAACGGTTATGACCCGAGGCCCTCTGAACCGAGTGATTTTGCCGCTAAATGGCACCACGAGAACGGTTATGGCCAGAGCCAATACGTTCCTTAGTGGCATCAAATCCTTGAGATATGAATCAATAGAATATGATCAATAAGGCACAAAGCCCATTGTTAGCTAAGGTGGATTCAAATTCGTCCCCTTAGGCAAACATTCCCCCCAGGTCTACAAGGTCCCCTTGGACGAAGCAACCCATGGCTGCCGATAAGGATCCTTCTGTCAGGTTGGGTCGACTACCTCCTCTGACTAAGTATACCATGGACCACGATGGCCCGGGACGACGAAACCATGGGATCTTGATCGGGTCCATCATCCATTCCCTCAGCATCTGCTTTAGGTGCACAATGGTGAAATTTTTAATTTTAAATATCAACCCTCAAATAACTCCAACCCATGCTGCTACTATATGTCCGATAATACGTATCTCTACGTATCTGATCGACGACTAGCCTTAATCGAAAGTTCTCTCTCGTTATCAAGAGGGGTAATTAACTATAGGACTTGCGCCTATAGGAAACCAGAACTCATATTATAAAGTCCTCACAAAATGAGGGCGAAATCTCTGGGTAGTGTCTTATCTACAAATTCATCTGCCTTCCAAAATTTACCCCGGAACTTAATCCGTTAAAACTCCCCCGAAAAAGCAACGGGCAGAGGCCTGGCCGAATTTTTGGAGCCCACACTGTCTTTAGCTTGATTTTTGGTAGGTCTTGTGTGGGAGACTTAATTTTGGTTAAGATGAATAAGAATTTGTCCAACTGAGAGAAACTTTTGAGGTCGCCCTCGCCAGGGAGAGCGCCTGCTTGGAGGAAGTGGCCGAGATCTGCCATGCTCCAGTGATAAACTCCTTCCAAGCTCCTAAGTGAGTCATGAACGAATTGTCTCAAAAGAGGAGGGAGTCCTTCTACTCGACCCAAACGTGACTTATAAAATATCTGTGAGAAGGTACATGCACAAGCAATGATAGGTGTACATTTAATTCTCTGATTTATTTGACCCTTTGATCATCGGGTGCCGAAAAGGTCGGATAAATGAAACATAAATCAGAGAAACGCATGAGTAAATACGAATTTACTGCTCTGAACTGTGGCATGGGTGCGTCACTTGAGACCGAATGGTCTCGTCACTAGGTTGCTTTATAAATACTGACTTTGAGCCCAACAGAAACTTGCATTTACTTCCAACTCATGAACCTTACATGAATTTGATGAGATGGATCTTACCTCTCTTCTAAGCATCCTTGCTTCCAGGAAGGCGACCTTTAAGAGAGCGTGAGCTACTTTTGGGATGGAAGCCTCAAATGTAAAAGAGGCCACGCCGAGTAGAGCTATTGTTAGAGAGAAGGTACCGGTATCCATGGACTCAACAAATCTTTCCGCGAGCCCTCTGTTAAAAAGGATATGTGCTGATGTCGGGGATCTAGTTATCATTGAGGATGACCGGTTGTCTAACCTTACTTAATGAGGGCTTGAGGTTTAATGGTCGTTCTCAGTGTATAGGCGATTGAGAATTTGTTGCGTTCCACGGACCAATTGAGTAACCATCCTGAATAATAAATTTAGCGAGAACTGCCATTAGAGGGTGATCAGTTACTACATGGATGGAATAAGCCTGGAAGTAAGGTTGCAGTCATTTAGTTGAATTGGCGAGTGCCCATACGAGCTTTTTCATGATGGGGTACCTTTTTTTCACACCTCGAGTGTGTAACTTACAAAGTAGATGGGTCGTTGCTTCTCTTATTCTCGGACAAGTACAAAACTAACAACGTCATTGCCGACTCTAAGATACAGCAAAAGAATTTCTTTGCGTTTCTGAGGACTATGAAGAAGAGGAAGCACCTCTCTGAGTCGACAGATGAAACGATTGAGCCCGATGACTCATCCGACGAGTCTTTGGACTTCTTTGGCAGTTTTGGGTGTTTTCATTTCCAGTATAGCTTGTACTTTGTCGGGATTGACTTTAATTCTGTCGGGCGTGAGGAACCCTAGGAATTTAATTGTGCCTCCTCCGAAGGTGCCCTTTAGAGGATTTAACATCATGTTGTATTTTTTTGAGAGTTAGGAATGTCTCCTTGAGGTTTTTGATGTGTTGGTTGGGAGATTAGCTTTTGACCAAAAGATCGTCTATATAGACTTTTCCTTTCTGATTCTTGAAGACTATGTCCATCATTCACTGATAGTGGCTCCAACATTCTTCAACCCAAAAAGCATGACTTTGTAGTAGTATAATCCTTCCACTGTGATGAATGTGGTTTTCTCACAGTCCTCCAAGTGCATCTTGATCTATTGGTAGACCGCACAAGATTTGTTCCTAAGTTTCTGCTGATATTTATATTGATAAAAGAAATTAGATAGCTCAGATTGATGTATATTAAAAGATAAAAAAAATAATTCTTCCAAATTAAAATTTGGGCCATCACAATATGAAGCACCAAGCTTTAACTGCTTGCCTTTTTTCCTATCTATTTGGCCCAGACACGCGCACGAGAGGCTTCGGCCTTTCGATTTTAGCTCCATAAGCATGTAAGAAGGATCCCCGCTTGGCTTCTCTCCCCGGGTCACACGCACAGCCAAGAAATGCTTGTCTCTTTTGCTAAATTTGGCCCAGACACACCTGCAAGAAGGTCCCTCAACCATTAGACTTGGCTCAGAGACACACATGAGAGCATGCAGGAAGCCCCCTTGCCCAATCTTCTTTTGAATGCCACACACAGAAGCCGCTCTAGCTCCCTCTCCAGTCTCTCTTTCTCTCTCAGTCTGGACATACGCAAGAAGCACTCACGAAGAAGGCTGTTGCTCTCGGTTTTGCTTTGTATACAGGAAATCGGGACTCTACCACTCGATCTATGTTGTAGCCACCCAAATCCGCTTCCAATCAGAAAATCTCGCGATTCGACAGGAAGAAAGTGGCACTGGTTTGGAATTTCAAGTCAATCATGATTATTGGATTTAAATTGCTTGATTTAGAGATCAAATTTGATCAAATTGAGTTAAATTAGGGTCGATCGAGCTTGATTGAGTCAATCAAGCCCAATCGAACCCAACTAGGCTTGAATCAACTTGATTTTAACTTAATTTGAGTCCGCATTTAGATCGATTAGGGTCGATTTAATTTAATTGAGTTGATCAAACTCAATCGGGTCTAATTGGGTCTAAATCAACTCAATCAGAGTCGAGTCGACACAAAAAATATGTCAACACACTTATCAAATGATCTCCGAGGATAATGAGATTAGAGATTGAAGAGATAGTAGTCACGAAGACAAAGAAGCTTGTCGAAACTAGTTTCATCCGAGAGAGGAAAGGTTCACACCGTAGAAAGATCATCCAACAAAGCATCTAGATCTATGTCTGCATTGAAATTGGGGACTCACACATAATCCATCTAAAGGATAACTTCCCTTATACATAAAATAACTAATGATCAATAAAACTTTGATCCATGGTAAGTTGCCATTTATAGATGAGTCATAAGGCTACAAATAGTTCAAGATGGAAGCTATTGGAAAAGTCTTTTTATAATACCACAGTTGGTAACCACTTCTACAATTTAATGACCTTCAACTTGAAAATTATTGGAACCAATACAAAAAAGCTATGAACATTGTCTTGGATGACCTCATAACACCTGTAAGTGCTACATCAACGACTTGGTTGTAAGAAGTAGAAATCACCAAGTGTCACCTACATGTTAAACCATTATCACAATCAGGGTCAGCAGCCCCTTAAATCAAGATGGATTAGGTTCCAATCCGCAAACTATAACACAACAGTTAACATTCAACAAAGCTTCAAAAGATACATTTTAGTGCCAAAATAGATACCTATCCTCAATATCGTAAACTATACAGGTATAAAGATCACGTAAGGCTTTCTCACGGAAGGCACATCAGATGAAAAAACAGTGAATAAGGAACTAGCAGTAATTGTGACATTCAAATGAGTGTGATAAGCACAGTCCATTGATCGCAGAAGTTGAGAACTATTAGGAACAGTAAATCAGCTAATGGAACCGCATAATAAAAGCTACAAAAACCAGCTACAAGAACTGCATTATAGAAGACACAATAACTGAAAACCTTCAGGACACGTGTATAAACATTAGCTACAATAAATTAAAAACCTTTGGGACTTCCAAATAGCTGCAACATTACATTGCCAAAGAAATTGCTTAACACTGTCCAACTCCTACTAGTAAAAGAAATCACATACCTTCAAAATTAGATGAGAAAAATAACATTAAATACTTGCCCATGTTTAATCCATCAGATCATAAATAGGCAGTAGCTTGTGTTCAAACTACCCACTTAAGCCAAACCAAATGGTAGGTTACCAAGGCCAGAAACTTCATACAGAAAATGCAAAGTGTTCCCATGAACCACAACATCACAGGCATGTTTAACAAATAAATTAAAATAGAAATATAAATAACCAAAATAAATAGAACAAAAACTAAACTTCCCCCTAATATTTTTTTCTTTTTCTCCATGTTTCCAATGACTATAAAGGATTTCGGTCGACCCCGGAAAAAATCATCATGAAAAGGTACCCAACAAAGACTCTTACGGCAACATTGTTTTTTATGGGTAGGTTGACATATCTAAGGAGATTCAGCTTTCACCTCTCTAGGATGTCTTTTATCCAGACTAAAGGAAATCTCCTTTATATATGATGAAGCATGTCAGGAAGCTCGATTAAGCTTGATTATATATTCATTTAAGATTTGATAATATGCTTATTTAAGACTAGATTATATGCTCGTTTAAGACTCAATAAAACTTTATTTAACATTATTCTCTACTAAATTGATTTTATTCATTAACACATGTACCTATTTATGCTCACTAAAATATTTGCTTACAATTAAAGTCTCATTTTTAAGCTTGATAGATTACTCATTAATTTGATAAGACCTTTATAGATAGAAAACAAATGGCTAAATAGTTTTGCTCATTAATTAACTCAAAAAGGCTCATTCAGTCATCTAACAAGTTGCTCGATGGTTTTTGCTCATTAAAATACTTGGTAAGATTTGTTTAGCTAGCTAATAAACAACTTGATAATGCAACTCATTAATTGGATAGATAAGGCTAATTTAGCCCAAATAAGCTGCTTGATGATCATAATTTGAACCAACCTTGAGCCAAACTCACAAAATCATGATTTTAAATGATTCAAGATTGAACACAATCACACATACTCAAATCAAACTTGGCCCTAACTCAATCAGTATTTTAGCACACAATCTAGAGCTCAAGCAAGTACATGCTCGACTCGATTCAATTCATTTGCATCTCTAGATAAAACCAATAGTGGAACAGACTAACAAAATTAAAGAAACTCACAGAGCTTTAATTGTATAAGATAAGACCTTAACCAAGTTGCTTAAGAAATATCTCCTCTAAAAATAAATAAATAAAAAACATAATAAGCCACAAAGGCACCTTGGGCATATCACATGTCAACAAAATTTAATGCACTAAATGGCAAGAATGACTATACCTCATTATTGTATGATCCATATCAGAGAGTTCAAAGTGAATTAAACTTCATCACACATCAAAGACCCAAAATCATAATTCTACATTACTGTGTAGTGGGAAATTCGAGTCAAATTGGACAGTACTTTTCATCATAAAAAAACATATAAAAGAGCAGACTATCAGTTCATCAACATGTAAGGGAAAAGATCTATGCCCCCTATAAATAGCTAATACCTTATGAAGTATCATGTGGATGTTGAAATGCTCTCACAAACCTATAAAGCCCAAGCAATCAGGTCACAAAACACCATGTCTCAGCATACTATAGTGGTCAAGCTAAAGATAATGACGTACAAATTGAAGATTCAAAAGCTCCAGCGACCAAGCTGAACATACTCACACCATGCTCAACAAGTCAAAGTATCAAACCAAACGTTGTGCTAGTATAACAAGCTCAATGGCAGAACAAGCACATCGACTTTTAACTCAATAAGCCAACAGATTAAGCTAGGCACATTGACCTAATAAGCATTAAAGGTCAAGTCGACACTCCTCCCAGCTCAACAAGTTTGAGGGATGAACCTAGTTCATTATCAATGAACACAAGTCCAAGCAATCATGTTCAAAAAAAAAACATTTGTTCATCAAGATTCAAGAAAAGAACCAACAATATAATCGGATCCATAAATTAATGACACTAGCTCCACACGTCCAAAGACAGTTGAAATAAATTAACATCAAATTTTATTTGAAAACCAAGGTTCTATTGGATGGATATGTACTAAAAAATATCAATTAATAAATGTATGTATGTTCCTTAGAAAAATTTGATAACCTCCCCACAAATGGCTAACGAAACCTATAACAACTTCCATATAAAGGGTGGTGTGAAACCACCTACATCATAATGCAGTTCCAAGCACTGATGCATCCTAAGGAGAACTATTCTTAGGCTAAGGAGCATCTTTCGCTTTGGCTTGATAAAACTCTCATCATTCATATCACAATGTCATAAAACCTCCACCCTCAATCCTTAGGAGATCATCTTGGATAACATAACACATGATTGCTAACAAAGAGCCAAACAATCCCAACTTACCTAGGCTCACTAAATCAAATGCCAAAAAGTTACAGCACACTCAATGGATAACTGCAAATGATAAAAGCAAGCTCTTGATCGATTGTCCATAGGTACACCACAAAGAACTTTTTATTTATTTATTTTCTTTTCTCTTTTTGAAGAGAGGGGGCGCGGGGCCCGCAAGGATACCACAATATCCCTCATATATTATAGAAAATTCTTACTAACTCTTGGAACTGGGTACAATCAATAACACCCTAAATTTTTTTAAGGCGACGACATTTAAAGCAAAGAAATAGAATACAAAAGACGATCAAGATAACTTAAAGCTAAGAGAGCAATTTCTACTAAAAGGAAAGAAGTAAGCCCACATTACAAAACCTACTAAGTCAAGAATGTCAAAGTCAGTAGGAGAGTTATTGCATTAGTCAAGCTCCACATGGGTAGCTAGAGATGGGTCACCATCAAAAACATCAATGGCATAAGAGATGGATTGGCATCTTTGATCAAACTCAATAAGATAGAGTGAGGGCCTATGACAAGAGTTGGTGAGAATGAAGATCAAGAAACCCACAAGCATGACAAGCCATAAGCATGGATGACCAGGCAGGACAACCACGGGATACAATCAACAAGCACGAGGTGTCACAAGACAAACAAGTGTGACAAAAGGTATGCAGATTGATTTGAATCACGATATGACCGTAGGATTCTTGTGAATGGGGGGTGCATGCAAACTGAACATGCCTGCAAGTGGAGCACACCTGTAAGCAAAGCATGCCTGCAAGTGGGGCATGCCTTTGGAGCACGCCTACAAGGACAGCCACAAGCATGGGCGAATGCGAGACACCAATGAAATGAAGGCACAAGATTTGAGGGTTTAGGGTTCCCTAAATGAAAAATTATTATATGTTGATAGAGTTTAACGCTATTCCGACAATAATGCCCCATGCACAACACAATATTGGGAAATATATATTTTTGAGGGTCGTAGTTATAAAGTGAGAACTCGAGAGCTAGAGTTGAGTGACCTTGTTAATAATGAACACTCTTCTTATAGAGGAGGACAATCAATTATGGTGCTTAAGATCATAGGAAGTCTCGAAACTCAATTTTGACATTATGAAATATATGATTATTAATATATACCCCTTGGGATAATATATCAATTTTCCTCATTGGGACATCCTGAGTTTTTTTTTTATGAGCACATACTAAGCTACCAGATGCTTGTTGAACGCCTCAACAAAATTAAAATTTTCTTCCTTGAGGTGCTTCCTGACTTCAACATGGCTGGGAGGTAAATTTAAAAAAAATAATAATCAATGGTAATGTTCCTCTAAGAAAAGTTAGGCAACGTTACTAAGTCAATCGTCTGCTAAGAAGTTTATCCATAAATAATTTATAAAGACTTCCCTTTACAACAATTTTCTATTTTGTTATAGGAAAACTGGACATGTTCTAAAAAAAAAAGATATATCTAAAAAGCATGTTAATCATATTAAGAATTTGCACCATACCTGCTTGTTATTGCATATACTTAGATAGTTGTAGAGGAAAGCAAAACCTTGAACCACACACTGATGCTTATTCTGAAGCCTAAAGCCAAGGGCTAGGTTGATCAAAGAAGTACCTGGCATGCACAAGAAAACATTGATGGAAAGATATTAATCTCAAGAATGAATCTAGACTCAACAGTCAAAATATACTTTGTCAGCTTTTAGAAAAAGCCATACCAACACAAAGATTTATTAGTGGATTCTCAGGCTGATGTTTGTAAGCGAGAAGATACTCCTCAGCAGCAGCCTGGTGCATGCTTTGCATGGTGCATTGATTTCCATTAATAATCATAGGGGGCAGACAGTCTCTGTGCCTAACTCTCATTTGATGCAGAAACTTAAGATGTTTTCCAAATCTGTTTTGAAATCTAAAAACCAGGCAAGGTGTATATATCAGCCAAGCTAAGTTATGTTATTTACCTCATAAAATATAAAGATGGAGAGCAGAATGCAGTGTAAATGTGGAACAACATCGATGTACATTAACCAATAGTGAACTTGGTGCAATCAGACGTAGGCCCAGTAAACTCTCAATATAACAATAGCAATGGAACTGGCATGCGCAGAACATATCCAACTATAATCACTGTTTTGTGAAAATAAGCAGAACATGCCCAACTATAATCACTCTTTTTGAACATAAGCATATAAGAAATTATTAGTGTTATCATGAAGAGTTCAATCAATGCCAACTATTTCATGCAATTCGGGATGAATAGGTTCAGGTTCAACAAAGGTTATTTCGCAAGCCCAGTCCAACCCAATTTAGCATGGCCTACCAAATGTCCGAGTGTCTAGGTTTGAGATAAAAAACACTATACTAATAGCCAGTGACAGAGTACTGTTCATCAAGATAGGAAATGAAATATTTAGTATGAGTCGTTTTTTGTTACAGCCAAGTATCCAACCACTTGCCAACCTTTTAGGTTCTAATTTTCAGAATCACATTAAAATGCAAGTATCCAAGAACTGAGCCGAACCAATTTTTGAGTCCAACCAAATGCTTTCTTTCCTACTAGCCACACATTTATTGAATATTAAATTAAGATAAAATGATATACAAAAGCTATAATATTGTATTAAGTTCACTAGACGTTAAAGAAAATGGTGACCATAGTATAGAAGGGTATGTAAAAATACACAAGTGCTTTTAAATATATTCAACTAAATAAAAAAATATTGTGGGTGCAATGGTCAAATTGACACATATTTGGTGGATGCAAAACCTTGAGAACCAATAACCAATATGTAATCATTAAAATTCACTAATATTTCAAAACCTGGGGCATATCTGAGTTGATTATGATACCCACCCACCTCTATTTACACGCTTAGTTGAGCACAAGGGGTCAAAGAACATACTAAGAAGACACCATCTACAAGGCAGGTGAAAACAATTAATTGTGAAAAGACAACAGATAGACTTTCCTAGGAAAGGGGTGTTTATAAAGTATAACGTCATCAGCAACCATCCAAAAGAATTTCGTTAAACTAGGATTAAAATCAAATGAGCTCTCAGAAGGTTACATGGTTAAAAAAGGATTTATAGAAGACCAGTACTTATTAGGTACCAATCATGAAGTAGGATTTATAGAAACAACTACGAAATTTTTTGCCAGGACGAACTACCACTTAACAGGTATCAGCTTTGGCCTAAAAAAGGTCCGCATTTAATGTGTCAATAAGTTTTCATGACCTGGAGTTTTTGGTCATTCCAGATGTGTACTGGCCAATGTTATCACGACCAATTAAGCTCATATATAATGGTAAAGAAGATAATCTTTAGTCAAAGTTAAATCGTCCTATGAATCCATGACCAAAACATAAGAAAAATGCTATCAATAAAAGGGTAACATAAATGATAATTTGAAAACATAAATGCAAGTGGAATATCATCAAAATCATCCAAGTCCATGTATTCATTTTAAGGTACCTAACAAATGTTTATTACATTTCGCCATTCAACTTTTATAACCACTGATCAATAAAAAAAGTGCCAACTTGTAGAGACCATTTAAGGAATTATAAGAAATGATCATTCCAAAATATCATTTCAGCAATATGAAAATAATAGTAAGGGAAATGGTTCTTGATACCGGAATGATTTAAAGGGAAATGAGAGGGGATAAAGGCAGTTCGGGCACTTTCCTTGGTGAACTGGGAGGTGGACTGCAGCAGAACGGTGCATGGTGGCTGTAGGGATGAGACGTACAGCCAGTTGCTGCAGCTGGAAGGCAATGCAGCTTGGAAAAGGGCATACAGCAGTTTTGAGGTTTGGGAAGGAGCTGGCTATAATACCCAAAATGCTCGAAACAAATGTAAGCATAAATTTTCTCTAAATGTTCAATTATTTTTATTAAATTTTACTTTTAATTTCAAGCATTTTGACATATAAAAGTACATGTAAATTACTAATCTAATTGTATATGTATAAGTATTAAATTTCAGTAATCATTACTTAAAAACTAAGTTAAATATCTAGTACATTATAACTATTAAAGGTTAATTAACAGTCACTGTAAATTTTTTTATTACTGTTACTGTAGCTGAATCACTTAAGTTCACATGCAATGGATTGATTAAATCATGCGGCTGGGAGAGAATAGAAGGCAGTTAGTGGAGCCTTAGTGGACCTAGTGATAATATTATATTAAGAAGTTGCCATAAGCATTAAATCTCAGTCATTCCTTCAATTATTTTCCCTCCCTATTCACGGCATTTCCTGGCATTTGAAACAAGCTGCTACTGCCGAGAGCTACAGGCGTGGGAAAGCACGGAGCTGGCGAAGGCAGGGCTGCGATGTGAGTGTTGAAGCTTATTGTTGGTGAATTCTCAGGTAAGGAAATGTAGGAAGTTTAGAATTGCAGAAATCAGTAGTTGTATTCATAAATTCATATTTTTCTTAAATTGTATAGTTGAAAGTAATACAGAAATCTGCAAATTAATATTCCTAAATATAATTTCAGATTCAGAAATATGTATTTAAGCACTCTGTATGGCTCAAATTGTACGCAGAAATCTATATGATGCAGAACTAAGTATGATTTAAATAAATGCGATAAGAACTTGCACTTGTTGAATAAAAGCAATTAATAATTACGAACGTTAGTCATTAAAAGATAATAGAAAACAAAAGAGGGACGGCTTCGCTTAGGCCAAATCACATGCTAAGAGCTAGAATCACCAAAGTAATTAGAATCTCAACTGATGGAAATTACGTAGATATTCAATAGATTCCCTAGGTTAACAATAAGATTAGAAAGCATAGAAAATCAAAACTCAAATCCTACGTTTACTAAGCGAAGGCAAAGAGCTTGGCACGACTCCTTGTACTTGAATCACAACCTACAAGAGCAGAGGATTAGAAGAGAATTTGAATAGGGGAAAAGTTCACCCTCGTCGTGGAACGGAAGTGATTTGCCACTGAACGTTGGCAAGCTGCTCTTCGATTGCCTCGGACAAAGTGAAGATGATACGATCCAAGTATTCTTCGACGGAATTGTCTATTTCCGGGTTGACGTCGAAGAATGTTGACCGGAGAAGGTTGACGTTTCCTTGCTCATTATAGACGAAGCCGGAATCAAGGTCGAGATCGGCCATACATCAATTCCGTAAGGTTGAAGTGTTGGAGATGAAGGTCTTTGCTTCCCTTAAGAGCTCCTCTTGAGAGAAAGAAAATTCTCTCAAGGATTCAAGTAGAGAAGAGGGAGAGAGGTGGCCGGCCAAAGAGGGGGGACTTGGGCGAAGAACTAGGTTCAGATTTTAGAGGAAGGATGGTGGAGGGAAATCAAGCAATTGTTTCCCTAAATTAATCCTTTAACTTGGAAAGGACTTAGGTGTGATTAGGAAAGGGGTAGGAGTAGGTAAGAGAGAGGGAGAGGTTTTGAATTATTTCCAAGAGAGGAGCTTGAAGTTTGGAAAGTAATTCAATGAGGACCGTGAAGGGCCAGCGGCATAGGGAGGGAAATTGGAGGAATTTAGCAAGGTTTAATACTTTCTTAAATAGGCTTCTCTAATTAGGACATGGGATTTAATTCCAATCCAATTAAATTAAATTTGGATTTGATTTTAGAATCGGATTCTATTTTAGAGATAGACTAAAAGCTGCTTAGGATCGCCAACAAAAGTATTATGACCATAGCACAGAGCAATAGATTTTAAAATTGGTGATTTCGTATTTCTGAAGATTGAACCAGTGAAAGGCATAGCCAGATTTGGGCAAGATGGCAAATTGAGTCCTAGGTATGTAGGACCTTTGAAATTATAGAAATGATTGAGAAAGTTGCTTACAGACTTGCTCTTCCAACTGACATGTCAGACAATCATAATGTCTTTCATGTGTCTTTGCTAAGAAAATGGGTTACAGATGCCCATCAGAGAATTGCATATGATGAAATTGATTTATAGAAGAATCTGACTTCAACCGAAGAACCAAAAAGAATACAAGATTTTGATAATAAACAGCTCAAAAATCATCAGATCTCTTATGTCAAAGTAAAATGAAAATACAGGCCAGAAAAGGAGGCAACCTGAGAGAAGAAAATATTAGAATGAAATTCCCTCATTTGTTTGACGACAGCTAAAGCAACGAATTTCGAGGATGAAATTTAAGTAAGTAGGGGAGAATTAAAATACCCAAAATGCTCAAAACATATATAAGCATAAACTAAATATTCAATTATTTTCATTAAATTCTATATTTAATTCGGAGAATTTTGACATATAGAAGTATATGTAAATTACTAGGGTGTCAAAATCGGGTTACGTGTCAGGTTCGGGTCGAACCCGACACTGACCCGCTACTATTTGACATGACCCGAACCCGTCCCATTTTCGTAGACGGGTCAAAAATTTCAACCCGGACCTGACCCGTCGAGTTTTCAGGTTGACCCGACCCGACACGAAACTCTGACTTTGGTACTGAGCGGCTGACTGGCTGAGCTGGAGCGTCCACCTGTGGGAGTCTCGACAAGTTGCACCTGCAGGACTTCACCAAAAACGATGAAGTCACCCTTTTTCCCACCGGACATATCAAAACAGAACTTCTCCTCCGACGACAGCATGAACTCTTGAGCTAGGCAGGTCATATCGGCCATGAGCCCAGCATCCACGCCATGGTTGATGACCTGAAAGATGCCCCAGTCCTCACACGCCGCCCCAATTTGACAGTGAATCTCCTACCTGAGCGGCTGACATGCGCGAGAGCCGGGAGGGCAGAGGCTAGCGTGCTTGCGAGGCCGAGGCGAGAGCCGCGACGTCAGCGGCCAAAGGCTGTGCGGGAAAAATTCGAGTCTGCGAGCAAAATCAGGTTTTCGGGTTGACTTGAATCAGACCCGAAATTCAAAACGGGTCAAAAATCAGGACCCGAACCCGACCCGTTGTTAAAACTGGTTCACCCTAACCCGAAAAATTCGGGTCGGGTTCGAGTCGGGTTTTCGGGGCGTGTCAATTTTTGACACCCCTATAAATTACTCATCTAATTATATATGTATAACTATTAAATTTCAGTAACTGTTACTTTAAAATTAAGTTAACTATTACATTATAACTATTAAAGGTTAATTAACAATCACTTTAAAAAATTTTTATTACTATAACGGTAGCTTAATCAGTTAACTTCACATGCAATGGATTGATTAAATTATGCAGCTGGGAGAGAATAGAAGGTAGTTAGTGGAGCCTTAGTGGACCTAGTGATAATTTTATATTAAGAAGTTGCCTTAAGCATTAAATCTCAGCCATTCCTTTATTTCTTCTCCCTCCCCATTCACGGCATTTCCTGGCATTTGAAATAGTTGCTGTGGCTGAGAGCTACAAGTCGTGGGAGAGCGGGGAGCTGGCGGAGGCAGGGCTGCAATGTGAGTGCTTCAGCTTGCTGTTGGTGAATTCTCAGGTAAGGAAATATAGAAAGTTTAGGACTACAGAAATCAGTAGTTTTATTCATAAAGTCACATTTTTCTTAAATAGTATGGTTGAAAGTAATACAAAAATCTACATATTACTATGCCTAAATATAATTTCAGAAATATGAAATTGTATGCAGAAATCTATATTTAAGCAATCTGTATGGACGAAATTGTATGCTTGCTAAAATTCTATGCAGAAATTAGTATTTAAGCATTTGTATGACTGAAATTATATGCTGCTGAAATTGTATGCAGAAATTTGTATTTAAGCAATTTGTATGGATGAAAGTAATATGCTGAAATTAATATTGCTTAAATCTGTATGGCTAAAAATTGTATTGCTGAAACTACTTCAATAGGGGAAGAGAGAAAAAGGACGGGGGTTGGATTGAATGAAGAAGAGTGTAATTGAGGTGATATACAAAAGAAATAGGAATTGTGATACTTTAGATGAACCAATTTACCCGACTGTTCTTGAAAATGATGTGAGATACCTAAACGATGCTTTAGGAAATACTAAAATTTTATATATTTGCAACCTCACATTTGTTATATTTATGATAACATTTCATTCCAATTTATTTATGTATGAAGATGCTGTGATGTAGGACTAAATGTGTGGGTTGATGTTTAAGTAGGAAATTACACGCTTGTTGAAGAATAAACGTAATTATCCAACTTCTAGTAATTTTAAATGAAAGATTGAAAATAATAAAGAAATGATTAGATTAGGCAATCAGTTACACGATAATTGTTAGGAGCACAAAATAACCAATTCAAATCAAGCTTTGCAATACATGGAAGTTTTCAAAGGAAATCCCTAAATTAACATTTAGACTAATCACTATTAGGATCCCTCACCCATGCTCTTAATAGTTGGTTAGGCAGAGAAAGCTTGCATAATCTTCATGATGCCACCATTGAGGGAAACTTTGAAGGAATAAGATTCGGAAGAGAGTTCACCTTCATCAATATTCGGAAGAAAGTTGCCACTGAACGAGAGGTTGTCGTTGATCAATAGCGGTTGCAAGGGAGAAGAGGATTCGCTCCACATATTCTTTGACGGAGTAGTCGTTCTCAAGATCTATGTTGAAGAACGGAAATCAAAGAACATCGATTAATCCTTGATCATCAAAAACGAAGCCGTGATCGTGTTCCAGATCAGCCATACATGAGTAGACAACAAACTAAGGGTTGTAGGAACTTCTGGATAGCAAAGAAAGGTCTTCTAGATAGCAGGACAACAAGGCGGTCTTGCTAAAATTTCTGGACAGCAATAGGACTTCTCTAGACAACACGTTTTAGGTTATGAGATGCGGGGCAACAGGTTTATGTTGCTGAAATTTATGGACAGCAACTTCAGGTCAAGAAGTACTAATTTGGGAGAGAAATAAAAGGAAAATAAAAAGTGGGAAATGGAGGGAAAGCAGAGGGGGTGGCTAGCCATTAGTGGGGAGAGTAGTTGGGATTTTATTTGAGTTGCCAAACATAGCTTCCTAATTAAGGAAATAGGATTTATAACAAATCTCCAAATCTGAAATTAATTTAGGGTAATTGACTGAGAAGAGTTAATTGGAGGGATCAAAGGGGAGAGAGAGAGCTGGCGGCATGCTTGAGTGGGGAAATTGATTTGGGATTTATGAGACTTGCCAAACATAGGAAACCTATTAAGGGAGGAGGAAATATGACAAATCTTCTATTTAAATTTAAATTGGCATGATTGGGAGACTTTCCTAACATAACTCATCTTGTTTTAGGAAAGAAATTCAAATTCAAATGAATTTAAAATCTAATTTTAAGGCTTTCCTAATTTAAGATGTATCAATATGGAAAGCATTAGTAATTTGAATTTTGGAGGCAAAAGGGAAAGGAGGTGTGGCCGGCGACTAGGAGGAGATTTGGGAGGAGTTTGGCTGGCGGTTAGGAGGAGGGTGGTCTAGGGGCAGGCAGCTTGGAGGAGGGAAGGGGTCTTCTTGGGCCAACGGCTAAGAGGGGTTGGGGGCTTTGGACTAGCAGTTAGAAGGGGAAGATGGGTTGTGGGCGGCTACTAGGAGAAATAAGGATGAGATGATGGTGGAGGGGGTGGACCACGAGCCCGGACATTTCCTGCGTGATGGGTAGTATGTTGCCCTAACCTAGGAATTTCAACTCTCACCCAGATTCTCAAAGCTCTCAAAAAAAAAAAAGCAAAAATTTAATCATAATAATCATCATCCTCCTCTAAAGAGGAGGGGCTATAAATAGCCAAATACAATAGTAAATAAGAAAGACAAAAGTACCATTGGGGTCACATGAACATACTCCCTCATGTGAGGATAAAATCGAAAAAGATACAATAATAAATCAAATACAAATAATATCTCAAAAATAGAGTGGTGTAATCATGGTCGTAGATCTCAGGCCTCTCCTCTAGTAAACTCTCCACTATCAGATGTCCTCATCATGCTGATTCAATGATTAGTGACTATAATAGCACATTTTATGATGATTAAAATTGAATGATATTGGAAAGGTGAAATGAGTCATATATGGGAGATAGGCCCGTACAAATAAGAGCGAAAGACCTGACGAGGTAATCCTGCGCTCTCAAAATTCTAAAAGTTAGGAATTTAAACCCAACATTGAATTAGAGAGCAGCTTCAATTCTAAAAATTGGAATTCTGACTCAATCTTAAATAAGAAAGCTAGAATGGTGCAAAAGTCTATAGGCATCATATAACTTATATAAAGGTATTAAATAGTAAACAAGGCAGAAAGTGATGTTATGCAATTCTTACGTCCAGTATGAAATTTACATGTGTTTTAAATCAATTGTCAAAATATTATTATTATTTCTTATACATTGCTTGCGTATTTCATTGAACTCTAGCTCATTAGCAATGGTTGTATTACAGGCAAGGGGAAGGAGCTAATGAGATAGTAGTCAAGACAGTTGATTACTCTTTTGTGTACATACACTTTTTGGGTGTATCTGAGTAGGAGTTGTATAGACTTTTGGGTATGTAAATAAATTTTAAAAATTTTAGTAAAGCTCTGTATTCAATTGAGATGTATATTTTATTTGAGGTATATTATATATGCTTCTTGTTATGAAGCATAAAGCTTGATATGTTAGGATATTCTGAATAGACTACTTCTTACTCCCTTATTCTGATAGAGGTATTTCACAATAGGTGTTAGTAAGAAGGTCGGTTCAAATTTTTCCTTTTCTGTTACACTCCATGCTGACTGTAAGGAGAGTCAAAATGAGTTGTGACACCGGCTAGCAAATTTCTTCACTTCTTGATGAAGAGGAATGGAAGGAGAGAGGAACAAGGTGTGTAACAGCATATTGTGGCAGTCGGATGAAACAGTAACCACCACTAACTCAACCAGGATACAGAGAAGAGAGAAACTTGGGATAAATTTCAAAGATTCTAGATTATATCCAAAGCTTATTACAAAAGGGAGAGAGGTAGTTCTTATTTATAAAAAAAAGGCTACCTCAAGAGACCCTTACAAGGGAAATAACATAGAAAATAGAAATTTAAGAAAATTACATAAAATAACAAAAAAATATAAAAATTGAAGAGAAGGTCTGATTGGTGGACCGAACCGACCAAGCTCCCACGTCATTCCCCCTAGCCTGGAGAGGTTTCAGTCTAATCTGAAGTTGGATCTTCATAGTAAGGGGTGATAATCGCCCTATAATTCCAACTAGTAGGCATTGTTGTTGATGCACTTAACAACACAGAAATGGCCCATCGGACTTGGGAAAATGACCTATGTTCCCGAAGCATTGGTAACACAAATTGTAAGTGTTGGAGGTGCTCTTCCACTTCCTCATTATACACCAAAATATCATCAGAATAAATGACAACGAACTTGCTTAAGAATGGCTAGAAAATCTAATTCATCAGCCACATGAAAGTACTGGGTGCGTTAGAAAGCCTAAAAGGCATCACTGTCTATTCATATAAGTTGTTAGGGTCTTGAATGTGGACTTCCATTCATCTCTTGGCTGCATTCGAATCTAGTGATAACCACTTCTTAGGTCAATTTTGGAGAAGAGACTATGCAATTGATCAAACAAGTCGTCTAGCTGAGGAATGGGAAAGCGATATTTAATGGTAACTTTGTTCAAGGCGTGATTTTCGATACACATCTGCCAAGACCTATCTTTCATTGGCATGAGGGCAGCAACTGCATAGGGATGACACTTGGTCAAACTTGGCCTCTTGCAATAAGCTCATCTACTTACTTTCGTAGCTCGGCATATTCCTTTTGGTGCCATCAGATAGTCAAGACAATTTGGAATGATTGATCCATGAATGAAATAAGAGGCACAAATGCAATTGATCAAACAAGTCATCAAAACAGAGAATGGGAAAGTGGTACTTAATGGTAACTTTGTTCATGGCATGGCTGTCAATACACATCCGCCAAGACCAATCTTTCATTGGCACAAGGAGCGCAAAAACTACAAAGGGCTGGCACTTGGTCAAACTAGGCCGCTTGCAATCAGCTCATCCACTTGTTGTTGTAGCTCGGCATATTCCTTCTGGTGCCATCAGGTAGGCAGGATGGTTTGGAATGACTGATCCAGGAATGAAATCATTGGCGTGCTGAATCTCTTGTATCGAAGGGATTCCTAACGGCATAGAATCTGAAAACGAATGAGAAAACGGCTTCAAAAGTGGCTAGAAGGTTGTTGGCGGCGGGGCTGCTCTCTGTTGGACTCGATGACCGCATGAAGAGGGACTGAGGCACTACTTGTAGTCGATGGATAGTAGGTTCCACTAGCTCTTGTAAAGCCAATAACAGCACCAATTACCTTTCTTTGTGGAAGGAATATGTATTATGGAATCTATCGTGCTTGGTCTAGTGATCGAATTGCCACAGTCATCCAAGAAGATGGCATGCATCCATGGGAATAACGTCACACAAAACTTTTATTGGAATTTTCCTCGAATTGAAAATTGCACCAAACATTGTCTAGTGACGAAGATTTCACTTCATTTTTTTTAGCCAAGAAAGCTAGTAGGGTCTTGGATGTTGAGTGACTGGAAGATTCAATTTCTCCACCATGAGGGAGGACGTCAAATTTTCACAGGTCCCCAAATCAATCACCAAATTGCATACATTGTCTTAGACAGTATATGTTGTTCTGAATATATTGTGATGGAGCCATTCATTCTCTTTCTTATATTGTACACTCAAGAGGCGGCAGATGACTAGCTATTCTTACTTTAATTTCTTGATCCAAGGGAATGGTGGTTTCGCCCGATGCTTCTTCAACTAAGATCATCAATCGCCTGACGTAATGTGTCCAAAACTATGGCATTTAAATACTTGTAAGTTGGAAGTGAGGTCATAGAGTCCTGTGGACTATGATGCACGGACACGAACACGGGACACGGCTTTTTTTGAAAATATAGTACACGAATATGGCGCAGACACGGCATTATATTTTTTTATGTAGTGTATAGATGTTAATGTAACATCATATTAAAAATAACAAACAATAATAAATGAATGGCATAATAACTTGTCTAGCTTATAATATAAAATGTTTAGTACAAAATGTCTATTACAATCACAAAAATATAAGTAAATAACCATTTACTACAACATCAAGCATTCAAGCTTCAACTACTAGGATTAGCTTCAAAAGTTTGTTTTTGCCCTTCAATATCATCATCTTTAAATAATATTGATTCCAACTCTTATTCATCAAAAGAAAGATTTGCAATAGTTCATTGGATATCATATAATGAACGTTGGTTTTTCTTTGTATCTATTTACTTCTCTAGTTCGCTAGTTCTCTCCCATAATATTTATTTAGCCTCTAATCTAAATCACAAAGAATGTATCTATTTACTTCTATACTTCTCCAGTTCTCTAGTTCTCTCCCATAGTAGATCTTTATTCTATTAATCTTAAATCTCTTATATTCTAAATATTTTCTATATCATTCTAACTTTTCACCTATTTCAATAAATTCTATCAACTAGAATTACGATAAGCCATGCACATAAGGATCTTCTAGATATAATCAAAACTCTTCTTATTCTATGTCACTAAAAATTGCTAACACGGGTAGGCATAAAGGTTTTCAATAATCATTACTGCCTCTAAAAAAAATGATTCATTCTCTAATAATCATGCCTTTCAATAATTATATTGATGCATATACGAGCGAATGTAATGTTTTATTTGATTTAATAAATATAAAAATATAAAAAATTTATAATTTAAAATAATTTTATCATAAAAAATTAGGACATGTGTGTCCCAACCTTGTCCGACGCGTGTCCCATCTGTGTCAGGTTAAATTTAAACATTATTTTAATTGGGCATGTGTCTGTCGTGTCAGGCACGTGTCCATGTCCGACACGTGCCCAACACTGCATTCTCTCTTCAAGAGATGTGTCGGTGCATCATAGCCCATGGAGGAGGTCCAGCTCGACCAGCCGATGTTCCTGTCGCTTCAAGCCATCAGCTAGTTACTAGAACTAGTGTCAGAGGGGCCCCAAGCCCTATTCGCTAACTGATATTGTTTTTTCTTGGTTTGTTGTTGCTTTTCTACCTTGAGAGTGAGGTTGATGATGTCAGTTATTATCCAATAAGACTGCAATTGTACCACATTGGAAATGGATGGGTTTAAACCTCCAAGAAATTGAGCTCCGGTGTTTTCTTCAGGTTCCACCAAGTTATATTTCAACCCTAGCTGTTTGAATTCAGCCTCATAACCTTCCACCAAGAGTTCTTGTTGTTAAAGATTGTGTAGCTGGAGAAAAATATCATGGTGATAATGTGCCGACAAAAAATTTTCACTGCATTTCTTTCTTCATTTTGTCCCAAGAACTGATCTTTGTTATTCCTTCACATTGCCTTGATCGCTTCAAATTCACCCACCACAAGAAGGCATTGCCTCTTAATTTTATGGCAACCAATTTAACAATGTAATCAAGAGGTACCTCTTTGTATTCAAGATCCGATCCAATCTTCCTTTAAAGTCCGAAAATCAATCTTGATTACGAAATTTTGAGTAAGTCTTCAAGGTTCTCACCTATAATAACGAAGGGGAGGTTTCTCCTCTTCAGTAGAAGCTTCATTGTGAAAAGGATTTTCCTCGTTCACTAGATGTTCTCCCACATTCTAGCATTCAATTGGTTGAAGAAGTTACATCACCGTAAGCTTTTCTTGTAGTTGACGGATTTCCCTTTGCAATTCTTCCATTGAAGGTTTTTGAATTGTCCGTAAATTGAGTAATTAGACATTCCAAGTAAAATAACAACTCCTAACTAGGCAAAGTCTCAACAACTATTAGTAATGACCAGGTTTGATTTACACAAAATTCTGTTGAGAGGGGCATAATCTGCCAAAATTGAGTTCATTCCAACTAGAATTTCGAATAGGCAAAAGAAAAAAAATTAAGACATAAATCCAACATAAGATTGCTATAAGTGCTTTTTGGCCATCACATTTTTCTACCATATCTCTGCTAACTCCAAGAAATTACACGAAATAATAGCAAAGTGTGATGTCCAGTCCAACAAACTTGCAATTCCATGAAAGCCAATCAAATTTAGTCACATGTGTTTTACGGGAGCCAACAAATTAAATGCTATAGCACCATTCCCTTTCGGATATGATGTCTCCTATGTTGGCTATTTAGCATGAACCACATTGCTATTTGGCTGAGGGTATTCTTTAGCCAGCTACATAAGGTTAAATAGCATCTTTTCCTGTAGGATTTGGGCATAAATTTGATATAAGAATGTTTTATCTCTTTCATCTTATTGCAATTATCAGCAATAATGAGGGGTATCCACCTAAAAGCAAATTAGCACATAGAAATATATATGCAGTCGATCTAAATTATGATACCTTAAAATAACTTCGTAATATGAGTTCCACGCTGAAATGCTATAAGGATGTTGTTTCACCATATTTCGAGCATAATCGAATGCATGCTTTGGATCTGGAGTAATGTATGCTATTTCTGTAGCAAGAGAAATAAAATATGAGAGCAAACATCATTCAGCTAGTTTACAACCATGAATCAGTTATAAATTACAGGTGTGAACTCACGGGCACCCAATGATTGAAGCTCTTCCTTCTTCTCAGCAGATACTCTGTCATTTGGTAACCTTGTTAGAAGGTTTATAATCTCCAGTGCTTCGGAATAACGATGCAAGGATACCATAGTTTTGCATAGCTGTGAACGGTTATGGAAGGTAAATAAAAACTTCAGAATCCTTTTTACTCGTATGGAATAAGACTTTTTCTTGAAATAAAGAATTGGAAGAAGGTGGTAAGTTTGAACCAAAATAACCTGTGATTAAGTATGCAAATCAAAAGAAGAAGTGCTTTTTTAAAACATGAGACCCGTAAATCAATTAGCATAGTACTTGCCTATGGAAGCGAAAGTAATTACAGAATTTCTTTGACGCACTCCAATTAAAATACTCACATCAAGCAAAAGTTTATGATTTTCTTCATCCTTGAGGAGTCCAGGGAGAGGAAGGTCTTGGATCTCTTTCTGCGGGTTAGATCAAATTAAACACGATGAATGTCAGCATCTTAAATCCAGATATAAAAGATAATGGAAGTATGCCAACGGATGATTTGTTTTTCAAAATAATATATTTTACCAGTGCATCTTCGTTTGAATCATCACACTGCCAATCCATCCCAGCAGATAGTGCTGCCACTTTTTTTTCCTCACCTAGAGCAGCTTGCTTTTCAAGAGATTTCTTTGCTCTGTTGGCTTTTAGTCTTCATAAACCAATAAGGGTAAACATTTCATCAATAATTTTGGTCTTAAAACAGTTTTTTAATGAAAGCAAAAAATAATTGATCTTGGAATTCATCGGATCATAATCGATAAATAAAAGTGCAAAAGGTGGATTTTACTTGCATGTCATATGTAACTTGGGTGGAATATGAACTAAGATGAATTACACATGTACAAAGGTTGAAAATCCACCATAACATTGATAGATAAAACTAATATCGACATATTAAAATTAAAAACAAGTAGAACTAAAATAAAATGAATAAAACTTCTGCAAAAAATTTGCACAAAATAAATTAACACTTCATGCATGAACAAATGGAGAATTATGATTTATAATATACACATAAACACAAAAAAAAATTGGGAAAAGACTTTTATTGACGCTGATGATGAGATTCATTGAAATATACCATTCCCAAAATATAATGATTCATAACCTAAATATTAGGGACAAAGTATGATTTTCTAGATTCATTAAAAAAAACCTAAGATTAAGAATTATAAAAAAATAATCATTCCACTCCTGTTGTTGTTATTATAACTACTACTAAAACTGCTAGCATTGAGTGAAAATTGCTAAACAAACTTCAATACCAGCATTGAGTCTTAAGTCAAAATAATAATATTTAGTTACTTATTTTAAGTCATTTCTTCATATCATTTTGTCAATTATGAATGGTAAGATGGTCATTTATAATTTTTGGTATGCTTGTCATCATTTTAATTTTTGACAGGATTAGAAAATTTAAGAATTTATGGCTATTATTAGAAATAATAGGCCTTAGGTTGTAATTCGGGGGAGTTCTTGGAGATGAAAAAATGTAGGTTTTCCTTTTTGCATCCCCATTGGAGATTCATTCTCCCTTTTTTTCCTACAACTCTCGTGCATATCTCCTTTTTTAAGGCATTCTGATGAGGACATCCGACAGTGGAGAGTTTACCAGAGAAGAGGCCGGAGATCTACAGTCATGATTACAAATTCTGAGCTATTACTTATATTTGATTTATTATTGTATTTTTTTTCAATTTTACCCTCACTTGAAGGAGTAGGTTCATGTGACCCTAGGAGGCATTTTTGTATTTTGGATTTACTATTGTATTTTAGCTATTCATAGCTCCCTCCTCTTCTTCAGAGGGGATGATGATTATTATGAAGAAAATTTCCTGCACTTGTATTTTGGTGAGTTTGAGAGCTCTTATGAGAGTTTGAAGTCCCTAGGTAAGGGCAACACATCACCCGTCAACCGCAAGAACCATCCGAGCTCATGGTTCTTCTGCTCCACCCACTCCCTTCCCACTCTTCCTTCTAACCGCCACCTCCTTCCTTCCCTCCACCCCCCCCCCCCCCCCCCCCCCGCCCCCGCCCCCCAATCCGACAGTCACCCCTCCCTCTTCTCCACAAACCGCCGGCCAAACCCCTCCAGAAGCCGCCAGCCAAATCCTCCACCAAGCCGCCAGTCATCCCACCTTCCCCCTTCAAGCCGCCGGCCCCCCTCATCCTTCCCCTTGGATCCCAATTCAACCTAGCATTCATTACTTTCCTAAATTATATCATTGTAAATTGGGAAGGAAAATTAATTCAAATTTGAATTTATTTGAATTTGAAATTCCTTCTTTAAATAAGATGAATTATATTAGGAAAGTCCCTCCACTCAAGCCAATTTGCATTTAAATTTAAATTGGAAAAAGATTCATATTAAATCTCTTTCCTAAATAAAGTCCCTAAGATTGGAAACCTCCTTTTGATTTCAAATCAATTATCCAATCATAATGGGCCGCCTTCCCCCCCCCCCCCCTCCTTTTTTTTTCCTATTTGCCTCCTTCCCAATTGGGAACCCCAATCAAGCCCATCAAGGGCCGGCCGGCCCCCCTCCCCTCTTTCCCTCTTTTGCAACTAGCCATAATTCCTCCTTCCTTATTTCATATTCTATACTTAGCAAGCTTCTAAATTCCTCCAATTAAATCCCCCACTCAGCCTAACCGCCGGCCCCCATGCTTCCACAAGTCAATCACCTAGTGCTCTCTTCACAAATAGCTTCTACTCCACGATTTAGATCTCCCAAAGCTGTTGTCCAGATTTCCTCGACATTTTAAAGTTGCTGTCCAGAAATTCTGGCAAACATAAAGTTGTTGTCCCGTTGTCCAGACCCTCTTAATTGCTGCCCAGAACGTTCCAGCTTGCTGTCCAGAGTTTCCAACAGTTAACTTGTTGTCCAACTTCCAGAACTTGTTAGATTAATGTACTGCTATCTAAAAGATCTCCCTTTGCTATCCAGAAGCTCCAGCATCACATAGTTTGTTGTCCACTCATGAATGACCGATCCGAAACTTGATCACAGCTTCATATTTGACGATCAAAGATTAATCGACATTCACCGATCTCCGTTCTTCGACATAGATCTTGAGAACGACCACTCCGTCGAAGAATACATAGAACGAATCCTCTTCTCCCTTGCAACTGCTATTGATCAACGACAACCTCCCGTTCAGTGGCAACTGATGTGAAACATATATAGAAACAGGAATTGCTTAGGAATTAATAACAAATTGTTAAGCTTTGATAATTTTAAACTCAATGTTTCACAAGAATAGATTTAGGATTTGACGGATATGTCTTGGCATGCGATTACAAACCAGATTAGCAGGGTAATTTAAAATAACAATCAAAAGTTAAAGTAAAACTACATGCATGAATAATAGAAATCGACCGGTTAACAAATAGAGGTTTCACTCATATTCTTGTGAGGGCTTTAGCGGAAGAATAATTTCAGCAATCCTAAGGATGCCACCAAAAGAAAGAAAGCGCTTACAGGATCGCCCAATGGAAATTTAGCCGAAGAGGAAGAAGTTAGTGGATGTCTGATAACTCGCCACTGTCCGGAGGTTTGGTGTTCTTCGATGGCAAATGTCAAGGTGAAAAGAATTCGGTCGACGTAGTGTTCGACAAAGTCGTCGATCCCCAAGTTGAGGTTGAAGAAAAGAGATCAGAGGATATCTACTCTTCCTTGACGATCCTACACAAATCCATGAATGTGCTCGGGATCAGCCATTCATGGGGGAAAGTTGGCTAAGTGGTGGTGTTTCTCCTTTCTTGGGAGGTATGTGAAGCAAGGGAGAAGAGAGGTGATTGTGGGGGTGGGGGGTGGTCAGTTAGGCTTAGGGAGGAGACCCCTAGAAGTTTCAGCCTTTAGTTTACGTGGAGGGAAAGGCAATCACATAAAATTTGAATTTAATTTCAGATTTTTGTAATTGGAAAGGAGGCAATATTTGAAATTCAAATTTCCTTTAATGGGGGAATTAATTAGGTGAGAGAGGAGAGAGGGGGCCAGCGGTTTATGAGAGGGATTGAGGGGTTAATTAATGGGAGGAGAATTAATTGGAGAGAGAAAAAAAAAGGGAGGGGCCGGCCAAAGGGAGAGGGAACAGGGGTTGTCCACATTCAATGAATGTGTCTAGGTACAAAGAATTTTGAGATTAGAATTAATTCCAATTAATTTCAGATTTGAGGTGATTGGGAAGGATTCCTATATTAAGCTTATTAATTAGAAAAGATTTTTGAATTTCAAATTTCATTAGAATTCAAAATTAAAAGACTTTCCTAAATAATAATTGGGCAAACTAGGAAGGGGTTTTAAGAGGGAATTTGAATTTGAAAATTAGGCTTGGGAAGGGAGGAGAGGCCGGCGGCTTAAGCTTGGACTAGGGAGAGGCTGGCGGCTAATGAGGGTCGAACTTGGGTTAGGTGGGGATGGGAGAGGGGCGGTGGCTTGAGGTGGAGATGGAGGAGGATGATGGGTATGGGGTTGGGGATAGGTGTGGCCGGCAATTGTAGGGAAGGTGCGAAAGTGGCCGGCGGGTTGGGAGGAAAAGAAGGGGAGGTGAAAAGGGCCGGTGGTGGGGAAAGAGGAAGGGGAAATAAAATTGGATATGAACCGCGAGACTGGTCTCTACCGGCGGCTGACGGATGTTGCTTGGCCCTCTCCTAGAGTTCTCTCTTCTCTCAAAAGCTCACGAGAAAACAAGGAATCAAAAGCGGAAATTTTCATTAGTTCATCATTAACCTCATACAATAGGAAAGACCTCTATATATAGGTTCTAAAATAAAAGAGATGCAAAGACTAAAATGCCCTTTGTGCTACATAATGAACTAAACCCTCTCAGGGGTACAAAGGTAAACCAGAACATACATAAAATAAAATAAAATATTATACATAAATGCATCATAAATAAAGGCTCTGAATCGTAGCCGTCGATCTACGATTCCTCCGATGATAGACACGTCGAAATCTCCTGCTGATGTCCTCATCATTCTCCCCGGGTGAAAGGAAGCTCGACCCCGTCGAGTAAATATCTCGGGAACTCTCGACAACTCTAGAAGATCAGGGTCCAATCTCTGCAGCTCCTAACGATCAATCCATGTGTTCTCCGTCTCTAGTTTTCCTTTCCACTGAACTAAATACCTTTGGCGTCCGCCATCTTTGGTGGAAATGATTTCATCATTAAGTATTGCTTCAATTTTCTCCGCATTAGGTAAAGTAGGGATATTTGGAAGTGGAGGTAGGCTAGGGTTTTCACCAGGTAGGTTCACACAAGACTCATCATTTAGTGGATTTGTGGGGTTAAACTCTGGTCCCTCAAAGACTACTAGATCTTCGATGTTAAACGTAGGATTTATTTTAAAACATTCGGGAATGTCTAGCACATAAGCATTATTGTTTATTTTTTAGATTATTTTAAAAGGTCCCGCGCTTCCAGCATATAACTTTTTAACGGTCCCTTGTGGGAATCGTTCCGAGCGAATCTGTACCATTACAAAATCTCCAACCTTGAATTCTTTAAACATTTTCTTAAGATCCGCATTAAGTTTATAATTAGCATTGCTTAGTTCAATCCTTTTATTAATTTCCTTATGCAATTCTTGGAGATGTGATACAAATGCAGATGCAGACTCAGATGCTTTAAACTTAGGAAACATAGGGATCAAATCTATAGGCTGTCTAGGTTGGTACCCGTACACAATTTCAGCAGCACTTAAACCCGTGGTTTGATTAACAGAATTATTATAAGCGAACTCAGCTGTAGGACGTTTGGAATCCCAATCTAGAACATGTTCTCCTACCAGGGTTCTTAGGAGGTTTCCTAGACTTTTGTTTAATCTCTTCAAAAGCTTTATAGGCAGTTATGGTCCACTGAAATTCACTCTTTTTGAGACAATCTGTTATTGGGGCAATGATGGTGCTAAAGTTCCTAATGAATCTTCAATAGAATGTGGCCAATCCATGAAAACTTCGAACATCTCTAATATTTTGAGGCTCAGACCACTCGTTGATTGCACTCACCTTTTTAGGATCAGCAGATATTCCTTGAGCAGAGATAATAAATCCAAGAAAGGTAATGTTATTTGTGAGGAACATACATTTCTTAGGATTGGCATACAATTGTTCTTTCCTCAAGACCTCACAAACTTGTTTAAGATTATCCAAATGCTGTTCCACCGAATTACTAGATCAAGATATCGTCAAAGTAGACTACCACAAATTTTTCTAAGAAGGGGCGGAGGACTTGGGTCATCACCCTCATAAAGGTACTAGGGGCATTGCTAAGGCCAAAAGTCATGACCATCCATTCATATAATCCATCCTTAGTTTTAAAGGAAATCTTCCATTCATCCCCTAGACGGATCCTGATCTGGTGATACCCGCTCTTGAGATCAATCTTAGAAAAGAGGATGGCTCCGGACATCATGTCTAACATGTCGTCCAAACAAGGAATAGGGAAATGGTATTTCACCGTGATTTTGTTGATCGCACGACTATCAACACACATTCTCCAAGAGCCATCTTTCTTGGGATTCAAACGGGCTGGAACGGCGCATGGGCTCAGACTTTCTTTAATGAATCCTCGTTGGAGCAAATCACCAACCTGCTCTTTCAACTAAACATGCTCTTCCGGATTCATACGATAGTGAGACAGGTTGGGTAGAGAGGCTCCAGGTACTAAGTCAATGACATGTTGGATGTCTCTCAAAGGGGGAAGTTGGTTGGGTAGATCCTCAGGGAACACGTCAGCAAAAGTTTTAAGGAGAGGTTTTCCCTCTTCCGAGATAGGTTCCTCTGTCTCATCGATTGCTTCCCTGGCTACTAAGGCATACACAGGTGATCCTTGATCTAGTTCGACATCTACCTCTTTTGCAGTTAAAAGGTTTAAGCCTTTGCTGGATTTGATCAGAGTAGGCTTAACCTCTTCTTTAGAGGGCTTAGGTTGGGAAGGCAAAAGCATAATCTTCTTTCCATCGTGTTCGATTACACAGGTGTTAGATCTCCCATAAATATGGACATTATTGTCAAATAACCATGGGCGACCAAGGATAATTTGACCCACATCCATAGTTAAAACATCACACCAAATCTTCTATTTGTAACCCACGAACTCTATGGGAATAAAGCTCCTATCCTTAACCTCTAATGCAGTCGAGTTAATCCAAGCGACCTTAAAAGGATTCGGGTGTGAAGGCATTTTCAGGTCAAGTTTGGAAATCATGGCAGAAGAGACAGTGTTAATACAGCTTCCACTATCGATAATGACCTTATAGTTCTTGTCACCAATCTTGGTGAAGGTGTGGAAGATAGAAGTTATACGCCAATCGTCACTCGGCTTGGATTGTGACAAAGCACACCTAACAACTTGTAACTCAACCTGAGTTTCTCTAATTTGTTGGGTAACAGTTCCTAGCTGACCTACAATTAAGTTTAAAATACGCTAAATTTGTTCGGGGTCCATTGACTCAAGTTAGATAACTAATGCAGATACAACAATGATGTAATTATGTTTTATGCGAAGGTGAATGCTACCTAAGACGTCTACTAAATGCGTATGAGGGAAATCCTAGAATGAAACTAGCATGGAATCATGCTCTGATACCAAAATCATGTGAAACATATATGGAAACAAGAATTGCTTAGGAATTAATAACAAGTTGTTAAGCTTTGATAATTTTAAACTCAATGTTTCACAAGAATAGATTTAGGATTTCTTAGTTGACAATATGTCTTGGCATGCGATTACAAACCAGATTAGCATGGCAATTTAAAGTAATAATCAAAAGTTAAAGTAAAACTACGTGCATGAATAACAGAAATCTACCAGTTAACAAATAGAGGTTTCACCTTGAGTTTCCCTCACTCATATTCTTACGGTGGCTTTAGCAGAAAAAAAATTTCAGCAATCCTAAAGATACCACCAAAAGAAAGAAAGCACTTACAAGATCGCCCAATGGAAATTTAGCCGAAGAGGAAGAAGTTAGTGGATGTCCAATAACTCGCCACTGTCCGAAGGTTCGGTGCTCTTCGATGGCAGACGTCAAGGTGAAAAGAATTCGGTCGACGTAGTGTTCGACGGAGTCGTCGATCTCAAAGTTGAGGTTAAAGAAAGGAGATCAGAGGATATCTACTCTTCCTTGACGATCATACACGAATCCATGATCGTGCTCGGGATCGGCCATTCATGGGGGAAAGTTGGCTAAGTAGTGGTGTTTCTCCTTCCTTAGGAGGTATGTGAAGCAAGGGAGAAGAGAGGTGATGGAGGAGAGAGGGCTTTGTGGGGTGGGGGGGGGGACCAAGACTTAGGGAGGAGGCCTCTAGAAATTTCAGCCTTTAGTTTAGGTGGAGGGAAAGGCAATAACATAAATTTTGAATTTAATTTCAGATTTTTGTAATTGGAAAGGAGGGAATATTTGAAATTCAAATTTCCCTAATGGGGGAATTAACTTGGTGGGAGAGGAGGGGGCCGGCGGTTTATGAGAGGGATTGAGCGGTTAATTAATGGGAGGAGAATTAATTGGAGAGAGAAAAGGAAAGGGAGGGGGCCGACCAAAGGAAGAGGGAAAAGGGGTTATCCACATTCAATGAATGTGTCTAGGTGCAATGAATCTTGAGATTGGAATTAATTCCAATTAATTTCAGATTTGAGGTGATTGGGGAGGATTCCTAAATTAGGCTTATTAATTAGGAAAGATTTTTGAATTTCAAATTTCATTAGAATTCAAAATTAAAAGACTTTCCTAAATAATAATTGGGCAAATTATGAAGGGGTTTTTGAGGGAATTTGAATTTGAAAATTAGGCTTGGGAAGGGAGGAGAGGCTGGCGGCTAATGAGGGTCGAAGCTGGGTTAGGTGGGGATGGGAGAGGAGCGGTGGCTTGAGGTGGAGATGGAGGAGGATGATGGGTGTGGGGTTGGGGATAGGTGTGGCCGGCAATTGTAGGGAAGGTGGAAAAGTGGCCGACGGGTTGGGAGGAAAAGAAGGGGAGGGGAAAGGGGCTGGTGGTGGGGAAAGAGGAAGGGGAAATAAAATTGGATACGAACCACAAGCCTGGTCTCTACCGGCGGCTGACCGATGTTGCTTGGCCTTCTCCTAGGATTCTCTCTTCTCTCAAGAGCTCACGAGAAAACAAGGAATCAAAAGCTGAAATTTTCATTAGTTCATCATTAACCTCATACAATAGTGAAGACCTCTATATATAGGTCCTGAAATAAAAGAGATGCAAAGACTAAAATACCCTTTGGGCTACATAATGAACGAAACCATCTCGGCGGTACAAAGGTAAACTAGAACATACATAAAATAAAATACAGAAATGCATCATAAATAAAGGCTCTGAATCATAACCGACGGCGGGTGGTGACGGCCACTGGCAGTGGTGGCAGGTGAGGATGGTAGGGGCGGGTTGTGGTCAAACGAGCTTGCTTGTGGTGTAAATAATTCTCCCTCAAAACTAGCCGAATTTGATTTACTTTAAAAATAAACTAGAATGATTTACACTATATTTACTTACTTTAATTTCCGCCACTTTGTATTTCAACCAAACACCAAAATTTTGAAAACCTTTGCCTTTTCAAAACTTTACACCACTTTGTATTACAACCAAATAACCCTTATATGAAAAATAACACAGTGTATTAAAGGATTCATGTCATGATTATTAGACAAGTTTTATATTGGTTGTCAACTGCATAATGCAACCCTCCACTTTTCTCATCCAATACTTGGGACCTAACAACGGTAGTGTTTCTATATGAAAAATAATAAAAGCATACAATAAAACTGCATTATTTATATTTGTTTCCTCTATGTATGGTAATTTTGCCCCCTTCTCCATACCTATTTACAACCACCAAAATAAACTCGTAAGATTTTCTACCCCTGCTACCTGTGAAGATGATCAAAAGAAACTAAAAAAGTGGTGGACGAGGAAAGAAGAAAAGAGAGTGGATAGATATGGGAAAAAACAGTTAGCGACATTGAAATTATGAGTCTAGATGGCAACAAATTTTGAAAGTTGAAGGCTTGTTGCATCTCTTTAAGGATTAGCAATGTGAAACAAAGAGAGCGGCATCAAGATAATAAATCTTTCTTGCAATGATGTCGCAACCTTAAAAGGACTAGCTATGATATTAATGTAGCAAAAGAAGATGATGCACCGTGAACGAAAGGGATTGTACATTGGGTGAGGCCCGTAAGGGGGCATAAAGACCCAAGATTTTATGTATATATTAAGCCCTTATCCCACTACAGGGTGTCGGCAATATGAATCCTTTTTCTCCATTGTGCCCTGTTAAGAGTCGAATTCTCATTTAAATCTAATAAAAAAAGGTCATTTCTTATATTTTATAACCAGGATTTTTTAGGCCTACCTCGCTCTTTCTTAACATAAGTCAAATCTACTAATCGGGTCATCAAAAGGCCGCTGTTTTATGACCAAACCATCTAAAGCGACTCTTTCTAATATTATCTTCCACTGAAGCTACTCCAACCTTTTCACGTATATGCTCATTTTGTATATTATTTCTAAGAGTAAAGCCACTCATCCGCCTGAGCATCCTCATCTCTGCAACACTTCACTTAATACTATGCTTCTCTTTTAATGGCCAACATTCTGCGCCATAAAGCATTGCTGGCCTCATCACCATCTTATAGAGTTTTCACTTAAGTTTGAAGAGAACTTTCTATCACACAACAAGCTCGAAGCATTCCTCCACTTCAACCATCAAACTTGAATTCTACTAATAATATCCCCATCTATTTCAGCATCACTCTGAACAATAGATCCAAGATATCTAAAACGTGTACTCTTATTAATGACTTGATTGCCCAAAGTCACAATCCCCCCACTAGATCTATTACTACTAAAATTATACTCCATATATTCAGTTTTAAATCTACTCAAATGAAATCCTTCAGACTCTAAGGTTGACCTCCATAATTCAAGTATACCTTCAACTCCCTCTCTAGTCTTATCAACAAGAATATCATCAGCAAAAAGCATAAACCAGGGTACAACTTCTTGCAAATGTCTAGTAAGAATATCCATGACTAAAGAAAAAAGATATTCGCTTACGGCTAATCCTTGATGTAATCCAACTAAAATAGGAAAATACTTGATCAAACCACCTAGTGTTTGAACACAAATAACAGCTCTTGCATACATATCCTTAATGACTTGAATATAAGCATTATTAACCCCTTTCTTTTCTAGAACTCTCCATAGCACTTCTCGTGGAACTTTATCATATCCTTTCTCTAAATCAATATATATCCTCTTTATTCTCTCTATGCTTCTCCATCAAATCTCTCAATAAATGTATAGCTTCCATAGTAGACCTACCCGGCATGAATCTAAATTGATTTTGAGAAACATTAGTGTCATGTCGTAACCTATGAACATAATTCTCTCCCATAGTTTTGAAGTATGACACATTAATTTAACTCCTATGTAATTCACAAAATCTTGTGCATCACCTTTATACTTAAAAATATATATTAATTACACAAGTGAAATCAAATTTATTAAAAAGACTATTTCTCCAAAATAGATTTCTTTTATTTATGTATAATAATATAATTCTAATTGAAAGATAAAATTATTAATCAACATCATGATATAAACTTTCACTCATAGTGATTTTATAATCATTACAATTTAAACGATCTATTTGTTTATAAAAAAAATTAATTTGAGTTTTACTATATCCATTCTTATAAGTGATAAGATGCTCCTTTTTTTTCTTAAATAACATATTAATTATTACAAAATTAAGAGCTAGATAAAAATCTAATATAGTCATACCACTTTCATTAGTTGCTCCAAATGCATAGCTATCATAAATGCTTTTAAAATGTTCCACTACTCTACCAACTTGTCCATTTAACTCTCCTCCAATAAAAAATCTTTTTTTTATAAGGTATCTTTATTATTTATTTTTTTAAGTCATTCCAAAATTTATTTTTGAATACATATTCAAACCTACTTAAGGAATATAAGCACTTATAATTTTAACAGACTTAACAACATGAATAATCTTTAAAGCTATAATTCAATTTCTAATCCTATTAATCTCTATAATATTATCCTTCAAACTCTTATTTATAATCACATCTACACTATTTCTAGTACAAATCCTATCTGAATACCATAATTTAAATCCTAAACTATTAATCTACATAATAGTATTCTTAACCCATTTAATATCTTGATTACATATAAATTAAAATTTTAATATCTCTCAAATGATTTAAGTATTAAAAGTGAAATTAAATCACCTAAAATTTAAAAGCAAAATTCATCTACCCTCCGCAATTCTTTGACTAGGACGATAAATTCAACAACCTCATCTCATAAAAAGTAAATACTTATCGAGAATATCAAAAATACTCATTCTCAAACAATCTCTTACCAGTAAGAATGTGACAATTATCCTTTAGTCGGTGGTTCTGTCACCAAATGGTACCATAGGTAAAAATAGCTATGAACGAGTGGTCATGTCGCAGATGACAATTAAATTACGGTCATTGCCAGAGCCCGTATATTCCTCAATGACTCAAAACTCTTGAGTAATAAATTATATGACATATTTGAAAGGGAATAAAGTTCTCTATAAGCTAAGGTTGGCTCGAATTTGTCCCCTGAGGCAAACACCCACCGTAAGTCTACAATATACCTTCGGACAAAGCAACTCATGGCTACTAACAAGGATAATTCGATCAGGTTGGGTTGACTACCCCTCTGACTAAATAGACTAAGGACCACGATGGCCCACGATAAAGAAACCATGTGATCTTGATCAAATTCATCATCATTCCCTCATCACCCACTTTAAGTGTAAGGTGAAAAATTAAAAACCCTAAACATTCAAATCCTAAAAATTGTTGCTATTTTACGATGAGTAATTAGTGTCTATCTAATGACTAACCTTAATCTAAAGTTATTTACCATAATCGAGAAGAGTAATTAACTATAGGGGCATGCTCTTATAAAAAACCTAAAATAAAATCAAAAAATTCTTGCAAAATGAGGGTGAAATCTCTAGATAGTGTCTTATCTTAAAATATGTCTTCTAAAAAATTTGATCCAAAACATTAATATGTTAAAACTCTCCTTGAAAAAGACAGAAACTGTGGCATAAAATTTTCAAAGCCCACACAAACTCCATCCAACCATCTATTTCCACCTTAGTATTCCAATCTCTCAAGCCGGGTCATATCAGAAGAGGTGACCTTTTTTTTATAAAAATAAAAAAATAACTTAAATTTGTTTTGAGTGCTTTAAAAACAAATAAAATTTTAACTTAAAATAAACAAAGAATTTTAAAAAAAATTATGATTCATAAACCTAATTTTTAAAAACCAAAAATATATATATCCCAAACAAGGCCATAATTTTTTTCCAATTATTTGTCAACACTAGTGTTATGTTCAAATATAGTTTTACACAGACTATATTCAGGTATAACATTATCTCTTTCTTCACATCATGATTTCCTATGACAACAACACTACTATAAAACCTTCATCACCAATCATGATTGAATTACTACCCAACCTCTTTCAACAATATAGCATCACCATTAGTTTCCACTATCCTCAAAACAAATGTTACCATCTAGTCACTAATAACACCTGCTCTTTGCAATCATTTTCCTTTTCCTGTACCTATGATGCACAGACACGAACACGACATGACATAGATACAGGACATATCAATTATTGAAAATATAAAACAAGAATACGGATTGGACATGATATTATAATTTTTATATTTTAAAAATAGTGTATAAAAATTGAATAAGCAGAATATTAAGAATAATTGAGAAATAACAAGTTACTTAACTAGGATATGTGCTTAAAATGATTAATATTAAGATGTTGATAGTCGGACGTCGATATTGTGTCGGGCATCAAGAGAGGAGTTGACAAAACTATCGAGAACCGGGCATTGATTTGTGCAATAGCCATCGAACGTCGATGTCAACAAAGCATCAACCCTTGAAGTTGAGACAACATTGATCGTCGATGTTGAGATGATGTTGAACAAAGATGAGAGAGATATCGGGACAACGCAAGGGCATGATTTTGGGTGTAGAAATTGCTGGCGTCATGCTCCAATATCAAGACAACATCAAACTTTAATGTTGAAATGGTTTTAAAATATTGATGTTATGATGGCATTGGAAAGATGACATCGTGCATTGTTGTAAAACCCTACTCAACATGCAAGAAAGAAAAAAAATGGGAATGTTTAGAGAATTTGAGCATGAGCGATTGATTTTGGGGCTTTGGAGAGAAAATAAGAATTTTATTTATTTTTTTAATAAATAAAATTTTGAAGTACAAGAAATTATATTTTAAAAAAATTTAATAAAATATTTAAGACGCATATGTCCAATTTATTTTTAATATTATTTAATCCAACGCGTCTTTGGCATGTAAAACACATGCAGAGCCATGTCAGATGCATGCCATGTCCTATACGTGTCGGACACAGCATACCTCGTCAAGAGAAGTTTTGGTGCATCATAACCCTATACCAATGATGTTAAATGGTCCAAATAAAATTTACCAAAGAAATTTATAGGCCACTTGGGCAATTTTGGTTCTAAAAATTAGCCACTAAATTGTTTAGGTCTTATGCAATGCGTATATGATAATTAAATGTTATGGAAAGCATTGCACAGGACCTAACTGTATAGTAGAAGCAAAATGGACGGATCAATTAACACTCAAACAGAAGTTGAATTTCTAAAGAAGAAAAAAATGAAGACCAAAAAGGATTGTGTCCAATTGCAAACTAAAAAAAAAAAAAATTTGACAACATTAGTATATGGTTTACTTTCCATTGAAAGATCACAAAAGTATAACATTAACGAGGGAAGATAACTGACAGGTCTGATGATGTTGCAATAGGTTTGAAGCCACGAAATACGTTATCTTCCTGCTGATCGTCCAACAATTTGACTCTTTCAAATAGGACACTTTTTGAGAGTCTTTTCTTTGATCTCACCTTAAGCTAGTAAAATGAAAATAATTGGCATAACTAACAAAAACAGATACATAAAGACCATAAAATTAAGAGTGTTAGATAAATGAGTTTACAAAGATAACAAGGCCACATTGAATTCTGATAAATTTGACAAGAAGTGAACAGCTAGGATTTACTTTAATCTTTAAAGGCATAAGAAGAAAAAATAGGCATCTAAACAAAAGGATTCCTAATAGCGACATAGATGAAAATTTTAACTATAATTTAATTGAAAATAATTGTGGAAAATGAGTTGATTTTATTGTAAGAGACAGTTAAAACACAAATTCTAGAAAAGTAAGGACATGCATGCTATCCATGAAGCCTTTATGAAGATTAAGTAGTGCTTCTCAATTACAATTTATCTTCTATAGGCATACACACAAAGAAGTCAATAAACGGACAACAATTCAAGCACATTCCAAGTATGACTTGAGAAGAACGAAGGTTTTTTTTCCAAAAACATTTCACTCTAAAATTCTACACAAACAATATAAAGAAGAGATGTTATCTTACCTTTTGATTCATGGATTCAACAAGTAATGTTTTCTGAACGGAAGGAAATATTACGTCAACAAATTCCTCAAGCCTCCCTTTCGAATGATAAATTTTTGCAAGTTGCATCTTCACTTTCTCACTAAGCCACCAAGGTTTAGAGAAGGTAGAAGAAACATCAGATATGGTACCTATCAGATGAAAGTAATCATTTGAGAGTTCAGCAGTGCTATACAAAACCAAAGCCTCCCAACTTTTCCAGAGCAAATCATGTCTCAGTTCTTGGGACAGTTTTCTCTTCCCACCAACTGCGAGATACAACATGGCTCGGGGGGGGGGGGGGGGGGAGTTTGAGTTTCCGTTGACAAATAGTGCCAATAATTCGTAGGGAAACTAGATACAAGAAAAATGATCAAGCCAGATAAAATGGGTATTACTTGAGCACTTTAAAGGTGACAGCAGTGAGATTGCTTCATCTTCCTTTCCTTCATCTATAAGAAGGAATGATAGGGCTATGCGGGCATCAATATCATCTTCCAGTTTTGATAAAGCTGCCAAAATATAAATAAGGTTCAGCCAATGATGACAGTATTGAAAGAGACTTCGCTACAGAAAAATATCAAAAGGAAAGGCTTCATCTATATATGTTGCAATTGAAAAATAGTTTGAAATTTATAATGTAACTAATGTGGGTTTCAATTTCGAAAGAACTGCATTCGTCAAAATTGTTATAATTTACATCTTTTTCTGGTAATATTCAATATTTGAATTATGATGAACACACTGTTGTGCACATAGCTTGTCCAATATTTCACAGTATAAACAACACGAATTTTACCCCTATAGTATTCATTCATTATCAACTAGTTTTTGTTAATGTGTTGACTTTCTTCATCAATAATAAGACAATGGGACGTAGATTTTGATTAAAACAACATTGTTGATATCGTTTTCCTAAATTTTTCCATTAATGTCATTGTCAAAGTGAGGCATCTGTTTATGTATTCTGTAAATAATCAACAATGGAACTTGGATCATCTGAAAATAAATTTGACGGAACCAAAAGGTTTATCCTTTATAGAATTTCTAATTATAATTAATTAAATATCTTCGTCTAATCAAGCCCTGAATTTCGTAGGTATAGCTCATGAATTTGAAAGTTTCAAGCATGCCAAGCGGTTTATCTTATTAAAAACTCTAGCTAGAGTTTAAAAGAGCTCACTTTTTATTAAGAAATAATCAACAATGGAACTTGAATCATCTGAAAATAGTCTTGACGGAACCCAAAGGTTTATCCAATATAGAATTTCTATTATAATTAATTAAATATCTTCGTCTAATCAAGCCCTGAATTTTGTAGGTATAGCTCATGAATTTTGAAAGCTTTCAAGCAAGCCAAGTGGTTTAGCTTATTAAAAACTCTAGCTGGAGTGTAAAAGAGCTCACTTTTTATTAAGAAATAAATCTTTTGTTGAAAAAACGTTCTCCTGTTATAAGATTAAAAAGACAATGTTCAAAAAATCAAATCAAGATTTTTTAAATGATAATATTAACTCGATAAATAAAAAAAATCGCATTAAGGTTTGGGAACCTTATACATATTTTCTAAAAGTAAAACATACACATCAAGCCACGTTCTCACATTTTATTTGTGACCAATTACTAAACCTGGAATGAGGGTGCATGAATTGAACCTTTTTCCCTGTGATGAATATCACACGAATAACAAAATATAAGTATTTGTACAGTAATAGATGTGAACAAAATAAAATTTTTTTAAGTATGTGCTTATGTCATACTTCTAAAGAACCAGCTGATCGTGCATCAGAGACCAAAGCCTACCGAAGAAAGAAAAATCTAGGTAAGCTAATGACAATGTGATCCAAGGCAAGGAAGAAGATGCATCAACAGATCAATGACAAAGGCTCACAATAAATGACAATTAATTTCAGTTTGATTCCTTTTATTGTGGTTTTTATTTTCTTTTTCTTTTTTCTTTTTTTTAATTTTGCAAATAAGGGGTCTGTCATGTAAGTTTGAAAAGAGAATATTTTCATTGTCAAAATACATTTTAGAATCATATCAATCATTCATTCTAAATTAAGGATTTAAGAAAAGCAATTAAAGATTTAATTGAATCCTTCAAATTGGAGTACCAGTTATGAAGAGATGGTGAGAGGCCACCATTATAATCCTTAAATGAATTTCTACGGAGAGAATTTCGGTTTATTTTCTTGAGTGTTTTCTTCATTTTTTACAGTATTTCATTTATTATTTATACCTTTCTTGTTCAATAAAAAATATCCTTGATCTCTAGCAAAACTTGCATGCTACAATTTGTTGTTGTGTTGTCAGCTTTTAAATTTATTTGCAAACTAAGCATAATTAAGGTTCATGAATCCTAACATATCTCTCCATCTCTAGACTTTTTCTCTTATATCCCCAAAACTTCCCAAAGCCATAAACTACTTCAACAATCACAAAATCATTCCCCCTTTTAAAAAAACCTAACTTCTGTTATCTACCTATTGTGACCAATCAACATAAAAATTCATAGCTTCCTATTTATGATATGCAGCGATATAAACATGGGGATACAAAACTATTTGTTGTGAACGTTAGACACGGTTATCATTGAAAATAGAAGACATAGACATGCCATTATAATATTATAACTTAAATATTTTCAAAATTATATAGTAATTACACTAATTAAATGAATATGAAATAAATACATATAATAATAATTTATTTCAATTGCTCATTAATTAAAATATATTTAAATTCATTAAGGACCTTAACCTCAATTGAAGAAGAAATGAATGCATGATACTACTGAGTGTTGGCTTGAAGTTAAAAAATTAATTCTTTTATTAAAAAAAATCATAGTAAAAAGGGATAAATAAGAAACATAAAATTAGTATTTAGTAGATGTTAAGTTATTTTAGTGATATCTTTTAGAATAAAAGAGCATGTGTCTGGCACACGTGTCAATTATTTATTTTTTAGTGGTCACGTGAATGTTGTGTCTGACACATATCAAGCAGATGTCAAGCAAGGTTTAAAATTGCGTAATCGGGTATTGAGGCATTTTTCTTTCGTGAGGCGAGGTGTAAGCCTCAAGGAGTTTTGAGGCGTAAGCCTAAAATCAAAAAATTGCGTAAAAATAAAATGATAATTTTTTTATATACTGATGAGTAATCTAATAATATAAAATATAAAAAAGTACAAGATATAAAATGTCAACTAATAAGTTGTTCAAAATTAAAGTGAAATCCAAACATCACAATAATAAGACAACATAAAATATAGTTCAACTCAAAATTCTATCTTTCTCAAATCACAATATCCTTTTCATCAACATGTAATTCAAAAAATAAATAGCAATGACATAACAACTCAGAGGTCATCAACATTGTCATCACTAAGGGAGTATTCATTTGAATCATCGTTATAATGAACTACTCTCTCCCCTTCCTCCTCTCCTATGGAGTCCAATGTCTCCCAATCAACTCCTTCTTCCTCAATATCAGTTATCTTCCTCTTCCCTAAATATTTTTGAACAATATCAAGATGAGTAATACATTAATAAAAGTAAAGTATAACAAAACTATGTTATTTATATACCTTTTTTATTTGTAGATGCTCTATGATCATCAAAGAAATCAACATTTAAATCTTCCTCTCGTAATTCAGACGGTATCACTTCCACTTCATCATCTACAAACCACTCATCATCAAATGTCATATCCTCACAAAGCAAAGGATCTTCATCATCCTTTAATCCTTTTTTTTTCTTCAAGTTTCTATCTCTGAGTCTCCTATTGTACATAATGCACTAGTGCATTCATCCTCAATATTAACAAACGATTTCTCCTCTTTGTATGCACTTAGTTGTAGGTACTCTAATTCCATTTACATCCAGATGAAGAACATGTTAATCCCAAAACTTTCACAGCAAAACGCTGCAATTCTAGAGTGCCATCACCAAACTGAATCCACCACTCAACTAAGATTTACATAAATGAGTATAGTCAGTGCTCAAAGAATAACTTTTAAATAAATGATTAAAACAACAAATAAAATTACCTGGAGATCGTTTGAAAATAGTGTCATTTGCTTGTTGTAATACAAAAAAACCTTCTTTATTCCTAAAAGGTATCAATTGCATGTCAACATTTGATCTTTCAGTCGCATCATCTATCAGTCGATTCATGCAATGATACAATCCCAACTTTATTTCAGGATTTGTAAACTTATTATCTGCATATTGATACTGAGGGTTTAAGTAATAGCCTACTGCATGCAAGTTTTTGTGAAGCTGTAGCTCCCACCTATCATCAATAATATTCCAAATTTTCCTATAGCTCCCCTCTTCGCCCCCTAAGTTGCAGGCAATCATTTTTTAGCTTCATTCATAGCATTGTAGATGAAACCCATAGCGGGCTCCTTCTCTGCATCCACCATCCTTAAGACTTGTACTAAAGGTCTAGTGGTTGTGATGGCGTACAAGAGATTTTGCCAAAACCTATCATTTAAAACAATCTTTCTAACAACTTTTTCCTCAGCTTTCTTTGCCCATGCACAACTCAGCTACTGTGTCAAGGTAAACATAGACTCCAAATGTTGTTTAGCATCCAACATACTCTGCAATGTCAAGTAAGCCGTGGCAAATTTTGTTGCTGCTGGCCTTAGAATTTTTTTCTTCGAAAATTTTCTCATAAGAGCCAAAACCCAAGAATGGTTGTAAATAAACTTAGTTATCTTTTTTGCTTTGGTAAGCGCATTCTTGTGTTGAGGCAGCTCCCCAAGCTTCTCAAGAATGAGATCTATGCAATGTGCAGTATATGGAGTCCAATACAAATGTTTCCTTCTCTCCATAAATTTTTTTTCCTGCAGCCTTGTAAGCATTGGCATTATCTGTTACAACTTGTACTACTAAATATTCTCCAACCTCCTCAACAACACTGTCTAATAATCCAAATATGTACTCAGCATCCTTGACCTGATCAGATGTTTCAATTGACCTCAAAAATACAGTACCATAAGGATTATTAATCAAAATATTGATTAAACTTCTATTCTTCATATCTGACCAACCATCTAACATAATAGTTACACCAGTTTGGCCCCAAGTCCTCTATATTTCTTCAATGCTTTTCTCAGTAGTATCCAACTCCTTCAAAATTCACGTTCTCAAATCATACATGGTTGGAGGTTTGAACCCTCTCCCAAATACTCCAACTGACCTAATCATGTTGTAATATGCAGGGGATGTTGCAACATTAAATGGGATTGCATGTTCATAAAAAATTTGTCTATATCCTTGCATACTCTTTTCCGTGCCTCCCTAGCATTCTCTGGGGTCATCCTCTGGGCAGTAGGAGACTTATCCTCTGATGTTTACACCATGTAATGATCCATGGGTCCTCTTGCACCCCTAGAAGATATGGGATTTATCGAAGAAGATGAATCCCTACTGCTACGCTCACTCTCGTAATAGAAGCCAACATCAACCATGTCCTCAAATTGCTTTTGACGTGATAGACTTGTTCATGTATGTATTTATCTCCTCCCTGAGTATATCAGACACTTTAGAGCATGGTGCGACATTCTTGTGAGACTCGAATAGGTGCTACTTCATCCTAGTCACACCACCTTTCACAACTTTGTCACAGTAATTACATTTCAGATATACATATGTTTTATCACTGTCTCCTACATCCACTTGAGTGCTATGTTTCCATGTTGGATCTTTCCTATGACCCAATGCAGCTTTATCTCTACTTCTGACCATCCTTTACGAGCGGAATATAAAGCATGCACTCAATATATAAAACATTACTGATTAAATAAACAACATAAGTAAATCATGTCTCAAATAGGTGATATCATAAATGTCTTAACAAAGATAACAAAAAATTGTAGAAGGTGGATTTAGATGCCTAAATCATGTTGTAGATTTAGATGCCCTAAATCATGTGTAGTATGCTCTATAATATAAGAGACATATATTAATAATAGAAGCCCTAGATATCTTTTTAATGCCAAATTTTTTATCAATTATCATCAAGTAAAATGAAATTAAAAAGGGAGGGCACAAGGCCATTTAAAACAAAGGTCTTGAGAAACTTTGTTTCCTATTTACATATATCACGAAGAAAATGATTTTAAAGACTAGTGATATTACGACATTTTATATAGAATTTTTTTATGTCCTTCCCATGATGCTTGCTAACATTATGACATGTTAATAGAATCATACCCATCAAACACTATGCCCTAATCAGATCTATTAATTGTAGTGTCAAAGGGAAGTTTTTCTTAATCATCCTAAAATAGCTGATGTCCAAGTGTATGTAAATCTACTAAGGCAAGAATGGCCTTCAACCTTTCCCAAGCATTAATAATCTTATAGTAAGATTGCTAACAAATGTGTTTGGTGTAGAGGGGATGGATAACAATGACACATCTGTTGTCGCAAAAGAAGAAGAGGAAGATGGAGGCGGACCTGTCGAGTTGACGGGCCGACGAACCTGACGAGTCGATGAACCACACGCAGAAGAAATAAGAAGAAGAGGAATGAAGTTGCGGTTAAGGGAGAAGGCGAGGCCGCAGCAGTCGCGGTGGAGTTGTTGAGGCCGGCAAAGTCGCAGATGAGGTCGAAGACGAGACACCAAGCGAAGGAGAAGAATCGCAAGCTTACGAGATGCGAAGAGGCGATGCTAGGTATGACACGGGCAAAGTATTACCAGCGAAATAAATATTAGGTTTAGGTTTTTTTTAATGTCAAGAGACGAACGCCTCGAATAAATGAGGCGAGGCGTGCCTCAGTTCTATTGAGGCGTACGCCTCAAATTCCATCATCAACGCACGCGTCATCTTGTGAAGTGTCACTACATCATAACTTTTTATCCATATAGCCAACTCACCTAAAAGTATCTAACATCACAAACAATTGATTTAGAGGATCTCACCATTTTTCATCAAGGATAATCTGGCCATCTATTACAAGAAAATTTAAAAAAAAAAAAGCTACCTAGAAACCCAGAACTTTTCAATATTTTCTCTTAATTTTCTACTAATTTTAACCCTTCCACCACCTCTCTACCAACCTTGAAACCTATTTACCACCTCCTCGTCATAGTGAATTATTTTGTGCAAGGGAATTGAAAAATGGAATCAAAATTGAAAATTAACTAAAATGTTTATCATTCGACCCATAATCAAAAATGATTCTAGAATCAAAAAAATAAATACAATGTGAGAAATTCAGCTGGCTAGAAACGCATGGAAATTGGAGATTACTATGTCGTCTTTCTTCATATTAATTTTCTATATTTCTCTATTTTTTTATACAAAAACAAGTGAAAGTTAATACATTCTCCTTAGAAGCATGTGCACGAAAGCATCTCCTCATAGTGACAAGAAGAAAATATTCTTTAGTCGTTACAAAACTATCAAAAACTTATAGGACTCACCTGCACAATACATAAGAATGTGAAGCATAAGTGTGTTCCTACATGTACTAGCCTGAAAAACATAAGCATGCTGCAGTTAAACTGAAATGTAGCAAACTAGTACAATATTTCCCAAAATTCTGAAAAATATAGTTCGCACTTGGTGTAAGACTCCAATCATCCAACTTCATGCAAACCCTATTCCATCAATATACATCATCCGTAACAACTTACCTTTATAGTAGAATGGAATAGCTTTGCCTCTTTCAGTTAGTGATGCGTAGCATTGTCCAATATTTAGATTTAAGGTCGCCTGCTCAAAAAAGAACATGCAGAGAATTAACAAAATTATAATTTATACTTATAATATGCACTAAAAGATTGCATTCACAAACGTTTATTTAGGAGTTTGGCCAAGTAAACAAAATAAATGGCTCAAAGTTCAAAATTTCATCATACTCGTTAGCTAAAACATCCAAAATTAAACGAAACAAAAATTATTAATGAGTTTCAAATCAGTTTCTACTGAAACCACTGAGACTAAAAATCATGTGTAAGTACCTCAAAGAATACTTTAGTCATTTGAATATAGGACTATTAATATAAAGTCATAGTAGAGGTCATTGGCAATCATTTTTTTTATGAATGAATAAAAATTTATGCTTCTTTTAAATTATAGTCAAGACTAGTGTCCCCTCTTGCATGAAGCAACAACAACATCAAGCCTTTATCCCACTATGTGGGGTCGGCTACATGAATCCTTTTTTTCCATTGTGCCCTGTTAAAAGTTAAATTCTCATTTAAATCTAATAAAGGAAGGTCATTTCTAATATTTTCTAACCAACTTTTTAGGTATACATCTACCTTTCTTAACATAAGCCAAATCTAATACATCTACTTTCCTAACCGGGTCATCAGAAGGCCGCCATTTTATGTGACCAAACCATCTAGGGCGACTCTCTCCAATCTTATCTTTCACTGGAGCTACTCCAACCTTTTCACGTATATGCTCATTCCGTATCCTGTCTCTAAAAGTAAAGCCACTAATCCACCTGAGCATCCTCATCTCTACAACACTTCACTTAATATTATACTTCTCTTTCAATGGCCAACATTCCGCGCCATAAAGCATTGCAGGCATAACCACCATCTTGTAGAATTTTCCCTTAAGTTTGAGGGGGGCTTTTCTATCACACAACAAGCACAATCCATTCCTCCACTTTAACCATCCAATTTGAATTCTACTAACAATATCCCTATCTATTTCACCATCACTCTGAACAATAGACCAAAGATATCTAAAACATGTACTCTTATTAATAACTTGATCACCCAAAATCACAATCCCCCCATTAGAACTATTATTACTAAAATTACACTCCATATATTAAGTTTTAGATCTACTCAAATGAAAGCCTTTAGACTCTAAGGTTGACCTCCATAATTCAAGTTTACCTTTAACTCCCTCTCTAGTCTAATCAACAAGAAGAATATCATCAGCAAAAATCACACATCAGGGTACAACCTCTTGCAAATGTCTAGTGAGAACATCCACAACTAAAGCAAAAAGATATGGGCTTAAGGCTGATCCTTGATGTAATCCAACTGAAATAGGAAAAAACTTGGTCAAACACCTTGTGTCTGAATACAAGTAACAGCTCTTGCATACATATCCTTAATGACTTGAATATAAGCATTATTAACCCATTTCTTTTCTATAACTCTCCATAGCACTTCTCTTGGAACTTTATCATATGCTTTCTCTAAATCAATAAATATCATATCTAGATCCTCCTTATTCTCTCTATAATTCTCCATCAAACCTCTCAATAAATGCATAGCTTCCATAGTAGACCTACCTGGCATGAATCCAATTTGATTTTGAGAAACATTACAATCACACCGCAACCTATGCTCCATAACTCTCCCATAGTTTTAAAGTAAGACACATTAACTTAATTCCTCTATAATTCGCACAATCTTGTGCATCACCTTTATTCTTAAAAAATAGGAATAAACACACTCATTCTCCACTCATCTGGCATCTTTTTAGGCTTTAAAATAATATTAAAAAGTTTAGTAAGCCAAGAAATTTCTACATCTCTTAAGCATTTCCACATCTCTATTGGGATATCATCAGGTCCAATAGCTTTTCCACACTTCATTTTCTTTAAAGTCTCTCTAACTTCGATTTTACTAATACGCCGATAAAAACAGAAATCTTTATTTTCATTTAGGGTGCTAAGATAACTTAAGTCAATCGTATTTTCACATTCTTCATTAAAAAATTTAGCAAAATATCTCATCCATTTTTGTTGAATATACTTTTCTAATAAAAGCACTTTTTTATTTTTATCCTTAATACACTTCGCTTGAACTAAATCTTTATTGCTCCTATCTCTTTGTTTAACTAACTTATACATACATCTTTTGTCCTCCTTAGTATCTAATCTATTATATAAATCATTAAAAGCTAAAATCTTTGCATCACATATTACTTTCTAAGACTCTTTATGGGCCTCTTTATATCTTTTTCAATTATTAGAATTTTTACATCTAAACAAATTTTTTTAACAAATCTTCTTATTTTCTATATTTTCTTGAACATTTTGATTCCACCACCAACTATTTTTACTATTAGGAGATTTTTTTCCTTAGATAATCCAAGCACATCTTTTGCAACATTCTTAATATCACTAAATGTTTTTTCTCACATAATATTAGCTTCCTCACGCACAGACAAAATCTTAAGATCTAGTATCTTACTCTCAAAAATATTTTTGTTAATATTCTTTAAATGTCCCCATCTAATCCTAGAACAACATTTTACTTTATTTATTACTTTTTACCCCTTCATCTTAAAATCCAAAACTAATAAACAATGTTGAGTACATAAACTTTCACTTGAAATAACTTTACAATCTTTGCAATCTATTTTTCTTATAAGAAAATAATCAATCTAAGTTTTACTATATCCATTCTTATAAGTGATAAGATGCTCGTCTCTTTTCTTAAATAAAGTATTAGCAATTATAAAATCATAAGCCAAAAAAAATCTAATATGGTCTTACCACCTTCATTAGTCGCTCTAAACCCATAACCACCATGAATGCTTTTAAAATCATCTACCTCTATACCAATATGTCCATTTAAATTTCCTCTAAAAAATTTTTTTTCTTCAAGAGATATCTTTTGGATTAATTCTTAAGTCATTCCAAAATTTTAATTTTGAACTCATTAAAACCTACTTAAGGAGCATAAGCACTTATAAAATTAATAATCTTAGCATCAACAACAAACTTTAAACATATACTTCTATCTTCAATTCTATTAAATTTTCACAACATTATCTTTTAAACTCTTATCTAAAATCACACTTACACCATTTCTAGTGCGACTCTTACCAAAATACTAAAGTTTAAAACCTAAACTTTCAATCTCCTTAGCCTTCTCTCCAACCCATTTAGTTTCCTGAATGCATAGAATATTTATTTTTCTATGAATCATAATATCTATTAATTCCATTAATTTACCTGTAAGGATACCGATATTCCAAGTTTATATCCTAATTTTAGTTTCATGGACTAACTTTTTTGCCCACATTCGTCCATGATGTGGGAACCCTTGCCTATTTGACACTGCACCTGGGCGCCGGTGTAGCTGCCCTTGCACACTTGTTGTTGTATTCAGGCCATACAGCACGTCACTTCCAAGGAACGCCCTAGCATTAACACAATGTATTAAAGGATCCATGTCATAATTATTCGACAAGCTTTACGCTGGTTGTCGACTACCTAACACAATCCTCCACTTTTCTCATACAGGACTTGGGACCTAGCAACGGCAGTCTTATTCCATCTCAACTCTTTAGCATCATATGAATAAGGAAATAAAGGGAGCTACATTGCCTCCATTGTAAAACCGCCCATGGTGGGAGGGCAGCTCGGAGCAATAAAAGAAGACAATAATAAAACCTTATTGTGCGAGTGATACAATAAACACTTAAGGTTATCCATAGCATAATGAGGTGTTCTTCAAGAATAAGATATCCTTTCACTTACCTTCCCCTTCTTTGTTGTATCCACCTCTATGTTGTCAAGCGAGAGTTCACCAGGTTCTAATGATCCTCATAAAGCTTAAACTAATGGCCACCACCAATGCCTGCCTTTCATGGCAAGGGTAGCAAGGCTTCCATGTTAATATCACCTCAACTCTCAAGTTGAGAGTATTCGGTATCTAATAACCCTTAAGGAGCTTGAACCATTAGAGACACAAATACATGGATTTCTTGGCAAGGGAGACAAATACCCTCGAGCCTTGACGCTTTAGGCAACACATGTTCCCATCTTTCTTGGAAAGTGTAGGAGGCCCTAGTAAAGCTCCCTACCTCAAAGAACTTCCATGCCACCACCAACTTTAACAAAATTAGGTTGTACCAAGCCAAGTCAAGTAGGAACCCTCCTTTAACACCAACATTTCAAATATAATGAAAATAAATTGAAAAACGTAGTACACAAGCTCTTTATCAATAATCTGCATAATAAATTAAAAATAAAAAGCTCTTGGTCAATTAATTTTCAAACAACTCCCATAAATCATTCTTGCACTTTATCAAGCATCCAAATGATTTGCCCACTCCAAATAGGAAATGATGTGTCATAATCAATGATGCTAACCTGATCAACCAAGAGCAATGTCATATATTTCTGATTGTTCAGCATCATGTGACCAATTACTGTTGAACCAAGTCACCAAAGAAGCTCCCTTATGCCTTGTGGCATGATACGACAACATGCATGTTCATATGACATCGCATGAAGTTACTACATGATTAGGTCAGCACGAAATAAACAATCATGCCACATAAGAGATCACCATTTATCAAGCTTAATACTTCATAAAATGAAGCCTCTACAAGTTCTAAAATAATTAAAAATAATAATAAAAGATTACAAAAACTGCCTATTGGACTTCCTTCTAGGCCCAAAAAAAAAAATCTAAGAACTCCTAAGATTTTGCCACAATAGTCCGGTGCCTTATAAAATTTCAAAATATCAAAAAAAGAAAGGTAAAACAATGTAAAAATGGGTAAAACATTTGTGAAAAAAGAGGAAAATTCATATAGGAAACATGAGCATCTATGTGTGAAGTTGAAATAACCAATGCATTATACAATGAGGATAGTTAATACATTAGGCATGTAATCACTTAAAATGCTCAACAAGCTTAAAATAACTACCCAAAAAACCATTGGGCATGTAGTTTAATGGGTATTTCCCCTTACCTCCAAAACGGGAGGTACAAGGTTCGAAAACTAAAAAATAAAATGTCCTTTTAATGGATTAAGTTTCTTCTTCAACAAGAAACTCTAGTGACTCCTACAATAGCGAGGAAAAGGAACTCTAGTGACTCCTAGATCATGTGACCAATTTTGTTGCCCCATTAGATATATACGGTTACATCTAAAATATGCCTCTAAACCATAGAGTTAGATACTTTTTAGAAAATCAAGTGTACTCCAATAGCTATGCCTAGGAGCATGAGCCATTTAAGCATCTAATGGGGCAACAAAATCTTTGCTAGAAGAAAGCAATGATAAAAATAGGCCTCCTTGGCACACAAACATTGAGGTCTCTTAGATGAGTTAATCTTTGGTTGTTAACAAGGCTCACCAGGTCAAAGATCCCAACAAGATTCTGAATGTTTTTTTAGCATCTCGATTGAGGCCCTCCATCAGATCCTCATAACGGAACCATAAGACTAAATAAGTTTTATCACCCCCTTAGAAAAAATTTGTAAACATAAAAGGGTGATCCAGTTAAGTGGCAAGCAAAACTACAATAGGGGAAATCATCCGCAATGTGAAATACATACCAATCCTAAGAAATTCTTAACAAAGGGTAATCTCTCATAATTGAGCGGGGTAATTAATTATATGGGTTGCAGCCATTGGAAGCCATAAATCATGGATATAAAATCATCTATTGGAGGGGGTGATCCTTCAAAGTCCACATACAAAAACAGCACAACATTTAAAATCAATAAAAACAAGCCACAAAATCATCTCAAATAGCCCCTATCTATGCCAATTCAAAGCCAAACCTAGCATAATTTATCTTAACATTAACCATATCCTACTGTAGAATGTTTAAATAAAACTTTGTCCAACTAACTCAAATCAATCTATCTACTAACTTAAATCACAACTGAATAGGTTTTCTTCCTTGCATCACGACTATTGAGATATAGTGGACCTTCCACTTTGCTTTCCCTCAACTTTGTTTTTCTCTGGAGTCTAATATTATTCATATAGAAATCATCCAAAGAAAACCAAAAGTTAATTCATGCACTATTTAAAATATCTATGAAATATCTATGTTCAGTCCTAAGAAAAGTATTATGGGCCCCTTTCCTAATGAAATGAGCGAGAAAAAGGAGCTCTAGTGACTCCTACAATAGCCTAAGCATCTAAGCATGAAACACTCATCCCATCTATGAATAGAGCTCCTACATCCAACATTAGCTCCATCACAACTTCTTTCAGCATTGACCAAAAGCAAAGCTCTAAAATTTATCTTTTCCAATTTATGCATTTTCTTCTTTAAGCTACCTATTGTCTTGCGTGCAGTTTCTAGAACTCCATAAGTTTGTATAATTTTCTCTTCGTGATGTCCCTTAAACAAATGCCAATAAATTTCAAAACAATTATATATTTTCTATAGAAATTGACAATCTGAGGAAAAATGAAGATGAAGTTGGGAAATGCATGATGGGATGGATAATAGCCTATTTTGGGAGTGTGATGAGTTGTGGTTATGTATGTGACCACCATACAATGTGACGTATACAATATGGCATTATTGAGAAGTGATTGTATAAGTTATTGGCCTAACTATTTCCCCATTGGGGCACCTTCAAGTCCCTGGTATTCCCCTAAATTTTCCCACAGATTTCAGCAAATGCTTATTTTGCCTCCAACCATGTAATTTCACCCAAGGAGAATTATGGCAGTCATCCTGACGATTTCATTTAAAATGAAATTGCTTCTTCAACATTAATTCCTCAGTTTTTCATGTAATTATACTTTGTTATTATGTAATTTTTCATTTCATAGGTTAGTTGTGCAAAAGGAGATCATGGGTATTTCAGTCATTAGGTTGTTAGGTTAATACTATAAATAGCCATCACGTGTCTGGGAATTAGTTTTGATGAGTGGAATACTGGAATGTATTTTGCCTCCTAAAAGTTTCATGCAAAATGTTCACTTCATGTGTAAAACAAGGTTCATCATGTGAAGCAGAGTATCATACAAGGGATTCATCACAATCCAAGAAGTATAATTCAACGTTACCCTCATTCTTTCCTCTCTCCTTCACCAATCTTCTAAATGCCCTCCCCCTCTACAAACATAGTATAATATCCAAAATTTTCAAAATTGTAAGCATGAATTTCTCCTCAAAAATTTATCCCATTTTTATCATACATTTAGAAAAAATCAAACTTATTTTAATTAAATTTTATTTTAATTTCGAGCATTTTAATATATAGAAGTATATATAAAATACAAGCATAATAATATATATGCATTTAATAATATTTAAACTTAGGCATTTAATTAAAAGTTAATTAATTAAAAGTTTCTTGTAGCATGTACTGCCTTTCCACCAATCGATTCACGCAGCAGCTGATCACTTGCATATTCCAATCATACAGTTGGCAATTTCCTGAGTGCTTTAATAGCCGTGTAAAAAGAGTGGTAATATATATTAATTAACTAAAGCACTCAACATTCGAATACCTCCCATTCGAAAAAGTTTCTACATGCCGAGAGCTGCAAACCACGATCAGTAGGAGGCAGGCAGGGGAAGGGAAAACTGTGAGGGCTGCTGCTGGAGAAATTTAAGAAAACACTAGGTAAATAGGGGAAAGGAAAGGAAGGAAGAAAGGAGGGAGGAAATGGGGCGGGAAAGAAATTGGGTTGAAAAATGAGTGTAATTGAGGTAAAACTTTATGATTTTGTTTCAAGAGCCTAATTATTTTATTAGAATGCATGTATAAAGATAAAATGTATTCTTTAGGTTGTTTAAAAGAGGAAACAAGGTCGGGATATTGTAGGAGAACAAATTCATCCTTCTCTCTTAGAGAACGAGGTGAGATATCCAATCTGTAGTATAATAAATAAAAAATTTTAGCATAATCATGATAATATTATTCCTCATATTAATCGTATTATGAGTTTATGATTACTCGTTCACTTGCATTAATTACTTGTTAATTTTGGTTATATGAGATACAATACATGCTGCAATATAATACTACAGAGGTATATTATGAACATATGAATGTTAATAAGAATGTTATGGGGGATAGACTCGCATAAATAAAGGCGAAAGACTTGACGAGGTAAGCCTTAGAGGCCGTACAAAAGGTACCCGACACAATCTCTCTGATGAGGACATCCACACTTGAAAAGTTTATTGTAGACGTGGCCGTCAATCTACGGCCACGATCGAATCTTTGTATTTCTGAGTTTATTATGTTATTTTGTTTCTTTTATTTTAGTTTACTGTTTTACCCTTACTTAAGGGCGGAGTGTTTGTAAGCCCAATGTGGGCATTTGAGTCTTTTCTATTTATTTCTCTCATGAGGCTATTTATAGGCCACTATTGTATCGTTTCAAGTTAATGAATAGATTTGATAAAAAATTTTCCTGCACTCTTGTCTTGAAAGATTGAGAGTTGAGAACTATTGAGGAGGATCCCTAGGCGAGGGAGAATGATGCATCACCCACCAACCTAGACGTGTCGGGTTCGTGGTTTTAGTTCTTTATTTTCTTCTTCCCTTCCTAATCACCACCACCTTACCTCCATCCCCTTCCCCTCCCCAAAACCGTCGGCCTACCCCTCAAATCAGCCCCCACATCTCCCCTTACACCTCACGGCCCACCTCCCTACCACCCTACCCGACCGGCCACCACCCCCACCCAAGCCGCCGCCCCTTGCCCACCCCCTCCCCTCTTTCTTTTCTTATTTCCTAATGTGGATTAATTATAATTAAGATTAAATTTTGAATTCAAATCCAAGGGATTTAAAATTCAAAATCTTTCTTAATATATGAAATCTATTTTTGGAAAGTCTTGAAATCTCAATCAAATCAAATTTTAATTGAATGGGATTTAATTATATCTTTCCTATTTTATAAACCCCAATTTAGAATCACAAATCAATCACCACAAAGCCCTCCCCACCCTCTTAATGCCGCCGGCCCCTTGCTCATGCCGCCGCCCCTCTCTCTCCTCTCTCCAATCCTTCCCTATTCATTAATTCCTATTTCCTTATTTTAATTCCCTCCTAATTTCAAAATTTGAGATTAGTTTCAGATTTGGAAATTATAATTCCTCACAACACTAACCCAAACTCTCCAAATCCTGAACCAATTCTTTTCCCCCTCCCCCTACCTTGGCCGCCCACCACTCCTAACCCCTCCTTGTTTCTCCTAAGAGAAATCATTATTCTCTTGAGGAGAACCTTCAAGGCCAACAAGCAAGCGACTCCTTCGTTCCATCTACTCCTCAAGAAGCATGAATGGAAATCCGCCCTTGGGATTCGGACTTGGTGCTTGACGATCAAGACAACATTGATATACTCGGCTCCCCATTCTTCGACGTAGGATTTGACTACGAAACCACTGTCGAAGAATACTTCGAGCGGATCCACATCCCCTTGGTTGATATAATCGACGATCAAAGATTCAAAGGACGGTGGACTATCGTCGGTCGATTCACGCCCGCCATCCCTCCGGCTACTTCATCGTTTTCCTTCAAAGGCTACATCAATCGTCTTCTACAAATCATCACCAGCACCATTAGCAAACCAAAGGATTTCTTTCGGCGACGATCCCTTTCCGAATAAAGGTGGACTTTTCTTCCCTTTTCAACTACTTCTTTGTTCTCTAACCTTGTAGGTGGTGATAGAAACACAAGGGATCGCTCTGCTTAATTTTGCTAAAGCTTAGTAAACGTAGGGTTTTATTGAGTGTACTTTCTTTGCTATTAATCTCGTTGTTAAGTGAGGGATAATGATTGAATGTTTATTATGTAAGCATAATCTTTGAATTTCTCAATTGTTTGTTTGTTCAAGCACTTTTAATGTGGTTTGGCCTAAACGCAAGCATCCCTCCTTTATTTTATTTTATCGTTTTAGATTGCTAGTAGTTTAATCAAATAATTGCTCCTATAATAATTCGTGCAAATCCGAAATTTTGTTCAAAGCATATTAGTCCTGCATCACTCTCTCTCTTCTAAAAGTTAAAAATTCGGATCCAACTTTGAATGAGCTGTAAGTTTGCAAAAGTCTATAGTAATCATATGACTTGCCAGAAGTATTGAAAAATAAACAAAATAAGAAATATGTAGAAAGTTAAATAATATAGTATACACACAACGATTGGGACTGTTGTATGCATTGATCATTTGTAAAGCTTATAATTGTTTTATAATAATTCAAATATCATTTACAGCTGAATGCAAAATATTGTTTCTGATTTCTTGTACTAGAATTATGTATTTCATTGAGCTTTTAGCTTACTAGAAGTAGTTGTATAGTAGGAAAAGGGAAGGAGCCCGTATGACTCTAAGTAGAAGGGTGACTGCATTTTGTGTATATAAATTTTGGGTGTACATAGAAGTTTGAGCAGTAAGTTGTATAATAAGGCATTTGGATATGTAAACTTTATTTGAAATTTGAATAAAGCTCTATATTTTATTTGATGTATTGTGAATATGCTTCCAAATAGTAAATTTATAGATAAATTGTTTAAACTAAAAATTTTATTATATTGGGATAGTCTGAATCGAGTATTTTCTACTCTTACGATTTTGATAGAAACAATTCAGGATGGGTGTTAGTAAGAGATATGTTTATTTGGATTCTCCTTATGAGGCAAAATGGATGTGACACTTAGGACCGACTATCCACACCATCCCTAAATCATTGTGACAAACAACATATTTAATTCACCGCTTTCTATTTTCTTTCCTCAGTACGATACTGGAGTATACATCACTTTCAACCTAATATTTTAAACTTGACCTGCAACATTAGTTAGAAAATCTTGTTCAAAAAAGTCTTTTTTTTTCAATTGTTGATAGATCTTTAAAGACTACTCGGTTCATGCCATCATTGGTTGTGATTTGTCAGGAATCCATTCTCCTTAAGTTTAGAAGAGTAGCTAAAAATAGTTAGATTGGTTTTGAAAATGATATTCAGTTTTATGACAACTTCAGAATAATTTAAACTTAGTATATTGCGTATAATGGCATCAAAAAGTTGGAATAAGGCCACAGCCAAAGAGGATGGATTCTTACTTCACATATGAAGTCAATCTCAATGGTCAGATGTGTCACATCCATTTGGCCCTCCCCCTCCTAACAATCAACATGGAGCGTAACAGAGAAAAAGAATCTGAATAAACGTATCTCACTAACACTCATCCTAAAAAACTTCTATCAGGATCAAGAGAATAAGAAATAACCTATCCAGACTATCCCAACCCTTGAAATTTTACAATTCTTAAGATTTCATCCAAATATTTCAACCTTGGAAGCATATTTAAACATATGGAATGAAATACAGAGCTTACTAAACTTTCAAATAACATTTGCTTATCCAAAAGTATCTATATAACTTTCTCTTCTGACATCTATGTATACCCAAAATATATGTCCATAAAAGTACAGTCAACCTCCTGGCTAGAGCCCCACTGGCTGCTTTCCTTTTACCTACAGTACAACCATTGTTAACGAGCTAAAGCTCAAAAAAATACACAAGTAGAGTATAAAAAATAAGAAATATAACATCTGCAGTTAATTTATAAAAAACTTGGAATTTCTATAAGAACCATGTATTGTGATGAAGCAATGTATAATAATGCCAATTACTCTATTTGTTTGTTACGTTCCAAATTTCTTATTTTGTTACTTTTCAATACTTTAGGCAAGTCATAGGATGATTATATGCTTTTGCACATTTACAACTCTCAAATTCAATGTTGGGTATGCATTCCCAACTTTTACAATTAGAGGGCAGCTCGCTCCTTCAAGAAGGGTCCGAATTCCTAACTTTTAGAAGTAAGAGAATATAGGGTACCTTTTGTATGGCTTCCCTAATGCTTATCTCATCAGGTCTTTTGTCTTTACTTGTGTGGATCTATCCCCCATATATGATTTATCTCATTTAGCCATTTCATTTACCTTTTTATAACAATCATAAAAAATATCATTGCAATAAATACTTGAAGAACACTAAAAATAATGCTATCACAATGATATAAAAACATGCTATCACAATTATATAAAGTTTATTATTTCTTATACTACAGTTTGGATATCTCACATTGTTCTCTAGGGTAGTCAGATAAAAACATGCCCCTTTTCCTCTCATATATAACCTAAAATATACATTTAATCATTTACAGATTAGCAATCCAACTAAAAAGAACGTAAAATTTACCTCAAAAAAATTTATCCTCATTCAACACTTCCCTTACCTCTCTTCCTTCATTTCCTTCTCTTCTTTTTACTTTACTATTTTTCTGAATTTTCCCGCACCAGACCCACTTGCAAGAATAGCTCGCAACTGGAGCTCACAAGAACTTACTTCAACCTCCAGAGACAAAGTTTCGGCTGTCAATATTGGACACGACCCGAAAACCCGACTCGAACACGACACGGAAATTTCGGGTTCAGGTTGACCCGAACCCGAACCGCGATGGGTTCGGGTAAGAGTTTCTGACCAGTTTCAAAAATCGGGTCGGGTCAGGTTGACCCGGATTGACCCGCTGGCCGAGCTGCCCGCATGATCGCCGCTACCAGAGGCCAATCACGCATCGCCCCTGTTGGCTCGCTTGCCTGCATCAGGCTGCCCACCGTGTGACCGCCCCTACCCTGCTTGCCCGCATCGCAGCATGTCGCAGCGTGTCGCGTCCAAGTCCCGAGGTCCGCGTCCAGGTCTGCATCCAGGCCCGCGTGCGGGCATGCCAAGCTTGCCGTGATTGCTCGCTTGCCCAGCGCCCACATGCTCGCGTCAAGGTCCAGGCGTCCAACAGTCCCCGGCTCCAACGAATGTCTGGCCGCCAGCGTTCCGCCGCCCATGTTCGACATCACGCTTTCGGGTCATGTCAGGTTGACCCGAACCCGAAGCGGGTCGGCTTCGGGTTTGAAAAATCGACCCACTTGTAAAAATGGGTCGGGTTTGAGTTGACCCGAACAGTGCTGGGTCAATTCCGGGTTCGACCCGAACCTGACCCGTGATCCAAAATTGACACCCCTAGACAATATGATGGGGAGAGAAGGAAAGTAAATGTAAAGGCTTAACTTTTATTTTAAATATATTAAACTCTAAATGCTCCTTCCACTTAAACCCTCCTAATTACTCCCAGGCCCAAGCCATATGATCTGCACTAACCAAATCACATTGTGGCAAGCACGGTTATGCGGGAAAAAAAAACTGATTAAAAATTTCTACTACAGTACAATAATTCACTACAGTATTTTTAATTAAGAAACATTAAAATTAAATTCCCAAGTTTTTATTTAATAACTAAATTAATATACATAACTATTAGGCTGGTATTTTATATATACTTCTATATATTAAATTGATCAGAATCAAAAGTAAAATTTAATGAAAATAGATTTAATGTTTTATGGAGATATGATAAATAAGGTAAAAGTTTTTGGGCAAATTGTATGCTTACTTTTAGAAAAAAAAATTGGGTATTAAAAGATGCTTCAATATTCAAGTGGAATTATGAGTGAGACATGCTGAGAATTTCATGTCCAGCCTTACTATAATAGGGAAATTGAAAAAGAGAAAAAAATGAGCAAGATGAAGAAAAGAAAAAAGAGAAGGGTTATACGTTGGCAACGAAAGAAGACGAAAAGATCAATAAAAATGAGCTCATAAAATTATATAACAACAACAAGCCTTTATCCCACTACATGGGCTCAGCTACATGAATCTTTTATTAAGAGCCAAGCTCATAAAAATTATAAGAGAATAAAAAAATGAAATAAGTTACATTGAAAGAAGAATAAGAAAACCTAAGCAGAATGGAGTAAAATCGTAAGTGCTTAGATGCCACTTAAGCAATGCATTACTACGAAAGAGCCCTAAGCACTCCCATCTTTGAAATTAAGCTCACAAACTGCCCATTTGGCAGCTGCCTAACCTAGGCACCAAATGCACAAAGCTACTAGCACCTCAATAAGAACGTAAACAACATTTGAAAAATATTCCACTTCTTCTAAGTTTCAGGCATTGCAGGAGTCAAAAAATTTGTGTCGAGCTATACTGAGAGAGTTTAGTGTTCTAAGTCAAATTTTTAGAAAATAGGTATTGCATATAAAACAACCTAGAGATTTTACTCTTATTTTATAAGGACTTTAAAATCTAGTTTAAAGTTCCCAATAGGCTCAAGTGCCTATGGTTAATTACCCCCTCCCAATGTGAGAAAGAACTTTTGATAATAGTTAAATATTCTAGGGTGAAAGCACATCTACTTAAGATTGGTGGCTATGAAATTAAAATGTGTCACGGAATTGAATAGACAGGTTGATGAAGCTGAGTCTAGAATTAAAAGGGTACTTCCTAAAGAGATACATTTGCCATCTACCCATGGTTCATCCCACACTTCTTCCTCATCTGTTAGAGTTGATCATTCATTATCATTTAGAAGTGAAGGATATGAATCAAAGAAAAGAAAAGGAGTTACCAGTAGTTCTTTAGAGAAGGCTTTTAACATTTGTACTCATCCTTTATATTATTTTTAATTTTTTTGGTAAATGAATAAATAATTTTATATGTTTTGTATTATTTGAAGGTATTCAAGTAAAGAATGACTTCAAGAAGACCCTTAACGTGTCTCACCACAAAAAGATTTAGAAGTTTCAAATATGAGAAAGATACGCTTGAAAAGATATTTCCCAAATGAGGAGAGAAGAAAGATAAATATAGAACTTGCAAAGTTCTTTGAATATTTAGAAGATTTTAGTGATCAAGAATCTTTGGTTGATAGATGGAGGATGAATTCAAAAAAGTGATGGTTCATTCATAGAGCTTCAACACCGCTTCTTCAAACAATAGCAATAAAACTTCTTGGTCAAGTATTATCCTCTTCTTGTTGTGAGAGAAATTGGAGCACATACTCATTTATTCAATCGATGAAGAGGAATAAAATAACTCCACAACGAGCTGAAGATTTAGTTTATGTGCATACAAATCTTCGTCTTCTATTAAGGAAGACCCCACTTTATATGACAGGTGATAACAAGATGTGGGATGTTGCTGGAGATGGGTTCGAGTGCCTTGATTATATGGGATTATTGGAGGTTGCAAATCTTTCTCTAGATAAACCAGAGTTGGAAGCAATGATATTCAATGATGATGATATTGAAGGACAAAGACTAACTTCTAAATCTAATTCTATCATTTCCTCTATTGAGTAGTTGAACCTTCATGTTGTACTAAATGATTTTTTGCTTATATTTTTGTGATTGTACTAGACATTTTGTACTAAACATTTTTATATTATAAGCTAAACAAGTTATCATGACATTGATTTATTATTGCTTGTCATTTCTAATATGATGTCACCTTAATTTCTATATATTATATTAAAAAAATTATTGTGTCGTGTCCACACCGCACCCGTGTCCTATATTTTTAAAAAATGTTGTGTCTCGTGTCCATGTCGTATCGTGTCCATGTCGTCGTGTCGGTGTCGGTGTCGGTGCATCATAGATGAACGAAAGATAGAGTGGGAGGGTTATGCAAGAAACAGACGAACAAGGGCAGTGAAGGCTTCTGTATGGAGCAGAGGAGCTCATACGACAAGGGTACTGGTAGTTGCAATGTGGGGAGGTCATGCACAAGAATGGGATTCATGCAGCGTGGGTGTTGGCAAGTATTTGAGTTGAGGATTTCTCTTTTTCCTCAATAAATATGATAGAGAGATATATATATATAATCTCTTTGTCTCTATGTGTATGTATGTATGTGTAGTTAGCTTCTCATTTGATTCATAAATTTATTCCTCACTCGTGCACAATGATATTCATTGTCATCACACATCTCCCCTCTTTTTTTTTCATATGCTTGCATGTAAGTGAAATTTTGATTCGATATCGTGCAACAATGACCGAAGCAATATAGGTATCTATGTTAATTATTTTTAATATCCCAAACAAGATGGCGCGGTCCATTTTGCAAAACGAGCAACGATCGAATAACTTTGATATTTTGGAACAAGGGTTTTATAGCAATTTTATGCGACATCACATTCATCATCCACCGTTTTGGCCCTATCCAACCAGATGAAGTTTTGGAGCAGTTGTCGAGATCTACAATCACAAATAAAATATCCCAAAAAAAATGCTTTGGTACTACTAAGTACCAACCCCCTTTTTTAGGCAAAATATAAACTTATTACTAAAAAATGATTTTGTTAAATTTGTTGGGGATTGACAAATAATAGAAAGTTTATCCAACTATATTTATATTCTATTGCTCTTAATAACTTGAGAGTTATTTGGTTTGTTGAAAAGTGAGTGTAAAAATTTCTAGGAATTTTGGTATTTGATTTGATGAAAAAGTAATGCAAAGCAAAATTTTGGTGAATTCCAAATTCACTCAATTAATTTTTTATTTATTCAAAATTCAATTATTTTTTGCACAATTCTAAATACACTGCATGCTAAATCCGCTATCACCTCAAAAGCACCAATCCATCTAATAAAATAAAATTAAATCTGAATAAAGCAGTGTAATTTACCCATATTTTAAATATCTCAAATATTAATATGAAATAAAACAGATGTATGCCATATACCATTCCACAACAGACATGAAAAACAACATGGGTTTTAGTTTGTATGGCAGAAAGGACACCGCATAAATGAACTAGATCAATACATGATCTCGGGTGTGAAGGCCTAAGAATGTTCTCATGCAAAAGAAGAGTGATAGTGGAGAGGAAAATCGTGTGAAGAGAGACAACAAATGCAAGATGGCATATGTCCTCCTCCCTCAAATGATTACTTCTAGTTAGCATCAAGTTACAAGAAAAATAGAACTTGTTATTTCTAAGCATCAGTGGAATTCCCTCAATCTGGTTAGAAAATTGCATCTGGTTATTACCAGGCATCAATGTTAACCACATGAAAGGAAATAATAAGCAGCTGCTTCTAAAAAACAAATCAAATGTGAGAGGGGCAAGGGTGGGGGGTCACATGCTGGGTGGTGGGCGGAATGGGCAAATAGCAGCTAGGGCTCATGACATATAGATGAGGAAGATAAGAGTATATTTGATATCACAAATAATTACATGATGAAATTTGAAATCAACTAAGACAATTTTAATGCAAACTAACCAAATGATGAAGATAATTTGTGGCTTCAAAAAATAATAAATCACAATTTACCCTTGCTTACAAGACCACCCAATTTCAATCTTTTTAACTCCTTAGGGCATGTAAGAATAAATTCATGATGCGTGATTTGCATAATTTTAAGTAGCATAATCTAAAATGAACAAAATTATATGTATTCATAATGTTTGTATTTAATAACACTGTCGATGTGAGATCCTCAGTCCTATATGAGAAAAGTGGAGTGTTACATTATGTAGTCGCCAACATAAAACTTGTCAAACAATCATAACATAAATCATTTAATATATTGTTACGTAGTGGGATAAAGACTTGATGTTGTTGTAATGTTTGCATTTAATCAACTGACTTGAAAACACACAATTTTTGTGCATTTCTATGTACATTTAATCTGTATTATTGATATGTATGATAATGTTGATGAAGAGAAGAGGCCTTAAGGGTAAGAACAGTGGTATGGTTGGCTTTCAAATTGTTATTAGTCTTAATACTTGAAGAACTTGGAGGGTTGTTCACTACAAACTAGGAGGTTAATGCTAAGAAGATTTACGAGCTACACTATGTGATGCAACTCCGTGTTAAATACAAGTAATCAGGAGAAATTTAGTTGCGAGAGGCTGAAAACCAAAAGGTCACATCTAAAACTGTTGAGGTAAAAATTTTAGATATTTGGACATGAGAATGAAAACCTTTTAAACATGCAACAAACCTGAAATATTCTCAGAAGCAACTTCTATCTCAAGCAAATTTGTAATAAGGGGAACTTCTCGTGATTCATAGAATTCTAAATAATAATAAACTACCACTTATAAGTTAAGCCCTATACAAGTAGCAATACTACTTGTATAAATAAGCAGCTACTTGTATAAATAAGCAGCTACTTGTATAAATAAGCAGCTACTTGTATAAATAAGCAGCTAAGAAGAAAGAATGTTGTTAAGTTTCATTAGCAAATAATGTCGGTAAGACAAGCTAATTGAGCATATATCCAATCTAGGAAAAAACCAAGAATAAGTTATTACCCAAAAAAAAATAACTAAACCGCACGCAGAAATAATGAATAAACTTACATTTTCATTGCCGAAAGTCCTAGCAAGTATGAAGTACAGCTTTAAAGCATAGTGGTACTGACCAAGAGTTTGAAATGTGTTAGCAACTTCATTAATCAAGTCATAGTGGTCTTCAAAATTCCCAATTCGCAAATCTTGAAGAAAATCCTGAAAAAAATTAGTTATTACTTACCATATTATAGCCCTTAAATAAAAATAGACATTTTAATAATGGTACGATAACTTGTTTTTGATGAAGAGTAGTCTAGCATAGATAATATACATTGTCACACCAGATTGTGACACTCAGGTTATGGAACCAGTGGGTCAACAGGAAATACTTGCAGCACATAAGTGAAAGCCAAGACTCAAGAATTAGTGATGAATATGAGGTGAAACAAAAATAAAACAAAATGGAACAATGTCTAAAAGTATGCTTAAAAGCTTAAAATTACAAAGTTCAAGACTGAAACTTCTCAAGGTAAGACAGGCTAATCACACCTTGGCCATTTCCATGTTCCCAAGATGAGCATGGCAAATTGCATTTCTAGCTTTCAAACATAATGGCAATTCTTTGTCTGGTCCAAAGGCTGATTTTGCCTTCTCAATCAACTGGACAGCATTATCATATGAACTATTTTCCATTTTCAAGGAAATCAGCTGGTCAAAAATGCTTATATCATCTTCAAAAGGATAATCATTAACATAATCCTCTAAGACGCCAATGGCTTTTTCCAGCTGGCCACACTTTTGATACATCTGAAGACAAAAAGAGAATAAATAAGTAGGCATTTTTGCACTAATAAATTAACCATATAAAAGTTTAAAAAAGAAACTTAATATTGCCACCCCTCTCTAGTTGTATTCCTCAGTTCGTTAAATACAAGTTTCAAGTTTTTCTTGGTTTGAGGGAGGATTTCCTGTTTGTGGAGAAATGAAGAGGGAAGGAGATCATAGTGGAGGATTCTTCAGGATTTCTTGCAGGGTAAAACCAAGGCAACGACATGGAGCGTATTTGAGAGTTAGAGCCAGGCATATTACATCTCTTGACAGCGGATGGTGGTTCTAATTCCTGAGCAGTGGCTGCAGCAGGAAATCCTAGAGGTTTTCAAATGGAAACAAGGCGGAAAGCTGTTGTCTGGGTGCCAGATAACCTCCCACCCAGCAAGGAACTAAAGCTGGATGGATCAGCAAGCTATTCCAAGGTGCCGATAGCCTTCCATCCAACCAAAATAAATGTTGATCATGGTTCTTGAGTTCTTTTATTCTTCTCAGTCAAATTCTTGTAATCTTTTTCTCATCTATCGCGTGATATCAAGGTTTATCACAGCCTTGAAAAATGCTGCAAAAGAGGAATTGCCAATGTCCGACTCAAGAAGTCACAATGGAGGTCTTGCAACAAAAACTTCAGCATTCGCAACAACACCTTGCAATGAGTGGGCAGCAAGGATGAGATGTTCAATCCTTCAACTCGGAAGACAATCAAGAAAAATCAGAGATGGAGAATCCTTTCCATTAATTGCTAAAAGAATCATAGGAGGAAGAGCAGTATAAACAATTTTCAAGGGAAACTAAGAAGATGATATCAAGAATTTGGAGTGAAGGCAGATAATTTATACTTTAAAGGTAACTAGATTCTCCAAATGACTTCACAGATTGATCACACATTAGGTGCGTATTTGACAACAAAAAAGCATCAGCCGATCTGCAATTTGAGTTGGTGACCAACAAGATAAGAATGATGTCTCCATTTGGTGGGATAACCTTCAAAAAATCAAACCAGGAAGGCAAAAGCAAGATCATCACATGGGGAAATATTAAAGAGTTGCAACGAAGACACTTGCTCTTTTGTTTTCTTCAAGATGCCTTCCTTAAACTCCATAAATTTCAATGGAAAGGGTCAACAGTGGAGAAGTACACTGCTAACTTTCAGCTGCTTTGCCAAAGTGTGACATATCGGAATCAAAGGAGCATAAAATTTACAAGATTCTTGGGCAGTATGCAGCCTGCAATAGCCTCAGCAATATTGGACTTTTTTTGACGTCACTAAACTTGCAAAAAAGGGTGGAAAGACGGCAACAAACTTCCAAGAAGTTGCCACCAAGATCTATACAATGACTGCATCAAGCTGATAATGAGTTTCATGAAAAGACAAATTGATGAGGACATCACTACGTGGAAAGTTTATCGTAGACGTGGCCGTCGATCTACAGCCACGATCGAGTCATTGTATTTTTGAGTCATTTCATGTATTTGTCTTTTATTAGTTATGTTTGTCTTTATTTAGTTATGTTGCATTTATTTCCGCTTTTACCCCTTACTTAAGGGAGATCGTATGAAAGCCCTAGGGGCATTAGTGTCCTTTTGTTTTGAGAGTCTTTGTATGAGGCTATTTATAGCCCTAGTATTCTTCTTGGAGGTTAATGAATGATTTTCAAGAAAATTCCTGCATGCTACTTCTTTGTGAGAGTTGAGAGCCAAGGAGAAAGATCCCTAGGAGAGGGAGATTCGTGCATCACCCACCAACTTTGATAAGCCGGGTTCGTGGTTATTTTATTATCTCTCATTCTCCCTCTCTTCCCTTCCACCCCCACGGCTCCCCACCACCCCCACAGCTAACCCACCCGCCGGCCCCTCCTTCCTCTTCCTTTTCCCTTGGTTTCACCTTGCCTCCTTTCCTAATTTAGTTTGAGAGAAAAGTGGACAGAATTTGAATTCAAATCCAATTGATTTGAAATTCAAAAACTTTCCTAATTTACTAAATCTATGTTAGGAAAGTTTCCTATTTGAGTCCTATTTGAATTTTCAAATAAAAGGGATTGAATTAAATCTTTCCTATTTCCTAATTCTAATTTTAGAAACTCAAATCAATCCCAAAATCCCCTCCCTATCCCCTTCATAGCCGCCGGCCCCCTATCCCTATTCCGCCACCTCTCTCTCTCCAATTCCCCTCTCTCCAATCCCCCTCACATTAATTCCTACCCTTTGGAAATAAATCCTAGTTTCCTTTCCTACCTCCCTCCTAATTCAAAATCTGAAAATAATTTCAGATTTTGGACACATAACCCTAACCCTAGCCCTAACCCTACATCTCCAAAATCTTAACCAATTTCCCTCCCTCATCCTACCTTGGCCGGCCCCTCTCACAACCCCTTTCCTACTTGATTCTCAAAGGAACTCTTCAATCTCTTGAGGAGAAACTTCAAGGACAGCAAAGGAACATCATCTTCAACCTTTCTCCTTCACAATCAACATGAATGGAGGTCCCCGAATGGGACAACGGCTTGGTGCTTGACGATCAAGATAATATCGACATACTCCGTTCTCCTTTCTTTGACGTGGACTTTGACTTCGACAACACCGTCGAAGAATACATCAACCGGATCCACATCACCTTGGTTGATGTGATTGACGATCAAAGATCAAAAGGGCGTTGGACCATCTTCGACCAAGCCACGACCTCCACCACTCCGGCTACTTCATCGTATTCAATCAAAGGTTACATCATTCATCTTCTACATCTCCTCACCGGTGCTATTAGCAATCAAAAGGACATCATCCGACGGCAATTCTTTGCCAAATAAGGGTGAGCTTTTCTTCCCTATTTAATTACTTCTTCATCTACTAACCTTGTAGGTGATGACGGATTCGCAAAGGCTCCGCCTAAATTGCTAAAGCTTAGTAAACGTAGGGTTTTGAGTGTATCTTTCTATGCTTCTTATTTCATTGTTAACTTAGGGATATTAGTTGAATGTCTATTACTTTGCATGTTTTTGATTTTCTAAACTATTTGTTTATTCAAGCATTTAGCAAGTGATTTGGCCTAAGCGTAAGCACCCCTTTCTTGTTTTACTTTGTCGTTTCAATTGCTAGTAATCTAATCAACAATTGCTCTCTTTAATAAATCGTGCTAATCCTTATAATTTTCATTTAAATGCATCTTAGTCCTGCATCATCTGGTATCAGAGCATAGTTAATCTAGGATTTGCATGCTAGAACCTACCCTAGGTTATTGCTCAACTGTTTTACTTACTTTTGCATGCATAACATTATTTAAAACACTTTCAATTTGCTATTGTGTTTGCTGTCCAGAATTTTCTGCATACATTTAGTAAGCTTTAAGATCATTTCATTGATATCTAGGTGCTGCCCCTAACTCTACAACCTCTCTACTTGCCTAGGAGACTTAACACCATAGTGTAGTTTGCTGTCCTAAAGGTTCCTGCAGTATTTAGTGTCATTTTAGGTTGTCTTTTCATTACTTTTGCTTGCTGCCCACTCCTAGTTTTCAGCCCTAAGCATTCACTAGTGCTTAGCAATGGACCCAGAACAACTTGGAAGGACCTTAGACCTACTGGTAGGTCAAATGAATACAATTAGCCAACAACTCAAGGAAAACCAAGCCGATCTAGCTGAATTTCATAGGACCACCACTGACCGACTTGACACCATAGAGCATGGTAGGAGCCACTCGATTCCGTATACCCCTTCTAGGCCTCCTTCCATGTACGGGGATGATCCTTTTCTGGATAAGGGACCTCCTCGAGCCCCTCATCGAGCCCCCCACTATGGACATGATCACCACCACGACCCTGATCTTCCCCTGATGAAGAATATCAAGGTCAATGCACCCACTTTCGATGGTACCCTCGATCCCCAGCTCTTTCTGGACTGGATCAAAGGTATGGATAGTTTCTTTAAGTGGTATAACATCTCCGAGGCTAAGAAGGTCAGTTTTGCCAGTATGAAACTCCTTGGTAGAGCTAGTCAATTTTGGTCAAACTTAGAAAGCCTTAGGGAGTCCCGAAATGAGTATCCCATCACTGATTGGTTATCTATGAAGCGAAAACTCAAGCAGAAGTACTTGCATCCCTCGTACTTCCCTAGGCTCTTGAATAGGTGGCATAGACTGACTCAGGGTAGTAAACCCGTCAAGGAATACATCGCATCCTTTCACGACTTTCTGATTCGTTGCAAAGGGGAGACCTCCACTACCCCTGCGCAGATTTTATCCATGTTTCGTACCGGGTTGCGAGAGGATCTTCGCAACGAGCTGTTCGCTCGGAATGTCACTACCCTTGAAAATGCCTACAGCTTAGTACCTTGAGGAGAGTCGGTCCCAGCACCCTAGTCGTCACCATGACTCTAGGTCCTTCCTACAGACCTTCCGGTAGCTCCACTCCTCATACCTCTACTGCCCCGACCTACTCCAGGGAGCACTACCCGACCCTCCACAGGTCCTCCTGCAACCCGACCTGATTTTAGAAACAAACCTCCCACCCCGGATACCCCTCAGTTCAGTCCCGGGACCAAGTGCTTTCGATGCCAGGCGTATGGGCATATCGCTTCTCAGTGCTCCAGTCCCTACAAAATCTTTATCATTGAGGAGATTACTGAGGAGGATCTTGAGCTCAAGATTGATCAGGTCCATCAAGTAGAAGATGAAGACGATTTCTTCGAGGAGGATGATGACACTGTTGTCCTCCACTGCCTTCAGAAGTTGGACACTTCCCCATCTGCGTGGTGAGATGTGCTCTGTCACACCCTGTTACCTCCGATGACTGGCGCAGGACGTCGATCTTTCACACCTACACCAAAATTAGAGATAAAAACTGTAAAGTCATCGTAGATAGTGGCCGTTGCATCAATGCTGTTTCCTCCAGCATAGTGTCCAAACTGGGTCTTTCTGCCGTTCCTCACCCTAGTCCGTATAAGGTAGCGTGGGTCAACTCCACTGCCTTGGAGTGAAAGAGCGAAGCATCATACCTATCTCCTTTGCCACTTATAAGGAGAATGTGTGGTGCGATGTACTGATTATGGATGTTGGACAGATTCTGCTAGGCCGACCCTAGATTTTTGATAATGACGTCCACATCTATGGGCGTTCAAACACCTGCATGTTTGAACATGCGGGCAAAAAGATTAAGCTTTTGCCATCGCAGCCCGGGTCAAGGATGACCCCAAATCCAACCCCCTTAAGTCCAAGAAAGGACTGAACTTGGTCACCGCCAAAGTTCTGGACTCTGAGATTACTCAAGACGCACCTCTGTACGCCTTAGTGGGTCGCGAGATTTCTCCTGAATCTGATGACCCTATCCCTCAGGAAGTCCAACCCATTATAGGGCAGTTTGCTGATGTCTTCCCCGATGATCTCCCAGATCAGTTACCTGCTCTCAGAGACATTCAGCATGCCATAGACTTAGTCCCTGGAGCCACCCTCCCTAACCTGCCCCACTATCGCATGAATCCCACGGAACATGCTGAACTTAAGAAGTAGGTAGATGAGTTACTTCAACAAGGTTTCATTAAAAAAGTCTTAGCCCTTGCGCGGTGCCCGCCTTCTCACTCCTAAGAAGGACGGATCTTGGAGAATGTGTGTTAATAGCCGTGCTATCAACAAAATCACCGTCAAGTATCATTTCCCTATTCCACGATTGGAAGATATGCTCGATATGATGACGGGCACCACTCTATTCTCCAAGATCGATCTCAAGAGTGGATACCACCAGATCCGGATCCGATCCGATGATGAGTGGAAGACTGCTTTCAAGATCAAGGATGGTCTTTACGAGTGGTTGGTCATGCCTTTCGGGTTGAGTAACTCCCCCGAGCACTTTTATGAGAGTCATGACCCAGGTGTTACGCCCTTTTATGGGTAAGTTTGTCGTTGTCTACTTTGACGACATTCTTATATATAGTCATTCTGTTGAGCAACACCTGGACCACCTAAAGCAAGTCTGTTCGGTCTTAAAGAAAGAACAATTGTACGCAAATCCAAAGAAGTGTACTTTCCTCGTAGATCGAGTCATCTTTCTGGGATTTATCGTGTCAGCTCAAGGGGTTCTACTGACCCTGAGAAGATGAAAGCCATAGTTAAGTGGCCTCTTCCTCAGAACATCCGGGAAGTCTGCAGCTTCCACGGATTGGCCACCTTCTATAGGAGATTTATACAAAACTTCGGCACAATCGTATCTCCTATCACTGATTGTCTTAAGAAGGGTGATTTTCCACTGGACCCCGGCCGCCACCAGAAGCTTTTGATGACATCAAGAAAAGAATGGTGGAGGCCCCAGTGATGAGACTTCCTGAATTCTCCAAAGTCTTCGAAGTGACTTGCGACGCTTCAGGGGTCGGAATTGGAGGAGTCCTCTCCCAGGAAGGTCATCCTATAGCTTATTTCAGAGAGAAACTGAACGATATTCGGTAGCGATATTCCACTTATGACAAAGAGTTCTACGCGGTGATCCAATCCCTTCGCTATTGGCGACACTACTTGCTCCCGCAAGAGTTCGTCATCTTCTCGGATCACGAAGCTCTGCGTTATATCAACTCCCAGAAGAAGTTGAATGCACGACACGGTCGATAGGTAGAGTTCCTTCAGGAGTACACGTATACCCTTAGACATAAAGGGGAGTTGAGAATAAAGCTGCTGATGCCCTCAGTCGTCGCATGATGACTGCCACTGAGATGAGAGCTAAAGTTATGGGTTTCGACCAAATAAAGAGGGACTATTTGGACTGCTCCGACTTCAAAGAGACATACTCTCTCTTGTCCACAGGCAGCACACGCCTTGTGGACGATTTCCTTCGAAAGGATGGTTACCTTTTCAAAGCTCAAAAGCTTTGCATTCCTAGCACCTCCCTTAGGGAATTTCTTGTCTGGGAACTCCACGCCGGAGGCCTCGCTGGGCACTTCGGACAGGACAAAACTATAGAAGCCGTGGAGTATCGTTTCTTTTGGCCCAGCCTGAAGAGAGATGTTGGTAGGATGGTTAGCCGGTGTCACACGTGTCAGTTAGCCAAACAGCGTAAGCAGAACACTGGCCTTTACACTCCTTTGCCTGTCCCTAGTTGTCCTTGGCAGGATGTTAGTATGGATTTCATTTTAGGCCTACCTAAGACAATTCGTTGAAATGATGCCATATGTGTCGTAGTTGATAGATTTTCCAAAATGGCTCATTTCATACCTTGCTCCAAAACATCCGACGCCTCCCACATCGTCAAGCTTTATTTCAATGAGGTTGTCCGTCTGCATGGTCTACCCAAGACCATCGTATCAGATAGGGATGTTAAATTCACTAGCTATTTTTGGAAGACTCTTTGGATGAAGTTGGGCACTAAATTGCAATTTTCGACAGCCTTTCATCCACAGACTGATGGTCAGACCGAGGTAGTTAATAGGAGCGTAGGTAATTTGTTACGATCTCTGGTTGGTGAGCATGTTAAGGATTGGGATTCCATTTTACCCACTGCTGAGTTTGCTTATAATAATTCTGTGAACCGAATCACTGGCCTAAGTCCTTCTGAAATTGTTTATGGGTTCAAACCTAGGCAACCTTTAGATCTCATTCCTATGTGTTCTAGGTATAGGATATCTGAGTCTGCATCATCATTTGCATCGCATATGCATGAGCTTCATAAGGAAATTGCACGACAAATTGAAAAGAGCAATAATGATTATAAATTACATGCTGATCTGAAACAAAAATTTAAAGCTTTTGAGGTTGGTGACTCCGTGATGGTGCGGATTCGTTCGGAACGGTTCCCACAAGGAACGGTTAAGAAATTGCATGCTAAAAGTGCTGGACCATTCAAAATAATTAAGAAAATCAATGATAATGCTTATGTGATAGATCTTCCCGCTGAGTTCAACATCAATCCCTCTTTTAACATAGAAGATCTAGTAGTATATGAAGGACCGGATTTCAATCCGCCGAACCCATTCATACAACAGCCTTGTGTGACCCCACCTTGTGAGATCCCTAACCTACCTCCACTACCAGATATTTCTAAATCACCCATAGTAGAAAAAGTGGACACGATCCTGAGCGATGAAATCATCTCTACAAAGGAAGGTGGACGACGAAGGTATTTGATCAGGTGGAGAGGCAAACCCGAGCCAGAGGATACTTGGTTGGATCGTGAGGAGTTACAGCAGCTAGATCCGGATGCATTGGAGATCTACGACAGCACCAGAGATACTCGACGGAGTCGAGCTTTTTTCCACCCCGGGAGAATGATGAGGACATCACTACATGGAAAGTTTATCATAGACGTGGCCGTCGATCTACAGCCACGATCAAGTCATTATATTTTTGAGTCATTTCATGTATTGGTCTTTTATTAGTTATGTTTGTCTTTATTTAGTTATGTTGCATTTATTTCCGCTTTTACCCCTTAAGGGAGATCGTATGTAAGCCCTAGAGGCATTAGTGTCCTTTTGTTTTGAGAGTCTTTGTATGAGGCTATTTATAGCCCTAGTATTTTTCTTTGGAGGTTAATGAATGATTTTCAAGAAAATTCCTGCATGCTACTTCTTTGTGAGAGTTGAGAGCAAAGGAGAAAGATCCCTAGGAGAGGGAGATTCGTGCATCACCCACCAACTTTGATAAGCCGGGTTCGTGGTTATTTTATTATCTCTCATTCTCCCTCTCTTCCCTTCCACCCCCACGGCTCCCCACCACCCCACGGCTAACCCACCCGCCGGCCCGTCCTTCCTCTTCCTTTTCCCTTGGTTTCACCTTGCCTCCTTTCCTAATTTAGTTTGAGAGAAAAGTGGATAGAATTTGAATTCAAATCCAATTGATTTGAAATTCAAAAACTTTCCTAATTTACTAAATCTATGTTAGGAAAGTTTCCTATTTGAGTCCTATTTGAATTTTCAAATAAAAGGGATTGAATTAAATCTTTCCTATTTCCTAATTCTAATTTTAGAAACCCAAATCAATCCCAAAATCCCCTCCCTATCCCCTTCATAGTCGCCGGCCCCCTATCCCTAATCAGCCCCCTCTCTCTCTCTCTCCAATCCCCCTCTCTATCTCCAATCCCTACTCTTTGGAAATAAATCCTAGTTTCCTTTCCTACCTCCCTCCTAATTCAAAATCTGAAAATAATTTCAGATTTTGGACACATAACCCTAACCCTAGCCCTAACCCTACCTCTCCAAAATCTTAACCAATTTCCCTCCCTCATCCCTACCTTGGCCGGCCCCTCTCACAACCCCTTTCCCACTTGATTCTCAAAGGAACTCTTCAATCTCTTGAGGAGAAACTTCAAGGACAGCAAAGGAACATCATCTTCAACCTTTCTCCTTCACAATCAACATGAATGGAGGTCCCCGAATGTGACTACGGCTTGGTGCTTGACGATCAAGATAATATCGACATACTCCGTTCTCCTTTCTTTGAAGTGGGCTTTGACTTCGACAACACCGTCGAAGAATACATCAACCGGATCCACATCACCTTGGTTGATGTGATTGACGATCAAAGATCAAAAGGACGTTGGACCATCTTCGGCCGAGCTACGACCTCCACCACTCCGACTACTTCATCGTATTCAATCAAAGGTTACATCATTCATCTTTATATCTCCTCATCGGTGCTATTAGCAATCAAAAGGACATCATCCGACGGCGATTCTTTCCCAAATAAGGGTGAGCTTTTCTTCCCTATTCAATTACTTCTTCATCTACTAATCTTGTAGGTGATGACGGATTCGCAAAGGATCAAACTCCGCCTAAATTGCTAAAGCTTAATAAACGTAGGGTTTTGAGTGTATCTTTCTATGCTTCTTATTTCATTGTTAACTTAGGGATGTTAGTTGAACGTCTATTACTTTGCATGTTTTTGATTTTCTAAACTATTTGTTTGTTCAAGCATTTAGCAAGTGATTTGGCCTAAGCGTAAGCACCCCTTTCTTATTTTACTTTGTCATTTCAATTGCTAGTAATCTAATCAACAATTGCTATCTTTAATAAATCGTGCTAATCCTTATAATTTTCATTTAAATGCATCGCAGTCCTGCATTACAAATCATTTCCGACCTCAAAATAAATATTTGGGCTCAGCCATCATGTTTCTGATTGTTGCAGTTAACGTGACTTTTTCCTCGTTGAAAAAGCAGCTCAAGAGAATGGTGACAAGAGGAAGAATTGTCATAACTAAAACCAGAGCACTTGTTGCAAGCAGATGAAGGTGAGTTGCTCATTGTCCAACAGTTTTGAATGTCACCATCAAGAAAGAATTAGCTTGGCTATGCCAAAACATATTCTATAGCCAATGCACCATTCAGGGCCAACGTGCAAAGCCATCATCTATAGAGGAAGCTGCAAAAAAGTCATTTCAACTAAAATAGCAAAGAAGTTGATCCTTCTAATGGAGATCATCCATGACCTTACAAGCTCTCTTGATTGCGAAAGGGAGACAAAATCAGAGCGGCAACACTGTTTTGTGCAATTTATCATTGGACAGAATCTTCAAGACAAGGTCTGGTTTGGTGTCATTTCGACGGATTCTTGTCACTGCAAGGGACTAGAATAACACATAAACGTTGAAGCTTGATGATGAGCGGGTGATACTCATGCCTTTAAAGACAAAGCTAAAGAAGTTGTGGAAGGCATGATGGTGTCCAAATCCATGTCTATAAGAGCTATGCAACACTCAGAGTTTACCTAAGCTCTGGTGGTTCTAGAATGGAAAATAAAAAAAGAACAGGTGCCAAAGGAGGTCCAATCGTTGTTGAAACAATACCCAGATGTGGTTCATACCAAACTTCCAGTAGATCATGAAGCCCTCAAGTACCTTCACAGCCAAAACAAACTTAAGGGTAGGCATGCCTAGTGAGTTGAATTTCTTCAATCCTTCAAATACAGATTAAAATACAAATCGAGTGTCCAAATAAAAATTAGTTGTTGCCCCAAGTCAAAGCAATCCTCTTTTCAGTATTCTCTAGTTGAAGGTGGTTGGGTTTGAGATCATCAAAAGAACTTTATCCCCACAAAGATTTCTGAAAGAAGTGACAACAAATGCCAAGACTATACCATTTAACATTTCCAACTTCAAGGTTGGACCATTTTGAAAACTAACATCAAACATAAGAGTCCAAGCATTAAATAAAAATGTTTAGAAGATTGACTTCTCAGAGGGATACCAACTTATTTACAACTTCCACATCGCAGATCCCTCACTCTACCATGAGCAAGAAATTGTTCAAGACTTAAGGATGAGTCTTCTTCAATTTGGGGAGAATGGCAGTTTAATTTTCTTTTTTAAAGAATTACATATATAGTTTTTTTTGTAAGGGATTGTTTTTATTTTTTTAGCAAGGTATTTTTAGAATAATATTGTCGTTGTCGAGTCTCAAGTCCTAGATGAGAAATGTGGGGGGTTGTGTTAAGTAGTTGACAGACAATATAAAATTTATCAAACAATCATCACATGAATCATTAATACATTGTCTTAGTGCTAGGGTGTTCCCTAGAAGTGACGTGTTATATAACTTGAATAAAGCAAAAAGTGTGCAAAGGCCACTACACTAGTGCTCGAGTGCAGTGTTAAATAAGGGTTCTCACATCATGGATGGATGTGGGAAAGGAAGCTAAACAAGATACTAGAATTAGAATAGAAATTTAGAATATAGATTCTCTTAAAGACAAATTAATGAAATTAATAGATATTATAATTCATAGGAAGATAAATATTTTATATATTCAGAAAACTAAATGAGTTGGAGAAAATGCTAAAAAGATTGATAATTTAAAATTTAAATTATGATATTCATATATAAGTCATAGTAAAAATAGTGCATTTGATTATATATAAGAGTTAAGTTGACCTTAACAATGAAATTAAAAAAATCAAAAATCAAAACAGGTCAACACCTTACCTTACGGCCGTCTGAAGCACGATCTTCGCACGTCGACGACGTTGCCTCCCACGACGCTGTCTGCACGACCCAGCGATCACCGTTATGCCCTCGTTGTTAAAAGGAAGAACAAAACGAAGCCTTTCCGTTCTTTTCCTGTTCTTCACGTTCTCCAGCCAAAGCCCAACCTCAGCCTTACCCTGCAACCGAACCTTACACTCCACAGCCCTCTTCTCCTTCAAACAGTCGAAATGTAATTATTGTGACAAAGTTGCATCGGGTCATAGGAAGGATCCAGCATGGAAATATAGCACTCAAGTGGATGTAGGAGGCAGTGACAAAACATATGTATATCTGAAATATAATTACTGTGACAAAGTTGTGAAGGATGGTGTGACTAGGATGAAGGAGCACCTTTCCTAGTCCCACAAGAATATTGCACCATTCTCTAAAGTGTCTGATACAATCAGGGAGGAGATAAAGACATACATGAATAAGTCTATCACGTCAAAGCATCTTGCACAAAAGCAGTTTGAGGACAGAGTTGATGTTTGATCCTACTACGAGAGTGAGCGTAGCGGTAGGAATTCATCTTCTTCGATGAATCCTATATCTTCTAGGGGTGCAAGAGGACACATGGATCATTACATGGTGCAAACATCAGAGGATAGACCTCCTATTGCACAGAGGATCGCCCCAGAGAATGTTAGGGGGGCACGGAAAAGAGTATGTAATGATATATGCAGATTCTTCTATGAAAATGCAATCACATTTAATGTTGCAACATCATCTGCTTATTACAACATGATTCGATCAGTTGGAGCATATGGGCGAGGGTTCAAACCTCCTACCATGTATGATTTGAGAACGTGGATTTTGAAGGAGTTGGATAATACTGAGAAAAGCATTGAAGAAATTAAGAGAACTTAGGGCCAAACGGGTGTAAATATTATGTCAGATGATTAGCCAGATATGAAGAATAGAAATTTAATAAACATTCTGATTAATAATCCTTATGGTATTGTATTTTTTAGGTCAATTGAAGCATCTGATTAAGTCAAGGATGCTGAGTACATTTTTGGATTATTAGACAACGTTGTTGAGGAGGTTGGAGAAAATTTAGTAGTATAAGTGCTAACAGATAATGCCAGTGCTTACAAGGCTATAGGGAAAAAAAACTTATGGAGAAGAAAAACATTTGTATTAAACTCCATGTGCTACACATTGCATAGATCTCATTCTTGAGAAGCTTGGGGAACTGCCTCAACACAAGAATGCGCTTACCAAAGCAAAGAAAATAA